>JAPFRF010000010.1:130249866-130879866 GCA_029282475.1 Phrynocephalus forsythii | reverse complement strand
TTGCAAGAGTTATGTCATTTTACCTAGATATGAGGTTTATTCTCTTCTTGAAGATTTGCTTATATCATGCAGAGCTTAGAAGTAAAAAGTTGCAAGTAACACATCTGTGCGACAATGTATTTTTCTGATAAGGCGAAAGTAGTAAAACCACTTTTTAAAAAAACAATCCAACAATTCACAGCAGTTCTAGTTACATTTAAAGGTCCTTTCAATATTTTAAGATGGATTTTAAAAGGATTCCCCCCAAGTTTTATGCCAATCAGTTGTGAATTCTCAGACAGGGGAATTAGGGAACTGAAAGGGATTAGGGGACTGGTAGTCTCAATATTCATTTGGATCCATATAAGGTGCCTCTCAAAAACTATCAGAACATTTAATCCCTTGCAGTTGACCCCGGAGTTCACCCAGTCCCATCAACTCTCTTCCTCCTCTGGGGAAAATGGAAACCACTGCAAGGAGGGACTTACCAGGCCACATATTTAGGTGCTGAAAGTTCTCTGAAGATTTAGGTGTGGCTACTGCTCCCAGAATTCTGGCTATGGTAATACCTGGAGAATTCTGTAGTCAAAACAGCTGAATGCCAGCTGAAGAAATGCTGGAATGGGTCGAGAGGCCATCTGAAGCATGGTTGACTTTTTATATATTTAGAGTCTTGAAGGAGGGGCAGAATAATTCAGGAGAAAACTTTATACATGTGGGGGTGGGGGAGATATAGTAGCCAAGAACATGATTTCTTAACTTATGGCGATTTGCTTCCCCAAAACTATGCAGATCTGCAGAGCTTTGTGAGAGGATTTGGCTGATCTAATAACCTTGTCTGCCTATATAGATTGGTAAATACTTATCTGTATAGCCACAAACAGTGTATAGCTGCCTAACATTGAAAAAGTTTTTAATGTGCTGTGACCTACTTCACTGTTTTGAACATTGCCTGTTTTCTAACAGTTAGAAAACTTGCACACCAGATGTGTGTTTGTGTTTGAAGGTTTAAATGACATGTTTTAATCTGCTTTGAATTTGGTTCTAACAACTTGGCGATTCTTCCAATATTTTAATTTTCCCCGAACAGAATTGGATTTGTTTTCGTCCTAAATACTGATGAAGAGGTTGATGGAAATGAGGATGCCGGAGTAGCTTTATGGAGAGCATTTAATTACATTGCAGACGAAATGACTATCCCTGAAGCTTTTGCCTCCGTAATAAAAGTAAGTGCTTATACCACAAAGAGATAAAAATACAGTGGTATCTCAATTTAAGAATTTAATCCATTCCGAATGCATGCTCTTAAGTCGAACTACTCTTAAGTAGGGGTACCTATCTAAAAATTGAAAAAATAAGTTAAAAAATAAAAAAATGAAAAAAAAATGTAAGTTGAGCAGACCATATCTAAAATTTGTAAGGCGGCAATTAAACATCAAAAGTTTTTCGCTCTTAAGTCGAATTGTGGCTTGAGTTGAGCTGCTCTTAAGTCGGGGTACCACTGTAATACTTTACTCAGGGTTGCATTTGCTTTTGTACAGGTACTTAATTGTCACATTTTAAAAATGGAGGAATTGCTTTTAACCAAAAAAACCAAACAAAACATTTTTGTGTATCCAGTTTTGCTGTCATCTTGAAATATTAGAAGACTACCAATTACAGCCAGTGTTATACTTGGATGCACACGTATATGTGTACCTCTTCAGGTTAATGAGACAGAAATTGTGAATTTAAGCTCTGTCCCCTGACTCAGAATAATCACCATGTTACATGATGGCACATTTGATTGAGACACACAAACAGGAAGTGGCAGGTAGCATAAAATGACTCAAGCAAATAGGCAGTGACATACAGTATATGACAGGTGAAGGCAAAGAAAATCCACTAGGTCTCCAAGCAGCTACCAGGAGGAAGGAGGCTAGAATATCCTTCATGAACCCATATACTCCAAAGCCCAACGTTGCAGGTCAGACATTACTAGGAAAGATACTGAAAGTAAAGCTGGATTGTAATTGTTGTTGTCATGTGTTGTTAAGTTGTATCTGATTTATGTTGACCCTAATAGGGTTTCCAAGGCTGTAAGTTATTTAAAGAAGTTAGTTTCTGTGGGGAAGCAGGAATTTGAATCCAGGTCTCCTAATCTAGCACTCTGTCCACCGCACCACACTGGTTCTTACCAATATTTTTATATAAATATATACCGATATGGGATATGGATGCATTTGACCTACTGTATACACTTGTGGCTGCCTTATTTTTTATTTATTCCAGAGATTTCTATACCACTACCATTGGTGCCATAGGGGCTACCCTGGGTAGTCTTACAAATATAAAACATAAAATAGATAACAAAAGACTAAAAGGTGTTAGAAACCACAGCAATGACAGTAAAAAGGGAGATGGGACAAAAGGATAGATTTAAAAAATTATAAATACTGATCGAGTGGGGGGAAATATAAATACTCAGCCAGGGTCTGTGTGGAATGCCTTCCTGTAAAACAGTGGTGTCCAAACTTAAGCACTTCAGATGATTTGGACCACAACTCCCACAGTCCTTTGTCATTGGCAATACAGGCTTGGAATTCTGGGACTTGTGGTCCAAAACATCTGGAGGGTTGAAATTTTGACACCCCTGCTGTAGAACATGTTTTTAAATGCCTCCTCAATGTAAACAGGGAGGAGGCCAGCCAGAGCTCCTCTGGGGATTCGGTTCCATAGAGTCGGAGCTGTCGCGAAGAAGGCCTTACCTGTTTTAGAGGACTTACGGGCCCTCCTCGGAGTGGCCACCCAGAGGAGCCCTGACTGGGAAGGGCTCAGTGCTTGGAAAAATTTACTGGCTGTCAGAGTCTAAATGGCCATGTTAGTAAGGACATTCAGGGAGAGATACTCAAAGACGGAATGGCTGGCTTTCCCAAGCTCTGTCCCCATCTCACAAAAAGGGGCCTGTAGGTCTACAAAAGGCCAACAGAAAATAATCAAGGGAAAGATACCACTTTCCCTTTAAAGGTTCATGGTTTGTTTGTTTTTTTAATTTAGGAGAATGAACAAAAAAACACCTGATATCAGAAGAAATAAAACTTGGGAGACACACTGACACATTGTTGGGAAAATAAGAGTTGAATAAAATAATGGTTTTAAAAGAGGTGTCTTTTTGGGTCTTTGTCCCCTTGAAGACAGCAGGATTCCAAGCTTCTTGGGCTGTTTGATGGGACTGCTCCAGGGCTGAATGCCAGTAATTAAAATATTGCAGTTTCTAATAGGGTTTGATCTATATCTGTAATGTTCCATGCCCCCATGTTCTAAGCTAAGTAGTTCTGTCATTCTATGCGATTTCTAACATAGCTGCATATTTACCACTATGGGCCTCCATAACAGAGTAGGCATTTAGATTGCTTTATTTTGTAAATATTTTCCTTTGTTGCTTGATTCACTTTGTGACTGCATTCAAAAATGACCTGAGACTGATATATAGAACTCTATAGAAAACAAATGCTATCTGTATTCTTTTCCCCAAGTATCTTTCTTTCCCTTTAGTATACAGAAATGAATATGGTGGATGAATTTAAGGGTGAGAGTCCACTGAGGTTTAATTGGTTAAAAGTATTAAAGTATACGGTCTCTTGGTTACTGCTGAAAACTGGGTGATAAAATAAACCAGATGAGTCTGTGACTGGATGATGAGAAGCTTTAAAATCCACTTCCAACGGGGTAGTAAAAATCTAATATAATATGAATACATCGGTAGAGTGCATTATCTTATTTCTTTGTCTCCCTCCCTCTACTCCTCCCTCCCTGTCTCTTTAATTAGATGTACCGTGAAGTAAAAGATGGAGGTACGCTTTCTGTGGAACATGTGAAGCGTATTCTTCGTGGTGCATTTCCTCATGCTGACATGCAAGATATCCTGGGTGTCGACTCTGAATATGATGAGAAACGAAAGGTAGAAAGAATAGAGCATGGAAAGAGCAAGGGGGAAAAACTGTGTGTGGGGCGGGGGATTGGGGGAGAGAACTTAAGAGGAAAGATGAATCCATTTACCCTGATGTGTTTAGCACTGAAACTATCATTCCAGAGTGATAAATGACTGAGGAGATTCTGGCTGGAATCTTATTGGCGGTCCCATAAGATTTTAACCTGTTGTTGCTAACTGGGCTAATTGAAGAGGTGCCAGGTGCATCTTGTTTGCACAGTCAGGCATGTGACCGGTCTTGGAGCTTAAATATGCCCTGGAATCTTGTTAGTTAGCCGCAGTTAGCCACAGCAAAGTTACATAAAACTTATACAAATACTAACAGGATTCTGGCCTCTGTATTTTCTGGGCATCAGTAACAGGCACCTGCGACAGACTTGTGTCCTCTGGCTTAAGTACATTAGCGTGGATTAGTGCTGCAGTGTTTGAAGTAGATGTGCCACTGTGGCATTTTAAACACAATATGAACTGATGTTTAAAAGTTGGATGGGGTGTAATTCTAACATTTTTTCAGGTTGTACTCATCTACACCCTCACCTGAGAGTAAGACTAATTCATCTAGGAGCATACAGAATTGTTAGTCATACAATGAATGCGAATTCAGTGTAATATGTTTTAAATTGTGATGAAGCATTGGGGCGGAGGCCTTTGCTAACATTCAGAACAGTGGAAGCATCCTAACCCACTTTCCTGGCAAGCTCTTCTCATTCCAAAGGCATTCTGTGTTTCCTTGTGTGTTTCTACCTTAGCTATCTGTGTTTTTATAACTGGAGTGCAAGTGTTCAGACGCCGCCAGCTATGCTCCAACGCTCCAGTCTTGAGGCAGAAGTTGGAGTCTCCTTGCAATTCATTTAAATAGTTCTCAAACTTTGCCTTAAATCCCGGTGCTAGTCCTAAATAAACTGGACTGACTGACTCAATTGCAGAATGGCAAGGCAACACTTATAAGAGTCCAATTGATTCTGTGGGTCTACTTTAACTGAGATTAAGGAATTGAATTCCTGCCATTGTTTGAGAAAGCACATTCTCCTCTGTCAATTAGCAGCCTTTTTGTTTTCAGAAATAGCTTTCTGGAAAGTTGTAAGGGAATAATAAATCACTTTGCTCCTCTTCTGCCCCCACCCCACCCCGCCACAAAAAAAAGTAGGTGGATGTTTGTGCTCATTGTCTCTTGCTATCTCATCACTTCTTTTCTGCAGTCAGCTCCATTCTGTGTAATTGTGACATCTCCTGATCTGTCCAGGCAGGAGCTGTGTTTTATAAGAAGAGTGGCCTGGGTCCGTTGCCTCAAGCTCTCTTTAATGGTGTGCCCTTTAACAGAAAAGAGATGAATGTTGGAGAGCTAGGGAGCTCCCTGCTGAAGATTATGGACGCCACAGAATCCTTTCAGCGGGCAGTGTTCATGGTAGGTTTAGCATTTTATTTTTTTATTTTTTTAAAAGAAAAGAATATACAGTGAAATATCAGCTAGGAGGTTGCTTCAGCTGTGTGTATGTTCCACATCTTTTATAATGAGGTGGTTTGGAATTAATGTGGTGAGAACCTAAGTGGCATCATTATTTTAATTTGCAGTCATGATTTTGAAACCTAATACATATAATGATTATCCATGCTTTAGAATTTAACTATGCACTTGTTAGTCTTTGAAATGCTTGGAGCCACGGGAGGATGATGAATAGTGTAAGAAAATGTGGACTGGGTAGGAGATTTCTCCTTCCACACATCACTTTCTGGACTCTTCCCCCCACCCCACCCCAGGATATGAACAGTTGCATCATTTATTAATGGGTATAGTAAACAGTTGTAGTCAAGGCAGTGTCAGAGGACAGAAGTGCTCTGATCTGTGTATGACCCTGAAGACAGCAGTATGTCCATTCACACAGGTTAATGTATTGAGTTGCCCAAGTAGGAAGCAGAAAGCATCTAAAACAGGCATGTCCAAACTTTGGCCCTCCAGATGTTTTGGACCGCAACTCCCGCAGTCCTTTGCCATTGGCAAGCTAAGCTTATAATTCTGGGAGTTTTGGCCCAAAACATCAGGAGGGCCGAAGTTTGGACATCCCTGATCTAAAAGTTAAGAAAAAACTGAGCAAGAAAGATAGAAAACTCAACCGTGCCTGGCAGTATCCAAGCATGGAATCAACTTGACGCCACACCATTAAGTATATGGACCTTTGGATAAGAGTGATAGCTAGAGTTAATCAAAAGATCACCTGTGATGCAGAAGTCAGAGTGAAACCTTCTCTTTCTTTCTCTATAGGGCCAGCTGAATGATCACAAAGATGCTGTAGATTTCATCATGGAACAACAGAATGTGGTTTCACATATAAATGAAAAAATTCTCAACTCTGAAAGAAGATATCTGAATTTTATATCCCCGTCAGGTAAACCAAGAGCTTCTTTCTTTCTTTCTCTCTTGTCACATATTTTGTTTACATATTTAATGTTAACCAGCTGCTTTTTAACTTTTTCAGTGCCTATAGATACAAACGATTTCTCAACTTTTGCCTTCTTGGACTCTCAGGATAAGACTTTTGTCATTTCAGAAAACATGAAGTATGTTACAAGGAAAGGTAGGACTAGTTTCCTGTGATTGCTGAAACATGGAACATTAATCCTGCACGCAGACCCAGTACAGTCATAATTGCTAGCCATGTTTAAAGTCGGTTCTTTTTAACCTTGGTAAACTCTATGACATGTTCAGGTATAGCTTGCTGGCCTTCAGCCCTTCCCTCAGAGGGCACATAGCACCAGAGACAACTGCTACTTATTTTACAGATGAAGAATCTGCCATAAGCTTGGTTGTTCTGCAGTTTTTTTATTTTATGTGTTTACAAAACAACTTCATATCAATACCCCTCCTGTTTTGCAGCCAGTTAAGACATACGGCTTTCAATGAGAATATGTTGGTGTATCTTAGCTAAAGAGGACAAGCAGCTATATTGTAGGCAGAAATACAGTATATAAACTCGTACGTTACTCCAGGTGTTACAACAAGGATGTGGAGATAGGTTTCTCTTACACTGACATGGAGCCATATTTAGAAAAGCAGTAAATACAGGGGCTTCTTCTTCGTGGACTCTGTGAATCCACACAGTGGGTTCTATCGCGCCTGCGCAGTAATCTTCAGCCCTTCTAAAGCTTAAGAGCTGCAAGTCCCTCCCCCCTCCACTGTGCATGCTCACCCTCCTTTCCGCCTTAGCGCTCAGTTCCTTTTTGCCGCCGCTGAAAGTTGGACATGTCCTTCTGAGCTCCTGCAAAGGAAAGTGAAAGCATAGTTATTTCTCTTTTATTTTTATTTTATTCTTTCCTCGTTTCCCTCCCCTCTCTGTTCTTTTATTTTGGTTAAGTTGAGGGACTTCCCGCCCGTTGGCGGGACTTTCCCGTTTTTGCGGACCTCTGCCTGCCGTGTATGGCATCAGCCACACTTTTTAAGAAGTGTGACGCGTATCCGAATAGGATCCCCATAGCGGACGGACACAGCCTTTGCCTCTACTGCCTGGGCGAATCTCACCAACCAGCCCAGTGTGCTCAGTGTAAAAAACTGACCAAACCCACTCTCAAACAGCGCTTGGGACACTTGCGGGCATATCTGTGGGAGCAATCCCTGAAGCCTATGGCAAATACAGAGCATTCGGAGGCCTCCATGCCATCTACTTCTTCAAAATCCAAAGTCTCCTCGAAGTCTAAGGAGAAAAAGAGGAAGAAGAAAGCAGCCATGACATCAGTGCCTGAGCAGCAATCGGCTGCGATGCCTAAGCCGCCTGCTCCTACATCAACCGCTGCTCATGTCAAAGGGGAGGCGATGTCAGCGTCATTAGCATTGCAGTCTCCTGCAGTCAGTCAGTCAGACAGCTGGGTTGACCACTTCTCCTACGGACCAGCCCAGTATCTTCTGAGTCCCATCCATGACTGGTCAACCATTTGCAGTCTCTGCAAGTGACGCCACAGAGCGGGTGAGACCAGCTCCCGGCGTCAATCCAGAGAATCCCATGTCATCTTCTAAGAGGGTGAGGCTGCCATAAGTTCCTCTTCTTGTCACCATCTCCCAGCGTCCAGGTCCAGGCATCATCGTTCCCATCAGGGACACTGTCACTGTCCTCCCATAGACGTCACAGATGACCTGACCATACGATGTCATCTTCATCTGACACCAGCGCTTCCTCCTCCTCCCAGCGCAGACCTGTCAGACGTCAGCGCTCATCGAAGTTGCGGGCGCTTGCAGTGCGTCCCTTGATGCCTCAGCCAGTTGTGGGCCCACAGGAGTTACAACCTCCAGCGGTAGAACTCCAACCCTTACCGCCGATGCCTCTGCACCCAGCAGAGCATTCAACAACAGTGGTCCGTGGGACAGATTCCCCGGCGTCGATGGACCGCCTCCTCACTGAGGAATCTGATATGGATGTGGAGACCCAGACATCTCACCACTCCACGAGGTCCAAGTCTCGACAGTCCAAAAGGGAACAGATGGACCCTCATACCATCTCCCCTTCGGAGGACTTCAAGCAGTATTCACAGCTCGTGCATAAAATCGCACAAGTCATGGGGCTGCAGGTGCAATTGCCCACCGCTAGTGATGCATTCAAGTTCTTTGGGCACCTGCAAAAATCCAGGTCGCCCCCATTGCGTATGGGCTTCATCCCTTCGATGCTGGACAGGGCTAAAGAAGCGTGGGCCAAGCCGTCTTCCAATCCACTGACGCCACGAAGAGTGTACAATCTATATAAGACCCACGGCGATGGCACGGACTTCCTGGCCAAACATCCATCACCAAATTCGGTGATAGTGGATGCCACACAAAACAGAGGCAAATCCCACTCCAACATGACACCTAGCAATAAGGAAGCCCGCAAATTGGACCTCATAGGACGCCGACACTACTCTCTGGCGTCATTCTTGTTGCGCGCATTAAACTACATGTGCTCCATGGAAGCCTATACTAGGCATGCCTTACTCAACTTTCAACAGTTCATAGACCTACTCCGTTGATGGCAATGGACTGTCACCACCTTCCACTTTACCCGGACCTTCTCACCCAGAACAACTGGCAGGTCCAACACCCCGACCTCACAATGCTACACCTGACAGCATGGTACATCAACTCTCAGTAGAGGATGTCCTTAACCACTCCAGGAAACCGTCTACCAACACCTTATACGGTTACAAGTGGTGCTCCTTTGTCGCATTCACTTCGCAACACGGCTACCCGTGCCAGCCCACTAACATCAACACGCTGCTGGAGTACCTATTGATGCTGTTCCACAGAGGCCTTACGGTGTCTATGCTGAGAGTGTATGCAGCAGCCGTGGTAGCCCATCAACCACGTGACTCAGAGGCAGCTACCCTTTTCCGGCAGCCAAAACTCAAGCAGTTCCTCCGAGGTCTGGCGAACCTTCGCCCACACACCAGGGGCCCTACACCCCAGTGGTCCCTCTCCATTGTGCTGAACTGCCTCACCAAACCACCTTTCGAACCACTTGCCACTACCTCACTCTACTTACTGACTTTGAAGACAGTGTTCCTTGTAGCTGTCACTTCAGCTAGATAGGCCTCAGAGCTAGCCACCCTAAGTGTAGATCCTCCCTTTCTCAAATTCCACCATGACAAAGTGGAGCTGCACACGGACATTGCCTTTGTCCCAAAGGTAGCATCACCTTTCCATGCATCTCAACCACTAATTCTCCCAACTTTCTTTCCAAACCTGACCTCTCACCTGGAAAGAAAACTTCACTCCCTTGACGTCAAGAGGGCGCTTCTCTTCTACACCACCAGAACCGCCCCTGTCAGGAGAACACACAAACTTTTTGTTCGGACCTGTGAGCCGTCCAGAGGCCATCAGGTATTGCCTCAATCAATTTCTAGATAGCTAGTCACTACCATCAAGCTAGCATATGAACTGGCTCACACACCCTTGCCAGTCCAACCAAAAGCCCATTCCACCAGGGCTATGTCTACCTCAACAGCCTTCCTCAAAGGAGTACCACTGGAGGAGATATGCAAGGCAGCGACTTGGTCTCGCCCATCTACGTTTGTAAAGCACTACAGACTTGATGTCCTGGCCAAGAGACAAGCTGCCTTCGGGAATGCTGTTTTGACAGCTACCTTCCCATGACGACCCGCCTCCGGTGAGTCTGCTTGCTAGTCACCCACTGTGTGGATTCACAGAGTCCACAAAGACTAAAAAACAGGTAGGTTACTTACCTGTAAGTTAGGTTCTTCGAGTGGACATCTGTGAATACACGCTACCCACCCGCCTCCCCTCTCTCTGTCATGGCTATATAGGACCTATATTGGTCAGCGGCGGATCAGACGGGAACTGAGCGCTAAGGAGGGAAGGAGGGTGAGCATGTGCAGTGGAGGGGGGAGGGACTTGCAGCTCTTAAGCTTTAGAAGGGCCGAAGACTACCGCGCAGGCGCGATAGAACCCACTGTGTGTATTCACAGATGTCCACTTGAAGAACCTAACTTACAGGTAAGTAACCTGATTTTTTATTGGAGCAAGGAGACCTAGAGTTGTGATTTGGCTAAGCCATTTGGGATTTCATGTGCCCAGACTTAAGAATGTTTTTCAAGTCCTTTGTTGAGGTCTGTTGGGAAGAAAAACACTGAGACACTCCATAGGTTGCGCGTCATATATGCCGCTAGCAATTCTTGCCACTGACAGATAGGAATTCACTGTGTCTGGCTGCCATGGAAAGAGTTTGCAGAAGTTTCTTTTTTGAATTATAACTAAGCAAGCAAACAAACAAAAAGCTTTGCGGCATCTTTAAAGCTTAAACATTTATTTCACTGACTACACCACGGCCATGGTGGCTGCAGGATTCTTGAAGCTATAGTTAAAACTAGTTATGTTTCCAAAGCCTACAGTTTTGTCCTTTATAATATTAACCAACATAGTCCCTCCCTTTCTCATCCCACTTCTGTTTCAATTTGAAGTCTGATGCTACACAGGGAGGTAAGTGCTCTTGAATTTAGTATGACTTACATCTGAGTAAGAGAGATGCAAGCTTGCTGCACTAACTAGTTTATTAGAAAGACACCTTGTTCAGTTTTTCAAAGCATTAGTGGATGACATATGGTGAAGCTTTCCCTGAATGATGGACTACCATGTGTATTTTATATGAATCCATGGGTTCACTTAGACTTTGTGTTTATGACTACTTATAACCGTGTTGCTTTAATGTAATGTTGTCTATTTGTGCTGTAAGATGTCCTTCAATTCCTTTTTCTCAAATAATTGAACATGTCTTAATTGTACTGGACTGTGTATTATCCCTCATTACTGCAAGCCTCCTTCGGTCCTTTTCCAAGGAGAAAGGTGGGGTAAAAATACTCTAAAATAAATAAATAAATAAATACCTTAAGTACATAGTCACATTTTTAAAAATAGGGTGAGGGATGCATTCAGCATGCTTCCCCCATAATATACTTAATAGTAAGTTTTAAAATGATTCTCTATAAAGGGACCCATATGTTTGTTCTGCCCTTTGAATTCCACTCAGCTTTATTTTTTGAACACTGAAAATGTTATAACCTAGGTTATATTTGGATTTTTCAGATGAAGATATAATATATCCAGTTACCATGTGGATTGTTGCTGATTTTGACAAACCAGATGGAAGGCAACTGCTGTCTAATGCACTGAAGCACCTGGTCAGTTCCTTAAAACTCAACCATTTCACAGACTTTGTGAAATAGTCACAGCAGAAAAGAATAGCGGAGTTAAGGAGAAGCAGGGGCAAATGTTTCTTTCTTAGTGCTAAACTAATGATCTCTTTCTCTTTCCTTTTCATAAAACTTTTAAGGAACTAAATAACTTGTGAAAATTTTAATGACAGAATAATTCCTGGAGCTGACAGTGATCAGAATCACAGACAACTCAGGATTGTCTGTGAAATGAATCTTGCCAAGAGAGACCTGTTAGCAGAAGGAAATAGGCCAGATGGAAGGGTTTTATTTGCACTGGCAACTCTATGTTCTCTGTATTTACACAAGTTCATTATACACATGCATTTTATTTTGAAGATAATGTATCTCAAAAGTAGAGGATTCACCCCATAGATTAATCTTGTTCATGTGGATTCCTCCATTTCTCTGTTTAGGGGATGGATTGTTGTTAAAAGTGCCACAAAGCTACCCCCCAGCCTATGATGACCCTAGATTGAGAAATCTCCAACAATCCCCTGTCCTCATCAGCCGTGCTCGGCTCCTGCAAACTCAGGGCTGTGCTTTCCTTCATAAAGTCAATTCCTCTCACATTGGGTCTCCCTCTTTTCCTACTGCTTTCCACTTTTCCCAGAATGGACTGGAGCATTGCCCTAGTAAAACTTCAAAGTACCTCCAAAGTAAATAACTGCTTTTTACATCTGATTGGGCAGATTTCATGATCTTTCCATAAGATCATGAAATTAAATGTTGCACCCTTTACTGCTCAACGATAAAAGCTGACACCGGATAGTTATAGGGATGGGAATGGGTGGGAAAATTTTCTTTTCCAATTTTTTTCTTCACTCTTGAGTGCCACTTGAGTTTTCAGATTTCCATGCCCCTCCCCTTTGATTGAATGCACAGGGGGTTGCATCTTTCAGGTTTGCTACATTATTTTCCTCTTGAGCGTCGACAGCAACGAGTCAAGAAAGGGAAAGAACTGGAATGGTGGTACCCACAGTGGGGCAAGGAGGAAGATCTCCTGGTTGTTTTGGGCAAAGGAAGGTTCCACGAAAGAGAGAAACATGGGGGGAAAAACCTTTGTTACACCTCTTTCATTTAAACAAATATTTTGGGTTCAAGAAGCTTTATTTTTATAATCTTCTCCATCAGACACCCCCCAACAAAGGCAAAGCTTTCTCAGCCCTTTCCTGCCACCCACTTACTCCCATTCTTGTGAACCCAACATTTTCATCCCAGTTGTGCTGTATCATAGCTAACAAAGTTCGTTATGCTGTTGACCTTGTTGAAAAGCCAGTTTAAGACTACTGATTTCAAGGAGAATGAAACATTAAATGAGTGTTGGGTACAACCTTATGCTTTTAAGGTGATGGGTTGGGTGCCGGAGTATCTACAACATCTCTAATGTGAAGTGAACTGAGTGGGCCAGTTCTGATATTTTTAGTACAACATGAACATCTTTTAGCAGTTTGCCACTAAGCCACAGGTGTGTAGGTAGGTTTGCACTATGGACAGCTGCCTGTAGATAATAGGCCATGCATGACATTCCTACCTATATGAGTAAGGCTGCTACAGTATCATTCCGAAGTTGGGAGTCATTTTGTTGCTCTTTTCATTAAGCAGATGACAGGCAGAAAACCTTGTCAATATACAGTGGAACCCCGACTTACGAAATTAATGCGTTCTGAGAGATAATCTCGTAAGTCGGGGAGCGGATTCCCATAGGAATGCATTGAAAAGCAATTAATCTGTTCCAGAGGGAACAGATTTCAATGCATCCCTATGGGAAACCGCTTTAAAATTCATGCATGCAGCTTCTCCCCCCTGGGGGAGGGTCGGGAGAAGCTGCCCATGCGATTCCTCCCCCAGCCAGTGCCAAGCAGTTGCTTGGTGCTGGCTTCGGGCCAGCACTCCCGGGGCCATCTCCATTGAAATGCATTGGCTCAATGCATTTCAATGGAGAAGCCCTCCATTGAAATGCATTGGCTCAATGCATTTCAATGGAGAAGCCCTCCATTACTACGTCAGTGACTGGAAGGGATTTAAAAAGTGGTGCGCTAATTCTCCGGAGCCCCCAATGACTAGGCAATTAACATCCTGGCACCCCACCACCACCCGCTGCTCGTTAGCAGCTGGTGTGGGGGAGCACTGAAGATCACTTGTAAATCGGGGTTTTCTTATGTCGGGCGCCTTGTACGTTGGCGTACCACTGTGTTGCAAATTATGATAGAAAGGATTGAAATGAATCTTCTGCCAGTTCCTAGCCTAATGAATTATACTAAGTAAGTAAGTAAGTAAGTAAGTAAAAGTAAGTAAGTAAGTAAGTAAGTAAGTAAGTAAGTAAGTAAGTAAGTAAGTTACAAGGGGCACACATAGTAATCCCCCGCCTATCACGGGGGTTAGGGACCCAACCTGGCCCGCAATAATTGAAAATCCGCTATATGCGGATGCTGGATTGGGTCGGGACTTGGGGGCATCTCTGGGGCCTCCTACACTTACCTGAGGCCTGGCGCTGCCCCAAATGGGCCTCCGATGGGCTTCCATGCCTGTTAAAGTCCCTGAAGTGGTTTCTGTTGATCCAAAAGTCACTTCTGGTTTTCCAAAAGTCACTTGTAGTTCACCAAAAACCACTTCTGGGGCATCTGACGGGCCCAGGAAGTCCATCAGAGGCCCATTTGGGGCAGCCTGTCAGGCCTGGGGTAAGTGCAGGAGGCCTCAAATAGGCCCATGCAGCTTACCCCATGGGGCCTTGCCTTTCATATACTGTGGTCCCTCGATATTCCAGGATCGCAGTATATGAACTGTGAAATGGCAGGGGACCACTGTATTCCTATAAGAAATGGAGAGTGTGGTGTGTGTGGGGGGGTATATGAAAGAGACAGTTTGGGTTCCTACTTATGTGGGGTCTGTCCATGAACTGTGGAAGATTTCCAATTGAGACTGGTGCTCTAGTTTTAGGAGGAGGATGGAGAGGGCTGGGCTAGTACACTCTACCCTCGTGTTGGGAAATTAACATGTAAAGATAACAAATAGGATATTACTCATTACACAAATGTGTAAAATCTGTTTATTTTGCAGAAATCTAGCAGTCATACACAGTTGGGGATTGTGAATAATCCTGCCTCAAAAATAACTGAAGATAACACGATCATTGCAAGGGCCATCTTGGCAGCATTCTTAACCCAGAAAAACACCAGTCTGAAAAGCTTTCTCAGTCGGATTCTTAAGGAGGAGAGAGCAAAAGCTCTTGCAACAGGAGCTAAAATCAAGAAGTTTTTTGTCCCGGTTAGTAGTTGTTAATTGTACTCTAGCTCCTCATGTTTGCTGAGCTTACAAAGCAGTGCTTCTTTTTTGTTTAATATTGCTGGATGTTGTATGTCTCAAATGGAATAATAATCCATTCCAGTAAGTTGGTTAAGCACTCATGTTTTAATGTCAGGATTGTGATCTCTTACAGTTGTTTGGGTTGACAACTTCAAAGTGTTTTGAGTCATATTTTGTTCAGTTGTGAATCTGAGTAACCAAATAGCATTTTAAGAATTTGGTAATGTTAGTAAGTGAATTTCACCCCTTTCCTTTAATATGCAGAATGATGTTGATGTCATTTGGAGGTATGGCTGGGTAATGTACTCTGGAGGCTTTTCCTTGAGTGTATCCTCTCAGGCTTCATTGGGCCTGGGACTGGCTGTGTTAAATGTTCTCCCATAAATACCAAGAAGAAATGGGAAAAAGCTTATAGAATATGGGTGTGGGATGTGTTTTTTGTACGTGGAAAGAAAAGCTGTTCTGTGGAGATGCTTTCCCTCCTGCTGCAGACTAAGTCTTGGGTCATCCTTTTACATGAGACTTTGTTTTAATATACTGTAGCTCTGCTTTGTTCCCTGTGTTCAAGGATATTAATTAAATGTCTGGAAAGGGTGAATTGTTTTTGAGCTTTAATTGTTTTTCCCCATTTCTTTGTTATTCATTTATTATATTTTATAATTTTCTATGACTGGCTTTTACATTCAACTTCTCTCTGGGAAGAGAGTTTAGATGTGTCTTTTATTTGACATTTAGCTCTTCCTGACCTGGGATACCATCTCCTCACTTTCCCTTCTAGGGAATGGATGATGACGCTTTTGAAAAGAAATACCACACGCTGAGCGTTGACCTGATTCAGGCGCACCGGACATTTTGCCAGGAGGTTCTTCGGCTGCTTCCTGGGCAAATGGCGGTTGTTACTAATGGCAGGGTAAGTCAAGGAGCAGTCATCATATCAGCTTCTTGGAGAAATTTTCCCCTCCCTTTGGAAAAGAAAAGAGCATGCGAGTTCAACTCCAGAAGGTGGTTGAACATATATGATATTCCGTATAACCTCCTGTAGAGTGCCTTTCATATATTTTATAGGCCTGACCATATGTACCTCTCATGTTCCAAAATACATGGAATACGATAAAAGAAAAAGCTCATTTTTGGGTCACTGAAAGTAGACTCCTAGACTGGTTATTTCCTCTATAGCCAAGTGACTTCCTTAGCCAAGGGAAAGGGGGCTGGGAACAGATTCGAATAACAGGCAGGCCGTCAGCTCCAGGGGCATGAGCTTCAGGCATCTTTGTGTCTTCCCAGGGCAAGCTATAGGCATCATTCTGACCCCATTTGGAATGAGAAGACACATGTTCTCGGGACGTGTCTAGGCACAAACAGAATGCGAGATCATATGCTTCAACTGGGATGGTTTGGTAGGGATCTCCCACCCCTCCTGTGGCAAACCCTTTCCTCAGGTTAAAGTAGTATGGCAGTGGTTCTCAACCTGCAGTTCCCCAGATGTTCCTGGACTGTTACTCCCAGCAATCCTGGCCAGCTGAGCTAGTGATGAAGACTTCTGGGAGTTGCAGTCCAACCATTGTAGTAGGGCTTTCCTCCAGCAGAACTGCTGCTGGGAACCTTGAGAGGAGAGGAAGCTAGGCCCGGGTCCTATGCCTGTAAGTTGCTAGCTACCTTGTGGTGATCAACTGATAGAAGAAAAGATGTCACTGGTGCTTCTGATTCTGACACGGGTCAGAAGACTTTTGAAGACTCTTTTGGAAACTTCATTTGGTTCAAAACGCAGAGTCAGGATAATGTTTATGGACAAATATATTTCAGAATATATATTGTTAGGTGATAACAGTCTTGCTGGTGGTTAACAGTCTGTATCTGGACACAATTCAGGGTGATATATATTGACCTTAAAAATATATTAATTTTCCCCTATTGATGCTGAGCATTGTCTCAATTGTTGTTTATACAGGTAATAGGCCCTGTACACGAAAATGAATTCAATCCAGAAGACTTTGACTTGTTGGAGCAGATAACACTAAGTGCAGCAGCTGTGAAGATTAAAAGTGTCATCAAGGAAATGGGCATTGACAGCAAACGGTAGTATGGGAGGGGCAGGGTTGTGTGGGCATTTAATTAATCAATTTATTGAGAAAGCGAGAGAGAGAGAAGGTTTTAGTAGATTAACCAAGAACAAAATGAACTTCTTCCCAAATCTGAGCGTTAGCATTTAATTTTAATGTCTCCCTCTCGACAATGGAGAAACATGATAACCCTGCATCCCACCGAAGCTAGAAGTAAACCTGCTTAAAATCAGTGGCACTTACTTCCCAGTAGGCATATACAGGATTGTTCTCTTAGTGATGTATTTGTAGAAATATGGTGCCAATGTAAAAGCATAAAATATCTCAATCCAGAACCACCTTTTAGCATAGAAAAGTATGCCTTTAGTTGACAATTTTTGTAGGTTAACAGGCTTACTGATTTCCACCATGGAATATCCCAAAATCCTGGTGGTGTTGGGCAGCAAATAAGCTGCTTTTCTCTACATCTGCCTATGTGTGTTCCTAAAAACTTTCCATTTCTAATAACATGTAAGGTTTACCTCAGACAGTGGCAGCACCCAAAGCTGTGCTGCCATGGAAATACTATACTCAGTTTGCAAGTGAGTATTATGAGAGCAACCACATTAACCAAATACTGTACTTGCTTTTGGCTTATTTGGTTCATTGAGCCTAAGCCTCAAGAAGGTGACTGATAGGGAATATCATTCCAAAATGCCACAGTGGCTACTATATCTGGCGGAAGCAGGAAACTACAGTGCATGATCAAAGTGAGGTAACCACACCAGCTTTATGTTAATGTGATTTCTTTCATATTGCTTCAGTTTATCAAATGGAGAGAATGGGCTCCCAGCACCACCACCTCAAATGAGTCATCCACTGGACTAGATGAAATGTTCACTCCCACCTAAAAAAGGAACGAATGGGTTTTGTTAATCACAGCTAATGGTGAATCTCATTGATTTGAGTAGGTCCCTTCTAGATAAGATAAACTCTGGATTTAGCCCATTGCTTTTGTCTATCTTGGGTGCTGACGCAAAGCTTGTCAAAAGCCCGTAACTGAAATACAGTGCAATATACTCTACAGAGTGGAGAAACTAGTTTGTATGTATGGAAATGGGATTAAGGAATACCAAGTTAACTGATTCTTTACCACTTTAAGATTGTGCAGATTTGTAATCCTCTCTAAAAGTTAAGAAAAACGAATTAATTAAAGAGCTTCCGGTTTAATGGCCGACTGAACAAGACGCTAGGGAGCTCCTCTGAGGAATCCCCAGAGCGCACAGGAGGTTTAAAGAGGTTCGCGAAGACTACGCGGCCTCCATTAACCTCAGGGGGGGGCCCTGAGGGATTGGGTATCAGCTGTTGCCTCTTGCGACTCTTCTTTCACCCCGATCTGGAGGGGTTGGGGGGAAAGGATCGAGTTGCGGCACTTTACTATCGCTACTCCTGTGTTTGCGAAGTCTCAAAGTCTTGGCAGAAGAGCCATTAACCTCCAAGGACTTTACAAATCGTTTCTATCGGAGGGAGAATCAACAGGCTGTTAAACGGCAATTTAGAAGATAAAGATCACACCCGAAAGAAACGTGAGTCTGCTTGTTTATATCGGAATCTGTTCGGAGCGCGGTGGAAAGCAGCCATAACTCCCCTTCGTGAATGCAAATCGAAACCAAGCGGTGGGGGCAGAGGAGACATCCCTTCATTTGCAAAGTGAGTTTAATTTAATATTTAAAGTGAAGTGGAAGAATAATGGGACCTGGAGAAGCTTGATCGTGAAGTCTGTAATTCAAGACTGGCGTTTTGAAGTCACCCCCCGCTCTTTTTTGTGAAGAGACGGAGTGAATAGTGAATAGAGGAGAGTGTGGGGGGTGGAAGGGGGATATTTTTTAAAAAAACTCTGGTGTTTGAAGTTACTCTCCCCCTTACCTGATTCTACACTTCCAAAGACTTTTGATTAACAATTGAATCCCCCCTCCCCCCCTTTTTTTTTTCTTGCGGAGGACCGGATATTTAGAGGAATTTGAGTGGCGGACAAGGTGGTGTGAATTTACATTTCAAAGGATTTTACCAGAGTCGGCTGGAAAGTTGTTTTTTGGGAACAGTTTAGGAGTTATTATAAATTGGAGCTATTGTTATCTACTTTTTCCTAACTGGATTAGACCTTCTGAAGCGGTTGAAGATTTATATATATTTTGGACAGGCAAAAACTCTGTTAAACAACTCTTTGTTACAGAGAAGCAATACAAGTGGTTTAGACTGTGAAAAAACTGAAGAATTGCTTCAATTTTTTTCTCAACTCTTAATTTTTAAAGGTTCCTTTATGGGTCTCATTTTGTTTATTCGATTGCAGTAGAAACGAACTTAAGTTGCTGTGTGTCTTCCTATGAGGCTTTCTCTGGTTTCAAGGACATAAGGAAGACACAACAAGATAAGGTCTGTGCTGTGAGCTGGATCAAGAATCTCATTCTTTAGGTTGGAGCGCCATCTGGTGGATTTTAAAAATTATTGTATGGGACGCCGGTTAGAAAATTCTTTTTTTTTATGTTAGATCGCCATCTGGTGGATTTGGAAAATTATTGCATATAAAATTCAATTTGAATGTTATATTGAATGGGAAAGTGCCTGACTATATAGAAAAATTGATAAAATTTGATAAATTGTTATAAATTTGATATTTGGATAATTTAAAGTTAGAGAGGTTAAAATGAAGTTAGTATAAGTAAATTTAACATCTTTGATGGTAATTGGGTGAATATTAATCAGCATCAATTAATGGAGTATTAATAGATTAACTCGATTGGTTGAAGGTTATTGTAGTCTCTTGAATGAATTAACTTTAATACGTGGTTAAATTGTGTCCTATTGGAATAGAAGTTAATAAAAATTGTGATGGCAGAGAAGAAGAAGACGACACCTATAACACAGAGAAGAGATTCCAGACAAGAGGAGGGTAAAGAATGGGAAGGATTAATGATACATATAAGGAGGGAATTTGAAAAAAGTGAACAAAGTATGGATCAGAAGTTGTCAGAACTAAAGGAAGACATGCAGAAACAAATTAAAGAGGCAGTTGGGGAGCTCTCAGCTCAAGTGAAGGATTTAACGGTGAAAACAAAAAATATAGAAGCTAAAGTGAAGAAAGTGCAGACAGAGGTTAAACAATGCAGAGAAGAAACAGAGAGGAATAGAACAGGAGTGTCAGAAGTAGAGATTACGCAAAGGAGGATGGTTGAGGAGCTTGCTTTTCTTGAAATGAGACAAAGGCAACAGAATCTTCGTTTCCGTTTGATTCCATGGGAGGAAGGAGAAGATATTAAGGCCAAAGTAATAACGGAATTGGCGAAGTGGCTTGGATGGCAAGAACAGGAAGTAGCTGATGCAATCTCCCAAGTGTTCAGAATTGCAGTCAGATCAAAGAAACTGAGAGCGAAGAAGACACCAGGCGACGTTATTGTGTCATTGACATCTATGGCCGTGCGAGATAGAATCCTGAAACATAGTTATGACAATCGGTTTGTGATTGATGGACAACAGATTCTGATATACAAGGAGATTCCGCTTCATTTCTTGAGAAGAAGAGGAAGTTATAAATCTCTGGCAGAAACGCTGAGAAGAAATGGTTTGAGATTTCGCTGGGAGTTCCCAGAAGGTCTATCCTTCATTTACAAGATGAAAAGATTTAAAATAATATCTGAGTCGGAAATAGGTAAATTTATGAGAAAATATGGAGAAGAGCTTGGATACAGGAAACCATCGAAAGAGGGTGAAAAATCACCTGAAGAAGAAGAAGAGGAAGAAGAGGAGGAGTTAGAACTCTCTGAGGAGGAAGAAGGTAAAGCGGATTTAGCTATGGCCAATATCTGAATAGAGATTGATAAAAATATATTTAATTTGAAATTTACAATGGCGCTGAGAGTATTGACTTGGAACGTTAATGGTCTGAATGAAAAGACCAAGAGAAACAGAATTACGCATTTATTGAAGAAAGAAAATCTGGACTTGATTTGCCTGCAAGAAACACATGTTGCAATGAAACATATGAAGATTCTAAAAAACAAAATTTTGGGGCAAGAATTTGTATCGTCTGATAAATTGAAGAAAAGAGGAGTGGTGATATATGCAAAACATAAATTGGAACCTAAGTTGATTATGAAAGACAAAGAGGGAAGATTTTTGATGGTACAAATCACTTGGCAATCTGAAAAATTTTTTATTGTAGGCATTTACGCGCCAAATGAAAGGAAATTAGAATTTTACAGAGAGGTAGAACAAAAACTGTTAGATTATATGGATGAAAAACTCTTTCTGGTGGGAGACTGTAATGGGGTAATGATGCCAGATTTGGATAGATCTCAGAAAAAGAAGGGTTCAGAAGGGAAATTACCAAAATCTTTTTATGACTTAGTTGAAAATTTTGGATGGACCGATATTTGGAGATTGAGACACCCAATGGAAAAACAGTTTACTTTTTTTTCTGAACCGAACCAGAGTTGGGGGAGAATTGATTATATATTTGTCCCTAATGATATCTCACATAGAGTGACAAAAGTGGAAATTTTACCTAAAACGATCTCAGATCATAATGCAATGGTGATGGAAATCAAAACAAAAATGCAAGGATTATACCGTTGGAGGTTGAATGAAAGTTTATTGGATGAGACTGAGACTCTGCAGATAGTGAAAAAAACCTTTAGAGACTATTTGAAAAATAACTGGAGAAGAGAAACACCAACAAATGTGGTATGGGATGCTAGTAAGGCTGTTATGCGAGGCCTCTTTATTCAAAGAAATGCGTATCAGAAGAAACAGAAAGAAAAGAAGCAAAATGAGATTTTAAAAGAACTGGTAGAGACAGAGAAGAAACTGGTGGAGAAGCCAAAGGAACAGAAATGGAGTCAAAAATTAAAGATGCTTCAAACTCAGTTGTCGATGATTATCAATCAAGAAATTGAGTGGAAGGTAAAGATGATGAGACAAAGAAGTTTTGAATCGGCAAACAAAGTAGGGAAATTGCTGGCTTGGCAGCTGAAATGGAAGCAAAAACAAAAGGTTGTGAACAAATTAGTAGTAGACAAAAAATTAGTGGAAGATCCTAGAGAAATTGTAAAGGTGTTTCGGAATTTCTACAGAAATTTATATACGAAGGAAAAAGAGAATCCGGAACAAATGGACAGATATTTAAAAAAGAATGGATTGAAAAAAATCTCAACAAACCAAGTGTCGATATTGAGTGAGAAAATTACCCCACATGAAGTACAAAGTGCAATAGAGAGGGCGAAAATTGGAAAATCACCGGGCCCAGATGGTCTGACTGCAAAATATTATAAAAAATTGTCAGAAGAAATGTTACCAATTATGGTGGAGGTTATGAATGAAGTTCTAGAAAAAGGAGTCATACCTAACACCTGGAAAGAGGCGTATATAACACTGATTCCAAAGGAGAACTTAGACACAACAGATGTTAAAAATTATAGGCCCATTTCCCTTTTGAATGGAGACTATAAATTATTTGCCGATGTTTTGGCTAATAGACTAAAAAGGGTTTTAAAGGAGTTATTACACAAAGATCAAGCGGGGTTTCTTCCTGGCAGACAGATGAAAGATAATATGAGAAATATAATTGATATAATAGAGTATCTAGAAGTCAGGAAAGAGAAACAAGCTGCTTTGATATTTATTGATGCTGAAAAGGCTTTTGATAATGTCTCTTGGCAATTTATGAAGAAGAATTTGGAAAACATGGGAGTGGGAACAAAGTTTTGGAATGGTGTTAATGCAATATATAAGGAACAGAAAGCTAGTTTACTGATTAATAATGTGATAACAGAAAGTTTCCCGATTGGGAAAGGTACGAGACAAGGGTGCCCATTGTCCCCATTGTTATTTATTACTGTATTGGAAGTATTGTTAGTCAAACTGAGGGACATGGGGACAATTAAAGGTATATGTGTGGGGGATAAGGAATATAAATTAAAAGCGTTTGCTGATGATTTAGTTTTGACGTTAGAGAATCCAAAAGAAAGTATTACTGAGGTGATGAAAACAATTGAGGAATTTGGTAATCTAGCCGGTTTCAAACTAAATAAGAATAAGACGAAGGTCTTATTGAAAAATGTAACAAAGAAAGATTGTGAAGAATTTGAAAAATTGTCCGGCCTCTCAGTGGTGAAAAAAGTTAAATATTTGGGAATTAACTTATCTCTTACGAACTTAAATCTCTTTGAGGATAATTATAATATGGTATGGAACTTGATTAAGAGAGATCTGGAAACATGGAATAGATTGAACTTGTCGTTGATGGGAAGAATTTCGGTGATAAAGATGAACGTGCTACCAAGGTTATTATTTCTATTTCAAATGATCCCAATACTTAGAGGAATAGGCCACTTTAAGGAATGGCAGAAGATATTGTCCAAATTTGTCTGGCAAGGTAAAAGACCCAGAATAAGATTTAAATTGCTAACAGATGCCAAGGAAAGGGGAGGATTTGCCATGCCAGACTTGAGATTGTACTACGAAGTGGCCTGCCTCGGTTGGATAAAAGATTGGATTACTTTAGTTGATGAGGATCTATTGGATTTAGAAGGTCATGATAACAGATTTGGTTGGCACGCTTATCTTTGGTATGACAAAGTGAAAGTACATAAAAGTTTTATGAATCATGTAATTAGAAAGTCACTACTTCAGGCCTGGGAACGGTTGAAACCCCTTTTAGAGAGACATACACCGAGATGGTTATCCCCGATTGAGGCATTGGTGATCAAGAGGAAAGATAAAGAAGGAGTGGAGATCACCTATGGTGATGTGTTATTCTTTTCAGAAAAAGGTCCTAGACTGAAGTCTTATGATATGTTGAAAGAGAAGTTAACAGGCTGGTTTCAGTACCATCAACTAAATGACATTTTTCAGAAAGATAGAAAGGTGTCTGGGTTTGGAGAGAAGGAATCTAAGTTCCAAACCATAATCATGGGCCCAAAAAAGAAATTGTTGACTAGATTATATAATTTTTGTTGGAGTTGAATCTAAAAGATGAACAAGTTAAAGAATGTATGGTAAAATGGGCTATGGATCTAGGTCATAATATTGAGTTAGATATGTGGGAAAGATTGTGGAAAAAGAATATGAAGTTTACCGCATGTACTTTGATAAAAGAAAATCTGTTGAAAATGATGTATAGGTGGTATATTACCCCAACGAAGTTAGCAAAGATGTATAGGATGAAAGATGACCACTGCTGGAAATGTAAAGAGAAACAAGGTGATTTTTATCATATGTGGTGGACTTGTGAGAAAGTGAAAGAGTACTGGGCATTGATATATGATGAACTCAAAAAGATGTTAAAGTGTACATTCCCAAAACGACCTGAATTTTTTTTGTTAGGGTTGGTGGATAATGAAATTAAAGGAGCAGACAGGACTCTATTTCTATATGCAACAGCAGCGGCACGAATGCTCCTGGCACAGAATTGGAAGACAACGTATATACCATCTTTGGATGAATGGAGGCGAAAATATTGGACTTTGCAGAGATGGCCAGACTGACGTGCAGACTGAGGGATCAAGACAACCAGAAGTTCCAAAAAGATTGGCAAAAATTTAAGAACTACATGGAGATTCATTGCAAGGAATTAAAGACTCTTGCCGGATTAGGATAGACCTCGAAGGATTACTACTTATTTTTCAAATCTTTTTATAAGTATATAAAGGGGTTTGTCTGAAAGGAAGGCTAGGAGATGAATAACGCTAAAACCACGGGAAGAACAGAGGGAAGCCAAATTTTAGTGGTAGAATGATTTTGTATTGCTAATGCTTTGAACCTGACTTTTTTTCTGTATACTAAAATTTTCTAATAAAAACATATTAAAAAAAGAAAAAAAAGAAAAACGAATTAAAATTCTTGAATTTATTCAACTCATGGAATGATAGTCTATAAGCCTTGGTACCCCAAGCTAATAACATAAGGGAATTCCATTTTGCTTCCATGATCAAATTTAAAATGTGACTTTTTATAGGCCTGGATCTAAGTACTTGATCGATACTAGATCTAGTTCTAAAAGCCAACATTCCTAAAGGAGAAAGTTGGATTTCTGTTGAAGCTCCATTTCTTTTCAGAACTCTTAAGCAAGTGTGGTTTTCTTATTGTTGGAATGAAGAAACAAAAAGGAAAACCTCGAGTTCTTAAGAGCATTTGGGTCATTATTTGTTTTTAGGCATTCTGAAACCCTGGTGGCTTCAGGCACTGCCATTCCCTCTCATGTTTAGGGTTTTATAAGAAGATGGGTTTTGTGAAAGGAATATTCTTAGGAAATATTAAAACTACATTTATCTTCTCATCTGTCTTTTTTTTCTTTTTAGTGGTAGTAATCTAGTCATGAAAATAAACGCACTTCTTTCTTCAATGCCAAAAATGGATGCCCGTCAAAATGTTGAATTTCTCAAAGAGCAACAAAGGTAGCAAGTCTTTAAATGGTTGTGTTCTTAACAGGTTATTGGTCTCGGAGATTCAGCTGCAAATCACCTCCACTTTTATCGTTTTCCTCATTTTCTAATGGCGTGCCTTCTGTGCCATTGTTTATCTAATGCACACAATAGTAGCTGTGAGCAAAAAGGTGATGCCAGCAGGCTTGATCAAGGCCTGACGTTTGCTGAACTAACCCCCTTTCCCAAGGTGAAACTGTCAAGTGAGGACTTGGCATTTTCAGTCTTCATGGAACATGGCCAGGAAGGAAACGGAGTAGGAGAGAAACTGGAGTGGAGGAATGCATGACTGGAATAGGAGCATGGTACACTGTAACATTTTCTTGTTACATGTCCTCTATATATGTGTGTACGTTTTAATGTGTGTCTAATATCGGCTGACGTTCTGTAGTTTAGCATAGTAGATTGCACTAGATTAGGCAATCGAGTCAACTCCTCAATAAGTTTCATTGATTCAAACAATCTAACTCTCGTTGCAACTTACTTTAGCCTGGCATGTTGCAACTAGAGTAGGCCTACTTGAATCAATACGAGTTACTGAGGAATTGTCTCCCTGTATCCTCAATGATTATTGGGTGTTCTCCAGGGCAATTAGAGTACACGAAGCAACTGACTTTTAGCTGTGTAATATGTCATAATTACCAACTGATGTTGGTAATCATCTCCTTCAGAGAAGAGGGTTTAGGTATTTTCTGTAGCTAGAACCATCATCTATTATTTCTTAATTATATGGGCTAATTTTCATTGACTCAATCTTTTAAGTGGCAACTGTGAATGCATCCCTATTTCTAGAATGTTCCAAGCCCTTCAGTGCAAACACTACTTGATCATACGGATTTGCTGTTAAGTCGTAACCCATTATTTCAAGGAGTATTTTAAACATCCTTTGTCAGTGCTTCATAACATGCCATCACATGAGATGGTATTCTCAGTGGTGACAGCTCACTCCAACAGGTGTGATTTCCCAAGTGAACAAACCTCAAATAATATGCAACCATCTGTGGTTTGTTGGTTTGTCTGCAAAATTAATGAAAATGTGAAAGCATTATAAAATGGGTTCTTTGGATGTTATGCCTTCAAGTCATACATGACCTTTTCTTCATATGCCTTGCATTAACATTTGGTGTCTTTCCTACCCATAGTGTACTGAAGTTAGATCCACAGCAAAATGAACCTTTCTTTGATGTTATTGTTATCGTAGATCCACTAACAAGGGAAGCACAGAAGCTGTCGCAGTTACTAATTGTAAGGACATACAGGCTTCTTATATAACTTTGTGATTATCTTTACTTTGAGCTAATTTAGTTCATAGGGCACAAAATTGCTTCATTTAAGAGAAGTTTTTGAGGTTGATTGCTAGCTCTAACCTATGTGTTTAGTGTGATAGAAGACCCAGGTAAAAATCCATAGTTCGGCAATTAAATTTGCTGGGTCCCTTTGACTAGTGCATTGCCCATCAAACTCACTCACTTTGCAGAGTGATGTTGAGGTTAAATGTAATTTTTTTTAAAAAAAGATACCATGTATTTGTGCTGCTCTAGGATATCTGCTTCTTGGGAGAAAAGCAATGGCAAACCTAGGCAGCATCTTAAAGAGATCAGGATAGTCAAAGCTATGGTTTTTCGGTAGTGATGTATGGAAGTGAGAGCTGGACTGTAAAGAAGGCTGATCGCTGCAGAATCGATGCTTTTGAGCTGTGGTGCTCGAGGAGAGTCTTGAGAGTCCCCTGGACTGCAAGGAGATCAAACCTATCCATCCTGAAAGAAATCAACCCCGAATGTTCACTGGAAGGACAGATTTTGAAGCTGAGGCTCTAGTACTTTGGCCACCTCATGAGGAGAGAGGACTCCTTGGAAAAGTCCTTGATGTTGGGAAAGATAGAAGGCAAAAAGAAAAGGGGACGGCAGAGAATGAGATGGTTGGACGATGTCATTTATGCAACCAATATGGATTTGACCAAACTCCGGGAGGCAGTGGAAGACAGGAGGGCCTGGCGTGCTCTGGTCCATGGGATCACGAAAAGTCAGACATGACTTAATGACTGAACAAGAACAAGAACAACAAATGAATTACTGTACTGTGGTAATTACTGGCAGATGATCTCTTGTAGAGCAGAGATAGTGCCACTGTGGTGCTGTTACAACAACAACAAAAGAGAAACAAAAATCGTTGTTGTTAAGACTAGCAGGTCAATTTCCTGTGAGCTTTTGACAATCGATTTCTTCAGACACATGGTGCAGAGTATCTGGTGTGCTGGGCTATAGTACAGTATACATGCAGGGGGCCGGGGGGGGGGACTAAATAGAATCACAATAGTAGGATTAACACATAGAAATAAACTTCCAAGGGTGAAATGCCCTTATTAGCACAGGTAATGAACATTCAAGATACTGATAATGTTAAGATTCTGGCAATAGAAAGATGCATACAATGTGAATTTCAAAACTTGAGTTTTAGAAGGTTGTGTTGAGGAGGGGATAGTACCAAATATGTACCATACACATTTTTGGCACTAACCTGACCTCAAGTCCTAAAACTCATGTCATTTGTATCTTTCTGTTATCATGGTTGCCACACTCTTATTGTTATTTACACCTTGAATATATATATCACTTGAAATGCTGAGTTTTTGGGGGCTCATATTTGTAGACTTGTGTTCACTTTATTAAGTGTAGTACATCACATTTCTGAATGAAAGAGTGGTGTAAACAGCAAACCATCTCAAGTAAAAGAAAATGCAGAACAACTGATTGGAATTTCGGGTTAAACTTAACATCGTATTGACTAATTTAAATTTTTATATATGCGTCTGAGGAGTGTCATGTTTATATAGTTATAGGATGGGGAAATAAGTTACCCAATTCAAAGAAGAAAATTCAAAGAAGAAAAGCAGTTCCATGGGTAAAAATGTTTGTATGCAGTTATGAAATGGGAAGTTTTCCATAAGAACTAATCTGGTTTTAATGTGAGAAATGTTTCTTCCAGGTACTTGGTCGGGTTGTCCATATGCGGCTGAGATTGTTCATGAACTGCAGATCCAAGCTATCCGAGGTCCCTCTGAACAGGTAGGTCACATGTGAAGTGTTGTTATCCAAGCAAGTGCAACAATAGGGCTTCTAGTCAAAAGCCATAGTTTATGGAGTGTTGCTCATTGTGTGATTTGAGAAGTCTGTGGCCTTCACCCTAACTTCAAAATCCTGCAGCAAGCATCAGTTTCCGCTTCTGCTAAGAAGATTTTGTCCCTCTCCCAGCAGCCAGTCTCCAACAAGCAGCCCTGGGAAAATGAGGCCTTGGCAAGAAAAAAAGGTCTATCAAACCTCCTACAGTACGTTAATCTTCCTAAGCCATTCCAAATATCTAAAGTAAAACAAAGTGTGCTGCTAGTAAAGTGTTTAAAGCACTTTCTGGTAAGCTGACAATTATGTAGGCTACACATTGCCTCCCCTACCCAGTGAGCTGAGTACTCATTTTATTGATCTCTGAAGGATAGAAGATTGAGTCAACCTTGAGCTGGCTACCTGAGCCTGTCAGGATTGAAATCAGGTCATGAATGGCCTTTTTACAGCAGTACTGCCGTTCAGATAAGTTTATTACAGTCA
The DNA here is from genome assembly GCA_029282475.1 of Phrynocephalus forsythii. NCBI lineage: Eukaryota > Metazoa > Chordata > Lepidosauria > Squamata > Agamidae > Phrynocephalus > Phrynocephalus forsythii. The sequence goes on along the minus strand of JAPFRF010000010.1, from coordinate 130,850,810 downwards.
TGTGACCCATTACATAAAGCAAGATCAAACAAGAAAGCAATAAAAGGAGAGAAATATGAAGAGTAATTGGGTGTCTGGAAATAGCTTTGCCCTCCTGCGAGTTGCTGCTAAAAAGAACTTTGCAACCTCTGTTGTAGTGTGAGTATTTTGGTCAGACAAGCAATGCCAGACTAGCCATCTAGCTGGATGACCATGAAACTTGTTCCATAGAGAGTGAACCAAGTCTCTTCCGATTTGTTCATAGAGAGGGCAGTGTAGGAGAGTATGTGAAATATATTCAGGGACCCCTGTTCCAACATGGGCTGTACTGTGGTTTAACTGCTGTGCCACAAGGCTCCTGGCCATTGCAGATCCTAAATCCCTTCTGTTTGTGGATCCTTTGGCCTGTTTACGACTGGGCTTCTCCTGAAATGATCTTTTTCTTACATAGTCATACATGTAGTAGTCACCACTCATTCCCCTTGTGCCCGAACCCTTAAATAAAAGTATGTTGAAGTTGTTACCTATGCTGCGTTGAAAACATGTGGAGCCGAAATGCAATAATTTTTCTCTTGGTGGTGTTATAACATTAGCAGAGTATTAATGCAACAAAATTGTCCTTTAAGCAGAGTATATTGTCCTAGGAAGAAAGCTCATAATTAGAATTGCTTATCAGAGCTCATCATATTACCATTTGTTTGTCATATTGCTGTATTTGCTTTATTCTTGGTAACCAACAGCCGAGAAATCTGTTCCTTCTACCAAAGTAATTAGATCATTTGTTACAATATTGCACATTTCTGTGACTTGTATTTTGCTTTCTCCCAGGCATAAAATGGGTTCTGGGCAGGAGATTAATCATGGTATGCCTTTTGTTTGTGAAGGGCTCCTGGACTTGCCCATATAATAGGACACTTGCATTCTAGTGGCAAATGCTGTATCCTGAACTTCATATTCTGTTTTCAGGGGCTTGTAATAATTGGCATGTTTTGGCATGCGCTGACAGCGAAACCAGCGTGTTTGTCAAGAGCTTGACTGGTAATTTGTTGCATAGGAATGAGCCCTAATTTAGAAGAACTGTAAAGCCTTTGGAAATTAAAAATAAAGAAAGGCCACAAAAGATCTCATCCAGTATCTTGTAGCTTATGGATTGATGGCATCAGAAATAGCACTGCTACGTGCTCAGCAATAATGAATGTGTAAAACAGGATCAGAACATTCAGAGTTTTCTTTTTTGTTTAAGGTATTATGCAAACCTTCCAGTAGCTTCTTTCCTCTCCTACATGGGTTTAACATTTAACATTTTTGCTCTAGTTTTTATCGCTCTGTTCTGGAGGCAGAACTCACCACTGGGGTTCATGATCTCTTTCCTCTTCCACCCGGAGCAAACTTTCTTGAAATGCCAGATTCCCCTCTCCTGACCTTAAACATGATCACTCCAGAAAGCTGGTTAGTTGAAGCAGTGAACAGTTCCTATGACCTTGATAACATTCGTTTAAAAGATGTAAGTACCCATTTCTATGTGTGCAGACAGAAATTGTACAAAGAGGTAATGAATCCTCTGGTTTCCTTTTTCTTTCCATTTGAAACATGTTAGCATTCATGATTTTTTTAAAAAAATCTTAATGCTAAGAAACATGTTGTATTCTCTAATCTGCACATAGTTATTTGTTTATTTTATAACTGTATCATGATGCCCTATCTCTATAACTCTATTTTGTTGTTTGTATCTTGTTCCATTGTCACCATCTTGGGTTCTTAGGAACGTTGATCTTTTAAACTTTTATATTGTGGGTTAGCTGGAGGGTGGTTGTGTTCTTTTATCTTTATTTTATCAAGACCCATGACACAGACATTCTGTGACATTGTTCCTTGCACAGCTGGAAACCATGTCATTAGTTCCCAGCCATTTGCCATGTACATTATTTCCCCCATAACAAACAAATGGCTGAGATGAACAAGTCTCAACAAAGGTATGGATTTTGTGGTACCTTCATTTCTCCAATCAGTGTAAGTGCAGAGACAAAGAATATCCAAGAATACAAATTGAGATGCTTTAGTGGTGAAAGGAAAACCAGTGAATATATAATAGAATCAAGAAAATTGTTAATGCAAGGGAAACCTTAATTTGATATGTGATTATTTTAAATTTAAAAATATTCCATTGAACCTTCCTTTGGCATCTGTGGTTAATTGGACCATGACATTGCACACATCGACACTTGAATGCACAGAATAAAAGTGTGGTGTCATTCTGCAACTTCTGGTGGCGTTCGTATTCCTAATTGTCCTCAAGCATGATGACTTGTGATTTCCCACATACTATTTCAGGAATTTAGTGAAATATCCTCCTTTTTTTACACTTAGAACTTTTGAGGACTGTTCTGTGCCTGTTGGGATGACTGAGGAAAAATGTGGAAATTATATTAGAAGTCAGATTGACCCAGCAAAATGTTTGGTAGTGTCCTATGTTTGCTTATTCTGCCTACAGATAACTTCGCCCAGAACATGCAGGGTCCATTGAAGGTGAAAAAGGAACACAGAGAGTGCACAGCAGTACTTTGAGTATTTTTATTAAAAACAACAACAGCCACTTCTCTTAAGATTAACAAAAAATGGTGTCGTGGTCAGTAGTACGGCCCTCTGCAGATTTTCAAAACCTCTTTACAAATCCTAGTTGGTTTTTTAAATCCTCAGTTGGATCCAAAAACCAGATTAATTTAAAAGAATATCTAAATCAGTGCTAGGATGAAAAAGAGGTTTTTGCTTGCAAATACACAAAATTATATGGGAGGATTACCATACAGTATACTCCAGAATTGTAGAAAGAACCATACGATAATTACATGTTACATATCATTAAGTAGTCTATGGTTCCCAAAATCTGTACAAAAGCATTTTTTTTTGCACTTGTCTGATGCCTCAATTCTGTTAGCTTCATTTTTTTCATAATAAAGTACTTTTTCTGCTGTGCTTCACAGTTGCATAAAACAGAGCAGAAAAACCACTTTCCACACTTACTGATATTACAGATCTGGTAAGAAACAATGTACCTTAGGGATAAATGTATCATGCCATTTTGTACTTATGCCTTACTGCACTTTGCATTGTATGGCTGTATATATTTAAAAGTAAAAGAATGGATGACAAGGCAGGTTCCAGAGTGATCCCTACCTAAATTATCGCTGTGTCTGCACATCCTGAGAGGGCATTTTGTCCTCTCAGGGAAAATTGAATATGCTCCCTTGTGGTCTAGCTTCGGCCTGCCAGAAATTATATTTTGAGAGAAACCTGGAACGAAGGCATCTTCTGTTACAGCGGAAGTTTCTCATTTGCCCTGTCAACGTCCATTTTTGGTCATTGAAGGAAAATCAGGCTCCATTGGGAGAAATGCAGCTTCACAAGTTTACCAGGGCCTAGCTATAAGAAGGGCAGGTGGGTGTGGGGCTGCAGGGATGTTTTCTTTTCTCTTCAGCAAGAGCCTGATGGGATGTTAAGGTACAGTACATCAGTCACTAGGGCTCCCACATCCCCCCGCTGCCTTGTAACGTGACAAACTGTTTCCATTGCGTGAGGAAAGAAGCCATTTTCTTTTAATTTCACAAAAGCAGATGAAAACCTTCAGGCATACGCTTTAGAATGGCAGAGCGGACATGTTGTGGAGCTGAGAATGCACAATATTCAGTCAGATCAAGTGCTTTGCGTAGGATGGTGGCCAAGACTTTTGAGTCATCTATGAGTGCCTTTTCTAATGAACAGCACACTGAAAGTTTGCCTTTCTACAGGTAGATGGTGTCATTTCGGCTGAGTACGAATTAGAGTATCTGTTGCTTGAAGGACATTGTTTTGATGTGAGCTCCCGGCAGCCGCCTCGTGGACTGCAGTTCACTCTGGGAACAAGGAAGGATCCCGTTCAAGTTGATACCATTGTGATGGCCAACCTGGTAGGTCCTGGCAAAGGCAGGAGGGGATGCTTGGAATCTGGGCAAGTGGTCACTATTGCCAAGCTGGAAACTCTCTGTTATCAATTGAATCTTCTAGTCTTGTGAAGGAAGGCCCCACTAATTTTAATGTTATGGATAAGTAGGATATACACTGAAGACATGAGATATAATTAATGAGTGAACAAAGAACACAGAGTAGTGCATCTGAAGGAGTGCGCTAATAATAAGCAGTGGGAAAGAAAGCTTAATATTTCATACTTGTAAGATGAGTGATACGGGTTGAGGGACAGCACATGGTCCTGAGGTTAGCACATCCTTCTCTTTGTTTAGCTAAAACATGGCTTATTTCTCACATGCAACTCAGCCGTTGTAGATATATATTGTTCTTTCTGACTTGATCAAAAAGTGTCTCAGTCATAAGAATAGAAAAACAGGATAGGAGTATTTATATAGAAATGAAATTGTTTTCACAGTTGGCTGTCATTTCTGCTCTAGAACTGTAGAGCGGGCATTCAAAGGAAACAGGGATAGCAACAGAAAAATGAGAGACCAATGAATTCTGGCATTTGGGAACATATGTCTTTTCTCTCAAACACGTAGCTGCACTGTGGTGCAGATGTGTTACTTTGACTCGAATGCTAACATCAGAATTTGTATTGGATTGTTATAAATAAGTCTCACTCTTATATTGAAAGGTAAATCACAGTTGCTTGTGAAAGCCTTTCTTTTTTTATGAGGTGAGAGCCAAATATAGTTTACTGGCTACCAGTGCAAGCACATGCCATTCACTGATTGTGAGACAATATTTGTATAATTACAGACAATATTGGTGTCTGTGTCCTTTTCCCTCTGAATACTGACACGGTTCTTGTTTGAGTTATAGGGGTATTTTCAGTTGAAAGCCAACCCAGGTGCTTGGATATTGAGACTGCGTGATGGAAGATCCGAAGATATCTACAAAATATTTAAGTAAGTCTCAGTCTATCTTATAACAGTAGTAACTCACTTTAGAAATTATATTAATGCAAATACTGGGATTGTACAAGGGAGATAGTCAAAGAGGCATGATCTGCATTTATCTGCATCCTCAGCCTCTTTGGAATTGATTTCCACCAATTACCCTTACACGAACAGGATACATTACCAATTTTTTTTCTTTGGCTTGGGAGTCCATCGTACTGGGCTTTTAGTCCAAAGTCTTAATCTGTGTACAAGGCTTAAAAAGTTAGATGTATCCTCACTATTAACTTTAGTAGCTATTTAATATGAGTATCCCAAGAACATTGGCCTTTTATTTATTTTTTAAGAGCTGTAAGACCAGAATATATTAAAATTAAAAGAGCAAACATATGCAAATATGCTTATTTTCCATAATATAGATTCCAGAATTTGGCTTATCTTTTTGCACAGAACTTAAACATAGTCATGATGCAGTTTACAAAAAATACCCTACATATTTTAGACCTACTTTGAATTAAATATAAATGTCTGGCTTTGAAGATGGATATTTTTAAACATGTTTAGTTTTTGCATTATTAACTTCATCAATTTCTTTTAAAAAAAACACACACACACACACACACACACACACACACACACACACACACACACACACACACACACACACACACACACACACACACACACACACAGTTTGAATGCACTGTAATGTTGTAAATCTGGATTTTTTATGCTGCTGGTACAGATGACAACAGACCTAAATGTGGCCTCTTAAGGGATGGGATTTCGTTTTAATTATTATGATTCATTTGCAGTCCAGTCCAATGATTTTTTTCATCATGTTTTCTTGCACTACAAAGCTTGCACTCAGAAGCGTACAGGTTGAGCATAGATTGCCTGCTCTCTATGACATGAAGCTGTCAGTTCCACTAAGTCCTCCCTTTCTTCCTGCTATCCACACACACACAGACAAAGGTCTCCTGCCTTTTCCTTCCATCCCAGATGAAGCTTCTAAGTGATTCGTCTGCCCAAGGATAGAGCTCTTGTCTGTTGTTCCACCTTTTACAAGTTCTTACTGAGTCACATCATCACTTACTTACCAAAGTATAGGGTAACCCATGGTAAGATACTTTAAAAAATAATTACAGCTACATAATTTAAATGCTGCCCCCATCCATGAAGCCTGCAAGCTGGATTTCGAAGGGGCAGAGGAACTAGAGATCAAATTGCCAACATGCGCTGGATTATGGAGAAAGCTAGGGAGTTGCAGAAAAACATCTACTTCTGCTTCATTGACTATGCCAAAGCCTTTGACTGTGGCAAATTCTTAAAGGAATCAGAGTGCCTGACCACCTTATCTGTCTCCTTAGAAATCTATATGTGGGACAAGCAGCAATAGTCAGAACTGGATATAAAACAACTGCCTGGTTTAAAATTGGGAAAGGAGTACGACAAGGATGTATACTGTCACCTTGCCTATTTAACTTATATGCAGAGCACATCATGTGAAAGGCAGGACTGGATGAATCACAAGCTGGAATTAAGATTGCCGGTAGAAATATCTTTTTTTAAAATGTTTTTTTATTAAATTTTAAACTACATACAACGACATAAGAAAATGAAAATAAAAAACTACAACAGACAATATAAGTGCACCCCCATCCCACGGGGCCATCCATACATTCTTATTCGTTGCTCCATCTTCTATTCTTCTAATAGTCTTCTTAAAGTTCTCTTCTCCAGAATTGTTGTGAGATATTCGTGGACTCTTTCCCTTTTCCTTCGACTAGTACATAATCTAAAAATTTACCCCAAATATCGTAGAAAATGTCTTTTTTCATTTCTCCTCGTTTAACCTTTAAACTGCAGGACAGTTTATCGTTTATAGCTATATCCCAAAGTTCATTATACCAGTCTTCCATCTTGAATTCTAGTTTTGACTTCCAATTTTTTGCTATAATTAATCTAGCAGCTGTCATAAAATTTGCTATTAGTTCCTTTGTTGTAACATCATAATCTTTACTTGTTAACAATGATAATAATGCTATCTCTGGATTACAATCTATATCCATCTTAATCATATTACTTAGCTCTAAAAAACTTTTTCCAGAACCTTTGGACCATTTCACATTCCCACCAAAGATGCAAGTAAGTACCAAGCTCTTTTCACATTTCCAACATATCTTAGAGTAAGCAGGATTCATTCTATTTAGTCTAACTGGGGTTAAATACCATCTAGAAACCAATTTAAAGTAGTTTTCTTTTATCCTGACCGATAATGATCTCAAAATTCTCATATTCCAAATTTTCTTCCAGTCTTCTTTCTCTATCTGTACATTAAGGTCTTGGCCCAAACTTCTCTCAAGGTGTTTAACTCCTTCATTTCTGATAATTCCCCTAGTATTTTATATATTTTACGTGTTATTCCTTTCTCTGAATTTTCCTGTTCAGACTCAAGCGATAGTAGGAAATGTTCAAATTTTGTGCATTCTCTGATTTGATTATTTCTCTTTCCCCAGTCCTTCATCCATTTTCCTAGTTGAATATAATTTAACCATGTTAAATCACTGGGTTGCAAAATATTTTTATATCCATTGTTTTAATCTTGAGCACCCAATCCTTTAGTCTAGCTATTTTCTTAATTTTAAATAACTCCAAATAATGCTTCAAGTTGACTGGAAAGCTTTCCAAGTCAGTAACTAAAGCCAGTGGGGATCCCTTTGGAGACAAGATTTTCCTATATGTTCTCCATGTGACAATTAGACTATTCAATAGGGGGTTGTCAATCTTTACTTTGTTTTTAACTTCCATGAATAAAAATGTGTTTATTTCCCCCTTTATATCCAAAGACTCTTGCTCCCACCATATTAGCTTCTGTGGTTTAAAAAGAATTTCCCCCAAAGAACTGAGTTGACTGGCTATATAGTAATTTTTTATATTGGGTATACCTATTCCTCCTCCTTTCTGAGATCTATACCATAGACTTTTATTTATTCTTGATTTTTCCCTGCATTACAATACCTATTTATCATGTCTTGGAGAGTTTTAATTTCCTTTTCTAAAAACTGAAAGTAACATTTTAAAAATAAAGTTAATTTTTGGAAGTATTTTCATTTTTATGAACTGAACCACAATAATTTTAGTTTAGAGTAGGATAATAATTTGTTTTTTATCTTTTCTTCTAATTTCAAAATATTTCTTTATTTAGTTTTAGTAAATTCTTTATGGAGTTCTATTCCTAGATATTTAATGCTTTTTCCCGGTTTAAGTCCAGATTTTTCAATCATCTTTATGTCATGTTTTCCATAATTAAACAATAAACTCTCTGATTTTTGCCAGTTTACACATAATCCTGTTATTTCTCCAAATTCTTCTAAATGAGTTTTTACTCTTTGAATATTCTCTATTGGGTTTGCAATAGTCAAAAGAGCAGAATAAACTAATTTTAGTTGCCCCATCTTTCCCTATACCTTTAATAGAGCATTTGCCTGGAGCTCTATAACAATACAAAAGAGGACTGGAGAAAGAGGACATCCTTGTCTAGTTGCCTAGGGTGATTTGTTCAGTCAATCCATCATTAACTATTATTGAGGAAGTGCCCCTTGAATATAGTTGATTTATTACTCCCAAAAAGGATTTCCCAAATCCCCATTTTTTAACAATATTTTTAATGTGGGCCATTGAACACAATCAAAAGCTTTAAAAAGATCTAGAGGTAACATCCCAGCTTTATTAGCACTCTTTCCCATTTCATAAAGAACATTCAAATTCCTTCTAATAATATTTGCCATTTGTCTACCTTTGATAAAACCACATTGATCCTCTTTAATATATTTAGCTATAAATTTATTCATTCTTTTAGCCAGAATTGCTGTGAAAATCTTGGCATCTTGATTTAATAAGGATATTGGTCTGTATGACCCAATATCCATTAAATTTTTATTAGGTTTTGGAATTAAAATAGTTAAAGAATGGGTCCAAGATCTCGGAATTTGTTCTCCATCCAAAATTTCATTATATACCTTCTTTAATTTAGGTATTAATACTGCTTTCGGTAGAAATATCAACAACCTCAAATATGCAGATGATACTACAGTGATAGCAGAAAGTGGGGGGGAATTAAAGAACCTCTTAATGAGGGTGAAAGAGGAGAGTGAAAAAAATGGGCTGAAGCTCAACATAAAAAAAAAAGATTTCCTCTCCTGGTAAGTAGAAGTGGAAGATATGGAGGCAATGACAAGAGTTTATTTTCCTGGGCTGCTTGATCACTGCAAATGGTGACTGCAGCAATGAAATAAAAAGACACCTGCTTCTTGGGAGGAAACCTAGGCAGCATCTTAAAGAGCAGAGACATCACTTTGCGGACAGAGGTCAGGACAGTCAAAGCTATAGTTTTTCCAGTAGTGATGTATGGAAGTGAGAGCTAGACTATAAAGGCTGCTCGCTGCAGAATCGATGCTTTTGAGCTGTGGTGCTGGAGGAGAGTATGGAGAGTCCCCTGGAGTGCAAGGAGACCAAACCTATCCACCCTGAAAGAAATCAAGACCTGAATGTTCACTAAAGGACAGATTTTGAAGCTGAGGCTCCAGTACTTTGGCCACCTCATGAGGAGAGAGGAGTCCTTGATGTTGGGAAAGATTGAAGTCAAAAGACAAGAGGAAAAGGGGACGGCAGAGAATGAGATGGTTGGATGGTGTTATTGATGCAACCAACATGAATTTGATCAAGCTCTGGGAGGCCTGGCATGCTCTGGTCCATGGGGTCACAAAGAGTCGGACATGACTAAATGACTGAACAACAACAACAATTTTGTTGGAGGTGGGGGTAAGAGCAACAAGAGACTTAGCCTGAAAAGAAGTTAGAGCCTGGAAGAGTTTAGTATATGTTCTGAGGAATATACCGAGGAAACATAACCGCCCAGAGTTCTCTTTGGGGAAAATTGGCCACAGTATACAAATGCAAAACTAAATACAAATGTAAAAATAAATAAACATATACATATACTGAGGAAAGACACATAGTTTTCTGTATTTTGTTGGGGTTGTTTCTGTTTTGTAGTTGTTTATTCATTGATGTGTGTGTGTGTGTGTGTGTGTGTGTGTGTGGATGATCTAGCACTAAACTTGTGCATCAGTGCAATGATTTTGTGTTACATGATTTATTTATTTTTAAATTAAAATGGGGTGATACTGAAAGGATAAACCATGGAGGCAGGTGTTCCTGCAGCCCGTAAACATCACATCCCAACTGCCTGCTTCACCAACACACCACCCACAGACACACCTTCATCACAAGGTGAAAAATCTGTTTCGGTAATTCTGGCTTGAGAAAAGTAGAAGCCCTGAACAACAGAGAGGAAAAAACAACTCTGCATTGGGAGCAAAAAGGGGCAGACTCATTGGAATTGGCCTTTATGTCATGCAATCAGCACTCAACCATAACAAAAAAGTATTAATCTGTTTTCTAACTGGAACAAATCCTTCAGTATTGGACTGGATAGTTGCAGACTAAATGTCTCCTCAGTCTTTCTAGGCAAACAACATGTGCGTCACACCACTGTGCCACTCAACTAGCAGCATTGCTTTTCGAGGCGGTTAGAGAAGTGTTGCTTACATGTTATGGGCCCCAAGTGGATCTGCTAAATATTTCAGAGGGGCTTGGGGTGGGGGGGGGAGAGAGAAACACAATCCTGTATATTTATGTCTTTTTTGCTCTGTGGTTATTCTTTCTGCCTAAAACAAAGAGACATTGGATTGAGTCACTGGTGGAGATTCCAAAAACAGGGGGAAATGTTTTTCTTCTGTGAAGTATTTGGCGGTTCTTCAATGTGCCCAAGTTAGTCTTGGCATCTTCTTTTGCCATCTATTAGTAATGATGTGGAGCGGCTTATCTCAGGATGAAGTTGCTCCGAAAGCTTCCTGAGAAGGGCCCACAATCCAATTTTGAGAAGAGGTTGCCAGATGGTTGCTTGTTTATTTGCACAGAACACCTGAAGGGTGTTTTTCAGAGGCTGAATTAGTGAGCAGTTGTGTATTAAAATACAAAGATCTAATCGTCTTCATGTAGAGCGAGACCAGCGTGGAGAGACTGGCGTTCATAACCAAGCTCCAGAAGCTTGGCAAGAGAATTCTTCCAAACCATCACTTGTTGCTGTTCAGTGTGATTAAGATTATTCTTCAAAGGTTTGGCTACGTACTTGGCATTCTGAATGAACTTCTAAGTTGCTGAGCCTGCCGCTTGCTGATACTGAAGATCTCCAGCGCAGGAGTCTCTGGCAGGTAGTCTTCAGCTGTTGTGTATAATAGGACCATATTAAAATAGGCATTGTTGAAAACAACTTGTTTGCTAAATTGATAGCTACTTAAAACAAGATTCCCCCTAATATGTTGTCCTGCTAGTCGCTTCGGGTGGAAGCCTATAAATGTGGAAAACTTCCTAAATTAGTAAGCTAGTATAATACATGTTTTGGATGCTGAGGGTTTTATTCTCCGCTGAGCAGGCTCCTCTACTTCTCTGCTGTAATTCAAAAACAAGTGACTTTTTAATAGTTTTTTGTCTGGAGATAAATAACAAACTTTCTTCCTTCCCTCCTAGGCATGAAGGGACTGATTCTTCTGAAGCTCTAGAAGAGGTTATTGTGGTGTTAAATAGTTTCAGAAGCAAAATCATCAAAGTCCAAGTATGTATGCTAATAAATCCTTTAGGGAATGATTAATTATATATATATATATATATTTCTTTTCTTTTCAGCAAGGTTAAAGCTCAGCATAGTTAGTAATGAGGCTTGCTGGGTGCTTTATGTCTATTGACAGCATTCTTTGCTTTAATATGTAGGTACAGAAAAAACCTGATGAAATTAACGAAGACCTCCTGAGTGACAGACTGATAGAAGAAGAGGAAGAAGATTCAGTGGCAAGGTAAAAATCGTTGGCTTGCACTTCAGGCAAAAATAGGAAACTTGCTTTTGTTTCTTTTTCAGAAATAAAGTCATGACTGAAACCATGTTGTGTACCATAGAACTATTACTAAAAATGGGAGGAATTGGTGAGTCAATTCCCTTGTAAATTCCATTTAAATAGCCTATTCTGGTTGTGACTTATTTTAGCGAAGGAACTTGTGAAGGAGTTGACTCACCAGATCTCCACAGGTTCAGTGGACCACGTCCAGCATGACTTTTTAAAGCTAAGCATCAGGATTTAATTCCATGAGCAGTTCATAGAACTGCTTGGTAGTTCAGTGGCTTAGGTCTCTGGTTGCAGAGCCATAGATTGAGATTTTGAGTCCCCTACCCCACCCCCACCCCATGCCTCCTTGACAGGGACCAAACTCGATCCATAGGGTTTCTTCCAGCTCTGGAATTTGTTGGTGACGGTGATTGTGGCATTCACCCTGATTTATGAATATTTATTATTTTAGAATGTTTGGGGAATCTTGTTTGCATACTCCAATAGGAGTTGTGGGCGGAGTCATCAGATACATATACCTGTGCAAACATTGAGGCAGATAGAGCCTGGTAGATGTAGAGGTAGGGACTGAGAGATGTAAAGACATAGTAGTTTAACTAGGAGAGTACAGTATGACCCCCGTATCTGCTGATTTGTCATCAGCGGATTCAGTTATCTGCGGATGGCAAGCGGCATTGCAAGGACCCAGGCCTGTGGTGGTGCAGTGGCCCAGGCAGCACTGTTTCAGGCAACAGCAACAGCAGAGTTGAAGGAAGGGCAACAGGCTCTGTAAAGGTATGAACAGTTGCCACTAGAGATGGGCACGAAACAAACAATTTTTCGTTTCCGTTTTCGTTTTTTCATTTCGTTACTAACGAAACGACAAACGAATTTTTTCTCTAAAATGAAACGAAACGAACAGAAACACCGGAAATTTTGTCATGCGTTTCGTTTCCGTTACTGCAATATGAGTGAATGGCTTAAAATCCTAAAAAATCACAAAAATTGAAATAAATGGTAACGAAATGGTAACGAAACAAACAAAAACAAAAACGAATTTTTTGCAAAAATTCGCGAAAAACGGAAACGAACCCAAATGGACCCTACAAACAACAAACAAAATGCCATTTTTTTATTCGTGCCCATCTCTAGTTGCCACCCCCATCAACCCCTGTCCCCAAAGAGGCCACCTCCGTGGAGCCTCTCCACACCATCGCTGCCACCACCACTGCAACCAGGACACACCCACCCCATCGCCCCATTTTTAAAACAACCCCCTCCACAGAGGCTTCCCCCCTCCTCTGTTCTAGCTGGGATTTCCCCCAGTGCTCCATTTTTTAAAACAACCCTCTCCATGGAGGCTCCCCCCCTCCTCTGCTATAGCTGGGATCCCCCACATTGCTCCATTTTTAAAACAGTCCCCTCCATGGAGGTTTTCTCCCCTCCTTTGCTCTAGCTGGGATTCTTCCCTTTGTCCCATTTTTAAAACACCCCTCCATGGAGGGTTCCCCCCTGCACCTGCCACAAAGGTTTTCAAATGCAGGTTATTGTTCTCTGCACTGTACTGTATTTTGTACTTTATACTGTACTGTATTTTTTATTTTATTTAGTACCTTGTATTATATTATAGTATTGTAATCAATATTTTGGGCTGTGGGATGAATAATCTGAGTTTCCATTATTTCCTATGGGAAAATTTGCTTTGATATGCAAGCATTTTGGTTTCAAGCATGCTTCCAGAATGGATTGTCCTATTTAACCAAGGTACTACTGTACACATGTTTTTCCTAATCAGTATTATGTACTTAAATCTTTATAGAAAAGGTTCATTGATACATGGCACAACCAACGATTGAACCAGGGACCCAGTCATCTCAGTCCACACCTTTGAAATCGCACCACCAATGCTTACACAGTACCACTATAAAAGCAACATTTTCTATATCCTGATTCCTCTCTACATCTACCTAACTAAAGATTTAAATAAGGATTTACTCCACTCAAACAGCACACAATATTTCAAACTATTTTTCAGAAATATTTCTGTAAGCTATTTTTGCAGACATTTCAACACTTTTATAAATAGTTTAAAAATATTTCCAATGTTACCAAAAATGATTTAAAATATAGGCAGTATAGTGTTGATTATTTGAACGTCTGTCCATGTGCCGTTTGTGGAACAGAGTTTTAAACAATGATGCTATGAAACCATCCAAGCTGGAGGATCATCTGAGAAGGTGTCACCCTGAAAAAACAGATAAAGATTTGACATACTTTAAAACATTGAAAGAAAAACTTCAGAAGAGATGCACAGTGGACAGTATGTTTGCTTCAATATCAAAAAGAGACTATGATGGTTTGCAGGCGTCTTACAATATCTCACAACTCATAACAAAATCAGGAAAACCTCATACTATCAGGGAAGAGCTGATTTTACCAGCTGTTGAAGAGGTTTTAAAAGCTGTTCTACACAAGCCTACATATGATGTACTCAAAAGAATTCCTTTGAGCAACAAAATGGTTCAAAGACATATTGATGAAATGAGTTATGATGTTGAAAGCTTCATGTGTAATTATCTGAAAATGAACCATTTCTTTATTCAACTGGATGAGTCAACATTACCCGGTAATGAAGCACTATTATTGGCATATGTTCGATTTTTATGGACCAAGAAATCCATGAAGAACTGCTCTTTGTGAGAACTTTGACAACATATACTAAAGGTGAATCAAAATTAAATGTTTTGAAAGATTATTTCATGAAAAGAGCAATCCCTTGATGAAATATAACAGCAGCAGCAGATGGAGCACCAGCCATGTTTGGGCACTATCGTGGTTTTATAAGCCCTTTAAAACAAAATGTATCCAGGGTGTTTGCAATTCACTGTGTCATTCATCGACAACATGTAGTAGCTAAAATTCTGATTGCCAGATTGCATCAATCTCTTCAATTTGTCATAAATGCAGTAAACAAGATCCATATCAACACATTGAATTCTAGGTTATTTACACAGTTGTGTGAAGAAAATGATGAGGACTTTCATTGATTACTCTTTCATACTGTGGTATGGTGGCTCTTGAAATGCTTACGTTTGACAAGATTTTTTTTTCATTTTTTGAGTTTTTGGATGCTAAAGATCCCATTATGAAAGAAAATGTAATCAAATGGAAATCAGACATTTCTGATTTAACAGATTTGTTTACTATATTTAATGAGGTTAACTTGCAGTTATAAGGAGACAGTCTGAATTTAATAAAAACAAAGTCCATCATTGCATCTTTTCTTGCCAGAAGTAGTCTAATGAAGCAAAACTTTGGATGGTGTGAATTTTCCCAGTTTCCCAACTTTCATTGACAAATGTCTAGGATGATGACATTTTGGTCTGCGTTCAACATTTAAGTGTCCTTCACAGAGACCTTAAAACCAGGTTTGGGGATGTTTTGATTATGGAAATAACCACAGTGAATTATCAATCCATATGGTGACATTGAAGAATCGGATGTCACATTACAAGAAGAACTGTTTGGAATAAGCACTAACAAAGAACTTAAGGTGCAGTTCAGAAAGATATATCTGTTCCTTATCCTGCATTATGGACTATCACAAGAACGTTTTTGATAGCTTTTCCATCTTCATACCTTGTGGAAAGGGGGTTTAGCATGGTTTCCAATCTTCTTACAAAAAAGGAAAGAAAAAGAAATTGATTGCAAATCACTGAATGTGGAGATTTAAGACTATACCCCACTAATTTGAAGCCAAATATTGAACAATTGCTATCAGAGCATCAGGCCCATCCCTCCCATTAACAGCATTATTTATGTATTAATTTTATGTAAGAAATTTACTAGGTTCTTGTTTCATTCTAAATCCAAATACTGACTTGCATTTTGTGTCTTTTCAATAAAGGTATGAATAAAAATTGTACATGTTTTTCTTTTTTTACAATTGTCCATGCTACAAAAGCCCCTATCAAAGTGAGTAGCACGGTGTCAGCTTTCAAAAACACATTTGAAGTGAATAAGTTTAGGAAAATTCAATATTAGGCAGGCCGGGGATCTACAGGAAAAAAAATTGACAGTTGGTCTATGGGGCGAAAAAGTTTGGGAACCTCTGCTGTAGAATGATGCCTTTCTTCTTTTCCCTCTTGTTTTCTTATGATGGAACACAAGTATTTCACTTCTATGACATTTTTCAAACAGACCTTTAAGTATCAACTGAATCATTGTCTTTTTCAAGTTCTATAGGAGGAACTCAAACAACAGAAAAAGAGAAGAAAATGGATGTATTAAACATCTTTTCCGTTGCATCTGGCCATTTATATGAACGTTTCTTAAGGTAACTGACGGTTTTTTGTCACCTACAGTATTAGGATATTGTCTGCAATATAATCTTGAAAGGGAATCAGCTTCTAACATGAAAGTCAGGAATATTGAAAGCTAGCTGGTTTGAACTATTGAAGCAAGATGTCTAGTTAAACAAGTTTGTTACTGAACTTTTATTTCTAGCTGTAAAGATGTCTAATGTAAAGATATTTTCTGGCATCTTTTTGGTGGTATTTTATTGTGCATATGCCCGTGTACTCACCCTGGGTGTGTTTTTTTCTCAGAATTATGATGTTGTCAGTCCTGCACCACACCAAGGCATCTGTTAAATTTTGGTTTCTGAAAAATTACCTGTCACCCACATTTAAGGTAAGCAGTGCCTCTCTGTCTCTTAAAATAAATATGTCTTATAAATATAAATGATGGCTTGACTTAACTAAAAAGTGTCAATGACAGTTCCTATTTCATTTCTGACATTTTGAATTAAAAGATATATATGGAAACATCATTATATTTCTCAGCTTTAAATGTCAGTGTTATTAACTTTTAGCTGGGAAATAGTTACTTGTTTTCTTTTCTGCTGATGCTGTCAGAACTTGTTTATCCTTTCTTGTGTAAAATCCAGTTCCAGTAACTAGTATTTTGTAATAGAGTTTGTAACTGAAAACCTGCTTAATCAAAAAGTTTTGTGTTGCAGTTATTCAAGACCCAGTTATCAACTGAATACTGGAATCGGTAGAGAATGCAAGACAGCAAATAAATAAATAAATAAATGTATTGAAGGTGCACTGAGATCACATGTACACATTCCTTCAAAGTAGGGAGAGCATAATCCAAAATATAATCAAAATGATGTAGACAACAATTGCTTCTCCTTTAGTTCTTCTGCGTGGCATCTGTGACTTCACACCCTGAGTGTGAATTCACAGATGCGCACTCAGAGAACCACAGTTACAGGTTAGTAACTTCCTTTCTTCTTGCCCTCTGTGAATCACAGATGTATACTCAAAGAACCACAGTTATGGCTAACTTCCCTTTCTTGCAGAAAAGAAGTAATCCCACCCAGTGTCCTTTCTTAATATTTTGGACACATTTTTGAAAAGCCAGTTACCACTATCATTCTGCTTGCTGAATTATTATTTATTTTATGTGTAAGATTTTTACCCATCCTATCTCCCCAGGAGGACTGAAGGCGGCTCAGTAAAATTTCAGAAAGCACACTAACTCTTCTTGCAACACACACAAACACAAATACACAGAAACACACACACACACACACACACACACACACACACACACACACACACACACACACACACACACACACACACACACACACACACACATGGATGCGATACTATCCAAGAACATGAATCTCATCTTTCTGAAACATTTATTCTTAGACATTTAGTTGTAGGTGTTGAATCTTTGATGGGATGTTTGTGGGTGGGCTATGACTAATGCGAAGGAAGAGAGCAGCAGCAGCAGCCGCCAAGAGAGGAAAACAGTTTCGATTTAGACATCAAGGTGGTTAATTGGAAATTGGGGCAGAAATTACAATATTGTGATTTCTTTTTCACTACAGAATTCCCTAACTGGCTGGTCAATTATTGGTATTGCAGTTCAAACATTTTCCCTCTAAGCTGTGATGGGAGAATTAAATGAAGTCTTGTTTGTCTTCCATTTCATGCACGTCTCGGACCTGTTTACTAGAGTAAACAAATTCTAGTTGTGCTGTCAACGGTAATGCTCACTTCTCGCTTTCTCTCCCATCTTCTAGAAAGTTATCCCTTATATGGCAGAAGAATACAGATTCCAGTATGAATATGTGCAATACAAATGGCCCCATTGGCTTCACCAGCAGACTGAAAAGCAGCGAATCATTTGGGGTTACAAAATTCTCTTCCTGGATGTTCTCTTCCCATTAGCTGTGGACAAAATAATATTTGTTGATGCCGATCAGGTAAAAAAAAAAAATCCAGTCTAAAGACACGTATATGTGTAGATAATTCCAGTTTGTGGGGCTTCATTGTGTCGTATGCCTGAAGAGACACCTAAAATCAGATCTACAGTTTCCCTTAATAAAGCATTGAGCTGCTTGAGTTCGTAAGTGGGGCAAGTTTGAATTTTCCATTCTTTTCACATAAAGAACTAGCATGCGAGGAAGAATGTTCAGTATCTCCCTGGAGAGGTTTTCTGGGAAGAAGCGTAAATATGGGGCACCCCCACCCCCCGTGCATGGTGATGAATTCAGGAAGTATATTTTAGTATAATAATGAACATACGCAGGGCTATTAATTCAGTGAAGGCTCTGAAATCATCTAAAGGTGGCTCCTAATTGGAAGTGATGATGTGAGGAATGCTTGAAAGAACATTAGAGGTTCGTATTCATTTTTAAAAAAACTGGAGCGGTCTTTGTTATTTTTTTCTGATTAAAAATAAGCTTGGATGGGTAAGGGTGACCTTTCCCCTGTGTTCCCCGAGGCTACTTCAGATCTATGTGCTTTAAATGGGAGAAGTAAAGGAGCCTGGGAAGTCCAGTGGGGGATCCAGGGATCTCATGGCATCCGCTCTGGCAAGGACCGTTCCACCATTCGTTGTGATTTGCAACTGATTTTACTCCGGCATTTTAAATGTCTGACCTGCCACATTGGGTACATTGCATAAACTTAATTTATGTATTCAACATTTATTGAAGACATAAATGCATTCAATAAACACTGCTGCTCTGAGATGCTGGAGGAGCGTTTTCAGCACAGACGTTAAATAGAAAAGATTTGCAAATACAGTACTGGAATAACAAACCTTCCTGAAAATTTCTATGATTTCCCCGCCCTAAATTTCTTCATCTGATCCAGATATTGGCCTTTGGAGGTCAAGGCAGCCTTTCCAAATGAAAGCTTAAAACTTCAAAGAATGCTGAGCTGTTATGTCAGCAAATTCTTTCTCATTCTCATTCAAATACAAACAGAGAGGGAAAGGTTTCAGTAGAAGAAGATCACCCAGAGTATGGTACAGGATGGATCGGATGCCACTGTGCCATAAAATAGGTACACTGTCGCACTTCTGCTCTGTGGTCTTCCACACAGTCTAAGCTATGAATGAGAAGAGGCAGACTGGCAGCTACTTGGGAAGTTAATGGATATGTACAATATTCCTTTCATCTTATAAATTAATGTTGTTTGGTTTAGAACATTTTTAATTAGCCGGTGTGATCATGAGTAAGCATGAGCAGCACAATGCAAATAACCAACCTAGCCTCAAGCCACCGTTATTTAAGCAACAGGGTCTGTTAACTGTTGCTAATTGAACAGCATTTTCTGTACACAGTTCTTTTAGTCTTTCCAGCTTGCTGCTTTTTGTCCATTTTCCTCCCCCCATGTTCTACCTACAGTAATAGTTTGAGACAAGCAAACATTTCTTCTAAAATTTGCCTTGATCAACAAGCAGTGTCTTGCAATACAAGCACTGGAGCAGGTCATATGATCACAAGTGAGCCATTGGTGGCTCTCTCTCCCCTCCTGCTGGATTTGGGTGATTGTCTGGAACGTTCCATCTCAGGCAAGCCTCCAAAGCAGAGGGGGAGAGGGACAGAGATCTCCCTTGCACCAACCAGGAACTTGTAGGTTAGCATTTTATTTTTCTTTATATTTATTTATTTATTATTTAATTTGTTTTCAACATCCTTTCTTATTTTTTCAAACTATTTCTAGTCATGGGGCAGCCAATCAAGTGTGTATAGGGCTACAAATTGCCCTTTATTATTGTCACATTAAAAACAAAGAGTAAAATCCAGTTGTTAGTCCCAAACAAAGCAGATTCTCCAGCCAGGTACCTAAAGCATGGTGTGAACTTGGACATCTAGCCAACTTATTTTGTGAGTTTTGGCATGTTGTGTGTACATTATGTCTGTGGGCCCCCAGAATGAATCCTCTGAGTTTCCATTATTTCTTATGGGGAAATTTGCTTTGATAGAAGAGTGTTTTGGTTTACAAGCAGGTTTCCTGAACAGATTATGCGCATAAACCAAGGTATTGCTGTACAGTAACCCCCCGCTGATCGCGGGGGTTAGGGCCCCACCCCACCCGCGATCCATGAAAATCCGCGATATGCGGAAGTGGATGGGGAGGCAATCGTGGCGCACGCCGGTGGCCGCCCGCACCATCTGAGACTTTTTGTCCCTTCTCCATTGAAAAGCATTGCCAATGCTTTTCAATGAAGATTGCGCCCCCCGCCACCCCGAGACTTCTCGGAGGGGGCGGGGGGAGGCGGGGAGCCATGTGATGGCTCCCCGCCAGCCTCCCGGGCGGCCCCCTCCGGGCAAGGGCCTGGGAGGCGATTTTTGTCCCTTCTCCATTGAAAAGCAGGGATGGCTCGGAGGGGCTGGGGGAGGCGGGGACCCATGCGATGGCTCCCCACCCCCCCCCCCCCTCCAGAAGCCTGGGAGGCGTGCGGAGGGATGGCGGGGAGCAACGTGATGGCTCCCCGGGGGCGGGGGGTGGGGAGCAACCCGATCGCCCCCCCACCCCCCAGCGGTGCAGGTACTGCGATCCCGTGATGTAGCGGGACCGCGGGACCTGAACCGCGAAATGGCCGGGGGTCACTGTATCTGCATTTTCTCTTGTGCTTCAGGTCTCTCGCACAATACCATCGCTCTGCCCTGGCCTTGCTCTTTCCCAGGATCCTTCCCTCTCCTGCTTTCCCTTGTTCTTTGTTCCACAGTGTCATGAAGATCAGGCATTATACCATCCTGTTTCTTTTTTTAGATCGTAAGAAGTGACCTGAGAGATCTCAGAGATCTGGATCTGAAAGGAGCACCTTATGGCTATACTCCCTTCTGTGATAGTCGTAAAGAAATGGATGGTTACCGTTTCTGGAAGTCGGGGTACTGGGCTTCACATCTTGGGAAAAGGAAATACCACATCAGGTAGAAGAACCAAGCAGATCGCTCTCCTCCTCTGATCCTTTAAGAATATACAGCAGTTCATTGTTTGCTTGCTTGCCTGGGGACTGTAAATAAATGGTGTATCTTGAAAGCCATATAGACAAAATGAAGAACCTCTTCAAATATTAAATGTGTTACTCTGCATATTTTGACTAGCAATAAGAACTGAATTTTGGCATTACTTTTATCATTTTCTCAGATACAAAAACTGTGTCCTAATGGGATGCTGCAAACTTTGCTCGTTTTTATAGTGCTTTATACGTTGTGGATCTGAAGAGGTTCCGGAAGATTGCTGCAGGAGATAGACTTAGAGGTCAATACCAAGCACTGAGTCAGGATCCAAACAGCCTCTCCAATCTAGATCAGGTATACTCCAATGAAGTGTTATGTCAGTGAAGATTCTCCGTCATCCAGATGTGGTTATCCGGGAGTCAAGTCTTGTGGAAGTGAAACATTTCACTACTCATCCAAATAGATTTGTCAGTCTGAGAAAAGTTGATGTGTGTCTTCCAATTTATAGTTCGCCTTGGTTTCACATCACTCTAGTCTGAACAGGCTCATTAGATGGACAATGGCCTGGGAGGTGTGAAAGTTACACCTATATAACCTTTCCCAACACCCATTAAATATAGGTCATTAGCAAGGACCTTCCTGATGTGGGTGTGAATTGGTTCTCATTTGTCTGGAGATTAATGAAAGGGCAGCATAATAACAGATTGTGCCTAAGTCGCCTAAGGTGAAACATAAATTGGAAGCCTCCCACCAACTTTTCTCAGACAGAGGAAGCTACTTGAATGAGTAACAAAACTTTCCAATCCCACAAGATAAGTCCAATTGCCATGACTTAACTCCCAGACAATCAAGTAGTGTACATCACTGATAAGCACTGTTTATGCTTTGTGCACATACATTTTGTCATTCTAAGATGACAACAAAATAGGATGAGACTATCCCAAATTTATGATGAGTAGGGATGGTCCAGGTGAGTAAAATACAGGGACCTGTAGGTGGACTGGAACTTGCAGAATTCTTGAAGAATTCTGGGATTTAGACTCCTAAAAATGTGAATGGTACATGCCTGGTGATAGGGCCCATTCATAGGGCACCCCTTGACACTGTACTTTCATCTCCTTTTCTGAATTATTGTTGACTTTGCTTGGAGAAGGGTAGAGGGTAGAGGTATTTTCCTCCCTGCTCTTTCTAAAATGATGTTCCCATCCTGCCCTGTGGTCTAGGCAGTAACTCATTCTACATTTAGCCGCCCAGAGTTCCGTCAGGAAGATGGGTGGGATATAAATATAACAAATAAATAAATAAATAAATAATATTACCAAACACAGCGTTTAAAATAATTACCCCACTGCCTTCTTTAAAAAAAAAAACAAAAAACAGAAACAATGTTATTTTATGATGTTGTTTTCCAGGATCTTCCAAATAACATGATTCATCAGGTGGCCATCAAGTCTCTTCCCCAAGAATGGCTGTGGTGTGAAACGTGGTGTGATGATGAATCCAAGAAAAAGGCCAAAACCATTGATCTGGTGAGTCCGTAGGGCTGCCTGGCCAACACATCAGTTGGGGTGGGGGTGGGGGTGGGGGTGGGAAACGTTTAGGCAGAATTTCAAAAGCTGTCAGTGTCCCTGTGGTTTCTTCACTGGGCCCTGAGGCAGAGGCTGTGATCATGTTGGGAGTGAATACTGTGTTTATGTTTCTGCTGGCGTCCCCCTTTGCCAGTCTCACTTTGGGGGGAAATGAACAGAGAACGCTGGAGGTCCCGTGTGTCTTTCTCTGCCTGTTTTTTTGGTTTGGTTTGCATCTAAAGGTGGTATTTCTAGAGCTCATCCACTATTTCTAACCTGTAATGTGATGAGTGGGAGAAGGAGCCACACAGATGCAGGGTGGGATCTTGGAAGTGAGTGAGTGAGTGAACAAGCCTTATGGCATCATCCTTCACCGTGGCCTGGTAGCAGTAGCTATAGCCATCTGTTCTCCAAGGCTGGAAGGGTAGTTGTTTTTTGCTGGATGGCTCATAACAATTATAAACTGCAGTACAATATAAACAAGCACAATAATACCATAACCCATATAAAGAAAATATATGACACAATAATGGAGAGGTGGGGGGCACCCACTACTCTTGGGATCAAGGATGATCAGGAAAAGCCTGTTGAAATAACCATGTTTTTAATTGCCCTTTAAAGGAGTCCAGTGAGAGGGCAAACTGGGTTTCAGGCAGGTAACTTGTTCTACAAATTTGGTGTGACTGCTGAGAAGACACACCATTTGGTCTTGTCTTTATGCACCTCCCTTGGAGCCATTGATCTTAAATGCCCACTTTGGGATGAGCATGTATTATGGGCAGAATTTGTTGGCAGAAAGTGTTCCATTAATGAGCATGGTCCCAAATGGTTTAGGGGTTTACATGCAAGGGTCATAACCTTGAACCTGGTGCGGAAGCATGCTGGTAACTGATGCAGTGCGGCCAGGATGGAGGAGATGTGGTCGTCACATCTCTGCTCCTTCACCAACCTGGCCACCATGTTCTGCACCCGCTGGAGCTTCCACCCCAGCCTCTAAGGCAGCCCCACGTAGAGGCCCTTACAGTAGTTTTGTCTTGAAACTACCAGCACATGGATCAAATTGGCAAGACGCCTAGTGTCTAGGAAGGGATGCAGCTGGGTTATATGCCTGCGTAGATGCCTCCTTCCTTCTAACTGCAAAGCCTAGAAAGCTAAAAGCTGAGGGGTGGGGTGGAGGGAGAAAAGAATAATTAGTCCCCAATTATGGGGGGAAACAAAAGGGAGTCTTCGAAAGGACAAACTGATATTGTCATGATTTTTTTCCTGATAATGCCGAAGCCATACAAGCCACATTCATTTATCATAATCAGATTTCCATATTGTGTCTTAGATCCCTGAAGAGACCTTGTGGATTCATGCTCTTCTCTTTCTCATGAATAGCAGTGATGATAGAAAAGCTGACTTAGGAAAAGCTGGTGGATAAAAGACGTGTTGGGGTGGGGGGAGAGACCTCCTAGTGGCTAGTGACAGATGGCTCTATTTGTAAAAAGAAATGCTATCCAGATGTTTTGACGGTCTAATAGAGCATTGATGGGAAAACCTGCCATGCTATTTCTCTAGTAAAATATGACTGTTCCTCTGCAAAATAATGTGCATAAGGGTTGCTGATGTGTCCACACAGCTATGCTCCCTGGCTTGGTGGCCTGGAAACAAAATGGCAGTATATTTGAGGATTTTCATTTGAGATGCAGGGAGGCACCTCGCATATAAGTCCCACAAAAGGAACAGAGGGCATGGAAAGGGGGTAGGAAATGGCAATAACTGAGCAGAACTCTTATTTGGAATTGTAAAAATGAGGATGTTAATGACACAACCAGAGCTTCTCTGTACAGGGATAGACACTGGAGTGACTGTACCACAGACAACATCCCTAACAACGTGGATTACAGCTCACATACCTGTTGTCTCCAGTATTAAAGCAAATGCTATTTTGT
The DNA here is from genome assembly GCA_029282475.1 of Phrynocephalus forsythii. Lineage (NCBI taxonomy): Eukaryota > Metazoa > Chordata > Lepidosauria > Squamata > Agamidae > Phrynocephalus > Phrynocephalus forsythii. The sequence goes on along the minus strand of JAPFRF010000010.1, from coordinate 130,826,201 downwards.
GGCCCTTTGCCAATGGTTGGAAACAGGGTTAGGCCAGCTCCAGTGCAGAGGCAACACAGAGACTGCCCTGACCAAGTTTGCTTCAAAGGGGACCGGGGAGATGAGGAAGCTGCTTTAAAAACAAAAGATGTAAGCAACAGGAGTCTTTGTTTACATTGAAAGTGTGTGTTTCCTCTCCAGTAGCAAAGCAACAGATTTGGTGGTTGGAGCCCTGAGGGAGCCATGGGCAAGGTGGGTTTTGTACGTCCCTGGCTTAAGATGTTGGGTTGGTATTTTCTGTAATCCACAGGGATACCTATTTATTGGCTTTTAAACTGCACACTGATGGTTTGCTGGTTTTTTAAATCATGTTTTAGTGTAACAATCCCAAAACCAAGGAACCCAAACTGGAAGCTGCCATCAGGATAGTCCCTGAGTGGGCCGACTATGATTCCGAAATACAGAAGCTCATCAGCAGAATCAGAAATGAGAAGAAGAACGTGATCCAGTCCCATCGCTCAGGTGAGGCACAGAAGCGTTAGGAAAAAATTATGCAGCTCGTGAAAGCTTTTTGGGGTGGTGGTGGAGGAAGATCCAGAGGTTATTGCCTGTCACCTCATGAAGCTGGGGGGGGGGGGTTGAACAAAACTGTGCAGGCCTGCAGGATGGGGGGGCAGTTTACTCCGGACACAGTTGGAGGGTTCTGTAAACCCCAGTGGCATGGAAGGCAGACAAGCCCAGCATTCTCTCCTGCTGCCTTAGATCTTTGGGTGCTCCATGTGCCTGGGACTACTGGCCCTGGGGTGGCAGTGCAGCCTTGGACTTGGGACCACAACCCACCCTGTAACCTCGCTACCCTCTGGAGCCAGCCCTGACCAAGCAAGTGTCCAGGTGCATTGGCCCGTATCCTTCTGCATCAGAGCATTGCATAACAGCAATTGCGCAAGCAATATGAGTCTGTTGTCAGACAGGGAAAAAAACCCAAAAAACAAAAACAAAAATAAGAGATGAAAACATTGAGGGACCTTAAGGACTTAACGACTCTATTTTAATGTGAGCTTTAATGGGTTAAACCCATTTATTCAGACATAAGATGTGCAGATTTGGGTTGGTTGGTTGCAGCTCCCAGATTTCTTGGAGATCTCAGTCAGATAACACAGAAGAGTACACCCCTAGTAGAGATTTTAAGGATTGCACTTCAGCATCTTTGCAATACAGTGGTACCTCGGATAACGACTGCCCCGGATAACGAATAATTCGGATAACGACTCGTTATCCTCACCCACCAACGGCCCACAGCCCCAGCCTCCCTCCACATTTCTCTTTCACTGACCTGCGGGGGGAGGCAACATGTAGAGGTGGGGCCTGGGGGGGGGAGAACTGGGGCAGTCTCTTTCTAGTGCCGCCCAAATGCCCGGCAGTGGTGGTGGTGGTGGTGGAGGAGGAGGGGAAAGGTGGGTTTCGGGGTGGGGGGTGGGGAATCGCCAGCCGCCGCTTGGCCCGAACACCCGGTGGGGAGGAGGAGGAGGAGGAGGAGGAGGAGGAGGAGGAGGAAAGGTGGCTTTTGGGATGGGTGGGTGGGGAATCGCCAGCCGCTGCTCGGCTGGAACGCCTGGCGGCAGCAGCGACACAACAACAAAGGTGGAAGAGAAGGAGGAGGAGGAGGGAAAGGTGGCTTTCGGGGTGGGTGGGTGGGGAATCACCAGCCGCCACTCGGCTGGAACGCCCAGCGGCGGGTGAGGAGGGGGAGGAGTGCACTTTGAAAGTGCACTTTAAAGAGGTCTGGGGGGAAAGGCTTTTTTTGGCCTTTTTCCGGAGGTTCCCATTCATTTCAATGGGAAACGATGCTTCGGATAACGAGGAACGTCGGGGAACAAATTATAGTCATTATCTGAGGTACCACTGTATCAATAAAGCAATGTAATTGTGTCATGTAAGTTCAGTAACAAGTGTAAAGAAATAGGGAAAAACTAAGGGGTTAAAAGAGAGAGATCGCCTTCAGGAGATCCAAGAAATCAAAGAGAAATTTAAGCCTCGATTAGATATGCTGAAAGACCAACAGGGAAGCACACTATGTGACTAGGAGGAAATGCACTGAAAAGATACAAAAGGAATAAAAAGAACAGATTCCTTTGAAGAGGAATCCTATGAGAAAGAACATGCAACTCTAGAAAATGAAGTAAAAGCTTCCCTAAAGAACCTTGAAGCAATAATTTAGCAGAGGGAGATTGAATATTGTCAGAAGTACAGTGGTACCTCTGATAACGAATTTAATTCGTTCTCAGAGGCAATTTGTTATCTGAAAAATTTGTTATCCGAAACGTGGTTTCCCATTGAAATGAATGGAAAACCGATTAATCCGTTCTGGAGGTAAAAAAAGGCAAAAAAGCTGGGGGGGGTCCAGACCTCTTCATAAAATGCACTTTAAAGGCTTGCAGTGTTGGAACACCCTACAGAACATCCCCCTACATTGCAATGCAAACATGGAGAAGAGAAACCAGCAAGACTACCCCAGCCTGTTACCACCCAAAGTGCAATGGGGGAAAATGCAAACAAACAAAACATAAGCGCAAAGAAAAAATCCAGCCCATTTTTGCCTGCAGAGCAGTGAAAAAAGCCTGCAAACACAGAGAAATGAAACCAGCAAGACTATCCCATCCACTTCCAGCCAAAAATGCAAAGAAAAGCAGTGCAAGTATTAATAAAAGTTAGCTCCCTATCTTACCAAGTTCGAAAGGGCCAAATCCCTCAGCAAAACATGTCCAGAATAGCTCCCAAACACCATAAAAATGCTCTAACCCCTTCCACCACCACCCCATAAACTATGCATCCTGCAATGCATGCAGGGTACATATTTTTTGCAAGGCATTATGAAACATTTGTTATTCGAGGCAGCCCATAGGGAACATTTACTATCCGGGGCAGCCCTATACCTGAACTACCCCATTTGTTATCCGAAAATTTTGTTATCCAAGACATTCTTTATCCAAGGTATTACTGTATTTCAAGCCACAGAAAGTGAATCTATTGAAATATTAAGAATATACAAACAAATGTGGAAAACAAAACAATGCCCCACAAACCAGCAACATTCACTATATGTCATCCAATCTCCAGGAAGAGATGCCAAGTATGCTCTAATTTCCCTTGCAAGCAAAGTGATACTTGAGGTGTTGCAATAACAGCTGTTCCCTTATATGAAGGGAGAAATGCCTTATTTTTAAACTGGATTCTGAAAAGGAAGAGGTACTTGAGATCACATTGCATATATTTGCTGGCTACTGGAGAGCACCAGAGAATTTCAGAAGATCAGATCAAATTGATGCTTTATAGCCCACCGCAAAGCTTTTGACTGTGTAGGTCATGAGAAACTATGAGTTGTTCTGAAAGAAATGGATGTGCCTCAGCATCTGTTTGTTCTGATGCATCACTTGTGGTCAAGAAGCTACTCTTAGTAGAGAAAATGAGAGACATAATGATTTTCTATAGGCAAAGGTGTCAGCCAAGGTTGTATTTTACCCCAAGTTCAATTGAGCCTGTATGCAGAATGTATCATAGGGAAGGCTAGATTGGATTCAGATGGACAAGTGAAAATTGGTGGAAGAAATATCAGTAACTTAAGATATGCAAATGATACCATCATACTGGCAGAAAGCAGCAGTGGCTTCACTTAATGAAACTGAAAGAAGGAAATGTCAAAGCAAGACTGTAGTTGAACATTAAGAAAAAAATTATGACTCCAGAACAACTACATGACTTTGGTGCTGACCATGTAGATATTGGAAAAAAAGTGAAATATTTTGTGTGCCTTGGTTCAGTCTTCACTCCAAATGGAAACTTTAGCCAAGAAATCAGAAGACTCACAAGGGCATCAATGAAGGAATTAGAAAATACCAGTAATTCTAAGGTTGTGTTACTGAAGACCAAGATCAAGCTCATCCCCATCCTTGTCTTCTTGATGATCAAGCATGAATGTGACAGCTGGATAGTAAAGAAAGCTGATTGGGGGGGGGGAGGATGTGTCTAAAATATGGTGTAAAGAAGGACAGCTTTATGGATAACCTGCCAGAAAGACAGAGAAGTGGTCCTGGAGAAAACTGAGCCTGTATTCCATCCTTGGAGGTAAACAGTGACAAAAGAGAACCTGTCTTGGGTACCGCATGAGAAAGTAAGATTCACTGGAAGAGACAGTGCTGCTGAGAAAGGCTCAAGGCAACAAGGCTCGGAGGAAGAACAAATACAAGGGTGGATTGTTCCTCTAACCACGAGTTTACAAGAGCTAAGCACGGTTACCTATTGAGGACAGGACTTCTTGGCAGATTGTTCGTTTCGACGGTCGCTATAAGTTGGACAACTTGATGGTACATAACAAAGATTATGTAATTATATGAATGGGAATCAACTTGTCTTGGAGGAACTTGTCTTCACATGTAGGATACAACATGCCAGGGAAACTAATATCAGCTGTGACCACAGGCAAAGGGGTTCAACTGGTACTGTGACCTCCTCATGGACATGTTGGGTTTAATTTTATGACATATTGAAAGTATTAATATGGCAAACCCTGAAACAACTTTTGTGCAGTTCCTGGTTGTTTCTTTTTTTAAAGAAACTGAGATATGATACTATTATCTGGTACCAGGGGATTGTGGCAAACGAAAACAATGACCAGAATCCAGTTGATGGAGAGGTAGATAGTTGTTAATTAATGAGTACTCAATAGAATTCCTAGTTGTCTGCCAGATGTGTGATTTGGCACATCCCTAGGAATTTAATCAGGGGTATGTTAGATTTTGAAGCTGAGGCTTCAGTACTTTGTCCAACCCATGAGGAGAGAGGAGTCCTTGGAAAAGTCCCTGATGTTGGAAAAGATTGAAGGCAAAAGGAAAAGAGGACGGCAGAGAATGAGATGGTTGGACGATGTCATCGATGCAACCAATATGGATTTGACCAAACTCCGGGAGGCAGTGGAAGATAGGAAGGCCTGGCGAGCTCTGGTCCATGGGGTCACGAAGAGTTGGACATGATTGAACGACTGAATAACAACAACAAATGTTATATCAGCCTCTTACTACTCCCATGTTAGGTCATTGGCACTTATAGTAACCGAAATACTCATTTAGATTCTGGTTGTTGAGTCTGATGGTGAGGACATGGAAGAAAATGTTTCAAGTGAATTTCCTGCTTTGTTCAGTTAACACTGGACTGTGTACATGTTCCCTGTTTCCAAATTAATAATATGTCTATATTTTATTATTACAGATTCCAAACATGATGAACTTTAGTGCTATTTGGAAGTAGACCTGATGTCTAGCCACAGACTAGGAGTGGGATATGCTACCGGTCACTGATGTAAATACTACTAAGACTCTATTTTTAAAGACCCATGATTGTGCAAAATGTTGAAGGTTGTTTTGGCACTCATTCAGTGGCTGCCTGCAGAATGAGCAGGGCGAGCCCTTTCCTGGCTCAGACCATTGGCTGTGAGTGTACCCCTTGTAGAGGGAGATCCCCTTATCCATTGGGGATTGTTTCCAGTCACAGACATCCTGGAGATGTTGAATACCATGGATAAAAGCAAACACTGTAGTTAATATGGTAAAAGAAAAAAATTCAGAAAAAAAGTATTTTCACCATGTACTACCAGAACTAGCCACTAGAGGGGGGCGGAGACAATGCAATGGATTCTTCAACAAGGAGAATACACCGCACCATCTCCGGCTGCCTCTTTGTAGCCAGTTCTGGTAATCAAATCATTAAAATACATATTTCTAGTTTTTCTTTCAATATTTAATGTTTTCAGACCACTGATCAGTAAAACCATATTGAAACTTGGATACTGGGATCCTACCGTACTTAGAAAGGGAATGGGTTGGAAAGCAGAGCCCTGTGCTCAGTGTATGCCTTGCTTCCTCTGAGGGGCTTCCAACTTCCATTATACTGAAGACCAACACAAGTTCCGGTGCTGCATCTGTTAAGTATATAGTGTGTTTGTTTCATGTGCAGTTTTGTTGGGTAACAAAAAGTTAAGAGTTGTCTTGTCCCACTTTTAAGGCAGTTTTATTTTGTTAAAACCCACTTCCCCAGAAAATGAGCATTTCAGGCATCTGAAAATCATGTAGACATTTGTGAGTGTTCTTGTAGAGTGGTGGAAATGAGCAAATAGAATACCCTATGTTATATTTATTTTAAACTGTTCTGCCTTTCTGCAGTAGCTTCCATGGAAAGATGGCTTGAAATAATACTTTAAATTTGTACTGCTTTTTTTTTTAACCAGCCTTCCTGTGTGCTCCTTTGTCATGACCAGTGTCACTGCAGCCCATTTAATAATCTACTTGGTGGATAAGTGCTGAATTTGGACAGCCAGCTCAGCTGGTGATTGAATAGCCTTGGCCTAGTCAGTAGCTCTCTGTTATCTTTATTCTTCTAAGCAGACATTATAGAAGACTGGAGGCGGTCTAGGGAGCTGCTTCTCCACTCCAGCCCCCTCCCGTAATAGCAATCCCCCTAGACATGGATTGCCAGTAAAGAAGAGTAGAACAATTTGAGTGCCGTGATCCCATACCACAAGTTCATTGCTACAGAATACTACAAGTGGGAGAAGCAGAGACGCATCTACTCTTTTAAGCAGTGACCACATCTCCTCTGTAAAGAAAAATTTTGGCTGGTAAAATTCAACCACATTTTATAGGAAAGATCGATATCAGTACAAAGGCATTGGTGCTAATTTTCTGTGAGTTGTAAAACCAACAGGCAGGCTCTTATACATAAAAGCAGGGAGCAAGCACTGGAAAGAGTAGTTACATGAGGGCAGATAGTCCTCTAGTGGGAAGATCTGTGGCCTTGCAGGTGTCCATCACTTCCAGTGAGCAGGGCCAATGTTTAGGATTGATGGAAGCTGTGGACCAACATCTTAAAGGCCTCAGAGATTCCCAGCTACTACTCTAGTTGCATTCTGTGTTGATTAAAAAGCCCCCCCCAAAGATGATGCCTTCTAGCGTATGTTTGATGCTCTCTTTTTTCCATTTTTCAGTCAAACTATTATTTTGTGCATTTTTTTTGTTCTTCTCCATAATTGAGAACTAGATACAATATTACTTAATTGGTGCTTGACTCATAAGCCTTAATTTACCCATTCCTCCATCATTAGGCCAGTGTATTTTGTAATATGCAGAAATCTGGGATTGCTAGCTGCCATGGTCATTTCATTATTTACCCCGACTCAGGCTCATTTGCACATATGCTTAGAATCAGTGATCCTTCAAGGACCCTTACCCATTATCCTCATTATGATAACTGCCTATGGCTTTAATCTGTTCCTGGTGAACACAAGAGCCTTTTCAGTTGCCCCAATACATCTTATGATGTTTGAAGTGTCTCTTTTAGCTACAGATCTGTATCTTTCCTTTAGTTATACCAAAAACAGAACAAGGTGTGTGATGAAAACATTCTGAATAGGTTCTTTCTCCAATAATAGCACCTTTCTTTGTCTCCCTGTATTCTATTCCCCTGTATTTAATGCACTTGGCCTTACTACTTGTGAAAACCCTATAGCTTTCAGATCCTTCTGCTCATGTTTTTTAGATCACCATTTTGTGCAACAGCGGAATAAAATTTTAACAGACTATATTTCAGATTGTTTCCCTGTTTTGTAGTCAAGTTTACTTGGTCAAGTAGGCATTTTAATTTTGTCCCTTCCCTTCATCTCACCAGCTGCTACCACCCAAAACACCATTTAGCTACGTTGTACAGAAAGGAAAACAACATAAGCACAAGAAGTGACCATTAGATCTCCACCAAATACAGTTTTGTAATAATGCTGAAGGAGTTGACTTGGAGACCCTTCTGTTGTTAATCTCAAGGTGGGACAGATGAGCACTGGACATTTTGTGTCATGTGCAATAAACCTCTGCAGCTAAACATGCAGTAGCGTTAAGTTCTCTTTTTGGAACAAAACTGGTTTAAAAAAGAACTACAATAATACATTTGTACTACTCATCATGGATAGTTCAGGGATAAATGTATGGAAAGGAACAGCCGTAATGCACTCCATCAATTTAATGCAAAAATTCACTGGTGCAGAAGAGCTGCCAGATTTTAAACTAAAACAATTAAAAAGAGAATGCTTGATTCTTTATTATTTTTATAGAACCCTTGAACTGAAGCAAATGGATTATCACCCTGTTTACAAACAAGAGCTGTAATTTGGGGATAAAGTTCAGTTTCTTGTAGAGTTTGACAAAAAAACTCAAATGATTTTGTTGGTTAAGAACTATCTTCAGGTTCAAATAAGGCCTTGGCCCTTGGGTTCTTGTACAGAGCAGAGGGCCTGGGCTGGAAAGCAGAAAAGCTGCATCCCTGTTGGTGGAAACCAGCTCAGAGCTCTCTCGCTCTCTCTCCTTTTTCTGCTTCTCCTGGTAACAGAGGAGTCCATGTGAAGGTAGCCTTGGAAGGAGGTTGCATTCCTGGCCAGGTGTAGTCACGTTTGCTGCTTACATCTACCACATCTGGATAAAACAGAAAAGTGTCTGCCACCAGAAGAGGGGTTTGCTGTCAAAGAGAGTTTTGAGATTTCCACCTCATCCTGGCTTTGTCAAGATAATTCCAAAACAGGTGCCAAACTTTTCTTAATATGAATAATAGCTCTAATTAACAAGCAGGAAAGCACACAATGACATAGCAACAGAAGACAAGCAGGGTCTGCTCACTCACTGTTGGTCTATATCTTATGATCCAATGACTTCCCATTTGAAATGGGGGGTCACTTGATGGGGTATTTCTTTGGATGTTTCATTGTTAGCCCTTTTCACATAACCTGGGAGGATGCTGCAATGGCTATATTAGACCCCACAGAGGCATGCTTTTGCCTCACAGGTAGCTGAGACAGGCACACACACAACTTTTCTCTTAGCACTCAGCTGTTTGAATAATTTTTTCTATCTCACTATTCCTTAAATGAAATGCAAAAATACGCATCCTTCTAGTTTGTTCCTTTTGTAGCATTCAGTGTTTAATATCAGTACTTTACTATGTCAATTTGGAACAATATAATGCAATGGCCTTTTACATTTTTGTTTCTGAAGAGATAATATCCCATCACCAAGAGAAAAAAAAATTAAAAAATTCCCACCCATCCCCAATTACATAGAAACTTCAACATAGCAAAGAGATTTTTGTTCTTGAGCAGGTATAGAATTTTGTTTCAAGCTTTGGCACAACTGTTAACTTCAAAATTAATCTGGTTTCACACACACAAATCTTTCTGATTAATAGAAGCTTTAAACTGATTGATGAAATTAGCAGCAGCTGTAATCTACATTTCATTGATGCCAGTACCACCTTCTATGATTTGGGCTTATTTATCTTCAAAAGAACTTCTTCACTTTCAAAGTATTTTAATTGTGGTTGTTTTTTTAAGAAACCACTTTATTTTGCCAATGTTTCCAAACTTTGCACACCCTGCAGTGGTTTATATTAACTAATATTTACTGGTGCTTATTAATGTAACTACATGACTGGCCACAATGGACCCTTGGACAATTTAATTCAGAGGGCTAACAGTACCCCAGGAAAGAGCTATGCGCTCTCAAAAAACAAAGGCTGAATTCCGCCTGAATTAATACCATATGCTGAAGAGGGGCAGAAAGCAAGGGCCTTTCACGAGTTCTGCTTATTTTAATGACAGGCTTCAAAGAAATAAAACATCTAGAATACTGGTCAAGGTACATACAGGATCACTGATTGCCAGGTCTCTCAACACCAGGAAAGTGACTGTCCCAGGAAGGTCCCCGAGCAAAGTCTAGTGTGACTTTTCTTCATTCCACATGGCACCCTGAAGTTAATTCCAAATTGACTTGGAAAAAGGAAACCTAACTGAAGAAACCACTGCAACTCTTCAACCAGTGAATTACTTTTCTTTGAGCAGCAAAGATGATGTGACTGCAGTCAGCCAACGGACTGTATTTCTCACCCATGTGGTTTGACTGTTCCTCCTCGGATGGACAAATGTATCAAAGTCTCCTCACTTCCCAGCCCAAGAAAGCACCCTATCTTAATTCCCTGCCGAGGCCTCTCTCGTGGGATCTAGGTACTAATGAATAGACTATTTGAATGTGGGTATTGTTCAGTTCAGCACTACAGCAGTTTTTCCTTGAACCTCTTGTGTTCAAACAGCATCAGAGGGAGAAACAGAAAAAATGTTTAATTAGATTGCACTGAACTTGAACTGTGCTATTGTCGTTTCTTAAGACTCGGAGATTCCATTTTTATGAAACACTCTAAAAAAAAACATGACTCAAATTTGCACCATATATAAGAGGCCTTTGTGATGAATACAACTCAGAGGTACTATGCATAAAGCAGAAGCGTCTCAGGCTCTTGACCTTGGGTGCTAACTGCTTGTTGCCACACAAAACCTGTACGTTGAGTCACACACTAGAATGGAACACTCAACTTCTGTGTAAAAATTTAACATGTTTTGACATCCTCTTGTAAGGCAAATCAGAACACTCATGTGAATAGCTTTCTCGCTGTATATATGTCCAGCCTTTCCTCCTTTTATCTCCTTTAAAAAACAAAGCTCAAAAACAAATTCTATATATGATGGGGCAGCGTTACACTCACTCCTCTCAAATGGCTCGTTAAGAGAATAGGCTGGAAATGGCTGTTTGATACAGCTCAGAGTACAACTATCTTTATGTAGCTTTCTGAAGCAAACAGCTTTTAAATTATCCTTTTAAATATAAGTTAGAAAATTCTGTCCATAGGCCAACTGTAGTCCCTTTCAACATACTGTAAGTAAAGGATGGTGCATAGAGACCTCAAAGAAAATTATGACAGTACAGATGAATAGCTTTCTAAACTGCGCCCATTTTCCAAAGAAGCATAGAAATAATTATGGATTCTACTCTGAAGATATAGTCACTTCTGTCATCGCTGCAACCAGTATCTTTTTTGGAAAGGCAGGCCTGGGTCATAATCTGAGCTACATATTTAGGTGCATGAATGAGGCATAGAAGATACAAGGGGTGGGGGTGGGGGTGAGGGAGTAGATGTGTGAAGGACATGCAGCAAAGAATGGGGGGGGGGGTTGCACGCGTTGAGTGCTCTCCAGAGTTCTCCAAGGACAACCCTACTTCAATAGCTAATTAAGGTCCTAGAATTTCCTCTTACAATCACTCCATGGAGACTCCATTGTATTATCTGTTCTCTTCAGTCAGGAAAATCAAGTCTCACAAAAGGTCCCTAAGGATTTAGTAGAATTTAAAGTGCTTCCTTGAATAAAATCGCTTCTCCAGCATGTGTTTTGTCTTGAGAAGACGGTCTTAATCCATTTCAGAAGATGGGTTCAAGAAGTCCAGCCCCAACTAGTCCCCACCTTTCTCAAGATCAGCAGCTCAACACCCAGAAGTGTAGAGCGAGTCAATACTAATAGACCTTCTAGTTGTATCACTCCGTTATGGATTTGTTCTTTCCTTTGCATGAAATCCATCTTTCATTCTCATTTAAGTTCACTGTGCAAGAACCAAACCACTATCTTAAATTATCTAAAAAAAAAAAAAAAAATTAAAAAATAAAAATAAAATAAAAGAGAGGCTCCAGGAAGCAGAATCAGGGCAAGGGAACCTGGGGCAGGGAGGAAACTTCCTAACTGAAGTGGAATTTAAATTTAAAAGGTCCTCCAGAACTGAATGGGTCGAACCCTTGCCAAGCATGCCAGCCTCTTTCAAAAGGGTGTCCTCCACCTTGCTGGCTTTCTGCATCTAACGGGTCTTCTCCTCCATCAAACTTCCTTCGCATTTCTGAAAAGCAACAACAACAAAAACAACAACGGGTGAGGAAGGTATCAAACTTGGACACAGAACTGCAAGGCATCTGAGAGCAGCCATTTCAGAGCTTTATAACCTGTAGTCCAGAAAGGGAAACCTTTTCAATCCTTCATCCACTCATGGGATAGAGCACATAGTAATATTTTACTAGCCTTGAAGGGAGGAGGTACTGGTCACTGTTCACTTGCCCAGATGCAACAAAAGAAGAAAAACAAGGGCTGGGAGTTTTTACCTTTCCCTGGAATGGCAAGAGACCTAACACACAAAGGAGATATTGAATTCTTAAAATATGTGAAAAGATGTTTTCAAAATGGCCCCGTCTTTTCTGAAGGCCAAGTTTTCTCCCTATGTCAAAGGGCTCCTGCAGAGCAAAGGTGGAGAAACCTTTCACCTTCGAGAGGTTTTGATTTAAAATTGCCAATTCCACCCCTCCCGGGCCACAGCATGATATTGTGGGAGTGCCAGTGCAAATATCTGGAGGACAAACAGCTTCCTGTACCCTAACTCGGAACCCAAGGAAAGCTCCGCTTACGACAGTTTCCAAGAGCATTACAACTGAGTGTAGTCCCCCCCCCCAGGAGACCTTTTGCAGCCTTACTTGGACAGCCTTGGTGGCCTCACACCCAAGTCCTAAATATCACCCTGTGGAGCTTCCAAAATTGGCCTTGATCAACGTCAGCCAAGAATACACTTCTTGCAGGCTTCGTTTCATGAAGAAGAAGAAAGTTCATTGAGCAAGAAGGAAAAATAGCCTCCACAATGTCTCTTTAAAAGTCTTAGTAGCTGAAGAACAACACTAGGTTCAGCCCCTGGCTCGGAGAGACCCCCACTGGCCTTGGTTGGCAGGTGTTAGAATATTAGAGAAAGAAGAAATGAAGCAGAGGCAAGAAACTGGAAGAGACTGCCCATCAATGCCCTCGACCAGTTCCAAGCCCGTTTACCTGGATCGGTAAGGACTTCTTTAGCTGCTGCGATATCAATAAACTTCTTCTCTGCTTTCTTCTTCTCTTCTTCATCCTGGAAATTGTCGGGGTGCCACTGCATGGCTAGTTTCCTGTAGGCTTTTACAATTTCCTGTTTTCTGGCATTCCTGCAGAAACCACCAGAAGTTATTTGCGAAATGAACTTGCCAAGAGCCTTCTTGACGTGCCAATATTAAGGCTTCGCCACCTCCAGTAGATATGCCTGTAAGAGTCCAAGAAAGCTAATATTTCCCAAAGAAATTCTTAGCCTTTGCCAAAGGAAAGACTTATGTTAGGCAAAGAAGATGGATCAAACCCCTGCAATCAAAACAAAACAAAATCCTCAAGTTCCAGCTAGGCCTGCAATGAAAGACACAAGCGGGAAGAATGAAGTCAAATTCTTCAGACTAGCGATGCATAAGGTTTGACCCTGGCCTTTCTTTTGCCAGACCAAAACTCTGCTTAGGACAATCCTGGAGGCAGAAATGGAGAGAGGTAATTTTGCCCACTACCTGCTCATCCTGTAGCTCCACGGCAATCTGTTTCAAAGGCTTCTGCAATTGTCTAGAACAGATTGTTGGGTATCCTGGGAGGCTACAAGGAAAACTCTGCTGTCTTCAATATATTTCAATATATATACTGATGGGTGAAATGTAGAAACCAAACCTCACCCAAAGCCCCTGGAATTTTTGACAGTCCTAATTTTTGTTTTCAAAAGTATCATTTCCATGCTCTGTTTTACATGTAAGGTGGGGTCATGTAATTCTAGGGGTCTCCAAGGCTGCTTTTACACAAGTAGCTAGCAAAAAGCCGGTGGAGTCTTTCTGCCAACAGTTGAAGGTAAATCTGTTTCAACTGTCACCTCCTTTTCTGTCTGCCTCCTCCATTTTGCTACAGTGATACCAGCGTTGGCTGCTGCTGGAGAACAATTCCCAGCCACAGGATGTGGTGATGGCATCTGGCCTGGATGCCTTCAAAAGGGGATTGGACAGATTCCTGGAGGAAAAGTCCATCACAAATTACAAACCATGATGGAGATGTGTAATCTCCAGGCCTAAAACCAGGGTACTTCAAGGGCCAGATGCAGGGGAGAGTTATCAAGAGACAGATATCTAGTCTCATGCGCTCCCGGATACATTTGGTGGGGCCACTGTGAGATACAGGAAGCTGGACTAGATAGGCTTTTGGCCTGATCCAGCAGGGCTCTTCTTATGTTCTTATGAGGTAGCTGGGACGTCTCCTTGCACAAACCCTGCCATACATTTGCTGCCATTCCATACAACGGCAAAGCCTCACACTGCAGTGCTCTTCAATCCATAGTCTTAAAATCCTTCATCTGCATCCAGAAGGATCACCTGTCTAAAGGACATTTCCAAGCAACCACTTTCTTAATGTACCACTTCATCCCAGGCATTGAACTCTTATGCTGTATCCCTCCTCCGCCTCCCTCAGTAATTCGTTTTCCCACAGCTCTGGCTTTATTTTTCGCTTGATGCATCATTCAGCCTTTTTGGGACTGCCTGCTTCAAATGAACTGCTTCTCAATTCAAGATGAACATGGGTTTGGGATGCAGTTGACAATTTGGGAAGCCAGAATCTAATCTAATCCCACCTGGCAGCACAAGGGGGGCACAGCATTCTTGAATTTAATTTTTAACTAATGGTTCAATTTTGTTCTGGCTCCCAGCCTAGCAAATAAAATTAGTGCACATTCTGAAAAGGCTGCAGAAGTCTGTGTTTTGTGGGGGGGGTGGGTGGCTGGGGGTGGGTGTATGTGTGTAGGCTTAGTTTACATTGAATATGATGATGGCAAAAGGACAGCGTTAGAAAATAACTGGCTTTGTTCTCGACTAGATATGACATAACAAGAGGGAGAGCCTAGTGAGATCTTATTTATATAGACAGGGATTAAGCGATAAAGGCCTCTGTTCAACCATGTTAAAGAGTAAAAAAATTGCAAGCCAACATTGCCAGAGGCACAATTATTACAGCTCTTCCTCCACTTCCAGGACCATGTGGCATAAAGACTTTTTTGATATCCACACTGTTCTTGAACATGACACAAAGCTTGGCTGCAACGGAAGCTCCCTGGCTCTCTAGACATGTCCCACGACAACTCTCATAATCCCTTTAACCACTGGCCACGCTGGCTGGGACTTCTGGAAGCTGAAGCCCAAAAGCACTTGAGCGGCCAATGGGGCTGGAAAGACAGAGAAAGAGGAAAAAAGCACATGGGATCCCACCTCTTGTTCCCACATTCTTTCAAATAGGTTGCCTGGCTGTATCCAATGCTCCCCACAGATGGAAAAGACAGACAAACAGGCAGACACACACACGCGCGCACACACACACACACACACACACACACACACACCACATCTGTTTTGGGAACTCTTTTTATCTCACTTGCAGAGAAGGGACCCATCACAGTTTAGTGGGGAAATTTGATTATATATATACACAGTGGACCCTTGTATAGCAAACAGTTTGTATAACATAAAATCTGTACAACATAAAAAATTCAGGAGATAGGGGAAATTTGCTTAACATAATCGCCTATGGGGAGAATCCGTACAACATAAAAATGGGATTACTCCATTTTCAATGCATTCTTATGGGAATTTGTATAAAGGAAAATTTGCTTAACATAATTTCATTTGGAACGAATTAATTCCTTTATACAAGGTACCACTGTATATATATAGGTGGGAGACAAGTACAAACCAAACACAGGGAAGAGAAAATGAAAATTGTCTCAACTTCCCATTCCGCTCATGCTATAGGTAGGAAGTCTGAGCCATGCAAATAAAAATCTTGTTGTCTGGGCTGTTCCACCTACAAACTGCAAATGAGCTTTCAGGACACTGTTGAGCAAGCCCAAGTGTTTTGGGGAGGCTATGATTTGAACGCCACTGTCTACCCCACCCCCAGACCAGAAAAATCATTCTTGATGTGTTGTAACTGTGGCTTTTCATGTCTTCCTTTTCAAAGGACCACACTCTATCATGCAGAAGTAATCTCCTGTGAAGAATCATGGGGAAGAAGGCACGTTTGTTTCCCTTTGCAAACTAGAAAAGGAGCTGTAACTAGGGCACAGCAACCAGGGGCCTTGCCTTGGAGCACCAGATTGAAAGGCCGTGCTCATTCCCCCAAGTCTTCAGGACCAGCCCAGGCACAGGAAAACACCACAGGAAAACAAGCGTCTGAGCAAGAGAAGCCACCGGACAGCCATGAAAGAATGGCAGCCGGTACACCAGGCAGGCCTCACTGAGGCGGCTGAATAAAGTTTATCCAATCCAAGGCTTGGTCAACCAGGTCTCTGGCAGAGGCATCCAGATGATACGATCATGGGTAGACCAGGCTTCCCTTGCCCCTCACAATGTCTATCCTGGTCGCCACAGACTGGACTTCTGAGCTAGACCATCTAGATGAATCTCAGCTTATTAATACACGTGTTATACTAAATAATGTGCACAGGCCATTTGGTTTTGATTCTGTAGTTCTGATATTGCTGCTGCTATCCTGTGGGGGAAGGGAGATGCTGGTGAACTGTTCAGTGCTGTAGTTAGTTCTCATATTATTTTCACATAACGAATTAGCAAGTTGACTTGGAGGCACATTTTATGCTGCTTGCCCGAATGACAAAACTGCCTAGTTATGGCTCTGGCTCAACTTCTGCCATCACAGTCTCTGAGAGACAGAAACCCTTGCTTAGCCATGAACAGGAGAGCTTGGGGGGAAGCTCCTCATCTCACAGGCTGGCTGTGCAGGGAAAAATAAGAGCACCAAGCAGGCAATCCGGAGAAGGTAGAAGGAAAGGTAGGGTCAGGGGTGACAAGGAGACACTAAAGAGTTGGTTGGCTAGCCTGCACTCACCTTTTAACTCCTAAAATTTTGTAGTAATCTCTCTTCTGAGACTGCTTGAGCATCCGCTGGGCTTTCTCTAGGTCTTCAAGGAGCTGCTGGTCATTATCACTAAGCCCCTTAGCAGTCTCATAGTCCTGAATAGCTACCAGGAAAGACAACAAACACAATATACTTTGTTACTTTGCTTGCATTAATTTATCTCCAGCACAAAGGATCAGGTGCCAAATATTAACATAAGAACATAAGAACATAAGAAGAGCCATGCCGGATCAGGCCAAAGGCCCATCTAGTCCAGCTTCCTGTATCTCACAGCTGCCCCACCAGATGTGTTTGGGAGCGCATGAGACTAGATATCTGTCTCCTGATACCACTCTCCTGCATCTGGTCCTTGAAGTACCCTGGTTTAAACCCTGGAGGTTACACATCTCCATCATGGTTTGTAACCTGTGATGGACTTTTCCTCCAGGAATCTGTCCAATCCCCTTTTGAAGGCATCCAGGTCAGATGCCATCACCACATTATGTGGCAGGGAGTTCCATAGACTTACAACGTGCTGGGTGAAAAAATATTTTCTTTTGTCAGTTCTTACTCTCCCAGCCCTCAATTTGAGTGTATGTCCCCTAGTTCTGGTATTTTGGGAGAGGGAGAAGAGCTTCCCTCTATCCACTTTACTCATACCCTGCATTATTTTGTATGTCTCAATCATATCCCCCCTCAATCGCCTTTTTTCCAGACTAAAGAGGCCCAAATGTTTTAGCCTTTCTTCATAAGGGAGGTGCCCCAGCCCAGTAATCATTTTAGTCGCTCTCTTCTGCACCTTTTCCAGTTCCACTATGTCTTTCTTGAGATGTGGTGACCAGAATTGTACACAATACTCCAGGTGGGGCCTTACTATTGTTTTGTATAATGGCATTATAATGTTGGCTGTTTTATTTTCAATCCCCTTTTTGATAATCCCTAGCATGGAATTGGCCTTCTTCACCGCTGCCACACATTGGGGAGACACCTTCATGGAGCTGTCCACCAACACACCAAGACACCGGGTCTCTGTGCATCTCGCTTACTTGAGCACATAAATCTGCCGTATGTTTGCCTCAGGACTGGGCAGGATCTCCTTACAGATCTCAAGATCTCTACTTTTCCCAAGTATGCCCCAGATGTTGTTTGACTATAACTCCCAACAAACCTAGCCACCATAGCCAATGGTAAGGAATATTGGAGGCTGTAGTCCAGCATCATCTGCAGGGCTGCATGTTGCCTCCCTCGCCTTTACCTCACTACGTTCTCCTCAGACCGTGGAGCGCCATTATTTGTCAGAAATCTTATGCAGCGGCCTGGCAGGGTACCTGGAGCAAAAGTTCACTTGGGCATAAAATGTACCTTGTGATTATAAACCTATGACACAGGGAAGAAACCTGAAAACAGAACATATTTCTGTACCCAAAAATAAGATTTGGGACCCCACCAGCTGCAAAGCTCTGTGGGGTCCCAACAGATTCAACAAATCCTACTTAAACAGGGACTTGCTCACTGATGCTTTGAGGTCCAAATCAAAGATTCAAGGAGTGTTTCCCAACACCTGCCAAGAATCCAATTGCAAAGAGATCTTCTACTTCAAATTATTTGAGGAAGGAAAGCCATCCCAAATGGGCTCCTCTCTCTTGAGAGTCACAGCACAGTTTCCAAACCCACACAAACCACAAGAGGGGTTGGGGGTGTGGGTGTGGATGCAGTAGTAACGGCATGGCTGCCAACCGCATCGTTCAGCTTCCGATTCAGTGCCTTTACCAAGGCCTGCTTCGTATTTCCGACACAAGGAGTCTTTTTTCCAGTTTCCCGGTTTCTAATTTGGGAATGTATGTCTCTTTGTGGATCTCAAGACTTTGAGCCTTCCTAAGTAAGACAAAGTATTTGCATCATATTATCCTCCAGCAGCTGCTCGCTCTCGGTAGGCATTCCATTTATCTTTTTGCTGTTTCTAGGCATGCCGGCAGGAGATGGTGACCAATTTATATCAGTTAGATGCTCAGTGACTGTGTGCAATTCCCTTTGAAGACAAACATTCTTTAAAAAGTACTTCTGATGCCCCAGCAATTTAAAACATTCATCTGCCAACCAATATAGTGCACATTTGACTTCTCTTCCGTTTGCCCTATGCACCTCTAAAGTACTTTACCTAGCATGGATTTTTTAAAACAGAAAAATACGTTTTGGCCATTCACTTTGAAAGCCAGCAGCAGCCGGCTACGCAAGCCCTTCGTATATATTCAGTGACACTTTGTATGACAGAAAGTGAAACTCCTAGGACTCTGCTATCCTGCAGTTTTACTGCCCTAGTCAAGTCACATGCTGGATACCATAAAGTCCTTTAGAATATCTTAATAATCTCATAAGGAATGAATGCCTGCTGTGAGATGACAACTTCCATTGATTCCCACGGGCCAACGCAATGTGCCACCAGCCAAGGAATGAAGGTCCTTCTCTGCAGACTACACAGCAACCCTGTTCTGGTTACCAAGCCAGTGGGAGGATCAAAGGGGACGGGTGGGGAGACCCAAGGGGCAGATGGATGGATGAACATCCTGTATCATGAAGTATGAGCTGTGGATGGTTGGGGACAATTAGCAAAAAACGGTTTGGCACGGTGAGTTAGGGTCAACTCGACAAACAATGCCACCTGCTCCCCTCTCACCTTCTTCATACCGCTCTTCCAGCAAATAGGCAGCAGCTCTGCTTTTCAGAGCATTCACATTCTCTGGCTCCAGCGTCAGAACTTCCGTGCACAGCTTGATGGCTTCTACAGCCTGCTCGTTCTGGCAAAAAAAAAGGGAAGGCGAAGCCGCTGAGTCAGTGTGGGCTTTGTTTGCACCAGCCCTCTCTGCAAACAGTCAGCCTCAATGTTTACCTTGGAGAGGGAGTGGCAGATTCTTTCTTTGGCTCGGGTGGTATAAACAGGCACCTGGGTCTCTGTTGTCATCACACTCTCATATTTATCAATGGCATCTTGATACCTGTCAGAAAGCAGAGGGGAAAGAATCAGTGGAGTCATCCTGAACTGTAGTCTCTCGTCACATCAGTTCTTCAGACTGGGGTGGGGGGTGGGGAATTTGAATGTTTCCAGTTTTTAAGCATATGGGATGAAACACAGGAATCATTTCTTTCATAACACACAAGCACTCCTTGCCACAGGATGTGGTGATGGCATCTGGCCTAGATGTGGCCTCCCTCCGTGACCAGGATTGCCACGGGCACACAGACTCATGAGCCCATCTGCCACCAACGAAACCGTGCCACCTGAAGTGACAAGACTGTGGCCGTCACCAACAAAGCCTCATATGAGAGGGATGGCTCCGGCCAACCCTGATGGGACATCAGCTCCCCTCCCACCCCAAGGGGCCCTGCTGGAGATCTTGGCAACAGGGTAGCAGAAGGGCACAGAGAGAGAGAGAGAGAGAGAGAGAGAGAGAGAGGTGGGAAGAAGGTGATGCATCTGGATAAGCCGCTCCCACATGAGAGGCAGAGTCTGACCTAAATTAGTGGTAATCCAGATTACATGAGGTCTATCATTCTCAAAAGAGACAGGCAGAGAGGGCTACGTGAAGACAGCCAAAGAGGCAGATCTGTGTTCTTGGGAAGGACATCTTATTCTGGCTTCCCCTTCAGTCCCAGAGGAGAAAGAGGCACTCTAAGCCACCATCTTCAGGGATGCGTGATGAGAGAAGGCACTCAGGCACGCTCCTGCAGCGCACGGCGTGCCTTTGTCAGCAGTTGCAGTGGCTGCAGAAGGAAACAGAGCAACCAGGTGGTTCTCTGAGGAGTCCCCACAGACCCAGGGAAACTTCCCTGGCACAAGAGGTTGCCCGTTGCTGGCTGATCTAACACAGCAACAGTTCATGGTGGTTCACTACCAGTTTTAGGCCTAACAAAACTGAACTAGTCATTAAAAATATTAATAAGCTCCTCAAAACACTTTGCATTAATAAACACATAGCACGATTAAACAAGCTGCTAACAATGTATTCTAAGGCCTAACAACAGAGGAGCACACTCCAAAGAAAAGCAAAAAGAGATCTAATCAAAACCTACACAAGACTCCATCCAGCTAGTCTAGAGGTACTTTAGGAAGCAGGGACTGCCTTTGCAACTGTGGTCATTCAAGGCCCCTCAAGAAGCACCAGCCAGAGAACAGAGATCTAATCTTGCTGTGCCTTCCTCCGTTTACTACAGGTATCAATCTTCCATTTTTAAACATCAAGGACTGCGCCGCTACACCAATTTGTGGCTCCAGTCAGTTACTACCTCCAGGGGAGGGCTACTTGGACCATAACATAATGTTGGAATGCAAGTCCTGTCATTTGCTAGCACTGGCTATGATGGCCAGGGTTGAGGGGAGGCTAACAGCTCCAGGACAACAAATGCCTCATCCCCCCCCCCGGCGACCTTATCAGGGTAGGCCAGGTCTGAGGGCTTTGGTGCCCAAATTCAAATCCCCACAAGGGCCTCACCAGGCCTTGGGGTGGCCCCAAATGGCAACCTTTTCTCTCTCAAGAAAAAAATAACCAAACACAAATTACCAGGAAGGTTTGTTTTCGATTTCTATAATGCCCATCTGGCCGGAGGGCCACTCTGGGTGATTTACAACAAGTTAAATGAAAATGACATCATATCAGAGATGCTAACAACTTGTCAAAATGAAACCAAATTAAAAGGGTTGCTTCTTGTCTGTGTGCCCTCTTGCTTTCTTTGAGGTCATGGGGACTCTTAGGGCACTAATCCTAGTGCCACGTTTGGGCTAAGATAGGCCATTTTTTTGAAACAGACTACTTTTCTGGAGTTATGGAATGGCCCTTGGAACAAAAAAATGCCCCAGGGAGATGGTAGGCCAAATGTTGTCTACCCCGTGATCTAGACCAGGGCTGTTCATCTTTGAACAGGCCAAGGTCTACTTTTTCTGGCCCCAAGTGCCTGAGGGCTACTACACTAAAACCTCTACTTATGAATTTTACCTGTTCCGACCACATGCTCATAAGTAAAAACTTTTGTAAGTAGAGCAGTGGTTTCCCATAGGAATGCAATGAAAACCAATTAATCTGTTCTGGAGGGAACAGATTTCAATGCGCCATGGCCCTTGAACTGCCCCGCTTGGCTGAGACAGTGGGCTGGCAGACCCAGAACTTTGCTGGGGCAGTGGTGGTCCTTGGGATGGGGGAGGGAGGGGTGGAGAACTTATCCCCTCACTTTTTTTATTGATGGCTGGCGGGCTACTTTTGAAACCTTCGTGGTCTACCGGTAGCCCACGGTCTACCTGTTGGGCAGGCCTGATCTAGACAGTCTCCTTGTCAATATCACTTCAGCAGCCAGTCCAGGTAAGATCGGTTGGGAGGAGAGAGAAGAAAAGGCACAGTCCCATCTTTGCAGATTCAGTGGTCAGACCCTTGATAGCACCGTTAGGGCATTTTTCTTTGGTGCAGTGATCACCGGAAACCACTTATGGGGCTTCCGCCAGGCCCAGGAAGCCCATTCAGGGCAGCGCCAGGCCTCAGTTTAGTGTAGCAAGCCCCAGACACACACACCCGAATCCCGACTTGACCCAGCATCCACATATTGTGGATTTTCCATTATTGCGGGTCGGGTCAGGTCCCTAACCCCCATGATAGGCGTGGAATTACTGTACTCAGAAACAAAATGCTTTCCTATTAGGCAACTCATTCAGAAACCAATTACACCCTTCCAACCACAATACAGTGCTTGGAGCATATGTACTATTCCCTGAAACAACAAATACAGTAGGACTGGTTGCAAGTTTTGGACCACAACTCCCAGAACTCCAAGCCTGTACTTCCAATGGCAAAGAACTGTGGAAGTTGAGGTCCAAAACATCTGGAGGGCCAAAGTTTGGACATGCCTGCCATACATAGAATGGTATATGGCTCCCTCTAGTGCAGGCATAGCTGTCTAGATGCCCTAAGCACATTCGATTTCGCCTGATTTCAGAAGCTAAGCAGGATTGGCCCTGGTCAGAACTTGGATGGGAGACCCCCAGGGAATACCAGGTGCTGTAGGTGCCTGGAGTAGGAACTGGCAAACCACTCCAGTATTCCTGCCAAGAAAATTCCATGGACATGGGGTCACGAAGAGTCGGTCACGACTGTAATGACGCAACACACACACAGTGCAGGCATGTCCAAATTTCGGCCCTCCTGATGTTTTGGACCACAACTCCCAGAATTCCAAGCTTGTATTTCCAATGGCAAAGGACTGTGGGAATTGCAGTCCAAAACATCTGGAGGGCCAAAGTTTGGACAATACTGCTCTAGTGGCCCATTGTGGTGAATACATTGTGATGATACATATTGGTTTTATTTTCTTTTAATATTTTCGGACTGTGGATAAGCGGAATTGTGGATATATGAGTCCTACTGTGATTCTCTGACACAGAACACCTTGGTCTCGTGTGATTAAAAAAATTGTTTCATTTAACATCACAGGACTACAGATATTAAACATGGCTACAAAGTGCAGCCCTTGGCATACTGTGTTTGTATCATTCTTGCTCAAATGGTGCACCACAGCCTAAAATATGAAGATAAGCTGTGGCCCTCCATTTCAGAGGTGAAAACATATATTCATGAGCCACAGAAGCCCTGTCTAGCCTATGGACCATGGGGCAAATCTGGCAGACACATTTGTGCTTGGATGAAGTATGGCAGTCTCTCACACACTAATGCTGATGAAGCATTTAAAAAAAAAGAATGGTACAAATTCAACCCACGCCTCACTCATCTGGGACTAGAATTTCATGGCCTAGTCATGCCTAAGTATATATATCTGTGACTACAAAACAGCACCAGTTCCTTAACAAACCTAAATAATTATGAGAAGTTTGAGTTGCAGAGCAAAATATACCTTTGTATTATAACTAGTGACTGAATGATAGTCTCTAAAAATACTGCAGACATTTCAAGTTGCTGTCAACACTTAACGTGTATTATTCATCCCTATGTGAATGTTTATAGATTTCTCTCATCAGTTGTAAACAACCCTACAGGGTAGCATTAAAGTTTATCAATCAGATGCCACTTTCACAATGCCTAAATCTAGGGATGGCATCAACTCTATATGTATACAGAGGCTGAAATCCTATTATTCAACATAGTAAGCAACAACTAGAAGAGGGCTACTGAATCAATGGAAATCTGGTGAGTCAACCTTTCAGAGGTCAAACAGATTCAACAGGCCTACTCTAGTTATTCTAGTTATATCTACTTCTAGTTATTCAACTCCAAAGGGGGTGTCCCCAGGAAAAAATCATTTGTAATTTTAAAGTATTTGAAAATATTGTACTGATCCCAGACATTTAGCAGCACAGAAATTTCAGTGGAGTTTCCTCAAGCTCTCCCCTTCAAGCACCCCCAATTTGGAGAGCTTTGGGGTTCAGGGGGCTGCGATATTCTACTCCAAAAGGGGTCCCCCAGGAAAAAAATCATTTGTAATTTAAAAGTATTTGAAAATACTGATCCCAGGCATCTGGTAGCATGGAAATTGCAGGGGAGTTTCCTCAAGCTCTCCCCTTTAAGCCCACCAAGGCACACTGGGTTGTATCAGATGGACTCTCTGTTACAGTGCACCAGGCAGGCAGGCAAGAATTAAACATTGGGCCATATCAGACCCTCACGTATAAAGAGAGTGTGAGTGGATCTCTCTAGAATGTCCAAGGTATAAAAGACAGACACCTCTATGTCTAGGGCAGCTCTTACAAACATTATGGGCCATTTCAGCCCCTCGGGTATGAACGGAGAGTGTAGATCTCCCTGGCATCATCATGACCAAGGCAGGTCTTAGAAAAAATTGGGCCTTTTAAGACCCACAACATGCAGGCAGAATACTGGCTGGAATACTCCAGCTAGGAATAATGAAGTAGGAGAACTCCCCCCTCCCGGTTCTATTTTGTTGGTTTTCGGAACTGGAGCCACGCTTCAGAGGGACAGCCATGCGCATTCGTACTGTGCCACTACAGAATGGGGAACTGGTAGTGGTGGGTGGTAGGAATAATGATGTGGGTGGGTGGGAAGGAATGTAGTTTTAAGGGGGAAGGAGGGGGGGGGAAAGAATAAAAAAAATCTGCCCACAATCCCTCCCCTGCTCTTAAATAAAACCCTCCCAAATACAACAGAAGCTGTGCCTCTGTACAGTACACATACACACACAGAGGGAGAGAAGGCTTTCTTCTATACACACACAAACAAATAACCACTCTCTCTTTGTCCACTCACACAACACATGAAGCAACAGGAAAAAAATTGAGCAAACAGAAGTGAAGCTAGCTCTACTGTAAAACAGCGAGCTAGCGCCACTGCCAGAGGCGTCTGTAACTTCTCGCACTCCTCCACAGATGACAAAGAAAATGAAACCAGACAGCTATACCCTAGCCAGACAGCCAAGCAAACCACCACCCCGCAAAAAAAAAAAAAAACCAAGAACAACAACAACAACCCAGTGCTTTAAAATGCATTCCTATGGGGGACCCCCTTTGGAGTTGAATAACTTGGCCCCCTGAACCCCAAACATCTCCAAATTTGGAGGGTTTCAAGGGGACAGTCCAAGGAAGGTACCCACAACATCTGGTGCCTCTTGGGCCCAGGGGAGACATTTTACAGTGTAACTAAATGGTTCATTTTAAGCAACAAAAAAAACACCACTGTTTCATTTCGTTTTATTTTTCTTAAGGTGCTCATCCCTAAAAGAATGCATAACCCGAAACCTGTCCAGATTCAGTGGCACAGTACTTACATTATGTCAACACAGCAGAGTGCCATGATATTTGGAACAATATGGGTTCCAGCGCTTTCATCTGATCTCATTTCCTCCCCCATCTATACCTTGTACCCTCCACCTCCAGCGTTAACAATCTGAGAACTATCTGTTTTCTAATTTATTTATGGAGAGTTGCAGCATTTTACTTGGAACTATGCTGTGGTCAACAGAACCTAAACACTGATAGCTGAAAACAGTGTTTTAAATAAGAGATGGCATTTAGCACTAAACTAACTTCCCCAACACTTTAATTTACTGGTAAAGCCCCTCTAATTACTCACACAGTCAATCGATTTCCCTTTTGCATTCATCAGCAACTGACCAAACGTTGCTTCCCTTGGTGATATCTGCAGTACTGTGAGGTGCCAGCTTCTCAGCATTTCTAATACAACAAAATATGTGTGGCTCTGATCTCTTGGGAATCACACCATATGTCCTCGTACCTGTATGTGTGCAATATCGGACTTGGCCATAAATGGTCTAAGAGATGGGAGGTGGCAAATTTAAGCCCCCCCCCCAATCCTATTGCAGGTTGTAGCATACATGGAAATGGCTGAGGATGACTATTACTGTATTTAAGAACCAGCATTTCAATATGGCAGAAAGCCAGTGTCCCTATATAGGGCCCCTTTTTTGCCCAAAATAGGCTATTTGGAACCAAAGAACTGGGGTGGTGTGATTTGAACTTAAGAGGCCCCAGGAGGCCATCTCCATGGGTCTGCATATAGGCTGTGCTTTGTCCACCCCTGCTGTAAATAACTGCACAAAAATATAGCTCCATTTCCCTCTAGCCCAGATCATCTCTCTTAAGGTTTCTCCTTCACCTGTTAGCAACAAAAGAGGAAAAGGAAAGCGGGGAGCTTGGGCTTTTCCAACAGCCCTGCTGAATCACTGCTATTTTCCTCTGTCTGACCCAACCCCTTTTCCTTTTGTGTCACGTTTGTCCGGACTACAAGACAGACGGTGACCCATTTTCTTGCACTGACTACATCTACAGCAAGCAGCTACAGCAGGGGTCCTCAACCTAAAGGCCCCGGGGCCGGATGTGCTCCCCCCAAAGTCCTGAATCCGGCCCCTGGGACCAATTGCAACCCCCCACCTACCATGTTTTGTGAGCAGCTGCTTTTGGACTGTGATCCGGGCCCCAGTGGTGTCTGGGTGGTGGTGGACCGGCCTGCTGTTTGAAAACTTTGAGGACCCCTGAGCTACAGGAACCTTTTTGGCTGGGGAACTGTTTTTTTTTTAAACTAGCATAATAAAACAAACAAGCAACTGGAACTAAGCACTCAAGAAGAGTTGTTGTTTTGGGTTGACATGAATGCTCCCAGCTGGAATGACAAACAGCTAGCAGTGATTCTGTAAGCTGGTTATGGTAGAGGAACAGAAGAAAACATTAGGAAGCTACAAAAGGAAAGATATTGGGGGTGGGGTGGGGGGTGGAGAGACTCAGCAACCAGGAAGAAGAATCTAATAGCACAAAAATCAGCTAGCAAGCTAAATGGGAGACTAGTATAAGAGCTGGATATCTAAGAAAGGCCCCTTCAAAAGAAAGAGGAGGAAAGAAAGCAGGAAGATGGAAAGCAGCCCAAAGGGGGCGTATGTCCGAACTGTGTTTACTGGTGAAGCAGAGCCTAGAACAAGTGCTCACCAAAGCAGAAGACCAAATTCTGCACAATACCAACCAGGGCAGGTGGCAGGTCTGAAGAGCGCCTGCCCAAAGCAAATGGCTTCAAGTGGTTATTTCCCCCTGCACAGAACATATGATACAGGAGCACCTCACCTGCCTTCCTGGATAAGTTCTTCGGCTGACATAATCTGTTTATTGAGCTTCTTTACTCGTTTGTAGTGAGAAAAGCACTCCTTGTGGTCTTGGTCAAGTTTCAGACATTCACGCACTTCACTATTGGTGAAGGAAAGAAAAACAAGGAGGGTCAGTTTTATTTCTGTGGCAGTGCTTAAACCAAGGAGCCCTGCTTTAAGAACGAGTTTGGTTCAGGTCTGTCCCTGAGAAATGGAAATATTCATTACCTTCAAAAGATCTGAGGGAAGCATAAATGCAGTGGTAATAATAACTTTTTTGGGGTGCAAGGAGGACCATGCAACTTAATAGCTCACTGAGAAAACGTGTGCTTTGTCCAGCTTAAGATATCACAAGATTTGTGTGTGTATGTATTTCTCAAATTACTTCGCAGTACATATATTTCTAATTTACTTTGGCAATCATGCAATATACAGATGCAGAGTTGCAGGGCATTGGGTGCTACTTGAATAATTTTATTTAATATCTTATATACAAATAAAGAGCATGTCTAGTGTGCCAACTGCATACATTACAGGATTGAATTTGTCACACAATCGACAAACACCGGTACTTAAAGAGCATCAGGTTTTGGAGACTTGCTAGAACTTCCCTAAACCATCAGTCCTTCTCAGGCAGGCATGGAGAAGAGATTTTCGCTAGAGATTAGCAGAATGCAGAAGAACCGCCAAATAAAACAGAAATATTAAAAATAAAATCTCTTCCCACATCCCCATTGACAGCAGTCAATCTTAGACCTAAAACTGTCAAGCTTTCATCCTATTTAGCTTTCTTAATTTAGCCTTCAATAGTTATGGTTTTGGATAACAGTATTTTAGCTATGAAAGCAAAAGATTGTTGTGCTTTTTCCTGCTCAAACAGAAGGGTTCAGAAACTAGTGACAGATGAAGGGAGGCATGAGCCAAACTTTGGCCCTCCAGATGTTTTGGACCACAACTCCCACAGTCCTTTGTCACTGGCAATGCAGGCTTGGAATTCTGGCAGTTGTGGTCCAAAACATCTGGAGGGCTGAAGTTTGGACACCCCTGGCCTAAGGACTCGGGGTTCCCAATTCTCTTTTATCCTCATGAACTCAATGCAGTGAGGATGGAAAGGAGGCACTTTTGAAAAAGATTCATGGGGGGGGGTTGATGTTTAACACCTCCCACTCTTCTCCTGGTCACCTTCTCTATCTCCACTACAGCCTGGGTGTGGACTCCAAACTAAGCCTAAGAAGTTTGGTTTTCCCAAACAAATTTCCCATATTTCCACCATTTTTCGATTCAGGAAAAAGACGCTCATTTCCAAGAGGACTTCCCCACCCTCACCCCCAAATGCTTCAGATACTAATAACCTTACCTCAGAGACAGTTCATGGTCTCCTAGCTGATAGTATATCATACTGATTTTATAGAATGCTTCAGTATTATCGCTCTTCAATTTGGTGGCAGCTTTTAAGTCACTAACGGCCTTCCCGGGCTCTCCTTCCTTGATATAGCACTCGGCTCTAAGCTCCCGCAGCTCTGCATCCCAAACACAAACCTTAAGAAACCAAAATGAGAGCGAGACTTTGGTCCAAAACCATTAGGAGAAGGCGCCAAGCTGATGCTTCAGCCCAAAGCAAGAACATATTCTTCCTATACACACGTTAACCAACATGTTTCTTAATCTTGTAAAGCCAAAGCAAGAACTGTATGGAACTTGAGGAGTTGTTTCATCACAGCTCAGATCAATCCTAGCCCAGATAATCAGTGGTGATGCATGAAGGGACTTCCAGTTCACAACCTTCAGGAGGCCACACTTCCCTTGTTTTCTGTAATAAGAGTGTGACAGAGACCCATACAACCAGGGATGGATGAAAAATATCATTTAAAAAAATCTAATTGATTTAAATCAGGGTTCCTCAAAGTTTTCAAACAGCAGGCCGGTCCACCACCACCCAGACACCACTGGGGCCCGGATCACAGTCCAAAAGCAGCTGCGGAGGTTGGCTTGCTCACAAAACGTGGTAGGTGGGGGGGGGTTGCAATTGGTCCCGGGGGCCGGATTCAGGACTTTGGGGGGCCACATCCGGCCCGGGGCCTTTAGGTTGAGGACCCCTGATTTAAATCATGATTTAAATAAAAATCATTGTTTTAATTTAAATTGTCAAAAAATCTAATTCCTTAGCAGTTTAAATTATGATTTTAATTCAATTCACCTCAATTAAACTGAAATCAAATCCACTTTGCATACAACTGTGGAACTGAGCCCAATAATTTGTATGTGCTTAACATAATCAGTCCTCAAACCGTCAGTTTTCCTTTCATTTGGGACTGTAACAAATAACACATTTGTTAAAACCACAACATCAGTGTAGTTAGGTGTTGATGCCAAAGCTAGTAATGAATCTGAGCCTCAATGGTACCTAGTAGTCAAGTACATATCCTGACTCCAATCATGACTGATTCGGGATTGTTATTCATCATGTATCAAAGGAGAGTTTGCTGTATCTAAGCAGCCCTTTCAGTTCTAAGACTTACACCTAGAATTTCATCCAGAAGACCAATAGCAGTGTAGTAATCCCCTTGGCGATAGGCAGCCTGTGCTTGGGAATTTAACCGCTGCATTTCGTCAGACTTCATCAGCTGGGAACGAGCCTCTGCTTCTTCTTTGTCGCCAGGATTAGATTGGAGCTGATAAAAAAGAAAGATGGACACAACAAAGCAGTTGTGCCTTGAAACTGTGATATATAATAAGGAACCATCTAGCTCACAGAAGAAGGCAGGATGATATAAATTAATATCTTCCAAAAATGTATCTAGGGAAGAATCTTGTTACCAGCTGAATAATCTACAGCCAGACTCAACAGATGTACCAGCCCATGAGCCTTTCCCCATTTACTTCAGTACAGAATAAAAAGCTCACTTTCGCTAGAAAAGGGGTCAACTTCAGTTTCCATATGTGCACTGGAAAATATGAATGGTCCACCTTCTGGGCATTGTCTTCCTCGCACTGTTATCTCCTAACACTACAGCCCTGCCTCTGCACTCTTTTGCCCTCCATTTTCTTCCTTCTAAATATCCTTTCTATTTAATCATCAGTCTTCAAATATGGCCAGTTTCTCTCTCCCACTCTCTCTCTCTCTCTGTGTCTCTCTGTCTCTCTCTCTCTCTCTCTCTCTCTCTCTCACACACACACACACACACACACACACACACACAGACACATGTTTTTCTCCCCCACTCCACACCACAGTTTAATCCTATGTGAAGGTTAATATTGTGAGACCCAATGGGCTTAGAGGATGGTCCTGACGATGGCATATTCCGCCATGATGTGAAGAGATTTCCCCTCTCTTTGCAGTAACACAATAGTTAGCCTTTTTATCAAGGATGAGGAGAAAAGATTTTCGGTTGAATCTGGCTCTTTCTGTGGCTATAGGTATGTACCTATTCACTTGGGAGCTGGGAGGAGAAATACAGCCTTTCAAGGAGGGGAAAAGGCAACATAACTTTAAGGAATGGTGTCAGTGACTGATGAAAAGATGCCATAAACTTCACAGCAAAGTGTGAGATGCTATTACATCTCTACAGCAAAACACATGAGTCAATCATGTTCCCTAGAGGAAAAACCATAGTCTCATGGCACAATATTCAGCAGCCAAACTGCTAAGAAAAACTGCAGTGTCCCAACCAAAAAGAAAACGCTGGAATGATATTTATTGGTATCACTCAGACAGATCTCACATGAAAACCAAAGCATAACAAAAGAAAATAATGTGATCACTAAGACTCAATTGTATGCTATTTGACTATAATGGCTCAGTGAACTGCAGGAGTGCCAAAACCCAAAATTTATATGCAGAAGAGAAGGAAGGCAACAGACATTTATTCTATTAAATGTGGCCTATTGTAAAACAAAATTACATTTGATTCTGGTCCTGACCTGTTGCCCCTCCTATGTTGGGCCATCCTTCTGTTTAATGGCTGTTTAGTTTCTCCAATGTAGAGGTCTGAACACTCCTCACTGCATTGGACCGCATATACTATATTGCTCCTTTTATGGTTTGGTATCGGATCCTTTGGGTGGACAAGTCTCTGCCTTAGTGTGTTTGTGGGTTTGAAATAAACAGGGATGTGGTGTTTGCCAAAAATCCTTTTAAGCTTCTCCGACACTCCAGCCATGTAAGGAATGACCAGGTTCTTCCGTCGGGCCTGGGTCTCAGACTGATCCCTTGTTCTTCTGGGATGGCCCACTGCTTTGTTGAAGCTTAAAAGGATTTTTGGCAAACACCACATCCCTCCTATGTTGGATGGCCCAACATAGGAGGGGCAACAGGTCAGGACCAGAATCAGCAGTACACCTCCATTTGAAGGATAAAGGGCATTCTTTCAAATATGAGGATGTACACATATTAGACAAAGAAGAGTGGTGGTTTGAAAGAGGAGTAAGGGAGGCCATTCATGTGAGCATTGAAAACCCCTCCCTCAACAGAGGTGGTGGGCTCCAGCATAGTCTATCTGCTACTTATCAGGCTGTGCTTTCCAAAGTCCCCAGGCAAATCAAAAAGCCTTCAACACCAAGGCCATAGCTAACACCCATTCTTGATAGGTTTCAGCACCTTAGGCCATTGTTCACCTTAAGGCTACTATTGTCTCCCTAACGAGCCTATTTAGGCCACTGTTCATCTTATGAGCCTAATTCAGGCCAGGGTGACAAGAGGTCAAAGCTGCCTATAAGATGGAGGATTTGTACTAGCTGTATTCAGACCGATGAAGCTGTTTGGATGAACAGTGAAATGTTTCTATCTCTCAAAAAAGAAGGCCAGTAGCCATGACTCAACTTCCAGACTTCATACTTCATCCTCCATGTTTATGTATCATTGACAGCGGGAGGGCAGAAATCGCTAGCAAAAGTAAATAATGGCACCTGAAGCATAAAAATTCACAAACCCTTCTAAAATGGTCAATAAGAAGCAAATAAACAAAGGCAAGGCTTCTGCTATTTTAGTTGTTTAGACTTCAGCTCTGAAGTAAATGGCAAGCCTGCTCAATAGGCAGAAACCTGTTTAACTCTATCCCTAGCATATTTATATTCAGTACTTCTACAAATAATAAATGATGATGAAGCTGCCCACCTTCTAGCATTTGACGCTTGCATTCTTAAGAGGAATCTTTACTCCTTCAATTTATGAAAATATATTTATCATGATTATAAAAACAGTTGAGTGTGAACAAAAAAACAAACAAGGCCGTGCATCTTCCTTACTCCTCATCCTATTCAAACACAACCTAATGACATCAATGAGACCGAGCAAAGCAACAGAAGAAAAAATGCTTATAAAGCTGGTATTGAAATCATGAGGTAAGATAAGAAATGGCCATCCTCATGACACAGAAGCTGGCTGTACTACACCATTGTGATATCTTGAAAAGATAATATGCAAGTCTAATTGCTTGAAAGGCAAGTGCTTGGGGAAATAGGAATAAGAATCCAGAAGCTCCTAAATATACGGACACATGCGGAGGCCCGTACATATGCTGACACATCCTTCTCCAGTATATGCAGTACACCTTCCTAGTGCTCCCCTTTCAGTACTCTCAATATTCTGTTGGTCAACTACTGTTACTGTAATCTTCAGGCATACATATATAAAAGACAACACCCAGAATAAAAACAAAAATATAAAATATAAAAGGCATCAGGTTGAGGAAGACTGCTTTACAGTTTCATTTACAGCCACTTAGGAAGGTAGTCTTCCCTTGAGTTCAAGTCATCTGGCAGATACTATACTGCAAAAAGTTTCTATTCCAACCATCAGTTGCTGCAAAGGAAGTTCAGACCTAAGTACAGAGAGAGAGAGAGAGAGAGAGAGACTGGTTGCAATTTCTTGAATGAACAGGAAGTAATGCCTAACCCTGGACTGGAGCCAATGTAACTCAAAGTAGAGGTAGACCAATCCCAGCGAGCAGACTGAGAAGACCCATAAAACTTTCACAAGTTCAGCTTCCAAATAAAAAGCTTTTTAAAAAAAAATCTTTAATACACAATAAAAGATCAAGCTAACATTGGAAGTCAAGTGATGATTCTATTGAAACCATAACACTGTTGCTTACTAAAAATATGACTCCACCTATGACTGAAAAACTGGTAAACCAATCGGGTTTCCAACATGCTAGTAAGGTAAAATATTTGGGTATTACTGTATCTAACCGTTGTAACACTTTACTTAAAGATAATTATCTTAATGGTATAAAAGCAATCAAAGCTGATTTGGAAACCTGGTCAAGACTTCAATTATCCTTAATGGGCAGAATTGCTGCAGTTAAAATGAATGTCTTACCTAAAGTGCTCTTTTTATTTCAATCCCTACCTATATTACCTAACTTTAAGATCATTTCAGACCTGGAAAAAAGTATACGTGTATTTATATGGCAAAAGAAAAAAGCAAGGATTAGAAATGTTTATCTACAGGACAGAACTAAAACTGGTGGCTTTGCCCTGCCCAATTTGGTGTTATACTACAAGGCTGCTACCATGACTTGGATTAAAGACTGGATTTTGATGACAAATAATAGAAAACTGCAGCTTGAGAGCCACGGCTTGGATAAGGGTTGGCATCATTATATATGGTATAAGGGTAATATACCTACCCTTTTTAAAAAGCACTGGATAAGGAATGCCTTAGTTAAAATATGGTTACCGATCAAAAAACAATTTTACCCCAAAGCACTATTGTGGTTATCTCCGTTGGGAGCGGTTATTAGCCCCCACATAAGTGTAACCCCAAAATTTTTAACTTACAGACACCTTCTGAACGCTGACCTCTCTTTGAAATCTTTAGAAAAATTAGTGTCAGAAGGTTATAAGTTAGACTGGTGGAAGTACCAACAAATATACTCACACTTCAAAGATCTTACTAAAGAGGGGGGATTTATGACTAATGATACTCCACTTGACAAAATATTATCCTCTGGTGACTCAAAGCTCCTTAGTAAATTTTATAGTATGTTGTTAAATGAAAAAATGATTGATACACTGGTTAAAGACACTATGATAAGATGGGCAGAAAATTTTGGTTATTCTCTTCACCTAAACAAATGGGACTCCTTGTGGAACACAGTCAAAATCTTCAAATCTCCTTTAAGGAAAATTGTTATAAGATGTTCTATAGATGGCATTTCTCACCACAATGTTTAACTAAGATGTATAACTGCTCACCTAAATGTTGGAAATGTAAACATGACTGTGGTACTTTTTACCATATGTGGTGGACATGTAAAGAGGCAAGGGCATACTGGATAATGGTGAAATTATTTTTGGAAAGATATTTGAAGATTAAGTTAGAGCTTAGACCAGAATTTTTTTTTATTAAATATAGTAGATATTAATATTCCCTATGACCAGAGATATGTACTTCACCATGTAATTGTTGCTGCAAGGATATTGTATGCAAAATCCTGGAAACAACCAGATGTGCCAACAGAGAGAAATCTTCACGAAAAGATAAGAGAATGCATTGAAATCGACAGACTCTCCGGCTTTCTAAAGGGAGACTATGATGAGATTTCTCGGAAAAGATGGCAAGAAGTAAAAAACCTACTAGCATTGTGATATTATTTGGTGATTTGTTAATAGGTTAAATCGTTATTTTTGGCTTGATATATTCAATGTAATTTTTAAACTGTATTCCTTTCCCCCCATACCCCTCCCCCCTTGTTTCCCCCCCTAAAAAACCTCATAAAATTACTTAATAAAAAAAATATTGAAACCATAACGAGGCTTGAAATTATTAATAAGTAACGTACAGTACTTCCCATTTATTTCAGTGGGACTGAAGCATAGCTGTCTTCTTTCTGGATCCATTCTAGGATTTTTGTCACAATAAACCCCTCTTTTAGTTCCCTAAGGAAAGTAGTATCTACTATACGCAAGGATGTCAGGCACAGGAGCTATGTGAAGTGTCTTAAATCAAGGGATAGATAGACCTATTTGGCATAGCCTCATCTCTGTGGTCTAGTAAATAGTTTAAATGAGGGTGGCTACGTGTAGCCTCCTGATGCTTCCGGAGTGCAGCTCTTATAATTTCTCAACATGAGCTATTCTGCTTAAAACTGATGGAAGTTGCAGGACAAACACCTCTATAGGGCTACAGGTGCTTGCCCTGCTTTAAATAATGCCCGAACAGAACTTGGAAAAAGAATAGCTCAAGATACTGTATTGGATATTACACAGAGAAGTCTGCATACCATAAGAGAATTGAGATCAGTTTTTCAAGCAAGACCCACTGAATTTATTCCTGCCAAGAAAACTCCATGGATATGGAGTCGCGAAGAGTTGGTCACAACTGTAACGACACAACACACACATACAGAAACCACACACTGTGCTCAGTGGTGCTTAAAACCCAAATAGATATGCATAAGAGGCTATGGTCTTCTAGTCTGTAACATCTATCACTTGTTCGTGCAGTTATTATCTGATATAAACAACTTTCTCATTTTCAATGACAATTCTATTATTGATATCATTTATGACTATGTAGGGTTTTAGTGGTCTCCTGCCTCTCACAGAAATTTAGCCTTTCTAAAAATGTCATACTATGAAATCACTGCCATAATCGTCAAAAGTTTGTCAACTTAAGCTTTCTAGCTATAAAAATAATGATGCCAGCAGAACTTGCGGCAATAAAAATATATTGCAGTGACCTCCCTGTAGCAAGATAATGTAGGTAATAAAGAAAAAACATTCTCTAGTACAGCTTAATTAGTGGTTTAACACCAGTATAAAACAGATGAGATGCAAGTGGTCAAATAGCTTTTAAAAGTGATTTGTATGCATAATGTATCTCTACTTTATGAATTTAATTTGCTTTGTCAAGTCAAAAGCACAACGACTGTTACTGAATTTTACAGTTTGTCACACTGAGCTTTATCAGCTTGCACCTCTAGGTTGCATATTTCTAAATTTGCAGATGGGCAATTTATCCTTTTTTTTATATAGCTAGATGGGAGACCACCAGGGAATACCAGGTGCTGTAGGCGCCTGGAGTAGGAACTGGCAAACCACTCCAGTATTCCTGCCAAGAAAACTCCATGGACATGGAGTCACTTAGAGTGGGCCACGACTGTAACGACACAACGCACACATACAAGCCATCTTTTTAGTCCCAAAGCAACATTTAGAAAAAAAGCCATAACATACTACCAGGTGTGACCAAAACAACTTCATCAAATTCTAGAATGAGATTTTTAGAAATAGGCAATTCAAAAGAAACAGATGTATTCTCCAATATTTCAAAAGTTTTTATTACAATATTTTGTTCTGCTTCAAAATATACAGTAGTCCGCTGTTTATCGCGGGGGTTAGGATTCCCAACCGCCCATGATAAATGAAAAACCATGATACCGGTATGCAGACACTGTCACTTACGGTGTCCACATATTGTGTTCGGTCTGGAGGCCCTCCTTCCCTCGCCCTTCCTTCTTTCGCCTCAGCTGACTGAGGGAAAGGGGTCTGTTTCCAGCAAGGCCATTGCACTAGAAAGCTGCCAAGCGAGTGGGCGGACATGGGGAAAGGCAGGTGGTGGTGGCATGGATGGGAACGGGACCCTTTCCCTCAGCCAGCTGAGGTGAAAGAAGGAAGGGTGAGAGGAGGAAGAGGAGGAGGGAGAATGGAGGAGAGGCCACTACTGCCGCTGTCCTGGCTGAGAAGAAGGCAGGAAGGCAGGCACTCCGGTCTGTTTGACCTGTCACTCCCTCTGGCAGGCTGGCCAGCGAGTGAGCAAGCGGGTGGGAGAGGGGAAAAGTACCAAAGTGGAAGGGGGGGTGGCAGATTCTGCAATATAGCAGGATCTTGATATTTGGGGTGCGATGTGGCGGGGGACTACTGTATAATAGGAAATGCCAAGGCCTAAAACATAAATGTGTTTAAGACAACTAA
This sequence comes from Phrynocephalus forsythii, assembly GCA_029282475.1. Taxonomy (NCBI): domain Eukaryota; kingdom Metazoa; phylum Chordata; class Lepidosauria; order Squamata; family Agamidae; genus Phrynocephalus; species Phrynocephalus forsythii. The sequence continues at coordinate 130,789,030 of JAPFRF010000010.1, read as the reverse complement.
AGCAATGCAAATCCATATTTGCGACTGTCTGGACACCAGCTGCAAGGCTTCTCAAATATATGTGACTAGCCACCCCTGGAAAGGAGTGTAGGCAGGTCTTGGGTCTTAGGTCTGATCCCGATTCTTCTTACATTCTTCAGTCCAGGTTCATATATGTGTATATACAGTTTGGTTCCTGTGCCCTTTATGACCACCAGCCATTGTTATATCAAGTAATGCTATTTGATGTAGTGTGTATCAAGTGATAAATGTGTGTGAATCAACCTCAATTCTAAACAAACTAAATAAAGTCTCCATTACATTAGTGGTCTTGTTTGTGTCTGTGGTTGCTGAGGTTAAAAAACGTAACGTTCAAAGAGGCAAACCTGTGCATCTCTAGAAACTATCTAAGCTGCAAACACTAAAACATCCAACCATTTTGCCACTGAACGGCCACTGCATCCTGTGGCTGGGGCCAGTTCCATAGAGCTCTCTTTAACTCTCTTTCCCCCCTGGAATGATCCAATATTGAAGCACAAGGGGAATCAAGGCTACGGGAGACCCTAAGCGTGCACTTGATCTCACCTGAGAATGGGACTAGAAGAAGTTGCTGCTTTCAAAATCTGATTGTTTTTTTAAGAATTAAAAAGGACAGAAACAGGCTTTCACGGCATTTGGAAACACCCATGATTTTCTGGATTGGAATCATTATGTTGAAAAGTGCAACCCATTTAGGAGAAAAAATTGAATTTTCCTCAAAGGCAGTTATATTTGATGAATGGGCACATGTAGATATTCACACACACCTATGTCTGGGTTCAGAAAAGTGCTAGTGTATGAACTGGGGGGGGAGGTGCAGTCAAAAACATTAGTTATATGTTATCTCCCAGAATATTATAGAGGTGGCAAATTCCAAGCATTGTCACCAGGCTTCTATTACTTCTTCACCACATGTCAGGTGGAATGTCATAATGTCACAAAGGCAAACAAACAAGTATTACAAGTAGATTTCTAGGAAATAAGGGAGAATTTTTATTAATATCCTGTTTCAAAAAACAACAACCCCAACTTGCCTCCAATGAGGCTAAAAGCCTGGATTTCCATATTGGCCACGGATGTAGGACGTCTTCCTTTTCACAGCCAACATAGAAATCAAGCTGTTGGGCAGGTCAACCTGCCTTCTACCACACAAGCCAACCGAAAGGACTAATCACTCCATGCCTGTTCAATCAGCCAAACACATTTCTTTACTAGTAGTGAAAGAAAAGATCCCCACCCCACCCCCATGGCTAACTGGGAATCTAAGAGGGCCTATGGAAAAGGAATTGAGCAGGCCATATTTTGGTCAGAGACCCATCTGCTCTCTATCTAATATGCTACCTGTCAAATAAAACATTTAAGACACAGGTGTGTGACAAAGAAATTCCATCCAGAGAATTTCAGAGTCCCCATAAGTACCTTCTAATTCTTGCCTTTAAAAACTGAATGGCAAAAAGGTAAGGATGCAATACATTGTTTCTCTGAACCTATTTTCTCTTGGGGTTATTTGACATTAATGCCTTCTTTCTTGGATGCCGGAGGCAGGATTTTAAAAATATTAAAACTATATATTGATGTAAATTAGTATATTCTCTCATAGACCGGCAGGCCGGCAGGCAGGCAGGCAGATTAAAGCTACCGTTCAATTGCATAGAAAGTAGGGTAGGCTTTGCTGGCCTCTAGTGGAGCAATCCAAAATGGAAGCATGCTTTCCATCAACAGATCTAGTTGCTGTTCCAAAGAGAATGTGTGTGTGTGTGTGTGTGTGTGTGTGTGTGTGTGTGTGTGTGTGTGTGTGTGTGTGTGTGTGTGTGTGTGTGTGTGTGTGTGCGCGCGCGCGCGCGTCCTCCAAGATTAAGGGAAACTGCTACCTGGCCATATACAAGAAGCCCTAGAACTGCCTGAGAGCCCACAATACCAGCTCACTGCTACTGTGATGTTAGACAAATTGTGAACTTTTTACAAGGCAGGAAAGGAATGGACAGGCACTCTATGACCCAGGTCAAACATAGTTATGGCTGTCTACGTAACTAACAAAATTTCCATGACAGAAAATTCTCTGAAGCCTGATATATCCTATTCCAGAGTCAAGGTACCCCTGTGCTGCAAAAGATCCCTGATTGTCACCACGGTTCCCCTTGAAGACAATGGAAAAGGAGTGAATTATTGCAAGCAAATCTCCAGAAGTGGAAACACTTTCTCTTTCATGCACAAGTACATTTGATAGAACTTCCCCAATCCATCCTGAAGAGAAGCAAATATTTTCTTCCGTTCATCCAAGGTGGCTACCTTCGTTATGGAACTGGCTGGGCTCAATTCTTCACCTCAGGAAGTCTACCTGAAAGACGCTATGACATTGCTTTACACAACAGGGCACTTTACCATTCTCAAGTGAACCTACTAAATTATTCCATCCATAACCTTCCCCATAGCCATTCTCCATTTTGCAAAGCAAGTGAGGAGGCAAGCAAGCAAGCAAGAGCAGTGGGAAATATTATTTCCCAACATTTGCAAACAATATACAGTATAGGAAAACAAAACATGGATCAGCTGATATTATTTACACTGTAATGCAGAGGCAGACCGAGAGCAAAATAGGAGCTCAGCAAGGCTGGCATACATAAAGAACAGGACACCCCTGAACAACTGTTCCACCTAGGAACATAATGTCAGCAAAAAAATAAAATGTGTAGGCCTCATGGAGAGAAATCCACTCAAGGCCGCTCCGTCCTACAGTTATTAATTTCAACAGCCTGGTGGGGAATAGCGCTTGGTCACTGGACTCAAAGGAATTTATTTCTGAGTAGTGAGTACAGATCTGTAATGATAGATTACTACTTCGGTTCTACTGCTTCTAGAGATTTCCATTTTAAAATGATAATCTGAAAAGAAAAAGGAAGAACCATTTCTTGTAGCCATTTTTATTTTCTTGGTGTTTCATGGGCCAGACAAGGTAACGCCATGCACTGTAACTCACGTGGGATAAACTAACGGCATTTTCTTCTTTCTGTTGCAGCAGGCACATTTATCCTGTACTTCAATTAACCATTTTATTGGGATTTCTAACTTACCACTCTTTTAAAATCCTCTTCTGCTTCATCAAACTTCCCCAGCTTAAGCAGTAAATGTCCCCTTTGGAGCCTTGCCTAAAATAATGAAAGAAGTCTAATTCAATGCAAATGCATTTAGTGACCAATGAAATTCAAGGCTGAAGTGCTGAACTAAGAGTAAAGAGAGCTGTTCAGAAGTCTCTTGACCACACCAGGAAGCACACTAGAGGAACAATCATTTTCTCTCCACCTTCAGTGCATTGTGGGGATAATGTGCAGATCAGACCACTAAGTAAAAAAGATCACATCTACTATCTTGAGTCCCCTGGAAATAAACAAACAAATGGGATCTGTACTGTTAGCAAAAACGCATATCTCTCCTTCACATTTAAAACTATAGAATACTGGTTCTCAAACTTTTTGGAATCACTCCCTTCTTCTGAGTCTTAAGAAACCCCCGTGCTCCCACTTTGCCATTAATTTAAACCTGCTAAATTTTGGATTTGTAATTTAAACTTAATCCCTGCAAGCAAAACACAGGAAACATTATTTTAAATGGGAAAATCATCCACAGGCTTTCTTGTTATGAAAATTATTAAAATATACCCATTCCTCTTTACTTTTTTTAATCCTAGCCATATAAAAACAATTTTTGTGAGAGGTGGGAAAAAATTAAGGGATTAAAAAGGGTTAGTTGCCATGACTGTTTATTTCCTACTGATGACATATGGACAAATGCTCTCTTATCGATATCCCTTCAGCAATATAATTCCACAATACTGTGCAAATGTGGAGTTCTCCAGAACTCTTCATCAGGCAAGGTAACAAAACAAAACAAAACAAAACAAAACAAAAAACAGAATTAAAATTGCTCCTTAAAGGTATTGCCCCTAGATTCAGAAACAGTCTTAGAAAGCATTTTTAATCCATCTTCTCCTTTTCCGTGGATTGATTGCTTCTTAGCATGTTCCTACTAGGTTCCTATGTCTACGTTCTTCCCACACTGGAGCAAGTAGGTGCCTAATCTCACAATATCATAAGCTAAAAATGCCTAAGGTTAGTGTGAGGCAGGAGATCTGGGATCAAATCCCTCTTTTGAACATGGGAACCCATGTGTAGATGGCAATGGTAAACCATCCCTTGAATGCTTCATGGACTTTGCCCTATTAGGATTTCCACAGAAGCAACTTCTCAGCACATAACAGCAACAACAAAGGTGTTCACAAGAGAAGAAATATCTTCAGTTTTCTTTCCAAGAATGCAAAGAGGGGGTCTTCTTTCAAAGGTCAAAATGGAAAAAAAATCATAGCAATAAGTTCCCAAGTTCTGTACACTGCTAGTTTCAAAATGGTTGTGATTTCTGCTTAAAATTGTTAAGAGATTCAGATTGTTAAGTGCTTTAATTCAGCACAACCAAATGCATTGCTATTAGTATTTATTATTATTCATATCATTATTTATCTGGAACCATCAATGTACAGAGTGCTTTACTCAGTATTGTAAGCATAAGTATACAGTACATGCCCCAGGCACTACGACCAACATTTTGATAACAGAAGAAAAATTACATAAGGATCTTCTTTAAGAATCAGAATAAAGACTTCAGAAGTGTAATAATACACATGTTAAAGCAAAGGTCATTTATTGGTAGCAGGTACTGCTAGTACTTTCACTGCAGTAGTTTATTTATTTATTGGATTTTTATACTGCTCATCTGGGAGCGAAGCCACTCTAGGCAGTTGCTACTTAAACAGATCCTACAATGCAATCTTGCCATTATCCAGGACTCAGGAGCTAGTCCTACCAAAACATCTGCTCCAGTGTGTTGATGCTTTAATAATAAAACCTAATCTTATCACATGCTAAATTAACACTCTGAAAACCCCCTTCTGCTAATGCACCTTTTTTGAACCACAAAATTGCTAGAGTTTTACTCTACATTTAACCTCACAAAGTTATAGGATAATAAAAGTTTTCTGTTGGATTACAGCACTCACTGAGAAAAAAAGAGAGAAGAGACTCCTATTTAAAGGCAACATAAAAAACAAAGATGAAAAAGCCATTTTCATCCACCCTGAAGGAATCTTTGGAAAGCACTGCTTACCGATGTGAAATCCTGCTTTAATTCAACCACCTTGCTTAAGTCACGAATGGCAGCTTTCGATTTGCCCATGGCTAAATAGACTGTGGCTCTTCTGTAATACGCCAGGTAGTTATCAGAGTCCCCTTCTGCAAGTGAAGAAGGAGCAATCAAAACATCCCCTCCAGCCAGTCAAGCCTTTGGATACAACTAAGCAAGCAATAAAGAGGAATAATGGCGACATGAGCAGAAGTTTTAAACAGGGTCACACCAACATTTAATTAAGCTGAAGGAGCATTCCCACAGAAGAGATGCACTTTGACACGGCCTGCATTGGTATGTAAAATCACAGGCATGCAGCTTGTTCCATCTTCCAAAGTGTTCTTGCGGCCTTCCAGAGGTGCACACTGAAGGGCATTCCAGCTGTGGAGTCAAGATGAGCCCCCAGAATGAAAAAAAAAGCTTTTTTTATCTCAAGCTGCAGGTTTGCTTTTCGACATCTGCTTTGCATTCTGTCCTTGGCTCCTGCATCACTTACAAAAGTCCCATTAACAGCCATTGGCACAGGCAAAAAATCAAAGACATGGACCAGAAAACTTTCTACCAGTGGTAGAAATATCTCCCAAAGCATCTCCGTCCTTTCTGCAGACATAGCTCTGGGAATATAACCAACACCAAACATATACAGTACATCCTTTTCATCTTTACTCTTTACTTTTACAAGGATACAAGTATACAGCCCACACCAGGATTGCTGCATTTCCTCTGCCTTGCCACACACATCTTTCTCAATAGGTTCAATCAAGAGCTTCCATCCAGTGATTGACTTCAGGCATGAGGATTTTGATTCCCTCCCCCTCCCCATTAGAACTACCAGACAACAGCAGAATCCCCCCCCCCCGCCCCAAACTAATATTTTGGTAGTTTTAACAAAAAAAAATCCAAGTTCTAAGAGGAGTTTCAGTATCTCCTCCTGTTCCTTTCCAAGGCTCTTTCTGCAGCTGGCCATTAAAGCTGGTCATTTCTGAGCTCTATGGGGATAGCAAAGCAGTAGGGGAGTGGCCTTTTGTTTTGTTTTTTAGCCTTTTGTTTCTGTCCATGGAAATATCAACAACCTCAGATACGCAGATGATACTACTCTGATAGCAGAAAGTGAGGAGGAATTAAAGAACCTCTTAATGAGGGTGAAAGAGGAGAGTGGAAAATGGGCTGAAGCTCAACATAAAAAAAACTAAGATCATGGCCACCGGTCCCGTCACCTCCTGGCAAATAGAAGGGGAAGAAATGGAGGCAATGACAGAGTTTATTTGGACAGATTTTGAAGTTGAGGCTCCAGTACTTTGGCCACCTCATGAGGAGAGAGGAGTCCCTGGAAAAGTCCCTGATGCTGGGAAAGACTGAAGGCAAAAGGAAAAGAGGACGGCAGAGAATGAGATGGTTGGACGGCGTCATCGATGCAACCAAACTCTGGGAGGCAGTGGAAGACAGGAAGGCCTGGCGAGCTCTGGTCCATGGGGTCACGAAGAGTTGGACATGACTGAATGACTGCACAACAACAACAACAACAACAACAACAACAACAACAACAACAACAACAACAACAACAGGGGAGTGACAGTTTTTAAGAGGCATCCTCTACTGGGCTGAATGGAACAGAGATACTACTATCTCTAGCTGGAAGAATTTCTGCTGAATTTTGATAGTTGTAATGAAAAAAATCCAAACATTCTATGACTGGTTGAATTTGAGGGGGTCAAGGGACTCAGGAGGGCATTTGTTATTGTCAAATTGCCCTTGTTGATTGCCCCCAATTTTAGCCAGATCTTGCCTATTCATAGCCTTCGATGGAACCATCACAGAAAGGACTTTTTCCTGATCCATCTAGAATTTCAGGGCTGCTCCCTTTAACTAACAGGGTACATGCAGGTATTGCTGATATTATTTTAGTTCACCAGCCACAATTTTTCCTTCTTCCCATTGGGATCTCCTTCAGCAGACTTTTGAGGAAGCCATGTGTACCTTTTGAAGCAAAAATGCAGCGGAATGAATTATGTGGGTATTGACATAGCTAGGAGGGATACTGTCCCTTTTAAACATACTTCTATTCTACAGAAGGTTTATAATGTTTCGGGAACAAATTTAGAGGAGAGTTGTAGGAGATTTCTACAGGAGACTCAATCCAATATTGATGTCTGTTCCAGAGTGTTAGGTACATTTTCATATCACATTCTCGTGATAAAAGGAAGCAATATGTTATAAAAACCGAAGAAACAGCAACTGTAAATATGTAATATTAACAATCAACGCTGTTATACCAGTCAAGTTTCAAAAACTAATATGTGAAAGAAATTACCTAAAATGTTCTTGTGTCTGATATGACAAAGTTTCAGTTCAGTTCAGACCAGTAGGATTCTTTGGGACACATATATTACTACTATGAATTCACAAAGAGACGTTTCTACTTCCTCAACCTGCTCCTACTTGGGTATTTGTCAAAATAAAGGTTGTGAAGAATCAATCCTGCTGATAAATCTGCTCTTTTTATGTAAGCTACACTGTTCTTTATTAGTAGTGCTTGCTTTAGCTCTGAATGGACACGCTGTTCAGAACTCCATGGCATTATTTTATTCTTCAAAAATACTCTGGTTTATGAATGTGGGATATCGTGCTTCTGTATATCTATGATTTAAATTACAATAAATGTCCCAGTATTGCCATGCAGTAGCTTGCCCATACTGCCACCCAAAAAAAAGGATGCCAAGCTTTACATAGCAAAACACAGCCCACAGGTTGACAACACCCATGTAGTCAGTCCAGATAGTTCACAGAATACCCTCTTGTGCTCACTACCATTTCTTGTAGACATTTTGATTACTTTTTGGCTCGAAGCAAAAGATACCTAGAGAACTTGTTGAAAAACAAGCCTGAACAATTGTTTTGTGTTTGGGTGAGAAGTAATTAACCAATGAAAAATGGCATCAGGCGCTAGTGTTTTCCTGTCTCTTTTTGAGTAGTTTTTTTCTGAACAGGGGATAAAAGAGTTTTACTTTTGAAAACCATAACAAAACCCCTTTGCATAAAAGTTCCTCTCCCCAAGTCTGTCGCAGAACAAGAGAAGACTGGTACAAACGTGCCAAATTTCATGCCAATGTGAAGCCCAGTTTTAAAGTTATAAATGTTGGGAGGAGGGGGCTGATCCCACTTTTACAATGGGCTTATAGAATGTTGATTTGCTAGTACGAGTTCATTGCTGCACTCTCATGCAGTAATAATCGGCATCTTCTTTATGAAGTGCCTTACTAGGATGTCATATTAAAGAATGGCAGAAGGTTTCAAGCTTAAAGTTTTTTTTTACAGGATTTTAAGTAGAACACGTGAATTAGCATTTACATGAATGAAGTGATAATCACTTCATAGTTTACCATGATTATCACAGTGATTATCTGTAAAAAAAACTCCTGACTTTGTTTGGGAGATGCTGTCACAGAAGAACAGACTTGGCTAGGTGAGACAGACAAGCAAGGGCCAACTGAACTCGGTCAACTGACTTGTATCCAACACCACAAGGCTGCCTCCTGCCTTTTGATGTTGTTACACGTTGTTCTATTTGTTGCAAACACATGGAGGGAATTCGACTTGTTGACTGTGAACAGGTTACATGAGCAGCAACCAATGATGGAGTCAGAAAGATATAAGAGACGCTGAGGTTCTCCCATGTGTGCTCTACGTCAGCCCTTCTCAATAAAAAGCATATGGCCGGGGGGCCGGGGGCTTGGCACATTTGGAGGGGACCACAGAATGGAAACCATTCTTCACGCACCATCTTATAAGATGCATTGTGTGACAAGAGCTGCCCCAATCCAAATACAAAATGAGTAACAGAACAGATCCAAAGTTGGTGTGGAAAGTTAGGTTGCATTTAAGGATAAGAACAGTTGCCCCGTCATTTTCTGTGGCGCCTTGGGCAAAATTCCCAGTTCCCATGACCTACTGCAGATAAATTAAATGTGTGGCCCTGCAGATGATGCCAGACTTAAATTTCCATTCTCTATCATCACTAGCTAGGACTAAGGGGACTTGGGAATCCAACCGTATCCGGAGCACCCCAGTTTTTCTAAGGCTTCCTTCTGTAATTTATCTGTAACTGTGTAACAACTGAACATTTATTCCTGGTTTACTCCAGCCCCCTCACCACCTGAGTGGTGTGGCTGCATACTGTCTCTCAAATTTTAGATTAGAAGCTCTTGGAGCAGGATCTCTCCTCTCAGATGCTCTAAAAATGATCAAGAATATGAAGCCACCCTGATTCTATTGGAATCTTTTGATTTGTATTCCTGCATTGATCAGGGGGTTGGACTGGATGGCCTTAAGGCAATGTAATCAATGGTAAAGGGTGCTGGGAATATAACAACATCTAGAGGGCTAAATGCTCCCTATCAGTCATCTACAATTACAGATCCACTGAGAAAAATAAATCTCATATCCAAATATCTGGTGACAGACAGACAGACAGACAGACAGACAGACAGACAGACAGACAGACAGACACACACACACACACACACACACACACACACACACACACACCTTATCCTATAACAAAAAACTATGTTTTGGACGCAGCTTTTACAACAGATTGCAGTGCCAAAAAAAAACTTCATCTGATGCTGTTCCAGTCTTTTTAATTAGTTATTAAAGTGCCACCCTTGGAGGACATGAAATGTGAGCTATGTCACAAAACTGCTGATTCTGGAACAACAGAAGCTCAGCAGATAGTCTCCTCCCAAAGATCTGGTCTTTGTGATTAGAGACACAGGACCACAGCTACAGCACATTGATCAGCCCTACCATCTCTTTACATCTAGAACAGGACACATAATTTCTTACCACCAGCAGGAAAAAAACTCAAGATTGGCAGCCAAAAGGCTGCTCTAAGGGCACAAAACAAATGCATTTTTGTGCCTGAACTCAGACCTCGGGGATGTGGTGTGGGGGCGGGGGGAGCGCTGGCTTAACAGACGAGCCTAAGAACAACTCGGAAAATCACTGCAGCCCAAGCCGAGCTTCATCGACAGAAAGGCTTATCAGCAGTATCCCAGAAGCAGCTTTGTCAAAGGGGCAAAGAGGCGGAAGGAAAGAGCCAAATGATTAGAAGGAGAGATAGGAACTCTCAAAGAACAGAAAAACTAAACATTATTTATGAACCCTGAAACAACAGTGACACTACAGGAAGGAACGTAGACCTTCTTCGTGGCCTGTCATAAGCCAGAAAAAAAAATTAGTTCCACACTGTAACAGAACAAAGCTAGGCTATGAATATTTATAAGAGCTAAGCTATGAATATTTATAAAGTGGTATCTGTTTACCCAATCAAATAGCCTATAGGAGGGGCTATAGAGCATATAAGCAAATGCCAGTTGGAATGCCAAGAGAGTCAGGGTGGGATAGGGTCTGGATAGGGTCTAGGGTCTGTTAGGGACTGGTTAAGGATTGTTCAGGAAACAGCTGAAGAAGGAAATGAGCAAATAATTGTTTTTGTTTTTAAAGTTAAAGAAAAGTGCAAGCCTCACGTGAATCGTATGCATTAGTATTTCTTTTTATTTCTGTAACTTAAATAAACTCCATGGTTATTTTGAAACTTTAAAACAGGCGTCTGTTTTCATTTATTTATTAGTTCAGGAATAAGTATTTTTGGGAAATGGTGGCAGCGAAAAGAAAACAGGTCACATCCAGGTGTTAGTTTGTGCCAGGGATTTGGAGAACCCAGGTTTGCCACACACACTTGCACAATTTCCCCCCTAGTTAGCCAGGGGTCTTGCTGCAGCTTCACATGGGACCATTTTCAAATATGGGAATATTATTGAGTTGAGGCAGACAAATGTTCAGTAACGAGGTCCTTTTGAATGAGAAAAATGAAGTAAAAATATTTTAAATACTGGTAAATAAAAAGCACCAGTGCTTCTTTTGCCATTGTGCTACCGTGTTAATAAGTCTCTCTCCTTCCAAAATTAACAAACAAGAAAAAAAGTCATGGTGGTCTTCTGCCTGTTTTCACATGCTTTGTTTCAATGAAGCTATTCAGATTTCTTAATCCCGGGTTTCTCTTGTGCCCATTATCCACAAACTGAAATTTGAGGGCTGTTTGCTATTCAAATGCTATCTATCAATGTGAGGACCAACTTCCAGAGCACAAAAAAATAGAAAAAAAATGTGTGCTGTTTAACAGTATTCTCATGGGGCTTATCAGAGGAGGAGAAAACATAGAGAATAACTGCATGAAATTAAGAGAAAGTTAAAAAAAATAAAAGGCCTATCTAATAATTAAATACGCACCTATAGCAGCATGGAAATGAGACAAAGCATCTGCTAGCTGCCCGGCTGCCAGCAGCTTCTTTCCCATTTCAAGTTGTTTTTCCACTTCTGCATTTATCCCACATTCTGCTCCTGGAGGAAGAAAATATATTTATATATAACTCCGAATGGTAATGATTTAATGTGTTTCTTTTTCGATTAAGCTAAAAGCACGAGGTTTACCAAAAGAACCACAGACTGATGAATAGTAGCAAATGTAAGTATGGCGAGGTTCAATGGTGAGGTTCAATTCCCAAGGGTGCTTCCTTGACAGGGGCTGGACTCAATAATGATCCAGAGGGTCCCTTCCAGCTCTAAGAGTACTAACTGATCTCTAAAAATCAGATCTGATACTGCCCAAAGACAAGAAGCTACCAAAAAAAAAAAATCTCCATAACGAGAGTTCTTACCTTTGAAGCAGGAGAATGCAAAATGCAGTGTGCTCGATGTTGCTGGACTAAAAATCACCGTAGCCCTAGCGACCACAGCCAATGGTGAGGACGGCTGGAAGGTGGGGTGGGGGTGGGGGTGGGCAAGAGAGACTCGGCCAATTTCATTGTGCACATGTTGTACATTGACAATAAATGTATTATTATTATTATTATTATTATTATTATTATTATTATTATTATTATTATTATTATTAAATTATTATTATTATTATTAAGCTGCAGAATCTGGAGGGTCCCACTTTGTGGTTTCATGAGCAACTCAAACTGTCTTGGCATTTATTCAAAATGCACAGCTCTCTTTGAAAGTCCACAATTTGATGGACCTGGGGTGTATAGTACCTCAGAAATCGACAGTCTTAGTTCAGTTATTTGCAAGACTTTGCTAAATTCCAAATAGTTTGGCCTCGTGCATTTGGGGGACAATTTTAACAAAGTGAAATAAAAATTCCTATGCCCCATTTATATCTTTGAAACACTGCAAAAAAGTACCTCCAGCATGAGGATTTTCCCCCACTCCTTTAGCCACTTACACTGACAGAGCAGTGATCATTCAACCTGGTTTTCATTCTACAGACTCCTCAGCTAATATTATACCCATTATACATTTTTAGGGCTACTGTACAATTCAATGCAGCACATATATTTGCCTATGAGTAAATCCCACTGAACATAATGGCCAAAATGATCTTCTATATCTCATGCCAGCAAAAGCATGATGATATAATCAGCAAGGGAAGATATTTTATCAATGTTCCCTCTAATTTTTAGCTCGATTGGGTAGGGCTCCACCTCTTGCATGCATCACTCTGCTCCACCACACAACTCTGTCCTCCCACACAGAACCAATGGGGCTGGAACCACTTGGTAGGGTTGCATGGAGGGGTCGGAATGCTGCAGGGAGAGGGCGGAGCAGTATGCAGCCACAGAGTTTAGAGAGAACCTTGTTTTCGATAATTAGAGCTCCTGCTTCTGTCCCACTTGTCGTTTAACATGCAATTAGAAACAATGAGTACAAGCCAATATGAGCCCCAGGAAAGAAGCAGGAATTCTTTAATTGCCCTTACTCTCCCCCTCTGTGTGACATTACCAGGTGCAAGAGACTTCTACTGTCTGAATCTGTGGATTTTCATCCACTAAAACTCACAATGAAACAAATTTGTTAGTCTTTAAAGTCCAATGATATTTTTGCTTTCTTCAATTTTTGCCTGTGCCAATCATAAGCAAGATCCTGTCCCCATCCAACAACTTGCATGGCTCCTGAACTAAACTAGTTATACATGAGTCAGACAACCTGCAGAAAAGAAGCAGGAACTCTTTAAAATATGCTGGTGATGTCATCACCATTATGCAGGTGGAATTTATGGAACAGGGTTTACGCCAACAGATTATATATCAGGCAGGCGTAAGACGTCACTATTACTAGCTTAATAAACTCACAGGAGTTCAACACACACAGTAAAAACAACTCCTAAAGATATATTCCAGGTGCATGTCTTTGTACATGTGGGAAAATGCATATACCGTATGTACAGAAATATGCTTACTTATACAGTAACCTCCCGCCATTTCACGGTTCACGTACTGCAGTCCCACTATATTGCGAGACTGCAGTACATGCTGGGGCTCCAGCTGATTAGCGCTGGGGTAGGGGAGAAAAATCTTTATTTCCCCACCCCCAGTGTCAAACATCTGGAGCCTGGGATGGGGAAGGGGAAAAGGGTTTTTAAAGCCTGGGCATTTGCCTGCATGACTGAAGGAGTTTAAAAAGTGGCACGCTGCTTCCCCTGAGCCCCCGCGCAGGGGGTGTGCCACTTTTTAAATCCCTTCCAGTCATTGAGGAAAACCCTGCCTCCGTGACTGGAAGGGTTAAAAAAGTGGTGCCACTCCCTCCCCCAGGAGAAGCAGTGAGACACATTTAAAATGCCTTCCAGTCCTGGGCCATCTGCACTGAAATGCACTGGCTCAATGCATTTCAATGGAGATGGCCAGGAGTGCTGGCCCGAAGCCAGCGCCAAGCAGCTGATTGGCGCTGGCTGGGGAGGAATTGTGCCCGCAGCGTCTCCTGATTTCCCCCAGGAGGACAAGCTGTGCACACCATTTGAAATGTCTTCCACCCCAGCGCAAATGAGCTGCAGCCCGGGGCGTGGGGAAGGGGGTTGACTTTGCACACACACACACCTAGGCCCCCCACCTGCATCCGCATATCATGGATTTTCAGCCATTGCCAGTGTGGTGGGTCCCTAACCCCCATGATAGGAGGGGGTTACTGTATGGACATTATAGCCCTATGTATTTTTTCTGTTTTGTAACTCTGTCATGGCTCAGTATTGATCAGAAGTATGTCATAAACATAAGCATAACTGAAAACTGAAAATTAAGTATGCTCTAAATAATGCATGGGAATCAAAACAGAAACAGCCTGAAGTCTTGCTGTGGAACTCTATATATGGAGGCAATTACATCTGCAGCAGCACCCAACTGCAACTGATTGAAGATGGTTTGGGGGTACACACAATGTGCACACAATGAGATAAAGATTTGTGAGAGGTAGCTGTGTTAGTCTGTGCAAGAATTTCAGGCAAAAATCAAAACAAAACATAATACAGTAAAAGACAAAAACATCCGGCACCTTAAAGATTAACTACAGTGGTACCTTGTATAAAGGAATTAATTTGTTCCAAATTAAATTCTGTTAAGCAAATTTTCCTTTATACAAATTTTTCATAGGAATGCATTGAAAATGGAGTAATCCCTAATCGCGACCATTTTTATATTGTACGGATTTGCCCCATAGGCAATTCTGTTAAGCAAATTTCCCCTATCTCCAGAATTTTTTTATATTGTACAGATTTTATGTTATACAAACCATTTGTTACGTGAGGGTCCACTGTACAGTATTATATTTTAATGTAAGCCAGGCATGTCCAAACTTCGGCCCTCCTGATGTTTTGGACCAGAACTCCCATAATTACAAGCCTGTATTTCCAATGGCAAAGGACTGTGGGAGTTGTGTTCCAAAACATCTGGAGGGCCGAAGTCTGGACATGCCTGATGTAAGCTTTTGTGGACACATCCACTTCTTCAAACATATGGAGACTCAGACAATGAGATAAAATAATGTGCCCCATAAAATCAGCAAAAGAACATGGCGGCATAATCCCCATTGGGCACATGGAGATGCATAACAAGAATTTCAGCCATTTTTGTATATGTAATAAAAATTGTGGGGGGGGGACTGCAAAGAACCTGGCTACACAGGCATTTAGCTAGAGTAACCTAGCCTTCCCCAGAGTGGTCCTGTCTGCAATTTTCTGGTCCATGTCAGAAACTTTTTGTGTCTCTATGTGTGAAACTAGGATCACTTTGTTTTGGTTTGTTTCCAGAGTGGTTGGTCACTAGAAACAAACTAAAAGCAAGCTTTCATGTCAATTGCCAATACAGTGGTAGCTCAGGTTATAAAATTTATCCGTTCCCGGGGCACTTCATAAACTGGAAAGTTCATAACTCGGCACCTCAAGGGGGCACAATGTATCCTGTAAAAGGACGTCCTTTGAAAAAATCTTAACCCGAGGTTTTTCCGGGGGGAAAAAGTAAATGGAGGCATTACTTTCAATGCCTTTTCTTTCAGATACCAAAAATTATGTAACCCGAAGTGTTCCTAATCCGGGGTACCACTGTATAATGTAGTGGATTAAGAAGAGGGCCACTTCAGGGTGCTGGCAAATTAAACATTTTCTCAGCTGTCTTGGAGGAGCCAAAGAAGTGGTACCTTTTAAAAAGGATATTATCATATGTGCACTGCATAACCTTTTTTCAAAAAAGCTAAATGGGAAACTTCCTCCCAGAAGCATGATGAGACAGAAGGGGGGCTAGGGGTATTTTTGTCTGCTGGTCTCATCCAGTTGAGAGCTGACTGAGAAAAGAAAGCAAAAATTCCCTCATTGTCTCCTCCTGAATCTGGGAGTACATTTTCCATAAGGCTTTTGTTTTATTTATTTTTAATTGATGTAGTACATATCTACTACTCTAAAACACTCTATAAAATCACTTCCCTGGACTCTCCAGAGAGCCAAGGAAGTGTTTAATTTGCAAAGATGTCTTCTTGATTTGCTCTCTTCTTAAGCCACTTCACAATACGCCAAATTGACAGCAGTCCAAATAGGATTGTTTGAGGTCTATATGCTATTTGGGTGCAAGGATCGTATCAAATGTTATATATTGGACCTTCTATGAACGTTATTTAGCCCACTCTAATATGGGCATGCAGACAAATCCTATGTGCAGAGGAGATGCTTATCAAACTGCTACCAGCACTGTTGCCCTGTATTCTTCTATTACAAGACCCTTTAAAAGCATGGTGGCCACTTCCAAGTTCTTCTCTTACTAGGCTCAATATCAGATAAAGTAATTAATTGCTCTTATTTGGCAGTCCAGAGCTGCTCATGATACAGGGCTTCCACATCTCTGCAGCCCTACTGCAGTCCCCTGAGAAGCTGCTTCAAATAAGAAAAAGGTAAAAACTCTGGAATAAAAAGCACACGATACGGGAAGTGGGCAGAATCCAAGGAGTACCCAGTGTGCTCAAAACCGCATTCCACCCATACAGAACATCATCTGGATCCCACACATGATTATCAAGCTACAGCTGGCAACTTGTAAGCATGAGGACACCTTATGATACTTTTACGTGCTTTTAAGAATCTGAATAATATTAACCAGAGTTCTACATTTAGGAACACAGAAAGATGCTCTCTAGAGTTAGATTCTAAGCCAATATTGACAATACCGACATGCAGCTGTTTTCCAGGGTTCCAGGCAGGAGTTTTTTCTAGGTCTAGTAACAGATGCTAGGAAATGAACCATGGGATACATACTCTATCATGAACTCATGGCGCCAGCAGCTATGCCTCCATCTCCTAATAATTAAACGCTACTGAATTCAGGCCTCCTGATGATGAAATAAGCAACTGTCAAAAGATCTAGAAAATTCATTTCGTTCAGTCCTCTCAGGCACTTAGTATGTTTTCAGCCAGGCAACCAACGCTAACAAACACAACTGTGCTTCCTAGCAAAAGTTACATTTAAAGAAAAGAAAAAGCCAGTGAATTGTGATTTTCCCCCTTTTACTTGTGGGTATTGCACTGATTCCCAATCAAAGTTGCCATTTTCAAGTACAAATAACTTTTTCCCTCTAAATGTTCAACAGACTCACTGAGCTCTGACAGCCAATATGATGGTTTTCTTCCCCCATTTCACGCATCATCACGGACAATAAAAACTCTGGAGACCAAATTACATTATATCTGCGCAATCTCTTCTTACCTCATGCATGCCCTCAAAAAATATGAAGCGTAGTTATCTGGGTGTTATTAAGAGGAAAAAACTGAAAGCAAAGTTATGTGAGTGTCTATGGAGGCTATACAAGACTATTACTTGAGATGAGAGAGCTATAAAGAATTCAGCTTTATCTTACAAAACCAGAGTCAGTGTTTATATAGCTAGAAATTATATATTAGGGCATGCATGTGTGCACACCTCAAGACAAAGTTGAAAACATAGAAACCGATATTGTACACAGCCATCCATTAAACATAAAGACAATGTATACACAGGATATTTTGTAGATCTATCATTCATAGGGCTTCCATAACAACAATGAAGGTATCCAGATTATAGTTAATCAGCACCATTAATAAAAGTCAATTCCATTCCTATCTCAGATTCCCATGAGGTAGCTGTCTCAGTATACTACGGAGCCTCAGAGATTAGTATCTGTGTATCAAAACCATATTATTAAATTACAATATCATGGTATTATATATTTTGAGTACCAAATGCAAAGGCTTATAGTTCCAAGAGTCTCCACAGTCATGCACAGCCACCCACTCTGCTGAAAAAAGAGCAAAATGCTGAAGAAAGAGGACAACATTTCATTGTGGCAGTTGCAACAATGGGAGTGCTTACTGCCTAAATTTGTGAGTGCCCATTTCACTAGTTCTAGGCGGGCAAGCAAACAGATATCCAAGGATGTCAGCAACTATCCTACTGATGTCTGACTCCGCCAGCAGGAAGTACTTTGATAAGAGATGGCCAATGTGACCAGAATTTCTTCATTCGTTTTTTCCCTTAAATGTGTAACGTGGTTCCCACACATCCTCCCGTCCTTCACCGTCACTGTCCAAGGAGGTAGGCCAAATATTGTTATTCCCATTTTACAGAGGGAGTAGCTGAACTTGAAACAACAGTCGTTTGCCATGGGGCAGTAACCTCCAGAACAGCCCATACTGCCCGGAGACCAGCTTCGAATTTGCCGCCTGGCCTGGTTATGGACCTCAGTAACCCCGATTATAATTATAATAATCTCTCTCTCTATCTCTCTATCTCTCGATCCCCACCCCACCCCCTCTCAGCACATTAAGAGGATGCCCCTGCTACCCAAAGGCTGGCAGTGTTATCCTGCTCAGCAATACCGAGTCTGCCCAAGAGGTCGGCTCCCATTTCCCATTCTCTGGAACCAGGAAGCGAATAAGAATCCCCCAAAGGGAAACTCTGGTTCTTGCTCTTTTCCCAGAATCGTGCACTTCCCTCCTTGCCCGCCACACATGCCTCCCTCTTCTTCCCTAGCTAGACGCTCCTGCCTCTTCTCCCCCCCCTCCACCTCGGACACCAAAGTCTAAGCTAAGCCCCCACCCCCACCCCGGGTATCACCCCTACCCCAACTTCAGCCCTGCCTGCTCAGCAGCAGCAGCAGCAGCAGCAGCAACACCTCCTCCTCACCCTCGTAGTGGAGATCCCACAGCACCAACAGCAGTGGCAACGCAGAGCCCAGCTTGTTCACCGAAGCCCGGGGGGACACCATGACGGCCCCGCGCGATTCCCACGTGCGCCTGCCGACCCACCCAGGAGTTGGGTTGCGAACTCTGAAACTCTCTCAACATTCTCAGCCAAGTTCCTCGGGGTGGGTCGTGGGAGCCACTGATTGGCTGCGCCGGCCCTCGTCCCGCCCTTGGCTAAGGGGAACGTGGAGGGCAGGAGAGGCTACTGTCAAACGCCCCGCCTCCTAGCGGTGGAGCATGCGCGCTCAAGACAGCCGAAGCAGGACCTACCGTAGTGATGCCCCAACTTGGAACTGAAGTTACTTCTCCTTAAGAAAACGTGATGCGTGAGCTGGACGTCGACAGCAAATACGCAGCGCAATTCTTTGAAGCATCACAAAACACAGAAGAACCTTTAACAGAGGAACTAAATCTGATCTTTCGAGATGCGAATAACTTTTCTCCAACTGACAAGAGTGCGCAGTTCAAAAGATGCGTTGGCGTGGCCAAGTAGTTATTAACCTGGCAAAAGACATTTAAATACAAAGACAAGAGATAGAAAACTCTTCCCACCCACCCACCTGCACCCTCTCCAGCACCAAAGGGAGCTCATCAGAGCTTTGAGATCTGGAAAAGGGGGAAGGATAGGAAGGTTTTAATTAGTATGAATTAAATATCACCATCAACAGGCGATGACATAATTCAGTCTGTGCTGCGCAACTTTACATCAACAGGACTTGGGTCAATTTTTTAAAGTACACCTAGTCCAGTCCACTTGTTACTTAAAAAGCTCAAATAACTTACCTTACTTATCAATTTATGGGGCATACATTCAATGCAACAGTGAATTAAAAACATTCAAATACTTAATTGCTAACAGTGAGAGAAATGTATTTTTCCATTACTATCAATAATAAGAACTAGGTTATTTTGTTAGTTTTGTGTGGCTGCATATGTATGCACATATGCATTTTGTCCTTCCCAGAAAACTAGATTTAATAAACAAATTGTGGGTACAAGAAACAAACTATTTTTGACATCAATTCAGAATTTGCACATACTGCTGCTTTGATGTTTGGAGATTCATATGGATAACTAAAAATCACTTCTCAATTAGAAAGAGACAAAACTATTCAGCCATATTTTTGATCAACATGGATTTTTTTATTTGTTCAGAATAGTGCTTACTTAAAAGTAGTACCCTCATTGCTTCTCTCCATCTCCAGACAATCCAATAACAGGGAGAAACAAGAAAGCACAATGTGGCTATACAAAATGAGCCCAGGAGATTTTGGTTAAAGCAGTTCCTCTGCTGCCATTTTATGCAGCTGTTCATTGGGGTGGACGGGTGTGAGTGGGTATGGCTGAGTGGGACCAGAAATGTCCCTTTACTAGATAAGGGGAGCTCCTCCAATAGGAAGGAGTTATATCTGACATGAGGACCCTAATGTGTCTGCTTTGGTGGCCACAAGAAAAAGATATCAGGGCCTCCACACAGTTAATAGTTGTGATCCAAAAGGATATTGAACAGATGCAGCTTGTTGTGCAACAGCCAGTGTGGCAGAGATAGATGGATTTGGACTGAGGTGATCCCAGTTCAAATCCCTGCTTGGCTACACAAACCCACTGTTCCACAGTAACGGTAAACCACTTCTTGAACATTTCCCCCATGTCAAAAAAGTATGTCGCCATAGGTTGGAGGTGACTTGACAAGATGTAACAACATTTTGTCATGCAAAATTTATCTGCTGAGATTCTTTTACACATTTTTGGATTTACAGAGTCCTTAAATCATTCCAGAATCTTCAGGATTAGCTCAGCATAAACACCAACCTGAAAACAGAGTGGTTAATTTTTTCCTTCTTGGTTTCAAGTGTGAACTTAAAACCAAAGAGCTACTGGGCCTCTCTGTGCTGGTAAACATGCCTGTCTTGAAGGCACGAATCAACAGGGGGTTAAAGTAGCAGGTCATCCACAACATCATTCCAAGTGGCCTACTTAGGGCTGTTCTGCTTATGATGCTACACTTCTTATACTAATTAACTTTCTCAGAGTCAACCTATGAAACAGCAATATAAGAATGAGGGAAGCCTTTCAGACAAAATACAAAACTAGGCACATGTAGTAATGTCACCAAATTGCATGGCTTTAAAAGGGAATATGAAACATTAAAGTGGTCAATGGCAACCATTTGTGACAGCATCCCACTGAATGCCAGATATAGTAGAACAATGGAAACAGGGATAGATAACGGTGGCTCTCTGGATGCTATTTTTTTTCTTTTTGAATTTGTCAATAGATGTGTTAGTGCCATTAATTGCTTGGCGTTTTCATCTTAAATTTATTTAACTTAATTTCAATTAATTTTATTTGATCACATTCACTTAAATATTGTTGTATTTATTTATTTTTTCTGCACTGTAATAAACCATCCAGAGTGGCCTCGCTGCCGGATGGGCAATAAATAAATAAATAAATAAATAAATAAATAAATAAATAAATAAATAAATAAATAAATAAATGTGGCCCTACATCTCCCCATGAATTCAGCCTGAATTGCCAAGGGTTATGGATCATGACAGCTACAGTCCAGAAACAACTCAGATGCCATAACTGTCATCCCTGTTCCAGAGAGTGAAGAAGACCATAGTAATTTTCTTGCATAATCACCTGCTGTCAAGTCAATTCTGAGTTATGGTGACTCGTTTCAGGGTTTTCTAGGTAGGCAATACTCAAAAGTGGTTGCTCAAACCCACACAGGCTGGTTCTTCTAGAAAACCCAGTGGATATTCAATTCCCAACCTCTGGCTCTACAGCCAGACACATAACTCACTAAGTTTTCCAGCCAGCTGTTCTCTTGCATAGCTCATCTTTTTGAAGAAGGTATGAGCCAGACATCTTTCAATTTAATTTTGCCCCTTCAGGCCAGATCTGCCTGTTTCTCACCTTCCTACTTAGACCCATGTTACAACTACCCCCAATGTTAAGACAAAATAAAGATTATTTGATCTGACAATTGCTATTACATGCCAATTCAATCTCTCATTCTGAAAAAAAAATGTTCTGGATCTCCTAATTTATGTATACAGATATACTGTATTCCCCAGTGTAGTAGGTCGTTTGGTGCCTCCAAGAGACAGTGTAAATTGTTTGGGGCCAGCAAAAACAGTTTTAATTTCTTTTAATAGAGTATGTAGCCTTCACAGTACCTCAAATATGTCAAGACTAAAAGTCTAGCCCTACAAAGTTACATGAACAGACCGGCCGAACATCTTGAGGAGAAGACAACAAAAAGAAATGCAGAAAAGTAAATATAGTTCAAGGTAGATGGCTGGACATAAGCCCCCCAAAACGAGAACAACTACAGCAAGATCAGATGAGATCTGAATAAATTGTGTTAGAGTTGGACAAGATGCATATTTTTTGTCCAGTACATTAGGTCAAACACAGCCCAAATCATCCAGCATCTTTTTCTACTTTTTATTGTATTGAGATTTTAATTAAACATAACAAAAAAATCAGAGAACAATTAAGTAAATTAGGAGTATAAAAGAATTAATAACTTTAGAATATTTATCTAATTTCTGCTGAAAAGTTCCATCCAGAGGCTAGAATTACAATAAGTGAAGTGACCTGTACACTGAGTCATACTGTCACCCTGCATCTGTGAGTGAATCAAATGCACTGTACCTTACAAACTATTAATTCTGCCAACATCCACCAGAGGCCACTAAACATATTCTAATAAAACACTGTGTAATCCAGACATTGGTACCCTATTGAGTTGATGATGGGCAACTGCTGTTGTCTCAATACCACCACGCTACTTAAGTGGTTCTACTTTTCGGAGAAGTTCCAATACTGTTGGCGGGGATGGATTCCTTACTTGTCATTACATCCTGTCAAGTCAGAACTGACCTAAAGAGACCTTAACAGGGCATTCAAGGCAAGTGAGGCATTTAAGGAGTGGTTCAACCAATTTCCCTACTCTAGGATTCCAACACTGAGTGGGGATTCACAGCCGTCTCAAGGGTCCCAGGATGTCCATTATATTCTTTACTTACCTATATTTTTTTCTCTTTTGAATGTAATACACTTTTGTTGTTCTAAACTGTGGCTGCAAGACAACTTTCTTTCATCCATATGTTAAGTAAAAGATGTGCTACATTTTTTAAAAAAACCAATGCAAAGTATTTATACAAGTTTGCCAGCAAATATCACTCTAACTGATTTGGCATAAACCCCCAACCATGGTGTTTGTGAGCATATCCAGATAATCAGGGCTGACCCAAGGCATTTTGCTATCAGAGGTACAAAACAAGATGATGTCCCCTCCTTTCTGTCTTCTTATAAGAGCGGCAGTTGACAGCTACCTCAGTGTTGGTCATATAACTATACACCATCCTTCATCTCCACATTACTGTGTGGCGGCGGTGAAGAAGGCCAATTCCATGCTAGGGATCATTAAAAAGGGGACTGAAAATAAAACAGCCAATATTATAATGCCATTGTACAAAACAATGGTAAGGCCGCAGCAGGAGTATTGCGTACAATTCTGGTTGCCACATCTCAAAGAATACATAGTGGAACTGGAAAAGGTGCAGAAGAGAGTGACTACAATGATTACTGGGCTGTGACACCTCCCTTATAAGGCTATAGTGTTTGCGGCAGTTCAGTCTTGAACAAAGGTGCCTGAAGGGGACATGATTGAGACGTGAAAAATAAAGCAGGGAACGGATAAAGTGGATAGAGAGAAGGTGTTTTCCTTCTTGTGCAATACTAGAACCAGGAGAGTGAGAGCAGACAAAAGGAAATATTTATTGTTAGCCTATGGAACTCCTCGCCACAGGCGATGGTAAGGCCTAGATACCTTTAAAAAGGGACTGGATAGATTTCTGGAAGAAAAGCCTATCACAAGTTACTTACAAGCCATGATGGGGATACATATTATCTCCAGGCTTAAAAGGAGGGTGCCTCAAAATGCCAGACGCAAGGGAGTGGCATCAGGAGACAGATGTCTAGTTGTCTCATGTGCTCCCAGAGGCATCTGGAGGGGCCACTGTGAGATACAGGAAGCTGGGCCAGATGGGCCCTTGGCCTGATCCAACATGGCTCTTCTTGTGTTCTTATCTTACAGAAAATCAGAAGGCTACTTTATGGCAGATTATCTGGAAACCACAGCTGTGTACTGCAACTGAGGGGAATAGCCAAGGGGCTGCCACAACTCCTGTTCCTTTCCAGGAGTCTCAGCTGCTATAGGAGAGGATCACCTCACATGTGGGGCTGATCCTACAAATACAATTCAAGCTGGTTTGTTTTAAACATTACTTCTAAAGTTATCACTACAGCTGTACAAGGTCAACCATGTTTTCTTTAGTATCACAGGTGAGGGTGTTGAAATATATTCAGTACACAAGTCACAGCATTTATCAAAACGGACCTTAAAAGTATTTCATTCTCTATATACGGTACCCACTAGTGTTATCACAAGTAACTAGAGAACTGGCCAAAGCTTCAGAATAGTCAGTCTCTATTATTCCATGAACACTTATTAGGGTATGTTAAAAGCTATTATCAATCAACCAACACTACTTGGAGGATGCAGTTCTAGAGACTGCACCCCTTCACACCTTGCAGTCCACAGAAAGGAGCCTACACAACTGTGCACAGAATGGCAGCATTGGTGCACCATTTTGCCCCTATTAATTAGGATGCAAGCAACTGATTTCCAGGGAAATCAATTGCTTGCATCCTAATTAATATTTGGGGGTCCAGCATTAATCCTATACTGATCCTGGAATTATTAGAGTTTGGAAGCAACCTGCTACCAATAACTAGTTGCTTTTCATTTGATCGTTTCATCAATAGTCAAGGTGCCATTCCATGACATTACAACTATAGCTTTTATAAGGGGATAACCATGCCACTTTTGCAGGATGACTTTTTGAAATGCTTTCCCAACTAAATGCCACCGCACAGGGTGAAGGGGGGATATCACATGCTTCTAATCCAGCAAAGTCTCAAGGCATTTTAAAAAAAACCCAACAAGTTTTATTTGGCATAAGGTTTTATTTGCAGCCCTCTTCTAACACATTGTTCAAGAAAAACTAATTTAGTGCAGTGCTGTGGGTGTGAGGGTCAGTGGACAGATGAGACCGAATTGTGTTTTGTACCATAAACCATTTGGGTGGTTTGGAAGTTCCTGAAAGTTAACTATTTTAATCCCCCCTGGGAGACTGCAAAGTGAACATTAAAATAAAATTATAACCACATGGGCAACTACTTGTATGGGGTGAGGAACCCTAACTGCAGCCAGTTTCTTATACATATATGTCTAACCTGGGGCGCACAACATATAAAGTTTTGTTAAAAAATGCACAGAGATAGGAACTGTCTTGCAGGACGGCAGTGCTTCATTCCGGATCTTCTCGACCATCCCGCTTGGACTGAGTGAGGCAAGAAGGAGAGTGAAGCAAGAGAGAGCACTGATTCGGCTGAGGAGGAGATGGGGACGGCGAGAAGAGAGGGAAATCTGATTCCACCCCCAGGGATGTGCGGGGGGGCAGGCTGCATAAGAGGCGGAGGCTGGGTCGCTCCCTATTCAGCAGCCAACCCTCGCCCGGGCTTCTGGGGCTGGAGGGCCGCTCCGCGCGTGGGGCAGGAGGCTCCCTAGAGAGACTCAAAATTTGGGCCAGCACCGGCCTCTGCCCTGCGAACGATCAAGCCCCAGGTGAGAGAGAACCCGAAACTCCCATGAGAAAGAGAAAGGCGTCGGGGACGGCTCCGGTTTCTTAAGGCCCTTTGTACACGACCCCTAAGCTCCGCAGCAAATGGCTGCCAGCTCCGGAGCTTACAATTGTTTCCCCACCAGCTCCGGAGTTTGCAGGAAATTAAGTGCGACCACGCCCACCTAAGCGCGTCCCAGCACACTTTTCTTGTACCTGCTTTAGAAGGGTGAAAATCCCCAGGTCCGGATTTAATCTGGTGAATGTGGGGCTCTCCTCGCTTCTGGTTTGTTTGTTTTTTTGCCTCCCGCCCCTTTAAGAGAAGGGGTGGGAGGCAAAAAAAAAAAAAACAGAAGAGAAGGAATCAGGACAACTGGGCTTCGACCGGCTTCAGATGTGAGCCTGCATTTTTTCCTCTCTTTCTTCCTCCCTCCCCTCACGCAAACAGGATCAAGGAAGTGCGGAGGGGTGGGGACGCAGGAAGAGCAACGAACCCCCAAGATCCCTGGTCCAAATTTAAGTGGCCAGCGGATCTTAGGGGTCATGTGAAAAGGCCCTTAGGCGGCACCAACAGGTGGGCTGTCGCTGGAGAGAGAGCCCAGAGATCGGTGATGGGGGTCCAAGAAAAGCACCGGTCATCCACCTCCTGCGGGATCTTGCGGGCGGGGTGGAGCACGCGGCCTTTTTCCTCTGTTCTTTCAGTGAGCTCATCGTTAACGAGGAAAAGCGCTCTTTCCAGTGGTGGGGGGGGAACCGCGGGGGAATTTAGGACTTTCCCCTCCTCCTCGCGCCTCCTTTCTTTCCCCGGCTTCTCCTTTTTTGTATGGGAATGCTTCCTCATTGCATCCAGCAGGGGGGAGTCTCTTGAAGCCGACGTTCCTTCTTGGGAATCGTTCTTAAGAGAGAGAGAGAGAGAGAGAGAGAGAGAGAGAGAGAGAGAGAAACGCTGCCGAGAGGTTTCTGCGACTTGGACGCTCAGGCCTTTTTGGTCCGCCTGTCTCCGATTGATTTTCTTCTTTTGCAGTCAGTCAGTTCCTCTGTGGAAGACGGATATCCGATGTTGGAATCACATCTTTTAAGCTTTCAGGCAAAATTCAAAGAAAAACAAAACAAAACAAAAGACACAAACATGTGGCACCTTAAAGACTAACTTTCATATTTTAATGTAATCTTTCGTTCACATGTGAACTTCTTCAGACATATATAGCAGCAGAATGAGGTGTAAGATATAATATGAGCTGAGATATACATTCCATAGCAGATATTCATGGGCTGTAGATGATATGATAGGCTGTAGCAAATAGAGGTGGGGGGTGTAAAGTTGAGGGGAGGGAGGAGGAGGGTAGAGAAGAGGAGGGACGGTTAGTTAGTAGAACTGGTGAGAATCATTAAATGTTGAGTTAGAGCTGTATAATTTATGGTTTTATGGCTCAGGCCAGCTGATGTTATCTTAAACTGAGAATTAAATTCCTCAAGTGACAGAAACCAGATGGGGGGGGGGGGTCAGAGGGGTAGAAAAGACAGGGTGGGGGGCAGAGAGAGAATGGAAATTTTTAAGTTTTTATTTATTTATTTATTTATTTTTCACACTTATATACCGCACCTATTTCCCACATAGGGGACTCAGGGCGGTTTACAACAGTAAAAGTAATACATGTAAAATCAATAAAACAACTATAATAGTAGTATCCAAGAACAAATTGGCAGTTTAAAAAAAAAAAACGGAACTGGGTCTGCTAGACGTCGCCGAAGGCGTCTCAAAAAAGAAAGGTCTTAACGTTTTTCTTAAACGACGCCAGCGATGGGGCCTGCCGTAATTCCCTGGGAAGCTTATTCCAGATGGTTGGTGCCACTACCGAGAAGGCCCGACCGTGAGTGCTCGTCTTACGGGCCTCCCTCGGAGTGACGGTCCGCAGTGAAAGTGCCAATGAGGAACGGGTGGGTCGAGCCGGATCTAATTGTCGGGGGAGACGCTCCGCCAAATAAGCAGGGGCCAAGCCATGAAAGGTTTTGTAAGCCAAAACCAGCACCTTGAACCTTATTCGGGAGACAACGGGTAACCAGTGAAGACGAGCCAGGATAGGGGTGGCGCGGTCGTAACGGCACGCACCGACCACCAGCCTGGCCGCCATATTCTGGACCCGCTGCAGTCACCGAACAAGGTTCAAGGGAAGCCCCATGTAGAGGGCGTTGCAATAATCCAGCCTCGACATGACCAGTGCCTGTACCACAGTCCTCAAGGAGCCCTCATTGAGGTACGGGCGAATCTGGGCGATAAGCCTTAGATGGTAAAAGGCAGACCTGGTCACGGCTGACACCTGGGATTCCAGGGTCAGATCCGGATCCAGGACGACACCCAGATTCCTCACTCTTTGCGCCAGCTGGAGGGTGGACCCGCCCAGACTGGGAAGAGGGCCACAATACCCCTCCGAGGTGCCCCCGAAGAACATAACCTCGGTCTTACCAGGGTTGAGCCTGAGTCTGTGGGTCCTGGTCCAGTCCAGAACCGCAGCCAGACAACGATCAAGGGTCCGGACGGCCTCCACTGCACAGGTGGAAAAGGAGAGATAGAGCTGCGTGTCATCAGCATACTGATGACAGCAGACTCCATAACTCCGGATGATCTCAGCCAGCGGCTTCATATAGATGTTAAAGAGCATCAGGGAGAGTGACGACCCCTGAGGCACCCCACAAGAGTGTGTCCAGGGAGCCGACAGCTCACCCCCCAAGCTCACATGCTGGGTGCGGCCCTCAAGGAAGGACCGGAGCCAGCACAAGGCCTGGCCACCAATCCCTACCTCCGAGAGCCGCTCCAGCAGGATACCGTGGTTGACGGTATCAAAAGCCGCTGACAGGTTGAGAAGGACCAGCAGGGTAGAGCAACCCCTGTCAGCCCTCCTCAACAGATCATCATGCAGTGTGACCAGGGCCGTCTCGGTCCCATGACGCGGCCTGAACCCGGACTGGAAGGGTGTCAAGCCCCGCACACAGAACACACAGCAAGCCAAGTTCAGTTCTTTGCCAGGAACTTTAGTTGTAATCCAAATAAAGAACAAATACAGTCCAAATCACAGCCAAAATACCTTACAGAGACAAATGCCAAATTCCAGGAAAACAGAGACCGCCGTAGTCAGCAAGCCGGTCCAAGGTCAGGAAACAGAGTCAGGAGAATACACAGGAACGTGGTGACAAGGTAAGTGACGCGTTGCTCCCACAGAGGGTTCAGGGTAAACTTGCTAGCTTTATCCTAAAACAGGGAGCACACCCATATCTCTGGCCAGGCTCCTGCTAGAACTCAGGGCTTTCAGATCTAATTCTACGCCCATCATTAAAGATCCTTTCCCTGGCTCTCCTGTTAGTTCTCCTTTGCAGGATCCTGTTCCTAGCCCTTATAGGAGGAGGAGATTTGCCCTCAGCTGCCTCCTCAGACTCAGCTGCCTGCTGAGTTGAACTACAAGGCTCCTCCTGATGCTCTTCAGCATTTAACCCTTCACATTCAGGTTCTATGACAGGCAGGGTCCTGGCACTATCCCCCTCCCCATGGTCCCCCTCTTCCGATGGGCCAGGTCTATCTGGATAATTATCATGAAATTGCTGAATCAACTCTGGCGCATGCAAGTTAGACGCCGGTTCCCACGATCGATCTTCTGGTCCATACCCTTCCCAGTCCACTAAGTATTGCAACCCCCCGATGTATCCGGGAATCCAAAATTTGGAGGACCTCATACTCCTCTTCTCCTTCTACTAAGATCGGTGGAGGAGGTTCAGGATTTGGTGGTCGGTTGGGGTCAGGATCTGTAGCTGGGACCAAGAGAGAACGGTGGAACACGGGATGAATATGGAGGGAAGCAGGTAATTGTAGACGGAAAGCCACTGAATTGATTTTTTCTAGGATGGGGTAAGGGCCGATGAAGCGAGGATCTCGTTTTCGGGATCGCCCAGGATGTCTCAAATATCGGGTAGAGAGCCAAACTTTCATACCTGGATTTAACTGTGGACCTTCCTGCCTTTTCTTACCGCTGCCTTCTTATATGCCTAATTAGCATGATTGAGTTGCTCTTTCAATAATTCTTGAATGCCATGAAGTTCCTGAATGTAGGCATTGGTAGCTGGCACAGAGGTGGAAGGAAGGGTGGTTGGAAAGTACCGAGGATGATACCCATAGTTGGCCATGAATGGGGTTTGACGAGTGGATGAATGTACAGCATTATTGTATGCAAACTCAGCTAAAGGCAACAAATCCGCCCAATTGTCCTGTTGATAACATGTATAACAACGTAAATATTGTTCTACAGTGGCATTAGTACGCTCAGTCTGACCATCTGACTGGGGGTGATAAGCGGATGACAAGTGAACTTGGGTTCCTAGTGCCTTGTGCATTGCTTGCCAGAAACGAGAGGTGAATTGGGGTCCACGATCCGAAATAAGGTGTTCAGGTAAACCATGAAGTCTGAAGAGGTGTTGTAAATAATGATGAGCTGTTTCTGCTGCAGTAGGAGATTTAGGACAAGGAACGAAGTGGGCCATTTTGGTGAATAAATCTACGAAGACCAGGATGCAGGTAAACCCTTTTGAGCGAGGAAGATCCGTGATGAAATCTAGGGAGACAGCATTCCAGGGACCAGAGGGTGTTGGCAAAGGATGCAACAGACCCAAAGGTTTAGTCACCACATCCTTTGCTCGCCGACAAACTTCACAGGAACCCACATATCGGGCAACTTCAGCACGGACCTGTGGCCACTAGAACTCTCTTGTGAGAAGATGCAGGGTTTTGTAAAGTCCAAAGTGTCCAGCAGGTAAAGAAGCATGAGAGAGATGCAATACCTGGTTATGAAGGGGACCAGCAGGAACATATAACCTTCTCCTCCTGCTGCTCTTCAGCATTTAACCCTTCATATTCAGGTTCTATGACAGGCAGGGTCCTGGCAAAGGGATCCAGGACATGGTTCTCCTCCAGGAACGACTGGAGACGCAGGGCGGCGATTCGCTCAATCACCTTGCCCAAAAAGGGAACATTGGCTATGGGACGATAGTTAGACAAAACGTCCGCAGCTAAGCTGGGTCTTTTAATAATGGGCTTCACCACTGTCTCCTTCAGAAGACTGGGAAAGATCCCATCTCTGAAGGAGGCTGAGGCAATTAGTGAAGCCCATTTCGGCATGCTCCTCCCTGCGATCTTAATCAGCCAGGAAGGGCAAGGGTCGAACGGAGAGGCCGCAGGCCTGCAATGTCCCAGGGCCCTGGAGGCATCCACCGCTGTAACAGGCCCAAACTCAACAAACCGGGGCGACCGAGGCGGCCCGACACTAGCCCTGGCAGAGGCCGGATCAGTGCAACCAGCGTCCAGCTCAGAATGGATGGCCTCTATCTTAGATCTAAAGAAGGCTGCGAAAGACTCACTAGTGAAATCACTAGGAGGATGCCCTGGCAGGCCGGGATTGGTGAGGTCTCGGACCATCCGGAACAATTCCGCCTGGCGATTTGAGGCCTCACCAATTCTCAGGGCGACAAAAGATCTCCTGGCTGCCCTTATCGCACGAGAATAGCGACCGGTCAACGCCTTAACCGCAGCCCAATTCTGAGCCATCCGAGCATTCCGCCATCTGCTCTCTAGCCTTCTCCGCTCTTGCTTCATTGCCCACAGCTCCTCATTAAACCAAGGAGACGAGCGGGCTCGGCATGGATCAGGCACTTGGGGGCGATCCGGTCAACTACCCCAGCCACCTCCTCAACCCACCGTTTGACCAGGGATTCAGCCGGATCGTCATCCAAACCGTCTGGAACACTCCCGAGGGCCTCCAAGAACCGCACAGGGTCCAGGAGCCCCCAGGGGCGGGCCCAGGTGGAAGGGTCTGGCTCCCCGCAGGGCGGGGTGGCTACCGCAAGGGAAAAGGTCAGGAGATGATGATCTGACCATGACACGGGCCGGGCCAGCAACCTCCCGACCCCCAGATCAAAACCCTGCGATGTGGAGGCAAAAACCAGGTCTAAGGTGTGTCCACCTTTATGGGTAGGGCCGATGACTAATTGGGACAGGTTCATGGAGGCCATGGACTCCATGAATTCCAGAGCTGCTCCAGACAGCCCAAGCTCGGCGTGCACATTGAAATCCCCCACCACCAATAGGCGAGGGGACCTCAAAAGTGCCGCCAAGATGAACTCGGAGAGCTCTGGAAGGGAGAGTGCAGGGTCGCGTTGAGCACGGTACACGAGCACTACCCCAAACCTGTCCCTCTGGCCCACCATAAGGTGGAGACATTCCAAACCTGGACTCACCAACATCGCGGATCTACTGACATAAAAGAAATCCCTATACACCATAGCCCCCCGCGCCCCCCCGCCCCTCCGACCTGCCCAGCTGCTGCACACGGTAACCCTGGGGGCAAAGAAGGGCGAGAGAAGGCCCACCCCCCTCGCCCACCCAGGTCTCCGTGAGGAAGGCCAGGTTGGCACGCTCGTCCACGATCAAATTGTGGATGAGTGGGATTTTATTATGTACCGACCTGGCATTAATCAGCAGACAGGACAGGCCGGGGGGACAGACGGATTGGATCCCTGCTATTTGGCGGTGAGCCGACGGGTCAGAACGGGGGACAGGCAACAATTGCCTGTCCCGAGTTCTCCTTATCCGATCGACCCGCCGACCCGAAGCGTATCTCCCGCGGGCCGACACCACCCTAATGGGGCACCCAGCAGGCTCGATGAGATCTCAAGTGGCCAGGGACCCAATCCAAAGCAATACAAAGACACAAATATAATACAGAAAATAAAATATTCAGCAGCAAAACACAAAATACAATTAACAAATCAAAAGGTACAAAGTAAACAAAGCAAAATAGAATAAAAGAAACCAACATACTGAGCTCTCATTAAGGCTACTGATGGAAAAATGGGGGAGGGGGAGGGAAAGGGAGTCATAGCCGACAGCAGCGGACATTAACGAAGGCTGATCCACAGCCTACGAAGGCTGTCGGAGCCTCCCAACAGCCAAAGACAGCGGCACCAGATCGATAGTCTCTCCATGAGTGGAAAACACGCCAGAGGTAGGTACAGGCTGACAAAGCAAACAGACTGGAACAAACAAAGCCCAAAGCCAGATAGAAAAGAGGGCAGCGCAGACTCCCAAGACGTTACGGTGACCTCAGTCTTTCCTTCCAGTGATGGAAAAAGCCGGCATTCAGTCAACCACCCAAAACAGGTCCCATAGGAGTGATGGTATGGTCGCGCCGCGCATCCCCCAAGGCGGTGGTGAGGCGGCAAAGCAGATGAGTCCGGCCAGATCCCAAGGTAGGCAACAGCGAGAAGGGCGGTATAGCCCATACCTGGACCCGGGGAACAGAGGACTAGGCGGAAAAGATGGAGTAGTCACGCTTAGTCCCCCGAGAATAGCGCCGACAGCCGAGCTGCTGCCCGAGAGGACAAGTCCCCAAGGGGGCATTAAAGCGCCGGCAGCCGGCTTGCCACCCGAGAGCCAGGGCCCCCACGCCCCCCCAAAAAACCGACGGCCGAACTGCCGCCCGGGAAAGCAAGTCCCACAGGGGACATTGTGGCGCCAGCGGCCAGCTTGCCACCCGAGAAGCCGCCCCCCGCCCCCCCTTGAAAATGCGGCGGCTGGCCCTCAAGATGGCGCCGACGGCCAAGCTGCCGCCCAAGAGGCAGATCCCAACCGGGGGCATTTTAACACCGGCGGCCGGCTTGACGCCCGAGAGCCAGGGCCCACGCACCCCCCCAAACTGATGGCCGAACTGCCGCCCAAGAGGCAGGTCCCACAAGGAGACATGAAGGCACCGGGCGGGCGGCTTGCCGCCCAAAAACCAGGGCCCATGCCCCCCCCAAACCGATGGTACTGGCAGCCGAGGGGCAGAGGGCTGAGGTGGGAAAGGAGGAAAAGCCACACCTGCCCCCCCCCTGAGAAGTCCATGAGAAAGTGACAATCTGGTAATATTACATTTGATAACGACTCAAGAAGCCCTGACTAATGTTCAGTCCCTTATTGTGTGTGTCCATCATGGATATAAATCTTATTTCAGCTGTTTCCCTTTGTATTCTTGATCTGTAGTGATTCTGTTCCAAAACAGTAACCCTCAGGTCCTTCAAGGAGTGTCCAGGTAAACTGAAGTGATTTGAGACAGGTCTCTGTGTATCATGGTTTCTTATGTCAAACTTGTGTCCATTGATGCGTTTTCTTAGAGATTGTCCTGTTTGTCCAATGTAGAGAGCAGAAGGGCATTGCTGGCAAAAAATGGCATAGATCACATTAGTTGAAGAGCAGGTGAAGTTGCCCTTGATACTGTATTCAACATTGTTGGGTCCTGTGATTGTGTTGCCCAAGTAGATGTGTGGGCAGAGTTGGCATCGGGGTTTGTGGCAAGGTTTAATTCCACTGTCCATGTTGCTGTTTTCTAATTTTTTGTGCATTAGTATTTGTTTGAGGTTGGGAGGTTGTCTGTAGGCAAGTACGGGTCTCCCGCCAAGAGCTTTGGAGAGTGTTGTGTTCTTGTCAAGAATAGGCTGGAGATCATTCACGATGCGTGTGAGTGGTTTCACTTGTGGACTGTAGGTGACAACCAGCGGTGTTCTATCATTTGGTCCTTTGGATCTGTCTTGTAGTAGGTTGTCTCTGCGTATGCGTCTTGCTTTGTTGATTTGTTCCTTAATCATGCGAGGTGGGTATTGTAGTCTGAGGAAAGCATTTTGTAGATCCCTGAGTTTGGCGTCCCTATCCTGTGGGTCAGAGCAGATGCGGTTGTATCTAAGAGCTTGGCTATATACAATTGATTTTGTTGTGTGTTCAGGATGGAAGCTTGAAGAATGCAGATACGTGTACCGGTCAGTGTGGTACTAAGGTGCCCATGTTGTAGTTTCACAGTGGTGTCCAGAAAGTTCACCTGTTGTGTGGATTGTTCCAGGGTAAGGTTGATGTTTGGGTGAAAACTATTGAAGTCCTGGTGGAATTTGTTAAGGGATTTCTCTCCATGGGTCCAGACCAGAAAAATGTCATCAATGTATCTCAAATAGAGAAGTGGTTTCTGGGTGCAGTGGTTGATCTTCTTAGGCTTTGGGTCGATCTTCTTTTCTGCGTCCCCACCCCATGCCTCCGAGTTCTTTAATTTGCAGGGGAGTGCTTTAATTTCAGACCCAGTTGGGTTTGTGTTGATTCAATAAGCCCCAAGGTTTTCATTTAGAACGCCAACATTAATTTGTTGAGGATTTTCACACACCCTTAGGGACCATTGAAAGTGAAACAATGGGTTTGTGTCATATTCATTTGTAGGAGATCTTGGATTTCTGTAACTGTTCCATTGGTGTGATTGCATTTGAAGGCATGCACTCTATCTGTAGGGAGCCCAAATCGTTGCGCTGAAGTCCACGTGAAAAAGAACCTCGATAGCACAAGATTAGTCCAGTCCCATAAACATCTACAGGATGTGTGTTTGCCATCAAGCCAATTCCAATTTATGGCAACCCTTTCCAGGGTTCTCTAGGGACAGAATCGGTAGGCAGAAGTTGTTAACCAGTCCCTTCTTCTGGGGACATCCTGGCACTGTATAGCTTAGTCCAGGCAGACTGGGTCTTCTACTTGGAGGCCCTTCCCCTTGGAGGTGGGGAACTAAACTCCCAGACTTTGGTTCACCAGCCAAGATACCTAAACCACCAAGCTATCCAGCCAAGTACTGTAATTAACAAAATAAATCCTGGATTTTGCCAGGTAAGCAAGCGTAGAAAGGCAGGCTGAGGGTAATTAATATTTTCTTGTATTCAAACCTAGATGTTAATTTGAAGTTCTGAATGAAACTACCCCAACACATGCACTGGTAACTGAAATATGTCAATTAAATCATTGTTGTTTACAAGGAATGTTTAATTATCCAAGGAAATTTTGATGGCAAGAGTGCACACCACACTTCTACTTGCTATAGTTGTCACCAAGATTGCCCTTCCTTCTCTGTCATTAACTTTGACATCTTCTTTCCATCTTTTTTAAAAAAAATGTTTTTGGCAAGCAACATAGGACTGAATTGGTAGAACTTGTGAATGTCCAGTGTTTTTTGAAAATAGTGCTATACTGGAAAAACATCATAATAATTTTAATTAGGAGAACTAAAAGGTACTCCCTTGATGGGGATGTTCCTGCTGCACTGGCACAACCTTCAGTGGCATGCCAACATAGTGGGAACATCTCCCTCAATTCTTGTTTCTCCTCAGAGCAATTTTAAGGTTATTCATAATTAAATATAAGCTTCATTGAACATGAATCCAGTGCTGTATACATCTACTTGGGAATTGGTTCCACTGAAGTGAATGGGCTTATTTGCATATAAGCATTTTTATTGTAAGAATAATGAGGTATCATCCTAGCTTTGCTGTGCCAATTTAGTATCCATAGTCAATGAGAAAACCAATATCGCTTAAGGCCTAAGTAAACTGAATAAAGTTTGCTAATAAATTCTGGTTTGGTGGTTTCACGTTAGATTCTTAAAACCCCTTTGTAAAACAATAAATATGTCAAGGTCAAGAACAGAATGTCCTCTCTCAGTAATGATTTGAACCCTGTGAATAAAATCCTCTTCATTTACAGGAGATTTATAAGATACATTGTTCAGCTTCAACTTCCAGATGGTAGACATGTTAATCTGTTGCCATAAAAACAAGCCTTGTCGTACCTCAAAGATGAGCAGGCTTCAAGTGGCCAAGGCTTTTATAGTTTAGTGCTGTGATTGTATGGCTGATGATATTAGAGACAGGATACCGAAACAAGACATTTGACAACTATATTTATATCCACTCAGATAACTCTATTGCAAGACCTAATAACATCACCCACTGAGCAACTGACTCATTTTGCCCACTTATTTTCCAACATTACACAGTTGGTCACTTGCCAGCAACTTCCTTCTGTCTCCACAGGACAGGTAGAAAGTCTTTATGTTGTAAGCACCCCTTTCAGATTTAATGAGGAATATAACTACAAGCAAGGGTTTTGACAGTGGCTTTAGATGTCCATGTTTATAGCACAGACATCTCAGCTTACAAACTGCACCTGTATTATATTCTCCATTTTGATTCTTTCCACACATTGCTCTTTAAACCCTCCCCCAAAACACACCCTTATGTGTAATTCAGGAAATACTTCACCTATCTGACAAAGCAAACTGCAGATCACAAAAGCTTAAAAATGGATGTGTCCATCTTTCATTAAAAAAATGTTGTCTTTAAATTGTATCATATTGAATTCTAAGATTGATATTTCCTGTTTGTGAACTGCCTAGAGCTTGTTTTAAAAATAAACAAATAAATAACATGATGCAGAAAATTGAAAATTTTGTTAACGGCAAATGCAGCATTTTGAAACCATTGGGTGGGTGGAGTGTTTCGGTTCAGAAACTAGTTGGGCTGTGGAGGGTTTTGTACGATTATTTTGGGGGCCATACTTATTGGCCCACCTCTAAGATCAATGGGTTTGTCAATGCTATAGTGAGAGCTTTTAACAGCAAGATGTATATCTCTTAGAAGGGGAATTCATACATGGAAGTGACTTGCATGTATGAGATGTTCTATCTCAAAATATATGCCTCTTGGTTTGTCCAATCTGCTTTTTAGAAACAAATCTGCTTTATGAGGCTTTTAGTTGAAAGCTACAGGTACATCGTTGAACTGTATTTAATTTTATTTGATTTATTTCAAACTTGATTTAACCGAGTGTTGCCTTATAATTTGTTGATACTAAATATGTTTATTTTTAAACCACATTGAGAAGATTATGGTCTTGAAAGAAGGCTGAGAAATGTAATGAATAAAATCAGATCATCTAAAATAAGACAATGTTATGTTATCAGGAATCAGACTCAAGAAATGTCTAAACAAATGCACAGAAATATTTTTATAGATGTGGCTAGTTAGAATAGTCACCCAAGTCAAAGCTTACCCTGACTTCTCATTTGCCTTAGAACTGTGAACTAGACTGTTGTTGTCGTCATGTGCTAACAAGTCATCTCCAACTTATGGTGATCCTATCAATGAACAATCTCCAGATTGTCTTGTCCTCAAAAGTCCTGCTCTGCAGCTGCAAACTCAACACAGTGGTTTATTTTAGGGAGTCGATCTATATTTTCCTGGCGTTATTGTTTCCAAATATCCCCTTTCTTGGAAATCAGACTGGGTAATATTCTGCTGGGAAACCTTGAGTCCTTGCTTTCACGTGGAAGTTACTTTGACATGTACCACCTACTAGAGATTGCTGCAGACCATATATACCCCCACATGGCTGTCGAATTCCCTGATGGCAGTGGCCTCTTTCAGCAGGATACAGCACCCTACCACACTGCAAAAATGGTTTGAGGGACACGACAAAGAATTCAAGACATTTACTCCAAATACCCCAGGTCTTAATCAGATGGAGTAGGTCTGGGATATGGTGGAACACCAAATCCAATCCATTGAGGCCCCACCTCACAGCTTGCATGACATAAAGGATGTCCTGCTCGTGTCTTGGTGCTAGATGCAACAGAACAAGTTCAGAGGTCTTGCAGAGTCCATGCCTTGATGCAGGAAGAGGGGGAACCTACACGATACTAGGCAGGTGGTTTTAATGTCACTGATCAGTACAGTATATGTTTCTTACTAGTTGCACCAGGTGACCCCCTAAGACAGTGAGGAGAAACAATGATGCATTGAAGGTACCTTTCCTTTTCTGTGGGGCAGTCATCAACTCTCACTGAGTTTGTAATGCAGATTTTAAAATACTTCATAGAGGACATTTGAAACCCAAGCAAGTAGTGCATCACAATCATTTTTTCCTAAGCCTGAAACATTTTACCTTTGGATATTTTTTCTGAACACTTATTTATTTATTATTTATTTTATTTATCTATTTTTTACACTGCCTGTTTTCCTGAAGGAACTCTGGGTGCTGTACAGCAATTACATTAAACATAAAAAACACTTCAACCAATTTATAAAAATGCTCAGCAAGATGGCGGAACACAGCAAAATAAAACAAACCCCTAATGGTTGCCAAGTGCTTCTCTGAAAAGCAGGGTCTTAAGTGCTTTTCTACAGACAGGCAGGCACTGTGCAGGGTGAATCTCACTCAACAGTTTGTTCCAAAGTAAAGTGGGAGCCACAGAGAAGGCCCTGTTTTGAGTGATCGATTTCCGTGCATCCCTGGGAATAGCCACCCAAAGTGAGAGCACCTGTGACATTCTGGTGGGCCAGGTTTCAGTTGACCTTTGGAAGATCTCTGTCAGATACT
This sequence comes from Phrynocephalus forsythii, assembly GCA_029282475.1. NCBI lineage: Eukaryota > Metazoa > Chordata > Lepidosauria > Squamata > Agamidae > Phrynocephalus > Phrynocephalus forsythii. Next base: position 130,750,287 of record JAPFRF010000010.1, on the reverse strand, counting down.
CAGGTCCCAAGCCATGGAGGGTTTTGTAAGTTAAAAACAGTACCTTGAACCTTATTTGGGACACAACGGGCAACCAATGCAAACGAGCCAGAATTGGGGTGATGCGGTCATATCTGCCCACACCAACCACCAATCTGGCTGCTGCATTTTGTACCTGTTGTCTCCAAATAAGGGTCAATAGCAACCCCACATAGAGAGTGTTCCAATAATCTATCTTCAAGATCACAAGCGCCCACACAACTGTTCTCAAGGAGGCCTCGTCCAGGTACAGGCGGATCTGGGCGATCTGCCAAAGATGGAAAAAGGCAGACTTGGAGACGGCCATCACCCAGTCTTCCAGGGATAATGCCGGATCCAAGATCACACTCAGATTCTTGACTTTATCTGCCAACTGAAGGGTGACACCCTCTGGACTGGGGGAGGGCCACTATACCCAGCAGAGGACACCCTGTAGAAACAGAACCTCGGTCTTCTCCTGGTTGAGCCTGAGCCTATTAGTCCACCTGTAGCCACCACCTGAGAATAATCTACTTTGAGTTTTAAAGATTTGTAACTAGACATGGATAAAATATTTATAAAATACGAAATAGGTAAAATAGTCACTTGTTTTATGAAATGTGTATCAGGCACTGCAATTAAAACAAGGTGGGTGGGTTTAATTGCTTGAGAAAGAGCTCAGTTGTGCTTTGGTGCATCAAAACTAGGGGAGGGAAGGAAGCTGGCAACAGTAGTACTAGACTCTCACTGGTGTCCTGAGCTTCCCTGCTTGAAGTTAAGACTTCACTGGCAAATTCTTACACGTGGGCAAGTAAACCTTTCCCTCAGGAGGAGATATGTGTCGAATTTGAGCCTGTTGGCACCATCAGGGAAGGGTCCCTCTGAAGGGAGAGGAAAAAGTGGCGACAGGGCAATGTGATGGGAAAAGCGTAACCCTCTTTGGGGGCGCTGGTGGTTGGCTAGTTGGAAAAGAAAGAAAGGGGTACGATACACGTGTGTTTGTTCGGAGTGGTTTTACACGATATACATGGGAAGCTTGGTGACGAGAGTGTCAGTCGGAGGGGGCAGCAGGGGCGCCATTTCTCAACCTCCTCCTTCCTCCGTGAGGACGGGGGCGAGCCGCCGCCGCCGCTCCAGGAGGCCCCGGAGCAGCCTTCGGCCGGGCCGCCGGGTTCCCATAGCAACGCGGGAGACGCGCGGGGCGGGGCAGAAGCGAAAGCCGCCAACGGCACCACCAACATCGGCGGCGCCCAGCGGGCCGACAGACCCGTCCGCCTCACGGGGCAGGGGCCCGCCTCCGCCGCCGCCTCCGCCGCCGCTACCGGGAGGGTGGCCGGGCCCGATCCACCACCGCGGCCTGGGCCTGATCGGGGGGGCCTCCGTCTCTTTCTTCTTTCCCTTCCGCTTCCCCGGCCGGAGTCTCGCTGGGCCGCCGATGGCCTCGGGGCCTCCGGGCCTTCCTCCTCCTCCTCCTCCTCCTCCTCCTCCTCCTCCTCCCGCGGCCGCCGCGGAGGGGTCCCTGCCGCCGTTCCGGTTCCGCCCTCGCCACGAGAGCCCGGACTGGCGCCGCCTGAGCGCGGTGGACGTGGACCGGGTGGCGGCCGAGGTGGACGTGTGGGCGCTGCAGGAGCACCTGGGCCACGTGGCCTTCTGCAGCGCCGAGCGGGAGCGTTGCCCGCACTGCCAGGCCCCCGCCGACCCGCTCCTGCTCAAGCTCTTCCGCCTGGCCCAGCTCTGCCTCGAGTACCTGCTCCACTCGCAGGACTACCTGAGCGCCCAAGTCCGCGCCGGCCAAGAGCTCCTCCGCGCCGCCCACGCCCACCGGGACCGCCTGGCCCAGGAGGCCGCCCGCGGCGCCCACCAGATCCGGCTCCTCCAGGAGGAGTGCAAGCGCCGCCGGAAGATGATCGGCACCCAGCAGCAGGTGATGATGCTCCACGCCGGCGCCGCCTGCCTCCAGGTGAGGAGGAAGAGCTGTTGTGGTTTTTCAAAGGGTAGTTTTTAGGGTCTGGGTATGGACGTGACCAGGGGAAAGAGCGTAGTAGGGCTGTGTGTGTGTGTGTGTATGTATGTTTGGTTTTTATGTCAGTTTTAAAGGAGGGTAAGGGATGTTCGGCATGTGAATGTTGCGAGTATGTGCATAGATGGTTTGTTCTTAAATGGTAGGTTTTTACCTCTCGGATTTTTATGCTGGGTTGTGTGAATGACTGACTGGAAGGCACTTTTAATCTCGTTGTATTTATACAATGACAATAAATTGCATTCCAATTCCAATTCCAATTCCAAGAGGAAGAGGAAGAAGAAGGCTGGAAAGGAAAGGGCCCCAGAATAGGGTTTTCTCCATCAACCCTTCCTGAAGGAGATGCCCTGCCAGTGCCAGGCACCTCTAATGGAAAGCAGACCCACTGCATATTGGGTGCAATTGTGTGTGTGTGTGTGTGTGTGTGTGTGTGTGTGTGTGTGTGTGTGTGTGTGGTAGCTGGTAACTGGGTCCTCCCTTCTGTTACTTTTTCAAAAAAAAAAATCTTTTTAAAAAATAGGGGGTTGGAGTGTTTGAGGAACCTGGCATTTGGAAATTGCCTACTCAGATTATAAATCATGTGAGGGGTACAAGAATGATTGACCAGCTAGGACAGGGCCATCCAAACTTTGGCCCTCCAGATGTTTTGGACCACAACTCCCAGAATTTATTTATACAACTTATATTGCCGCCCACTACCCAAAGGTCTCCAAGCATGAACTGCCAATGACAAAGGACTGTGGGAGTTGTGGCCCAAAACATCTGAAGGATCAAAGTCTGGACACTACTGAGCTAGGTGGTCGCTAGGACATCCATGCTGTAGTATCACCATGGATGTTGAACACTGGAAGAAGTGTGGTAGCATAATCAGTATTGATTCCTTTTACATATACAGTATCCTTGGACAGCAGATGATCCTGTTTCTTTAGTTACTTATACAGTATAGTACGTATCCCAGTCAAACTCATGGAAATGTGCTTGCCTGTTTTCTACTAACTGACATACGGGGATGGGTCTAAGAGCTGGATCTTAGGATAGTGTTAAAGCTTCCATTGAGAACAAACAGACGGCTGATTTTAGTCAAAGATGAAACAATTAGATCTTCCTAACACAAGTGTTCTGTTGTATTGGTAGGAGCTTGGAATGGTGGGGTGGATGAAAGGGGCAGATGTAAAATAGAAATTGGTGGCAAACCTTTGCCACTCCAGATGTTTTGGACCACAACTCCCACAGTCGTTTGTCATTGGCAATACAGGCTTTGAATTCTGGGAGTTGTGTTCCAAAACACCTAGTGTGCCAAAAGTTCGCCACTACTGCTCTAGGCCATGCCTCTCACTCCATGTGAATGCCAGCAATATAGGAACTGTTGGGGCATGGTGTAAGCCTGGGCACCCACTACATCTCTTAAATATAGGGCGTTTATACACGACCCCTAAACTCTGGGGCAAATGGCTCCCAGCTCCGGAGCTTAAAAATGTTTCCCCACCAGCTCCGGAGTTTACAGGAAATTAAGTGCGGCCATGCCCACTTTAGCGCGTCCCAGCGCACCTTTCAAGTACCTGCTCTTCCGGGGTGAAAATTGCTTGATGCGGTGTAACGATAGTGAGTGTGGGGCTCTCCTCGCTTCTGTTTGTTGTTTTTTTGGCTCCCGCCCCTTTAAGAGCTACTTTACAGTAGCTCTTACAGAGACAGGAATGTTGCTGCCACAAGAACAGAGGCAGAATGGAGGTGAGCCACGATCTTTTCTTCCTTTTTTTTCTCCCTCCCCTCATGCAGCCAGCAGCCAGGGTGGGGACACAGGAAGAGCGACAAGCCCCTAAGATCTCTGGTCCGAATTTAAGTGGCCAGCGGATCTTAGAGGTCGTGTAAAAGCGCCCATAGTTCTACTTACAGAGAGGTTTTTCTTTTCAGTAAGTTATCATCCAGTAAATGGGGGCAAATGTTTCACATGTGATTAGTCCTTCCCATTGCTTTGTGCAACATCCCTTTGTGTTAATTGGCAATCCTTGTTGTCAGTTAGTGAAGCAATCTCCAGCTTGTCTAAGCGCAAGTTTTAGACTGCTGGGGCAAATGTGTGGTTCTCTACCCACAAAGCTCCTATGTTCCTCATTTCTAATAGCATGCTGTGATTTGTTATCCCTTTTGGGACTTATATGTTTGGCTTTCACCACACTGCTAGAGAAAAGACAAGAAACGAATGGAACTACTGTTCAAATACAGTTGTAAGGAACCCAGACCAAAACAGTATTCCCTTTTCACGGTGAGATAAAACTTTGTTGTTCAATATAACATGTGTTTTTTTGCAAACAGTGAGATTCTTTCAAGTAAGTGGTTTGTCTTCATAAAGCATAAAATGCTGATGTACGATGCATGCACTAAAGCAATAAGGCATGTAACCACTACAGGCGAGTGTGGCAATATTAACATGGGAATTTGGTTGGAAAATGATATTTCACAGCCAATTTAACGCATTAAGCCTTGCTGTGCTTTAGCAGGAAGAACCCTGTTGCTTTTTGGCAGTTCCCTGGCATTGACTCCTTGCTAACTGGGCTTTCTGTGTTCTTTAATTCATCCAACAAAAAATGTAACTTAAATATTTATAGCCTTAGTGACTGTTTCAGGGCATTTACATTTCATCACACAGTAGTTATCAGTACTGTACTTGGTTTTGAAATAGCTGGCGAGAGTCAGAAATTCAGCAATCAGAGATTATGACTCCACTGAAAATTCTAAAAGGGTTGCTTAGGCCGATATAACACATTTCACATGGCAACTCATATCCCCGAATGTGGGGTTCTTTGAAGATGGCATGCACAGTTGCAAGCATGTTGATGGGTAAGTGGTTTCACAACCAAGCAGAATATTTCTAATGGCTCTCTTTTTGATATGTGTGTGTGTGTGTGTGTGTGTGTGTGTGTGTGTGTGTGTGTGTGTGTGTGTGTGTGTGTGTGTGTGTGTGTGTGCGCCCTATCCCCCGGTCCTTCCCTAAATTCTGTTTAAAATAGCAGTACCTAATCTGCATTTTATGATATGCTGGTTGATATCCACTTGATGTAATGCCAATAAATGGCGATAGTATAATCACCCAGTAGTGCCAATTTCTATTTTAACTTAATTTAAAACTTCCTTTCCTCTGCTTCCTGTAAATCCTTTTTGTCCTGGGCGAGCCTTGGGATTCAGAGGTGGGGGAAGGTTTTAGTATCAGAATACTGATAATGATGATGATCCCAGTGCCAACCCTGAAACCAGGGACCCAGCAGCAATTTCCTGATATTGAAGGCTCCCCACCTGTCACAAAGCCTCCAAAACTTTCCCTAGGACAAAAGAGATCCCTACAGATCCTAGGAATTTGAAATGTCCATTTTAATTTAAATAAAACCTTAGCATTGTTGGTGATGACATCACCATCATTTATGCCCGGTGGAATTGCACAACAGGATTTCAGTTAGTATGATAGATGTTCGGAGTAGAACCATTCCACCCAATTTGCTGCCCAGCTCCGAAGGAAAGTTGATACAGTATTTAGAAAATTTCATCCTGATGAGATTGAAGCTGATATTTAGGAGGTTTGAACTTTTTACAAAACAGCTCTCCTTGGTTTATTAATCTGCCATAGATTACAAGTGCCATTGAGGCAGCCATATAAGGCCACAGTTTCAAGAAATATTATGTTTAAATAGATAGTACAGTAGTTTACATGCTGGCAACATAATCCCACAATTTCTTCAATAACCCCAAAATAAAGTGATAGTTCAATGGATGCAAATGTCTTCATTTAAAACATTTTTGTTGACAAATGCAGAATTGGTGTCATTAATATTTGGAAGACCTTCTTTTTCACTTTTAAAATTATTCATTGAGAAAAAAAGTAAACCCCCCCCCCAAAAAAAACCAAGTAAAGCTAAGTAAACATGAAACACAGAAGTGGGATCCTAAACCAGAAAATAAGCTTATGCATGCTTTTGTGGAGTCAAATCTATTTATAGTAAATAATAAAAAAGCAAGATGTCAAAGATAATTAATTTCATGTTTCAAAACATTTTTGTGATTAAGTATGTATAGATTTTGATCACTAGTCTATGCCAGCAGAGTTCTTTGATGATTGATTTTCCTCCACTGGTTTAATTATGTAGTAATCAATTTATTCAAATGTCTTACATGTTTTTAGAAGAATATAATCATAGAGCTAAGAATGAACCTTAGATTAGCAATAAAACATACAAAGCTAGTTCTTCAAATGCACATACTATAGTTGAATAGATGTTGGCTTGGGTTGTATTTAATTGACAAAAATACGTTTATTTTGCAGTGTCAGTTTTGTGACAAAGTTTTTGTGAACTATTCCTTCCTGCACAATCATATGCAGCGTCGCCACGCAGAAGAAACACACATTGGTGAGTTTTGAGGGGGAAATGTATATACTTGAAGAACTGGAAGTCTAATCCATATGTTTTCCTGTATTTAAGTAAATGCAAGAAAAATGCATAGGCATAAACAAGGAAATATGGAGTAGTCGAGATGAATGATTCCCATTGAAGCAATGGAGGTGAAATTGTTCATTGATAGCAATAAAGTTTGGTGGTGACAAACCAAGGCCATTGTGCTAAATCTCCAAAATGAATTGAAGTGAATTCAGATGGTTCTTTCAGACTGAACATTTGCTAGTTTATAAATGTTATATAAAAAAGATTCACAGATAGATGTGGGTAAATTTGATGTGATTGCCAAAATCCTGTTGCTGGTCTATGTTTGCAAAAGGGCATTATTTTTGCAGTAGTCACTCATTAATGAGGTGCTCATTGCATTTCTGACCATGCATCCTGTTCTGCTATTGAGACTATACCAAGGAGCACAACCAAAATCTCATTAATGAACAGCACTTTACTATCACAACTTGAGTGATTTTCCTTATACACACATAAATCAGCAACAGGATTCTAGCCAATGATTTAGAAAAATACTAAGTGCTGTCTCCGAAATAGGAAAGGAAGAATATCATTTATGAACAGGAGACAAGGCCCAAGTGTCTACTGTAAAAAAGATGGTGAATTATTACATGAGAATAAGCCTTCAGATTTCTCTAACCTAATAAATCAGGAAGCCCAAACTAATTCATATCAGTTGTAAACATAAACGTTTTCACATTGACAAATAAATGTATCTTCATGCATAGGAGGCTGTGTGTAAAGTTGTAAAGCTCACAGCAGGGTTCAGTTGGTTACGGTGAAGGGAGAAAGGAGAGATATTTTCAACCTATCATGTGGCTCTGTAAGTGAAACAAAATCAGTTCTTCTTTATGAGTATTCCTTTGCTCATATGACATTTCTGGAATTCTGCTGCAGCAACAAGCCAACACAGTTCATAACTGTACACTGCTAAAATCATTACTAATTGTATTTCCCTGATATAATTAGAAATGTAATCACTTCAGTCTTTGCTCTGATGATTTGACAGCACCTGCAAAAAGCTCTTTCTTTTGTTCTTGTTTTTGGAATTGTTTTCTCCCCTTCATTTTAACTACAGCTGTTGTTTGATACTATTATAAGATCCAATCATTGTTATGGGCTCTAATATTACAAGGTTCAATTGTTATGGGCTCTAATATTATAAGGTTCAGTTGTTGTTATGGGCTGTTCTGGTGTTGTTCAATCAATCACAATCACAATCAAAACCTGTTTGGTTTCAGAGATTTGGCTTTACAGTGAAAACACTGTGGACAAAGACAAATGCAACACTCCTAGAACCATGAAATTGTCATCTTCAGTACAAATTTTTAACTTCCAAGAATTGAGCTCTGCAGGGGAAACATTTACATGTTTGAATGAAAAAAACTGAATGTGGACATGACTGATTGGCAGAGGCCAACAGTATCACCAAGATATTCATGCCCTTTGCAATTAAATAAATACTAAAACTTGAGGCATGGGATTAAAAAATTAGTTAACGTTTGATATGCCATTTGCAAAGACTATGTCATTTCATATCAATTGCCCCCTAAGAGAAAAGAGCTATATTTCTGCGTATACTATGTAGCACAATCTCGGCCCAATTAATGCATTTGGATTTTAACATTTAAAAGGTCTTGATAGAACTGGCAAGAGTCCAATAATTTCTCTGGACTTATTGGAAGACTAGTTCAAGACCATCTGAAGCCCCAAGATTGGGACCCCCTGTTCTATTAGAACCTGATTGGCTGCTTCCAGTTACTTTTCTTCTGTCACAATGCTATAAGAAATGTTGACATATTCACTCACCTAGGAGTAACTCTTATTAATCAATGAGATTACAATTACAGTCCTCTGTCAGCCATGATTCTTGAGCAAACAGACATTTTAACAAATGTTGTGCTCTGCCAATTTTTTAAACTAAACGCATAGCATAATACATATCTAATAGAAGTACCCATATTTCTTACTGTAATTAAGATTACAATCTTGATCCAGATTGGTACGTGACATTTGCAGTTTCAAAGAGGAAAGCAGCTGCTACTGTACCAACATAGGCTTTTTAATTTTTTCCTTTTCTGTTTCCTCCAAATGGACAAATTTGCAGCCATTCATGGAGTGACCAGAAAAAAACTAGGGTCAACGTGTAGTAGCAGTTTAAGCTGCCTGTGTCTGCCAGTTCCATGTTGATCTGAACAAGTTCAACAACGTGTTGGCCCTTATTTCCAGTCCGCTGAGGCCTTTGCAGCAGGAACCATGTCAACGATCCAAGTTTCGCATCGCACAAAGGCTGCAGGTTTATGGTCTGGCTCCAAATAATGTTCCGCCAGAAACACAGAGACACATTTGCTACGGGAAACCAAAGCCAGTATTGCTGATGTTTTGCCCAGTTATGGATAGGGCTATTCAACTGAGTCGGGTACAGCAGGAGTCTGTATCTATGATCTTAATAGCCAGCTTGGATGTGTTAATAGGCAGATGGCCGAGAAGGTTCTAATCATGATTATGCTTACAGTAAAAGCTTTTTATGATGATGTGGTGAAGAAGCATCGCTGGCAGAACAGCTCAGTGAACTCAGTATCCGGCTGCAGAGCCAGCGGTTGGATGTTCAGTTCCCCACTTTGCCTCCTCGGTTGGGTGTTCAATTCCCCACTTTGCTTCCTGGGAGAAGAGCCAGCCTGTGTGGCGTGCACAAAGCCACACAGTCACAAGCCACCCTCAGAAGAAGAGGATGGTGAAGCACTTTTGAGGATTCTCTGTCTAGAAAAACCTTGGAAAGAGTCACCATAAGTCAGAATTAACTTGATGGCACACAGTTATTAAATAAGTATGATGTGGAATGGGTCCTGCTCATCTTAGATTATAACTTGGTATAAAGCAAGCAAACAGGAAGGGTGCCTGAAACACTGGGGAATGATAAGAATGTCAGCTAATTCACCATTCATTTTGGGAACTTGTCTACAATGCCAAGTCTGAAGTTGAGCTTGCCTGTTGCAACCTCTCTGAACGTTGCGCCGGTCTTCATTTTTGTTGGGCAGATGTCATCTAGGGTGGCTGAAAGGGAGCAAATTGAGCTAACTGGAATCTTGTTTAAGCCAAAGGAGGTGGCTGTTTTTCAACCCTAAAATCATGTTCAACTTCAAATCAGCGATATTTTTGGGGGTCCCTTCTTTCTCATGAGCAGGGGCAAAGACAAAATGATGGGGCCAGAAATAATAACATATTTTAGTTTAAAGCTCTTAGTACTTGGTAACTCAGTCATAGGGAACACATTTGAAACCTTGAGAACAGGAGGAAGAAATGCAAATAACCAGGAAACCAGCAAGCAGTATTATCATAGGGAGGGAAACCTTATCTCTGGTGACTCCAAGGAGTGATTTAACTCCAGAATATGGGGCTCTTCTTCTTGGTCCCTGTGATTCCTGCACATGGGTTTTGCCCATGCACAGAAAACCGCAGAGGATAATTCCTCCATGGATGCCGTGGATGCTTCTTTTTGGCTTATCATTTAAAAAAAAAGGGGGGGGGATGTCCAGTTCCTTCCCGAGAGTTGCATGGTTTCTTGGGAAGGGGAATTTTTAAGGAGAATTTCTCTATAGAGCCCACCCCCTGGGCCTTGGACTGGTCCCAGTCTGTGACCTGTTAGGAAGCACCATATAAATAAATAAAACCCCAAAGGAAAGGTTCCTTCTAAGGTACGTGGTCAAGCAGATGTGCACGCTTCTCCCCCTCCACCTCACTTCTCTCCTCCTCCATTTTTGTTTGGGTTGTGACAGAACCAGTGGAGGGTGCACGTACACACACACACACACACACACACACACACACACACACACACACACACACACACACACACACACACACACACACACACATGCATGTGCATGCACGCACGCACGTGAGCGCCCACACACACATACACAAATCCCCTCACAGTGAGAAATCCATCCCTGGTGCCAAAAAGGTTGGGGCTACCCCTCCCAGCGAGACTACTGTACTTCTCTCAGAATGCTTTGCAATTCCCAGAAAAGCATCAGGACAATTTTCTTTTTTTCAAAAGCAGATCCATGATGAAAAAGAGGCCCCCCAGGAAGGTAAGGACAGCTGGTCTGTAGACTGTGGTTTTGTGCTGCACCCCCCCCCGTATTATCCAAAAATCCTGGGGGTTGGAGTCCCCCAACAACAACCCTCCTGAAAGACCCATCTTTGGTTCTTGATACTCATAGTAGCTGATGGAGCTGGAGTGATGATGTGTTGAGGTGGGAAAGGCAGCTCCATCGAGGGGTCCATGTGCAATTTGAAGAAGCATTCTTGAACTTTCTCTGTAACAATAGCTACATTTTCCAAAATATAGCTTACATACACACAAAATCACCAATATCTGTTCTTTTCAAGCAAATCAGAAGAAAAGTGTGCAGACTGATAAACTCCAGGAAGAAATCAACAAGCTAAAGGAGCAGTTAGAGCTTACCAGGTCTCAGTTAGAAGCTGAGCAACATGCACATATTGCCAAACTATCTAAGGTAAGGCACATATTATTTCTGGGAGTCATTTGGCAATACTGGAAATGAGGATGGGAATTCGGGAGGAATGCAGGATTCTGTTATTCTGTTTGTGTAGCCCTCCAGAGGTCCATGTGGAAAAAGAAAACTCATTGTAAAAAAAAAAAAAAAAAGAATTGCTACTCCAGGAAGCCCTAAGGTGTTAGTTCTCCTTTAAAACAAGGCACAGCTCCTAATTGCTGGTACCAGGATTTTTGTGAAATTAGACATGGACTAACTGGTCATGTCAGGTTTTGTTTTTTGCTGGTATTGGTAAATCAATTTAGTGTTTTTAGTAAAGCAATTTGAATGTGAATCAAGTTAGCTTGGCTTTTTAACTTCATTTGTCAAACCATTCATCAAATGATACAATAGTTTCATTTACCAAAGGACGATAATTCCCCAAACCAAGGCTTAAAAACTCAAATGGAATTCCTGTGGCATGCAGCCATCTGTCTTACAGTATATTTGACCTCTGAAAATGATAAAATGTCTGGATTCCTCTCAGAGAAACAGGGTGAAAAAGAACATGAAGCCCCTGTACCTTGGTTCTATAGAACGAGAATTTTCCTTAGATGTAGCTAGTTATGCAAGATGCAGCTTCTGAAATTCCATACACTACATAGATATTTAAATGTGGAGGTGCTCTCTCATCTTTTTTAAAAAAACCTGCCTCCTAATTCCCTTCCTTGAGAGCATTAACTCTGAGAGCTTAAACTGAGAATCTAGGAATGAATCTACAGCTTTATAAAATTAGGAAGTACCTTATGGATCCCTTGTGTCACTTTATCTCTGATGTACAGGGACCCTCGTATAACAAGCGGTTTGTTTAACAGAAAATCTGCTTAAAAGAAAAAGTTTCCGGAGATAGGGGAAAGATTACTTAAGAGAATCGCCTATGTGGCGAATCCGTACAACAGAAATAGCCGTAATTAGGGATTAATCCATTTTCAATGCATTTCCTATGGGAAATTTGTATAAAGGAAAATTTGCTTAACAGAATTTCATTTGGAACGAATTGATTCCTTTATACAAGGTACTGCTGTATTTGTAATGATCATTATGGGCCTCAGTCATCGGCATTATTGGGTAATACAGTTTCCACAGTGAGCAAATAAACAGTGCCCTCATTTGGGATACTGTACTTTAATATCTGCTCAGAAACACACCACTTTAATACAGTTTGCCTGGTATGTCTAAAAATGGCATTCCACCTATGGAATTCTTCCAATAGAAAAATTGGTTTGTCCCTCTTTCTGTGTGCAGTTTCTAAATGAACTGTCAGTTTTTTGTGTTATGCATGGCTGTTTTGTATTTTAACTGTTTTACAGATAGCTTGTCACTCTGACTTTTAGAATCTTTTTTTACAGTTCTGCTGTTTGTGATGTTCTGTAGTTTTGAAAAGCTTTTGGAACAACTTTTAAAAACATTGTAAGTTGCCTTGGGGTCCGATTTGGGCCAGAGGCTATTAATGAATGGATAAAAATAAGTTAATAAATGTGGCCCAGCCAGTCCAGAAGACCAAAATTTAGAAATCACAAGAGTGTAAGCTGAGATGAAATTAACAAATAAATCAAGGCTAGAGTAAATGTGAAAGAGTTCATGACTTGTTAAAAACAGTAGCACCAAGGCAAAAGTTCAATACCCAGCTCTGGAGTCAGGGAGCCTGTTTATAAACCCTGAATAGAGGGGCCATACTTTGCAGGCTGGTTGTATTTTTCTGAGTCATTTATTTTTCAGTATTATAAATTATTTTACAAAAGAGAGAATAATACTAACTCATCCAACATTGCTGGAGCGTCTCCCAGGAGTTTTCTTGATATCAGGATACAAATTTATCCTCTAAGAACTCTGTGCTGCAAGGTTTTTCTCTGTTTGTTTTGCATGCATCTGAGAATTCCTAGAATAACAACTGAAAGTCATTTCAGGAGTATGAGGTTCACCGATCGAAAGAGGAGGAGATTTGGCAGTTATTTCACAAGTGGAAAGAAGAAGAAAAAGAAAAATTGGCTTCAGAGCTGGAGAAGGTCAAAGATATGTTTATGAAGGAGTTTAAGGAGTTATCAGCAAAGAATACACAATTAGAAAATGTGAGTATGTAATAAAAAATAACCCTGGCTTGTCTGTGTGAGAAAATTTAAAGGTCAAACGTATAACACTTGAAAAATGACCTGGTTTCACTGTAACCTTATAAAACTTTTTAATGTATCGAGTCTGCAGTTTTTCACAGCTGACATTCCTGAAAGTGTTTATGGCTATGTGGGATCAAATAATCTTTTCAGTCATATCAGTGTTCATCTGGGTAACAAGGTATAAGTTGTTTCATTGTTTAAATGATTCATCTCTCTTCAGAGTATAATAAATAATTGTTGTGCCCAGTAAGGAAAATCTTGCTTTAGATATTTTTGCCATTCATTCTACTTTTCCCAGGCAGAAAATTGATTCTGGGCAATAACAGTATATTAATTTTCTAAGCTTTTATTCATCTCATTGCTTCTGTGCTTCCTATGCATGAAATATATGGTTCACATTTATTGAAAATATATAACCTGGAAGTTGCAGGCACTCTTGTTTTAGTTGCATATGCAGTCCTTTATGAGAAATTGCAGGTGTAAATGTTTAAATAGAAACCCATTCTGTGACTAAATTTTGCAGCTCATTGTTTTTATCACAACATACATTTTCTGTGTTGTATTTTGTTATACTTCCCTTCATTATTTTACCACTCTTTACATAAAAATATCAGATGTTGACATTATATCTTTATGAATTATAGAATGGATTATAATACCAATCCGGAATGAATTAATTGGTTTTCAATGCATTCCTATGGAAAACTGTGCTTCTTAAGATGAATGATTTGTAAGATGATTGACATCGTAGAACGAATTAAATTCATTTTACGAGGTATTACTGTATTTGTTTATCAATCTCAAGCTGCAATCCTGTATCTTCCACTTCACATTTGCCTGGAGAATCATAGACTGTCTTTGGGAAAAGACTGAGGTAAAATAGGAATTGAGCACTTCTGTTCTTTCTTTACCATCGGTTATAATTTTTCCATCCCCACTGAATAGCTGGAACACTTTCTTTTCTCTGTTTGCTATGTGTGCACCTGAAGAACACTATTTTTGTTTTTATTTTATTTTATTTTATTTTTGCTTTTGTTTTTCATTACAAGTTGCAATTCATTCTTGGCTTTTGCTTTCCTAATGCCATCACCGCATTGCTTTGCCATCTTCCTGTACTCTTCCTTTGTGGCCTGGACTTCATTGCAATTCCTTTATGTGTTTATTATTACTAGTATTATTTCCAGGTCCTCTCTGAGCTTTTTGTAAACCCACATTGGTATTTTTTTTGCTATTCCATATTTTTGGTAGAATTGTTTGTAGTTGTGCCATTAGATTTTCCTTTTTAAGTAACCCCCACCTGTCTTGGAGTCTTTCTTGTTAGGATCTCTGCGCTGGGACCTTACTTATCATTGTCCTGATTGGATTAAAAGTGGCTTTCCTAAAATCCAGTATACACATGCAGCTACACTCTGCTTTGAAATAAAGAACTCAAGTATAACAGGATCACTTTCCCCCAAAGTTCCTCTTTCTGTCTTTTTTTCACCAAGTCATCCTTATTATTTAGAATCAAGTCAAGGATAGCTCATACTCTATTTTCTTTCTAACTTTTTGTATGAGAAAATGATCAGCGACACAACCCAGGATTTTTTGCTTCATATATGGCAGAATTTGGCTCCCAACAGATTTCTGGATAATTTAAATCTATTAATTCATGTTTCTTCGAAATTCTTGCAGTTTGTTTTTCAAAGATTTCATTCACCTCATCTTGGGTGAGTTAGGGTGTTTATACACGACCCCTAAACTCTGGGGCAAATGGCTCCCAGCTCCGGAGCTTAAAAATGTTTCCCCACCAGCTCCAGAGTTTACAGGAAATTAAGTGCGACCCCGCCCACCTAAGCGCGACCCAGCACACTTTTCAGGTACCTGCTCTTGGGAGGTGAAAATTGTTGATGCGGATGTGCCGGGCTCTCCTCGCTTCTTTTTGTTGTTGTTTTTTGCCTCCCGCCCCTTTAAGAGAAGGAATCAGGAAGTGACGGGGCTCGGAGCAGCTTCCACCGGCACTGGGAGGTAAGCCTTTATTCTTTTGTCCCCTTTTTTCCTCCCTCCCCTCACGCAGACAGGAGCAAGGAAGTGCGGAGGGGTGGGGACAGAGGAACAGAAACGAACCCCAAGATCTCTGGTCCGAATTTAAGGGGCCAGCGGATCTTAGGGGTCCTGTGAAAAGGCCCTAAGTAATAGACTCTACATTCTTTTTATCTTTCATCCCAGTTATCGTAAGCCAGATGCTCTCTCTATGGGAGAACCAAGCTCATCCTCTGGCGTTTCTTTACAGAAATATGTTTTTTTTATTATAGTATGATTCCTCATTTTTTCTGTTTTTGAACAATTCACATCCTTCATTTGCTGTATTTCAGTCATTGGAGTCATCCCACCAAGGTTCAGTTATATATGTCAAGTTCTATTTATCCTCTTGAATTAAGAATTCCATTTTATGATTTGCATGTTTTTGACTTTCCTAAGAGGCTTAGAATACACATTTGGGAAAGGGTGAGTGTTCAGTATGATTCCTTTGACACTGAAGAATAGATTAAGGTTGAAGTTAATGTTTTGAACACAAGAAAGCAGTTAGATTTCTGTTATCAGAGGTGTTGGTAATTGTAACATGTCCTGTGCTAATCAGAGTATTTTACCAGATTTTAACATTTAGAAAATACTTTTAAATATGCCAGTGCATTTACCTTGTTAAAATCATTGTTTTAAAATTTTATTCTCTACTATTATCTTCCTCGAACTAATGCCCTTCCCCTCAATGTGTTGGTTTTCAGTTTCCATCATCTCAGCTGCCATAGGCAGTAGAGGACACCAGGTTGAATATGGCTGTTGCAGTATATTTTTATTTTGGCAATGTGTATTGACTTTCATCTCTTAGTACTGTTTTATTCTCAGCACTTATTGGAAGTACAGAAGTCCAACAAACATCTGAAATCCAATTTAGGTACATTAAAGGATAGCAATGAATTTCTGGAAGAGAAACATCGGAATGCTATAGATCAGCAAGACATAATGAAGCTTCTTGAGAGACAGGTAAATTAACATACATCTTAGGGATGATATTTCAGAGTATTGTTCCCTTGTTCCTAGTTTATACAAGACAGAGCATTCATGTGGTGGTCATTAGATCCTACCTATGCTTTGAGGAAAATAAACCATCTTTTAAGAGTTACAGGCATATACAGTTTTGTTCCGGAATCACGATCAACTGTAGTTTCACCCATGAATGCTCTTCAGGTATTTTGTATTAGCCTAGAAATACTATAAATGCATAATGTTACATAGTAGATTTATGAACAAGGATCCAGAAAGGCATGCTTGTTGTCTTATGCATGTTTGGTGAGATGATTATTTCATCCCAGTACCAGGACTCCAGCTTCCAGCTTCCTGCATAATGTGTCTGTAAGGGTCCAAGTTTCAACACTGTAGAGAAGTATGGTGAATACATAGGATCAAAGTATTTGAGTACAAAGTCTGATAGATGTCCTGGTTTGTCAACACTATCCTCATTTTCTGGAAGGAGTTTCTAGCTTGTTCAATTCTACAATGAATTTCACATGAGGGATCCCAGTTATCTTTAGCTAAGCATCCCAACTATTTATAAGATGATACTCTCTCAATTACATCACTGTCAATCTTGAGAAGGTTCTGTGAACCTTTTTTTAGTTTTCTACTGATAACCATTCATTTTGTCTTCTTCACGTTAAGTTGCAATCCCATGGCACTGCTTTCTGCAGCAACAGAATCCAATACTTGTAAATCTGCCAGACTTGTTGCAAGCAGGACAATGTCATCATGTATCTTATGTTATTAACAAGAACTCCATTCATCTTCATGCCTTGGTTCTTTCCTTGAAGAGCATCCCAAAATATTCTTTCTGAATAGATATTAAAAAGTAGAGGTGAGAGAATACAATTTGATTAATACCTTTCGTAATTGACACCTCTTCTGATATCTGACTATCTACAGGTGAAGCTCGAAAAATTAGAATATCGTAAAAATGTTCATTTATTTCAGCAAGTCAACTCAAAAGGTGAAACTAATATATGAGATAGACTCATTACATGCTAAGCGAGATATGTCAAGTGTATTTTAGGGGTCCTTAATATGATTAAACTGTCAACTATGACAGTTTATTTTTTTATTTTTTTAATTTATTTTTACAACTTATATGCTGCCCACTATCCAAAGGTCTCTGGGCAGCTACCAATCAAAGAATTAAAACAGTAAAAACATCAAACAAAATAAATAAGTAAAACAATAATAAAAACCTTATACTAAAATCATCACACTAAAATTGCCATCAGAAGACCCACAATCTAAATTGTATCAATTAAAAAACTTCTGGAACAGGAAGGTTTTTACCTGGCGCCGAAATGTCATAAGTGTTGGCGCCAGGCGGATCTCATTTGGGAGGGCATTCCATAGCTTGGGGGCAGCTGCCGAGAAGGCCCTGTGTCTGCAAGCCATCCCTCTTACCTCCTTGAGGGATGGCTCTTTCAAGAGGGCCCCCTGGCTCGATCTTAATTGCCAGGTAGGTTCATATGGAAGGAGGCGGTCCTTCAGGTATCTAGGTTCTAAGCTGCTTTGGGGCTTTATATGTCAAAACAAGCACTTTGAATTGGGCTCGGGCAGCAACTGGTAACCAATGTAGGCTACGTAGAATCAGCGTGATGTGATCCCTAGCAGCCCAGTTGAGTTGGGTATCCACTTACCTTCAACCATGGCATGGTCCTTGGCTTTTAAATACTGGTTAAGCCTTTACTGTAATACTCCCCCTGGTTCCTTACTGTATGATCTTTTAAAAGAACCTTTTAATTCCACTTGGGACAGTCTTTTTGTAATTAAACTTCAAAGCTTAGATTTTACTCTCTACTCTTCTGCAGATATTGAACTTAACAGAGCTCATCTGGTCATAAAGATAAGACTACTGGAAGTAGAAACTCAGTCACTTACTTCTAGTTTTAATTCAGTCTGCTCCCCATGTTATTTTAATTTACCCCCCTCTTTTGGACAAGACTTGTGTTATTTTCACAAGTTGGTAAACCCAAATAAGAGGTGTGCCTTTATGTTAGCTAGACATCTTTCCTTCTTCAGTTTTGTCTGGAAGATACCACAATATCCCTCTTGCTCAGAGGATTGTCTAATTTTTGTCACCTAGAACCTGACACAGTACCCACATCTTGCATCATTGTCCAGCACACAATAAGCCAGTGATGGCGAACCTTTTAGAGGCCGAGTGCCCAAACTATTATTCAAAACCCACTAATTTTTCACAAGGTGCCAAGACAGCAATTTAACCTGAATACAGGTGGCTGTGAAGGGGGCAATGTTGGGTGCCCACAGAAAGGGCTCTGAGCGCCACCGGTGGCACCCGTGCCATAGGTTTGCCAACACTGCAATAAGCTATGCAAACTCTTCTTGGAGCAAATCCTCATTGATTTCCTAGGCCCTCCTGAAGGATATTCTGGCTTTCTCCTTCAGTACAATTCTGAACTAGTCACTGCTGGGGTGGCTGAATTTCTAACAGCTGTATTTAAAAAAAGAGCAACCCTCTGTGAACTTTAGTTAGACCATTGATAACATTTATTTTACAATGTTCTGTGTAACTGTTTAGTCTTTATTTCTGTACTTCCTTTGTTTTGATGCCATTAAAGCTCAATGGACTGGAATGGAGCTGTGCCAAGCCTTACTTTGGTATAATTGTGATGATTATGGTGTACAGCTTATGAAAACCCCAAATTCACAATATCAGAAAATTAGAATAATGTTAAAAGGTTCCCTATTCACAGTAGTATATCAGGAGCCACCACACAGAGACAGATCCTGGACACGGGCTTCAAATATTGTATTCCTCTTGTCAAGCTGCTCCGGAGCAACAAGCATCTTACCTGGGCTACAGTGGTCCAAATTCCTCTTTTCTGATGAGAGCAAGTTTTGCATCTCATCTGGGAACCAAGGACCCAGGGTCTGGAGGAAGAATGGAGAGGTACACAATGCACTATGCTTAAAGTCCAGTGTGAAGTTTCCACAGTCTGTGTTGATTTGGGGAGCCATGTCATCTGCTGGTGTTGGTCCACTGTGCTTCATTAAGTCCAGGGTCAACGCAGCCATCTACCAGGAGATTTTGGAGCACTTCATGCTTCCTCCCACAGACAGGCTATATGGGGATGCTGAGTACATATGCATGCTTAGACTTTTCAGAAGTTCTATTTCCAATCCTTGTGTTATTGATGTCTTGGAATATTCTAATTTTCTGAGATTATGAATTTGGGGTTTTCATAAACTGTATGCCATAATCATCACAATTATACCAAAGTAAGGCTTGACATATTTCACTTAGCATGTAATAAGTCTATCTCATATATTATTTATTTATTTATTTTGAATATTTTTACCCCACCTTTCTCCTTGGAAAAGGACCTAAGGTAACTTACAATAATGAGGGACAATATATAGTCCAGAACATTTAAAACATACTCAAGTTAAGAACAGGGAATTTGAAGAGGCATCTTAGAACATTAAAAAGTTAACATTAGAGCAAGAAGAAAAGAAAAATCCATTATGAGGGGTAAAAAGCAACATAGAGAAGACTAGTGTTCTTATGAAATCAGTCTATGCAATCATGTATGGTAATCCATATAAAGTCATATAGTAGGTGGTCCCTTATTCAGGGAAAATTGCCTGAAGAGAAAGGTCTTTGCCACCTTCTGGAAAGACAACAGAAATGGGGCAGTCCTGGCCTCCAGTGGGAGGGAGTTCCAAAGTCTGGGAGCAGCAACAGAGAAGGCCGTTTCATGTGTTCTTCTAAGAAGGTGGCGGGATGGAGAGAAAGGCCTCTCCTGATCCTTAGCACCCAAGTCAGTTCAGAATCAGAATCAGAATAGTTTTATTGGCCAAGTGTGGTTGGACACACCCAGAATTTGTTTTGGTAAAATATGCTCTCGATATAAAAGGAAATATAAGAAACAGATAGTCAACAATAAAAACACAGTACAACAATACAATATAACCTATTATTTAAAAGGAAGAAGAGAAGAAAAAATTAATTATTCAACAGTTTGATAGCACTTGGAAAGAAACTATCTTTATATCTAGTTGTCCTAGTATGCAGTGCCCTAAAACGTCGCCCTGAGGGTAACACTTGAAACAGATTATGTCCAGGATGTGTGGAATCTGTGTATATTTTCGTCGCCCTCTTTTTAGCTCGTGTGGTATACAATTCCACAATAGATGGCAGATTAGTAGCAATAATTTTTTCTGCAGTTCCAATTATCCTTTGAAGTCTATATCTGTCATGCTTAGTCGCAGAACTAAACCAGACAGTTATAGAGGAACAGATGATAGATTCAATAACAGTTCTTTTGGCAGTCTGAACTTCCTAAGTTGATGCAGAAAAAACATTCTTTGTTGTGCTTTCTTAATAATACTTTCAATATTAGATGACCATTTTAAATCTTGAGATATAATAGTACCTAAAAATTTAAAGGACTCCACTATTGACACTAAGTTATTTGATATCATAAGAGGTGGCTGTATAGAACGAGTCTTCCTAAAATCCACCACCATTTCAACAGTTTTGCATGTGTTTAATTCAAGATTATTTTGAGTACACCATAAAACTAGTTGTTCAATCTCTTGCCTATAGGCAGATCCATCATTGTCTCGTATGAGGCCAATCACTGTAGTGTCATCTGCAAACTTCACTATTTTAACAGAGGAATCCTTTGAGGTACAATCATTAGTATATAAGGAAAAAAGAAATGGAGAAAGCACACAGCCCTGAGGGGCTCCTATGCTAACCTTGCTAATATCTGATATAATTTTACCTAACTTCACCTGCTGTTTTCTGTCTGTTAGGAAGCTTACAATCCATTTACAAATGTAATCAGGTACAGACAGCTATTTTAATTTAGTCATAAGGATATCCGGAATAATAGTGTTAAATTCAGAACTAAAATCAACAAAAAGAACCCTTGCATAAGATTTTGGAGATTCAAGATGTTGCAATATATAATGTAAGGACATATTAATAGCATGATCTATTGATCTATTTGCACGATAAGCAAATTGCAATGGATCTAATGACAAATCTGTAATAGATTTCAGGTGAGCCAACACTAGTCTCTCAAACGTTTTCATGACCACAGAAGTTAAAGCAACTGGTCTATAAGCATTCAATTCCTTGACAGAAGATTTTTTTTTGTACTGGAATAATCAAGGAATGTTTGAAGCAAGAAGGAACATAACATATCTCCAGTGATCTATTAAAGATGTGGGTAAAAATTGGAGCCAGTTGTTCAGCACAAACTCTTAAACAAGAAGAAGTGATTTTATCTGGACCTGGTGCTTTCCTTAACTTCTGTCTATAAAACAGACCTTGCACCTCCTTCTCTGTGATCACCAAAGATGGAGGACCCCGATGGCATGGGGTAAATTTCCACAGGCTCAGTTGTTGTTAAATCTGAGATGGAAATTGTAGGAATAGATGGTTGCAGTTTCCTCACAAACCTGCAGTAAAACATATTCAAGTCATTCACCAGTTGATGATTTCCTTCAACATGGAGAGGAGGTTTACTATGACCAGTAATGGTTTTAAGAGTTTTCCACAGATTTGCTGATTCATTCCTAGCCTGGTTGTACAATGGTTTATCTCCCTTTTTGTAGGCTTCCTCTTTGGTATGACGTAGCTGTTTGAGTTTAGTTGTAAACCACGGTTTGTTGTTACTGTAAATTTTCACATTCTTAGATGGCACACATAAGTCCTCACAAAAGCTGACATATGATGTTATAGTGTCTGTGAGCTCATCCAAATCAGCAGAAGTGTTTTCAAATAGGTCCCAATCAGTGCAGTCAAAACATGCTTGCAACATTAACTTTGCTTCTTCAGTCCAAGTTTTCACTGTTTTAATTGTTGGTTTTAAGCTTTTGTTTGTAAACAGGTACAAGGTGAACCATACAGTGATCAGAATGTCCCACAGCTGAGCGTGATAAAGAGCGATAAGCATCCTTTAAAGTTGTATAACAATGATCCAAAATATTTTCCCCTCTAGTAGGGCATTTAACATGCTGGAAGTACTTTGGTAACTCCTTCCTTAAATCAGCTTGATTAAAATCACCTAAAATAATTTTAAAAGCACCAGGATACGCATTTTCGGCCCATATAATTTGACTAGTTAAAATACTTAATGCATTTGTCACAGAAGCATGAGGAGGGATATATACAGCAACCACCAAAAATGTAGAAAATTCCCGTGGTGAATAAAAGGGATTGCAGATAATGATTAATGTTTTTAAGTCCACATTGCAAAATTTCTTTAAGGTGGTTATTTCTTTAGACCAACGATTATTGATATATAACCACAATCCTCCGCCCTTCTGTTCCCTAGATGTATCAACAATTCTATCTACTCGTTGAATTTGAAACCCTGGAATATGTACAAAATTTTCAGGGGTTAAGTCACTTAGCCAAGTTTCTGAAAAGCAAATCAGTGCTGCATTCGAGAAATCTTTGTTGTATCTATTCGAAAGGAGTATTTCATCAATTTTGTTGGCTAAGGAGCATACATTCGATAGTAGAATTGAAGGGAGAGGGGACTTCAAACCATTTTTCCTCAGATGATTCAGAGCTCCTGCCCTCTTACCCCTCCTCCTCCTCCTCCTTTTTCTCCGACTCCAACCTCGACCTTCATTGCTGATAACCCAGGGATTTACAGCTCTCAGGAATTCCCCTTCATTAACAAGCAACAGAGGAGGCAAGGGAGGCAAAGCTTCTGATAGTTGTTCCTCATAATGTTGACAAATGCTTAGCAGGTCATTTCTGGTATAAAAAATCCGATGAAATGCACAAGGAACAGCAAAGCAGAAGAGATAAAAAAGATAAAAAGAAAAAGTCGAGGAGCATGTTACCAAGGCTGCTGTCCGCGGCGCCATCTTAACAGCAGAATCTCATACTGTGAGATTCGATCTTTGAGGTAGCTAGGACCAAGGCTGTTTTGTTCTTTGTAGGTTAAGGTCAGCACCTTGAATTGTGCCCAATAGCTGATTGGCAGCCAGTGGAGCTGCTTTAGTTCGGGTGTGATGTGATCTCTGTAACGCACCCCAGTCAGCAATCTGGCCACAGCATTCTGGACCCATTGAAGTTTCCTGAGACTTTCCATCGGTAGCCCCACATAGAGAGCACATTACAGTAGTCCAACTGGGAGGTCACTAGGGCATGTGTCACCATGGCCAGAGCAGGTTTCTTAAGAAATGGGCATAACTGGTGTACTAGTTTTAATTTTGCAAATGCACTCCTGGCCACAGCTGTGACCTGGGCCTCTAGGCTCAAGGATGAGTCCAGGAGCACCCCCAAGCTACGCACGTCTTTTTTTCATTAGGGAGGGGTGATCCCAGCCAGTACAGGTTGCATCCCTATCCCTTGATCTGCTTTTTGACTGACCAGAAGCACCTCTGTCTTGTCTGGTTTCAGTTTCAGTTTGTTCTTCCTCATCCAATTCATTACTGAAGCGAAGCACTGATCTAAAGTCAAAATAGCTTCCTTGGAATCCGGAGGTGACGAGAGGTAGAGCAGAGTGTCATCGGCATACTGGTGACACTTCACCCCAAAACTCTGAATAATTTCCCCCAGTGGTTTCATATAAATGTTAAATAACATAGGAGACAGAACAGAACCCTGAGGTACCCTGCAGGTCAGGTCATGGTGTTGAACATGAGTCCCTTAACATCACTTTCTGCATTGCCTCCTGGGGGAAGGACTGAAGCCACTGTAAGGCAGTGCCCCCAAGTCCCATTCCAGAGAGATGAGACAGGAGGGTGCTGTGGTTGATAGTGTAATTACCAAAACGGACACAGATTCCCCTATCCATTTCCCCATGTAGGTCCAATGCTGTCTCAGTCCCATAACCAGGCCTAAAGCCATATTGAGCTGGATCCAGATAGTTTATTTCATCCAGAAACCTCTGGAGCTGCAAGGCCACAACCCACTCTAGTACTTTACCCAAGAATGGGCTGTTAGATACCGGTCGGTAGTTGTTCAATATTGTTGTATCTAAAGAGGGCTTTTTTAAACAGTGGTTTTACTATTGTCTGCTTCAATCATGCCGGAATCCTTTTGAGTTGACTTACTGAAGTAAATGAACATTTGCACAATATTCTAATTTTTTGAGTTTCACCTGTATCCGGACACCAGCACGCTGATTCCAGTACAAATTCCCAATCAATGTGATTGTCCAAGCTCAGTTTTTAAAGAATATTAATAAGTTTATCGTGTTTAACTGAGTTAAATGCTTTTTCATAAGCAATGAAACAAACAAAAACATCAACATTGATATCGAGACGTCACAAAACTAGTATCTGAAGACTAAATAATGCCTCCCAAGTTCCAAATCCATTCCTGAACCCAAATTGGGTATCTCCAATGTTCTCTTCACACTTCCGATATATTCTTAAATGCAGGAGTTTTAAAAATAACTTCAGGATGTGACTCATCAAACTGATTGTCCAGTATTCATTAAACTTTTTGCATTAAGTTTCTTTGGAAGTGGTATAAAAGCTGAAAATACTCTTCAGTTATCCCTTCTGTAACAGCTGTTTCCCTAAGCCAGGGCTGCCCAAGACGTCGACCGCGGGTGACCAGTCGCCCGCGGCACCTTCAAGGGTTGCCCACCACGTCCCTGTGTTGGGGGAGATCCCCCCCCACTCACCTTCTCCAGCGGCAGCGGCGGCTCATTTGAGTTTTCCGGCAGCGCGTGCAGTCACCGCAGAGGTGGGCCCGGCTTGAGACACCAAATGGGCCCGGCAACCCGGCCTGGACCCGCCTCCGTGGCCGCCGCCCGCTGCTGGAGCTGCTGCCATGACTCCACCCCCACCATTGCTGCCGCCCTGCCGCTGCCATCGCCCCTGCCGCCCCCGCCGCCACCCCCGAAAGCCCCTGGGCCCCCGCCACCGCCATCATTGCTTCCGCTACTATCGCCCCTGGTTCCCCGCCTCCTCCCGCTGAAACCACCACCTACCCACCTCCGACACAGTCACAGTTTGGGCACTCGTGTCAAAAAAGTTCGCCATCCCTGAAATAGTGTATCCCAGTCCTGTACAATGCCTGCCAGGTCCCTGCCAGCCTCCCGACGTTGGGCAAGCAGGTGGGCAGGCGAAGGAAGGGGCGGCGAGCGAGCGAGTGAGCAGGCAAGTGGCAGGCAGGCGGACGAGAGGGTGGCAGAGCCTCACTCTCCAACCAGCGCCGTTGAGGAGAACTGGGCTGTCGCGGCGGCACCACCACAGCCTCCCCGCGCAGTCAGTTACGAGGGCACGAGTTGGTTCGTGCCTTTCCAGCCCTCCCATGTCATTGGTCGCCTTGAATCCTTGGCACTTGTCAATCAGCAGCCCGTGCCGTTCGCGCTCAGCTTTGGGTTACAGAGGGGCCAGGCAGGCGTCCCAAATCCTCCGCCCTCCATTCCCTATCCCTTTCTAGCATAGCCTGCACACTGTAATTAAAAAAAAAACAACCAGCAACTGTAAACTGACCAGAGACTACTTGAAGGTATGGGGTGGTATATAAGCAGAACACTTTCTGCCTCTTCCTTTGTTGTCAGAGACCAACTCCTCCCCCTCCAAAAAAAAAAAAAACCCAAAAACCAACCCACAGCCAAGTGGCCGTTGGTTCTCTCTTTCTCTCCCTTCACGCGCAACTCCGCACCCACCGCCTTTCTTGCTTGTATACCAGCGTCGGGATGGCCTCTTAAACAAGGGCCTGGCTCCTGAGGTGCTAGCCCCGTCCTCTCCCTGTCTCCTCCTCTTCTCCTTTCCAGCTGCCGCCGCCACTGTGGCTTCGTCCCTCCCCTCCTCCTCAGTGGGTGTCCGCCTGGGCGTCCTCCTGGCGGTCTGGTCTGGCCTCTCTTGCTGCTGCCGCCAGTGGTGGCGGCCCCTTTTGTTCGGCTGGCCAGCACCTTCCCGGCTCTCTTCCTTCCCCAGGCAGCCAAACTCCCACCTCTGGGCTCACACCACCACCCGTGCACCCACTTGCTGGGCTGGCCTCCCCGCTAGCAGCTGGTGGTGGCGGGGAGGATAGGGACACACAAGGCCCAGCGCCTCAGCTGGGGGTGGGTAGGTGGGCTCAGGCCTGAATGATGGGCCTGGAGGATCGGCTGGGAATCCACAGGGTGTGCGTGTGGGGATGGGGGGGGGGAGAGCCAGTGGCAAGGGGCAAGCACAGCAGGTGCAGGAGTCTTGGTGGCCGTGGCCCAGTGGCAGCTGCGACCAAACCATGCACGGTCCCACCCGTTGGCCAGTTTGGACAAGGGGTGGGTGGCAGGTGGATTGGCGAGTGAGGGGGGAGCGGGTGGGCAAGCGACGGCACACCCATCCGCTTTCCTATGACACTGGGCTCAGATGGCCAGGTCCCACCAGGGAGCTTGCACTCCCAGGCTCTGTGGTGGGGTTGCTTCTTACATTGGCTCTGAATCCAAGAAAAGGAGGAGGAGGAGGAGGGAAGAGGCCAGGTGACGACGGTGGCAAGGGAAACGAGGTTTGAAGCATGGGGGGTGGCGGGTGGAGAAGGGCGATGGGAGGGGGGCTCACAGCCCCCAGGCCGGGCACCATGATGGAGGCGGCGGCAGCAACAGAAGCGAGAGGGCTCCTTCCTTCCTGCAGTGGGAGAGGCAGGCAGGCTGGTTGAGAAAGGGTATCCATCCGCCTGTGCCTCCTCCTGGCAATGACAGCGACGGGCCAGAGCATCGCCACTGCTTTGCAACGTGGGAAACCCCCTCAGGGTCTGGAAGTGGAATCATGGCTACTGGACTTCTTTTTCTTGAGTGATAAAAACGTTTCACTATCTTTTTCTTCTGTCTCTCAAGAAAAAGAAGTCCAGTAGCCATGACTCCACTTCCAGATAAACTCACCTGGATGACTGAGAGTCTTCACAGACATACTCCCTCAGTAGTATGAGCAAGGAGGACTTTGAAGTAATGTTAAAGAGAGTCTCTGAGCATGTTAGGAAGGTGTCTGCCCTTTTTCTTGTCTGTCCCCACAATAGCCAGCAAGTAGTAGCCCTCAGGCACTTTGGGCCGGAAAAAGTAGACCTCGGCCTGTTCAAAGTTGGACAGGCCTGCCCTAAGCAAATGCTATTACTCAGCTGTTCTGCAAAGTCTAAACACAAAAACAAAGTAAATTGTGCAAACTAATACCTCTAAAATACTGAAGTCATATCATTTTCCTACATAATATTTGAGCTTACCTTCTTGTGAAAGTAAGACTAAACTTGGTCACTATGTCGTTGAAGTGTTATATTCATATTCTAACATTAGCATTTTAAAGACTATATTTTATGGTTACTTTTCCTTTAGTCTTGCCTAGATGCCCTAAGCGCATCCGATCTCGCTTGATTTTGGAAGCTAAGCAGGGTTGGCCCTGGTTAGTACTTGGATGGGAGACCAGCAGGGAACACCAGGTGCTGTAGGCGCCTGGAGTAGGAACTGGCAAACCACTCCAGTATTCCTGCCAAGAAAACTCCATGGATATGGAGTCACGAAGAGTCGGTCATGACTGTAACGACACAACACACACACACACTTTTCCTTTGAAAAAAACCCATATTGATTCTTCATGTATAGTATGAGTTTAGTATACTGTAGTTTATAGGCAAATGTAAATATCCTTAAGGTATGTTTGAAATGACTCAACATTATATATTTTGTTGAGGAAACGAAATGGACTTCTAAAGTACAAGCTTTTCAAGAGGAACATGCAAATGAAAAACACCAGGTAAAGTTGCATGGTAATTTATATATAGCAACCTTATTTGTATTTAAATGAAACAGAAGTAAATTTGATCACTTAATACTTTGTGCAACTCTAGCAATCCAGTGATGTTTTAAAATCTCTTCTTGTTACACATAATTTATTTGAATACTACTATTGAGCCTCTATCCAAACATTTCATATTTATTTCTTCTGCTGCAAAACAGCTCACAATTTTATGCACACTCAGGTGTGTGTTCCACTGAATAGTGTCCTTTGTTTCATTTAAAAATACCTAAGATTGTTCTGTTAATATACAGCCTGATTCTTAGCTTGAAGAGTGTACTTTGTACCTATGCTGTGTACAACTATGGCCTGATTTTTATTATTTCTAATACAGTATATGGGAGCATCTTATACCGTAGTTGGAAAAGATGTGGTGGCAGAAAGAGATCCTGGAGCAGACCCCTGGAAGGGAGATTGACTCCCCATATCATGTATCTCCTAGACAGTACCATTCTCTAAAGGTTTGGTTCTTTTGGTGTGGTTGCAGGTGTTGTTTGGAACTTGTTGTATACAGTATCCATGCCAAAAATACTTCAGAGTATTCAACTGTCTAGGAGATATATGATATGGGGAGTCAATCTCCCTTCCAGTGTTTTTTTACAGATGCCTTAAGAGTAGGAATGGCTGAGATGCACACACATGCACACATGCACACACACACACACACACACACACACACACACACACAAAATCCTAAGTAGACACCGATATTTTAGGAGGTAACATAGAAGAACAGCACAGGGTCTGCTCCAGGATCTCTTTCTGCAACCACATCTTTGGAGTTGTGTGTAGCTTTGTATAGAGAGTGGTGTTCATGGATGTTCATGGATGTGCAGCCATGGGCATCCTACCTCACCTCATGTATGGTACAGCTAGTTCGCAGCAGGTAGCCCAGTGCCCCTTGTGAAAACATCATTGGTGTTGTCTTCTGCTTCCCCATCAACCCTGACATCAGCCTTTCTTCCAATTCCTACTACAGTGGTACCTCACCTTACGAATTTAATCCGTTTCGAATGCATGTTCTTAAGTCGAACTACTCTTATGTTGGGGTACCTATCTAGAAATTGAAATAAATAAATAAATAAATATGATTTGTAAGGCAGCAGTTAAAGCGCCAACAGTTTTCTGCTCTTAAGTCAAATTGCTCTTAACTCAAGCTGCTCTTAAGTTGGGGTACCACTGTACATCTCTTTTAAATCCATTCCTAGCCACCGTGACTGTTTCTAGAGATTGGAGTGAGCAATCATTTCTCCTCATTGCATACAGACAGTTTGTTTTAGGCAAACAAAAATCCCTCCTTATTGGTGTTTCAGAAGTGAAACAAGAAGCTGGATTTAATCCTTTTTTCCTGCAAAAAAGGAAGTTTAGCTTTTTAAAAAGCTCTACAAGTACACATTGGGATGATGCACATACTTGTTGGATCAGGGTCAGTTGACTTTAGCCCACAGTTATTTGTTTTCCCGGAGCTCCTAATCTCCTCACACTTTGATTAACAATGCCTCAATTTAATCCCTTTGCCCAGCCTACATTCCTTTCCTGTTCCTCCCCTTCTTTCTCCCACCCCACCCAGCCAGTTTTAAGTTTTGCATTGCTCATTATTAAATCAACGTGTGTCCTCCTTTTCTGTCGCAATCCACAAGATGACTAACAGCATAAGGTCAGGTAAATTTAACATATATGACCACTTCTCTGGATTAGAAGAGCATTATAAATTAGTCTGTACCTGTCTGATTTTAGACATGCACTTTTTCTGTGTGTTGCTATCTGTGTAGGAATGAAATCTCTCTATCAGACTGTAACCTTGGTGGGCTTTTAGTTGTTTAGCTTTTGCTATGCAGATGTGGTCCAGAAGGCCAGAAGTGACTGTCAGGAAATATCCGTCCCCTCCCCACATGAGTATTATGTCACAATGGCTTTCACAAGCAATTAGTTTGGAAGTCTTGGAGACAGCTGTCAAGATACAGAGTGTGTCATATATACAAATAGCACTTTTTCTATATAGGATGGGTGGCTGTTAATTTATTTCCCAACCCCAGTTTAACATTAACATTGAGGAGAAATGTTCCCCATTATGGAACAATGTGGACAGGTGTGGCTTAAGCCCAAGTGTTCATTCCCCCTCCCCCTGAGAGGCCTTTCTTTTATTTCTCTTTAAAAAAGCATTATGAAGAATGATGCACCTACTCCCCTCCATCTCCCATATTAGGAAGATGGCTCATTCTTCAAGCATTCACATAGAAAAAGATTTTACAAAGAAAGGTCAGAATAACAATAATGACATGAATTAACTGAAAACACAGCTTCCAATTTAAATGCATACCACTAAAGTATTTGAAAATAGAAATGCTTTCATCCAATTTTTGTGTTGCAAGTGAATATTTCCCATTGTTTAAAGATGGAATCCCTGTATGCTTAGGGACGTCCATGTGCCAAAAAGGGAGCTAGCTCTGTCTTTTAGATTATGTGAGAAAGGTTCTTGAGATGAAACTTCTAAGTGGCAAAAACCTAAATAGTGTAATATATGGATATTATCTGTCATAATCTAATCCATTTATTTATTTTTGGCTGTGTGTGTGGTGTTCTCAGCTCACATCACAAATTGAGAAACTGAAAGCATCAATGAGTGAAGAACTCAACGCGAGCAACATTTTCTATAAGAAGAGAATAGAAGAACTAGGACAGAGGCTTCAAGAGCAAAACGACCTTATAACCACACAAAAGTACCAGGTGGGTTGTGTGCCCAATATTACTGTGAACCAACAATCCCAGACCATAACAAAGAACGTCTCTTTTTTAAAATGGGGGAATTGCAGATGCATTTTCAGTGAGTATGTTTCTTGGGGAGAGAAGATGTCACTATCTTACTTCTTTCTGCCATGACCTTATGGCATTGCTTTACTATACTATAAGATAAAATGTGTAGACTTTCATCCTCTCCACTGAAACAGTTCATTAATTGTCACCCAACCACTAAAAGCAGCTCCATGCGGTTCCAGTGACATACTAGCTAGCTCTTCATAGCTCAGTGGTTTCGGCATCTGGTGCCAGAGCCGGAGGTTGGAAGTTCAATTCTCCACTGTATCTCCTTGACTGGACCTGATGATCCACTGGATCCCTTCCAACTCCGCAGCTCCAAGATTACTTGGCTATCTGTCAAATTGATCCAAGTAGTTGAGCATAAAGAGCATGCTGGTAGCCAGCCAATGACCACTAATGCAGGCAGCTAATCAGTACATCACAGAATCATAAAATAGAGTTAGAATGGGCATATAAGGCTGTTGAGTCTAACCCCCCCCAGACATGTCCAAACTTCGGCCCTCCAGATGTTTTGGACCGCAGCTCCCACAGTCCTTTGTCATTGGCAGTCTAAGCTTAGAATTCTGGGAGTTGCGGTCCAAAACATCAGGAGGGCCGAAGTTTAGACATGCCTGCAAAGAATCCAGATCAAACTATACCTCACTGATGACTGTCTAGCATTCTCTTGAATGCCCCTAATGCTGGAACACTCACCATTTCCAAATATTTCATTGTTGTACAGCTCTAGCAGTTAATAATTTTTTCCTAATATTTTGCTTTCCTGTAACATTACTGCCCACTTTCACCCTGTACAAGCCTATGAAGTGTATGACTTGATCTACACATCTCTTTTAATCCATTCTTAATTTGTAGTCACTCTTGTTTCACATAATGTCACCCCCGCTCTGGATTTAAATGACATCTGTTTGTGGATTCCCCCCCCACACACACACAGTAACCTTAGGCTCTGCATTTGCTATATATTGCTATATATCAGTGGTGGTGAATGTTTGGCACTCCAGATGTTTTGGACCACAACTCCCATAGTCCTTTGTCATTGGCAAGACAGGCTTGGAATTCTGGGAGTTGTGGTCCAAAACATCTGGTGTGCCGAAGGTTTGCCACCACTGCTATATACTACCAGTATTAAGTCAGGAGCAAAAGAAGTGCCAGTGCACAGTATCATCTGCACTGGTGTAGATCCAGTCTAGGAAAGAGTGGCTTTCCTTTACTATGCAGTGACATTGAAGGGGTGTAGACTTCCTTCCTCTCTATCAAAACAATTATTTATTGTTCACCCCTCCACTGAAAACTGTTGCAGGAATTCCCTTCCTCTACTGATGGAACACCTTGCTAAATAAATATTTGTTTTATTAATGCCTAGATTTGTAGCTTGGAATGTACCACTCCTTCATCTGACATTAGGCATTATCTGGTTGCCATTAGCTTGCTATGATGGCATCAACCTGATTCCATTTTAAGCTCTATGGATTTTGGTGTAGGCAGGATTGAAGACACATTCACCTTCCTCATTATGTAGAACTACTTAAATCAAGAGCCACAAGGGCAGTATTCTCTTGCTTGGGTCGGGAGCAGGCTGTTGACATAACGTGCCAGGGAAAAGGGCATGGAACAAGCCTAGGAGCCTCGCGGTCATGGTCACATCTTTAAAACTGTTGCAACCCTGCCTTGTCGTCTCCTCTCTGACATTGCTTGACAAAAATGGCAGTGATTTATGTAATGCTACACCAACATTTCATATGTTTACATTTGTGCCTACCGTATTTTGTAGTGTCCCTTTTTTTCTTTTGCATTTCAGATACAAAAACTAGCTTCAAGAAAATCAGTAGAAAGCATCAGGTCACCTGAAGGTAAGTAGAAATTGTAAGAAGGGAAAACTCTCAAATGCCCTTGCTCTGACTTCACTGTTTGCTAATTATTGTTTTCTAGCACATATACATCCAGGAAACAATTCCTGCTTTCTCATTTACCATGAGGAAAGTCTGTTCAGAAATATAAGGTTCTGTAATTTATATCTTCTTCCTTATCTATTGCAGTGAAAGCTTCAGCTCGGAATATTGTTCAGCCTAAATCAAGTCTCTCATCCATGCGTGGTGAGTTTCTTTAGTTGATATGCAAATCTATATCCATTTATTGTCCCCTGGGATTATTATGTGATAGTTAAATTTAATTACGACATCAATTTTTCCCCTACTATATTATCTTAAAAGAGTTTGAGAAAGCTCACTGAGAGATATAAAAGTAAGATGTTGGGATTGTATTCCTTTACAATAATTTATTTATATTTCACTTTAGCTTTAAATTTTGAGCATATATCCCATTACAATAAAAGTAATTTATGGTCAGGCGAAAGAGATGTTGGTTCTTGAGCCAGAAACCATATCCATGCAACCCCAGCACAGCACTAAAAATAGTATTATATAATCAAAATTAGAAGCATCTACAACTAACTCCTTGGGGCATTTAGCCGAGTTGGCCTAATTGCAGATCCAGCCTTGAGTAAGCATTGTTATAACGATATTTGTATACTAATGGTCTAATTAAGCATGCATCTCGAAAGTTCACTGAATAACTAGTGAGGTTGGAAATGAATTGTTGTGAAGCCTTCTATTAAACTCTCTTACCTAGTGCCTGCTCATGCGGCAGCTGTAATTCTCACACTTCGGTTTCAAAAATATTCAGTTGTTTGAAATGGCCGTAATGTCTTGGGCCTCAAAGATATGTTCAAGATCAAATACGGTAGATATGAGTGGTGGCAAACTTTTCATATGATACCTATCAACTTAAATAATTGAATTCTTCATGACATCTGTGAATATACACCACTGGGGTTTTCTGCGCCTGCACCGGATGTTCCAAGCTCTTACGCGATACAGGACTCCACCTCTCACTGCGCATGCTCCCCAGTTCCTTACCTCTTCCTCTTGGCTACCCTTCTTTTTTTTTAATTCCTGCATTTCTCCCCCTCCCACCCCCTGCCATTTTATGGCCTCCTTGGCCTTGTTTAAGAGGTGCACCACTACTATCACGGATGACTTGAGAAATTGTATAGCGGACTCTGCCTTTGATGGAGAGGGCCTTTTCACATCCACAACAGATGAAGCCCTAGATAACATCTTGAACATGAGGAAGACTGCCCACTCTTACACTTATCAGGGCACATCATCTCAATCTTCCTCCCATCAGCAAAACCAGCAGTGCCATCTCCCCTATGCTACAAATCAACAACACTCTCAAAATCGAATCCACCCTCAGTACTACACTTCTTCATATTACTGCAAAGCACACCAATCCAAGGCTCGCCAAAATCAGCCCTCCCGTCGATACAACAGGAAGCCAAAGCAGTCATCCTGATGTGACACGATATACCACCCTGCCAGATGTTCGACTGGGCCCCTTTCCCCCCATCTGGAACCTTGTAACATTGGAGTCTTGGGTATTGACCATAATAGCCCAAGGCTATGCGATAAAATTCGATGAATTCCCACCTCTAGGTCGAATAATACTTACACCTCCCTCTCCTACTCTGTGAGAAGAGGTTCAGGCACTATTGTCCAAATGCTATTGAACTACTACCGAACTTGCCGGATCTAACCTCGCCATTGATTTTGTATTGGTTAATTGGCGTGATTGCTTATTTTATCAGTTATTTTTGTATGAGTGTTTTATGTAGTATTTTTATATTATTTTATTTTGTTAGTCACCTTTGGGTGATGTCTGTACACCGCCCTGAGTTCCCTATGGGGAAAATCGGGCGGTTAATAAGTGTAATAAATAAATAAATAAATAAATAAACAGTAGATCCAGATGACACCTATGGATTCTACTCTTGATATTTCAGAAAAGGACAGAGCACTTCAACATATTCTCAACCTAAAAATTTAAATGCCTTTCTTGCTCGAAAATGGTTCTGTATGACAACTCTCGACAACATCATCCCTCTGCTAAAAAAGGGAGATCGGTTCACTGTTACAGATCTGCAGGATGCATATTTCCATACAGTAACCCCCCGCCAATCGCGGCGGTTAGGAACCTACCCGACCCGTGATGGCTGAAAATCTGTGATGTGGATGCAGGTCAGGTGGGGCCTGGGGGGGTGAGGGGCCATCCTCAGCAGTGTGCGACAGCCGCATAGGGGGTTCGGATCCTCCACAGCCACCGGGCCCTGTGCAGAGCCGCCTCAGAGCAGCGTGCGGCGGTGGCGTAGGGGGTTCTGATCCCCTGCCGCCACCGCCGGGTGCTGCGCGGAGCCGCCTCGGAGCAGCACGTGGGTGCTGGGGGCGATCCCCGCCAGCCGGGCCCGCAGAGCCGCCTCGGAGCAGCACGCAGCGGCGCGTAGGGGGTTCTGATCCCCCACCACGCAGCCACCGCCTCAGGCGCTGCACGTTGGGGTTCGGAGAGCCGCCTCGCAGAGCCTCGGAACAGCATGCAGCGGCGGCGGGGGTTTGATCCCCACCGCCACGTGCCGGGTGCCACCGCCCAGAGGCGGCGGCGGCGGCGCAGAGCCGATCTGCTGCAGAACAGCATGCAGTCTCAGAGCAGGCGGCGGTGGTAGGGGGTTCTGATCCCCCCCCACCGCCTCGGAGCGTGCGCAGCGGGTAGGGGTTCTGATCCAACGCAGCCACCGGGCGCTGCACAGAGCCGCCTCGGAGCAGCACGTGGCAGCGGCGTTGGGGGTTCGGATCCCTCGCCAGCGCCGAGCCCTGCGCAGAGCTGCCTCGGAGCAGCACGCAGCGGCGGCGTAGGGGGTTTGGATCCCCCACCGCCACGTGCCAGGCGCTGCGCGGAGCCGCCTCAGAGCAGCATGTGGCAGCGGCGTTGGGGGTTCGGATCCCCCACCACCGCTGGGCCCTGCGCAGAGCCGCCTCGGAGCAGCATGCAGCGGCGGCGTAGGGGGTTTGGATCCCCCACCACCGCGTGCCGGGTGCTGCGCGGAGCCGCCTCAGAGCAGCGCGCGGCGGCGGCGTAGGGGGTTCAGATCCCCTGCCACTGCTGCACAGAGGCGCTGCACAGAGGGGGTTCTGATCCACTGCCGGGTGCTGCGCAGAGCCGCCTCAGAGCACCCCAGCGGAATGGGGGTTTTGATCCACCGCAGCCACGGAGCAGAGCCGCCGATCTTTCGGATCCCCGCCACCGCCGGGCCCTGCGCAGAGCCGCCTCGGAGCAGCACGGAGGCAAGGGCTTGTCTCCTTGCCGAGAGGCGCTGCACAGAAACATGGCTCCCCCACACCCGCCCCCAGGGGAATGCGGGTACCCCAGGGGGAGGGTGAGCGGGCAGTGCGGAGGCAAGGGCTTGTCTTTTTGGAAAGGGCTAAACTGGCCCCAGGGGGAGAAGGCAAGAGCTTGTCTGGCAGCCCAGAGCTTGTCTCCGCAGCCCAGAGCCCTTTAAACATCACCCGCTGCTGCCCGCACCCCTGAGGGGAGGGCAGGCGAGCTGTGCGTGATGGCTCCCCTTTCCCTTAAGCCCTTTGGGGGTCCCTCGATATAGTGGGGCCGCGGTCTGTGAATCGCAAAAGGGCGGGGGACCAGTGTATATCCATAAGACACCACCACCACAAATACCTACAATTCCATATAGGATACACTACTTATGAATTCAAGGCTCTTCTGTTCAGCCTCTCGTCTGTGCCGCGAGTCTTCACCAAGTGCCTCATCCCGGTCCCGGCTTCCCTTCGTCTCCAGGGGATAAATGTGTTTCCTTATCTAGACGACTGGCTTCTTGTGTCAACTACAAGAGAAAAATCACAACAGGATCTCAACATAACTGTTCGGCTCCTTAGCTCTCTTGGTCTCAAATTGAATCTCAAAAAAATCAATCCTCGAACCATGCCAGATCGTCAACTACATTGGAACAAGGCTCAATTCCACCAAAGGCAAAGCCTTCCTGTCCGACAATCGGTACACAAAAATAAGACAAATGCTTCTCAAATTTCATGCACCAGCAAGGGTCACCACTCGAGAAGCTCAACGCCTGCTGGGACTCATGGCTTCGACCACCTCCATACTTCCACACACCAGGCTAAAAATGAGATCACTTCAAGCCTGGCTCCTCACCCAATTTCGTCCTCACATTGTCATCTTCAATGGTGGAACTCCGTGGTAAACCTTGCCATTGGAAGGCCCTTTTGTCATTGTTACCCGTCCATTCAGTTAACTACAGATGCCAGCACCACCAGATGGGGTGCAACATGCAACGACCTGAAAATTCATGGCTGGTGGTCCACCGCTGAAAAAGCCCTGCACATCAGCCTTTTGGAACTTCTGTCCGTCTTCAAGGCCTTCCGCTCATTTGAACCACTGCTACTCTTATTGCACAGCCCAAATAATTACAGACAACACTACGGCCTTATATTATGTGAACAAGCAAGGGGGAATTCACTCTCGCCCTCTCCTCAACCTAACCATTTGTCTGTAGGAGTGGTGCACCACACTGTCCATTTTCCCTATGGCGATTCACATTTCCTCCCAAGACAACTCAACAGCAGACCAACTAAGCAGACTGCGACACAACAACTATGAGTGGAGCCTCCTGTCATCAGTCTACAATTCTCTCTGTTGCCATTGGGGAACATTCCTAATAGATCTCTTTGCAACAGATATGAACGCAAAATGCAATATGTACTGCTCCCAAGCAAGCTTGGGAAATCGCTCCCTTGGGGACGCCTTCTCCATCAGCTGGCATGGCCATTTCCTCTACACCTTTCCGCCTTTGCCCCTCGTACAGAGGACAGTGATGAAACTTCGTTATGACCACTCCAATGCCATACTCATAGCCCCGTGGTGGCCACGCCAACCTTGATTTGTGATGCTGCGATCCATCGCAAGGGACTACAGGCACCTACTGTGACTACCAAATATCATCTCCCAGAATGAGGGTCAAATTCTACATTCTGACCTCTCAGTCCTGCATCTAACAGCTTGGCTGATAGCCTATCTATAGAGCAAGTACTACAAGTTGCCAGAAAACTGTCTACTAACATGTTATATGCATATAAGTAGAGAACCTTCTATTCTTTCGCGGATCACCACCATTTCCCCATCAGTCCTACCAAATTGGATGCACTCCTATGTTTCTTCTTGATATTGTTTAACCAAGTACTCTCCCTATCCACCCTTTGGGTTTACATCTCTGTGATTGTAGCCCATCAACCTTCCCAATCTGAAACTGCCCTGTTCTTCCGGCACGCCACTCTGAAGCAGTTTCTCAGAGGACTCAACAACATTTGACCTTGTCTTCTCGGCCCACACCTCAATGGTCGCTTTCGCTAGTCCTTCATTGTTTGATTTGGGCACCCTTTGAGCCACTGGCACCGTAACCCTTGTATACACTTACCTTAAAGACAGTTTTTCTCATAGCAATTACATTAGCTAGACGAGCCTCTGAGCTTTCTGCACTGAGGGCTGACCCTCCATTCTTACAGTTTCACCAGAATAAAGTCACACTCTACCCTAATATTTCTTTTCCCCCCAAGGTTGTTTCCAGTTTCCATCTCTCTCAACCCTTGATCCTCCCCACATTCTTCCCAAATCTATCTACTGACGTGGAAAGAATGCTGCACACACTCTACATTCAATGAGCTCTCCTTTTCTACTCCTCTCGTACTGCTCTTATTAGAAAATCACAGAGACTCTTCATTAGAACCTCTGAGCCGTCTATGGGCTGTCCAGTATCTTCACAAACTATCTCCAAATGGATTGCTGCTGTTATTAAACTGGCTTATGAACTTATCAAAGTCCCGCTTCCGTCAGTACCGAGGGCACATTCAACATGATCAGTAGCTTCCTCCACTGCCTTTCTACATGGAGTCTGCCTTAAAGACATTTGTAAAGCTGCTACATGGTCCAATCCATCCACATTCATTAACTGTTACAAACAGGATGTCAAGGCCAAAGTTGATGCAGCCTTTGGTAGGGCC
This sequence comes from Phrynocephalus forsythii, assembly GCA_029282475.1. Classification (NCBI taxonomy): domain Eukaryota; kingdom Metazoa; phylum Chordata; class Lepidosauria; order Squamata; family Agamidae; genus Phrynocephalus; species Phrynocephalus forsythii. The sequence continues at coordinate 130,711,629 of JAPFRF010000010.1, read as the reverse complement.
AGTCTCACCTCATCTTTGTCATGACGGCCCTCCAGCTTGCTAATCACCCAAGGTGTGTATTCACAGATGTCAGGAAGAAAAAATGATGTTACTTACCTGTAACTTTGGTTCTTCGAGTGGACATCTGTGAATTCACACTCCCCACCCATGCTCCCCTCTATCCATCACATTGTCTCCTCTTATCTTTCAGCGGTGGATAGCTTGAAGCAGCAAGCATGGGAATTGGGGAGCATGCACAGTGAGGAGAGGAGGTCCTATATTGCACAAGAGCTTGGAATGTCTGGTGATCTTCGCGCAGGCGCAGAAAACCCCAAGGTGTGAATTCACAGATGTCCGCTCAACGAACCAAAGTTACAGGTAAGTATGGTAACCTATTGGACTGGAATTGCCAAAGAAGAAGGGAATGTTATTTAGGTGTTTATCAGTTCTTGTTTTTAATCTGTTTCATTTTCTCTGCTTTTGACAAGCATCAAGATAATACTGTACTTAATTCAGAATCTGTAGCACCAAATAGTATTTTCACTGATAAATAAGATGTTATCGGTATATACCTGGTAGAACATACAAATAAGAATGAATTTTTTTCACTATGTAAAACAAGGAGTTTGGGTTCAATTTGAATACTAATTCTAGATTATTTGGCCAGTGATTTTTTTTATTTTATTTATCTCTGCAGGTCTATTCTGTCTCTCTTTCTGTCTTTCTTTCCCTGTCTTCCTGACCTATTCCATCCCCTCTGTCTTTTTCAGAATTAATGTAAAAATTATGCCTGGAAGAGAAGAATTAAGACATTTCTTTCCTCTTTTCTAGCAACAGATTGTATTAGCATTGCATGGCTTTATTTCATGATTGGTTACATGCAGCATGAGGGGATCAACTGGCTGGATACAGGAACCGATTAAAGGTCTGTTTGAGGGAGGGGTGGCCCCAGTCTTCTGGAAGGAGGCGGTTTTGAAAGAGTTTCCTAAAGAAACTAGATGGCATCTTGGCCCTTCCTTTGTGCATATGGTAAAGAGTAAGATCTTGATTATTTACTTCTTCCCCAGACCCCAATGTTTTTATTCAGAAATTATTTGCTGTGCATGGCGAGTAGGGAGGAATGAGGAAGAAACCCATTATTTCAAGTCACAATGCAGTTAGAGGGAAAGCACAAGCAGAGCCCATGTCTAATCTCTAATCCCTAGCTATGCAAAATCCTACCCACTGTGCTTCCAGATGTGAGATGCAGCTGAAGAACACCAGAGTAAATTAAGATGATAATATGAATATTTCACTCTTTCACACATTAGTAGTTGCAGAAACCAGCCCATGTGAATAAGGGCTTTCTTGAAACTTCATTTTAAATCATTGGATTTAACAGGGAAATTAGTGAACCAAAAGGAAAAGAACCAAACATGGCACTTCCATATATTCTTCTGCATAATTTTCATTCTCTGGACCTTTATCTTGACCTGCTTCTGTCCTGTCTGTCTGTCTGTCTGTCTTTCTGTTTGCATTCTTCCTGTGTTTCCTCATTTTATTAGAACAGGCCCCCTTGGTGCCCATGCTGGAGCCCATACAGGAGCTTCCAGAGGAGGAAAAAGGTAATGATAGACCAATCAGAGCAATTGTGTCCTGCAATGGTCATGGTTTACTGGGGCTACAAAGGTATACACAAGTGGGGTTTCCAAGGCCTTGACACCCTGATTTCCAGCTTGTTATACAGTAGGGTCATGTTTTCTAGCCACCATTGCCCTCCAAAAACAGCCCACCATTGCCCACCATTGCTCCTCCAAAAACAGCCTTTACTGCTGCTTGATCTTCCTTCCTGCCTATTAACTCCCAACAACTGCTCTTCCAAAACCTCCCGAGACTTGTTTGGGATCTTCTTTGCTACCATGCTGAAGTATGCTTTTGGAACTGCAACAGAGGGTATCTATCTCCGGACCAGATCAGATGGAAAACTCTTCAATCTCTCTAGATTGAGAGCAAAGTCTAAGGTACAGGTGAATTGTTTGTGGGATCTCCTCTTCGCTGATGACACTGCCATTACTGCTCACTCTGCTGAAGATCTCCAACAACTCATGGATCATTTTAGTAAAGCTTGCAAAGATTTTGGGCTAGAAATCAGCCTGAAAAAAACACAAATAATGGGCCAGAATGTGGACTCTCCTCCTCGCATTACAATTTCTGCAAAAGAACTGGAGGTTGTCCATGACTTTGTATATCTTGGCTCAACTATCTCAGATACACTCTCACTAGAGTCCGAGCTGAATAAACGTATAGGTAAAGCAGCTACTATGTTTTCCAGACTTACAAAGAAAGTATGGCTCAATAAGAAGCTAACAGAACATACAAAGATACAGGTCTATAAAGCGTGTGTACTGAGCACACTTTTGTATTGCAGCGAGTCTTGGACCATCCATGCCTGACAGGAAAGAAAGCTGAATACCTTCCATATGCGCTGTCTTAGGCAAATATTCAACGTTACCTGGCACGACAAAGTTCCAAATAGCATAGTCCTGAATTGAGCTGAAATCTCTTGCATGTTTACTTTATTGAAACAGCGGCACCTACGCTGGCTTGGACACATTGTGAGAATGGACGACGGCCGGATCCCAAAAGATCTTCTATATGGAGAACTAGTGCAGGGAAAGCACCCCAGAGGGAGACCACAGCTGCGGTATAAGGATATCTGTAAGAGGGACCTGAAGGCCTTGGGAATGGACATCAAAAGATGGGAAACCCTGACCTCCAATCGCACTGTCTGGAGGCAAGAGATACAGCATGGTCTACTTAAATTTGAAGAGGTGTCTGTCCAACAGGCAGAGGAAAAGAGGCAGGCACGGAAACAACGAAACTCGAGGACCGGGCAAGAAACAGAATACATCTGCCCCCAGTGCGGTAGAGACTGCCATTCCCGAATTGGTCTATTTAGTCACACTAGGTGTTGTTTTTAGGATCTCTACTCCAGGCATGATACCATAGTCTTTCGAGACTGAAGGATGCCAATGTATACAGTAGACTCATGTTTTCTAGTCATGTAGTACTATGTAGGCACCCCAGTATGCCCACCATTGCTCCTCCAAAAACATCCTTTACTGCTGCTTGATCTTCCTTCCTGCCTATTAACTCCCAACAACTGCTCTTCCCAAGCCTCCAGTGACTTTCTTTCTGAAAGATCCATCAAATTCCTGTAGTCTTTCTTCCTTTGGCCGCAATTGATACTCCCTTCATTTTTCTTGGATTCCTCAGAAAGGTGGGGAGTCTATATCTTGCTTTTTAAATGAAAAAGAGGAAACTGCCTTTGGGAAGAATTTCCATTTTAATTTTCTTGCAAGTTATGTTTGACTCTTAAACCACTGTTGGATTGTTCTTGCTCTATCATTCATGGCACTGCAGTATTTACAACTGCTTCTAGCTGATCAATTCAAATTGAGGTTATCAAAAGACTCAACTTACTTACTCATTTTGTGAAAATCTGCTATATAAATATGGTATATACTAAAATGGCTACCAACCCTAATTTGTTTTTATAAAAACTGCACCATTAACTATCTTATTTTGTTAGGAAGTCATTTCCCCTTTATATGGTATCCTTTTGAAATATATACAGTACTGTATCTAGTACTGTGTACAAGTTTGAATATAAACTGTCACAGTGTTCACATTGTGTTGCAATGAGAGAATAAATATTGAAAGGCATGTTTATGTTTACAGCCCAAGTTTCATCACTTTTGCATGTATTGTATCTTCTCTTGCCAATTCCTTACACATTACCCCACATTACATAATATATAGACTGATAAAATGCAGCTTAGCAGGAGATAAATACAACTTGTAATGAGTCACTGCATACTTTGGCAAAAGGGCCACTCATGGATAATGTGCAGGTAGGTAGAACTTGCCAGAAATTGTGCATGAAATGTCATGGTGAAGATGCCAGTATATAGTTAAGGAAATTACTGAGAAATGAAGGGACGGGTTGTAGAGTGAGCTGAGCAGTTTGGGTTCTGTTTTCTGATGTTGCTGTTAAGACCCAGATACATTAAGTTAAATCCAGATTTGATCATACATAAGATAGATGAACTGAAATAAGTGGGATGCATGTTATATTTGATTATCCCATTGGTTTTAGTCATTCTGTACAAAGCATGAATGCATTTGAATATAATAAGAACATAAGAACATAAGAAGAGCCATGCTGGATCAGGCCAAAGGCCCATCTAGTCCAGCTTCCTGTATCTCACAGCGGCCCCACCAGATGTGTTTGGGAGCGCATGAGACTCTGATACCACTCTCCTGCATCTGGCCCTTGAAGTACCCTGGTTTAAACCCTGGAGGTTACACATCTCCATCATGGTTTGTAACCTGTGATGGACTTTTCCTCCAGGAATCTGTCCAATCCCCTTTTGAAGGCATCCAGGTCAGATGCCATCACCACATTGTGTGGCAGGGAGTTCCATAGACTTACAACGCGCTGGGTGAAAAAATATTTTCTTTTGTCAGTTCTTACTCTCCCAGCCCTCAATTTGAGTGTATGTCCCCTTGTTCTGGTATTTTGGGAGAGGGAGAAGAGCTTCCCTCTATCCACTTTACTCATACCCTGCATTATTTTGTATGTCTCAATCATATCCCCCCTCAATCGTCTTTTTTCCAGACTAAAGAGGCCCAAATGTTTTAGCCTTTCTTCATAAAGGAGGTGCCCCAGCCCAGTAATCATTTTAGTCGCTCTCTTCTGCACCTTTTCCAGTTCCACTATGTCTTTCTTGAGATGCGGTGACCAGAATTGTACACAATACTCCAGGTGGGGCCTTACTATTGTTTTGTATAACGGCATTATAATGTTGGCTGTTTTATTTTCAATCCCCTTTTTGATAATCCCTAGCATGGAATTGGCCTTCTTCACCGCTGCCACACATTGGGGAGACACCTTCATGGAGCTGTCCACCAACACACCAAGATCTCTTTCCTGATCCGTCACGGATAACTCAGAGCCCATGAGTTGATAGATGAAGTTTGGATTTTTTGCCCCAATATGCATTACTTTACATTTGGTTACATTAAAACGCATTTGCCATTTCTCAGCCCATTCCCCCAGTTTGGAGAGATCCTTCTGGAGCTCTTCACAATCTTCTCTGGTTTTTACCACACGGAAAAGTTTTGTGTCATCGGCAAACTTGGCCACCTCGCTGTTTATCCCTGTCTCCAAGTCATTTATGAACAGATTGAAAAGCACCGGTCCCAGGACAGAGCCCTGGGGCACACCGCTTTTCACTTCTCTCCATTGTGAAAATTTCCCATTGACACCTACTCTTTGTTTCCTGGATCTCAACCAGTTCTCAATCCATAAGAGGACCTGCCCTCTTATCCCCATGACTGTGCAATTTTCTCAGCAGCCTTTGGTGAGGGACTGTGTCAAAAGCCTTTTGAAAATCCAGATAGACTATATCAACCGGTTCACCCAAATCCACGTGCCTGTTGACCTTTTCAAAAAATTCTAAGAGGTTTGTCAGACAAGATTTACCCTTACAGAAGCCATGCTGATTTTCTCTCAGCAAGGTTTGTTCTTTTATGTGTTTTAAGATTTTCTTTTGGATGAGGCTTTCCACCATCTTCCCTGGGACAGATGTAAGGCTAACCGGCCTGTAGTTTCCTGGGTCCCTCTCCTTCCTTTTTAAAAATTGGTGTGACATCTGCTATCCTCCAGTCCTCCGGCACTGTGGCCGTTTTAAGAGACAAGTTGCATATAACCGTTAAGAGATCTGCAATTTCATTTCTCAGTTCCCTAATAACCCTTGGGTGGATGCCATCTGGGCCAGGTGACTTGTTAATCCTCAATTTATCAATTAGTCCTAAAACCTCCTCTCTTTTAACCTGTATTTGATTTAATTCTTTAGTCAAGAGGGGTGGCTCAGGCAGCGGAATCCGCTGAAGGTCCTCTGTCGTGAAGACAGACGCAAAGAACTCATTCAATTTCTCTGCAATGTCCAAGTCTTAACCTCCCCTTTTCCTCCCTCACCATCCAGAGGGCCAACTGGTTCTCTGGCAGGTTTTCTACTTCTAACATATTTAAAGAAGCTTTTATTATTGCCCTTTATATTGCTAGCTATTCGTTCCTCAAAGTCTTTCTTTGCCTCCCTTATCATCTTCTTACATTTCTTTTGCCAGAGTTTGTGATCCTTTTTATTTTCCTCATTTGGGGAGGATTTCCATTTACAGAAGGACCTCTCCTTGCACTTTAGAGCCTCTCTAACTCCACTCGTTAACCATGCCGGTGTCCTCTTGGACTTAAATGAGCTCTTCTTTCTTTGTGGTATGCACTTGTGCTGGGCCTCTATTATTGTTGTTTTAAACAGGCTCCACGCACTCTGAAGAGATTGGATTCTTCTAACCTTCCCCTTCAGTTTCTCTCTAACTAGTTAATCTGTGATATAGTTATAGGTTTCACTGTGATCTTTGGGGGAATTGAATCTAACACATAGATTTCTACTAATTTTATGATGGCTAGTGGTATAATAGTTGTCCTTTGCTCTGAATTTAGAAACTTTTTGTCACAGCTCTACACAAGTCATGAAAGAAATAAAGTTCAGATGTCTCCCACACAAAATTATCTTCCTACAGCTCTTGGATTTCTTAAGGTGCTCCTTCTGTTCACCATGAAGTAAGGTGGACAGATGTGACATCTTAGTTAGATAGCTGAAACATCCCTAATAAACTAAAGCTGCACAAGTAGTGATTGCTGGTATAGTATAGGCATCCTTAAGTCTCAAGAGACTATGGTATCATGCTCTGTATAGAATCCGTGTTGTGTGCACACTGCATGCAAAGCTGAAGTGGCCTCTTCAGAGCACAAGACCTGGGTAGAGTAATATGGAAGATAAACGGTTACCCAAGCAGCAAAAAAATACCCTCCCCATGTCACTGGGATGGTCTAATGCAGTGGTTCTCGACCTGTGAGTCCCAAGTTGTTCCTGGACTGCAACTCCCAGAAACCCCTTCCAGCACAGCGAGTGGTGGAGGCTTCTGGGAGTTGCAGTCCAGGAGCATCTGGGGACCCACATGTTGAGGACCACTGGTCTAATGCAATGGCAGAGCTGATATGATTAGTTCCAGCTGTGTTGCAGGAGTTACCAGAACATGATTGTACATAACCATGAACTGCCTCTGGGTCCCCGGCTCCGGATTTTGCCTCGAGGTTAACTCTTGAAGCGTTTTCCAGAAATGGATATAACTACAAGGCAGTGGAGGTTTAAAAATCAGAGTTTGCCTTCTTCTCCTAGAAGATGGCTCTTCCATTTTATCTGCCCTTTTGGCATAAAGCCCTCTTCCACCTTCAAAACCATTAACCATCTTCTCCTGTAAGCCTGAGAATGGGGGCCTGATATATAGAACAAGTAGTCTTTATCCTCATTAAACCTGTTAGATGTACAGTATTGTATATCTATAATTTTAAATTGTGCAGCTTGAATAAAGAAATGTTTCAGAATTATTCAGTGACCTTCATTGCCAAGCTAAAATGTGAACTTTGATCTTCTACAACCAAACTGAATTCTAGCCAGACCGATGAAGCTGTTTGGATGAACAGCGAAACGTTTCTATCTCTCAAAAAAGAAGTCCAGTAGCCATGACTCAACTCCCAGTTCTAGCCAAGCTTGCATTTTCATTTTACTTGAACAGGAAGGTGGATTTGATCAGGCAAAGGTGTACAGGTGACTGCAAGATACAGTGGAAACCTTTTCATGTGGTGTCTTTCAAGGGCATTCTTCAGTTTTGCTTTTTTGAAGTATTGTGTGTTTGATGGCTGCTTAGTAGTGATATTTTGTTTCTTTGAATAATAATTTAAAAACTGTTCTGTTTTAGATACAGAGAAAATTGTACCCAGAATAGAGAGGAGCAAGCACCATATAATAAATACTCTGAAGAGCAATCCTTCTTTAACAAAAGAGCTGAGAGCTGTTTTGGAACAAACCTTAGCAGAGAAGTTAGAATCCTTGGGAATCAAATCGGTAAGCTTTCTTTAAATTATTTTGAAAAGAGAAGGAAGAGACTTCTCCATTTCACTTTAGTTCTATATTCCCCAGCTTGGGGCCCTCTAGCAATCCTGAACTATAAAGCCCACTGTCTCTTAATCCAATAGGGAACAGTAATTACTTTTAACTAAATCATAGACTGCAAATCACTGATAAAATCTAACACAAAGACCTTAAATTTTCAAAAAGGAAATTTCCCAAAGGTGAAGAAGCTAGTAAAAAAGAAGCTGGAGGGGAAAACAGAGTGAGTCCAAACACTCCAAGAGGCATGGAGGCTGATGATGATGATGATGATGATGATGATGATGATGATGATGATGATGATGATAACAACAACAACAACAACAACAACAACAACAACAACAACAATGACAACAACAACAAGAGGCCCAATTGGAATGCATACCTAAAAGGAAAAAGGGCACTGCCAGGTCTAAGAGGACTCCAATGTGGCTTACAGGAGCTGTTTGGGAAGTGATCAAAAGCAAGAAAAGCTCATTTAGAAGATGGTAGGCTTGTCCAAACAAAGACAACAGGCAGGAACTTAAAATAAATTCTGGCAGAACAAATGCAAGGCAACAATCAGGAAAGGAAAGCAAGACTTGGAGGAGCGTATACCTAAAAATTCTTAAAGAAATAACGAGAACTTCTTTAAGTACATTAGAAGTAAGAACCCAACTAGGAAAGGCCATTGGACCATTAGACAACAGTGGAAGTCAAGGGATTATTAAAGAGGAAACAGAGGTTGCAGAGAGACTCAATGAATTCTTTGCTTCAGTATTCACTGAAGAAAGCAGAGATGACATGACCAAAACAAAATCTATCTTCGTACGGAGGGAAACTGAAGAATTAAATCAGATAAAAATAACCAGGGAGGAGGTCCTTGCTTGTCTTGTTAAACTAAATGCTAACAAATCACCAGGACCAGATGGCAACCATCCACGAGTTCTCAAGGAACTTAAAGATGAAATTGATGATTTCCTAGCCAAAATATATAATCTTTCCCTCAAGTCAGGCATTGTGCCTGATGACTAGAAGGTAGTGAATGTAACACCAGTCTTCAAAAAAGGATCCAGAGGTGATCCAGGAAATTACCAACTGGTCAGTTTGACATGTGTCCCAGGTAAAGTGATGGAAACTATCCTAAAAGATAAAATTAATAGGCACATAGAAGAGAAGGTTTTTGCAAGTGCAAATCATGCCTCACTAATCTGTTAGAATTTTTTGAGAGTGTCAATATGCATGTGGATAGATCCAGTTGACATTATTTCTGGACTTTCAGAAGGCTTTTGACAAGGTTCCACATCAAAGGCTCTTGAATAAACTTGCCAGTCATGGAATAAAAGGACAGGCCTTGTCCTGGATCAGCAACTGGCTAAGCAACAGGAAACAGAGGGTAGCCCTAAATGGACATTTATCCAAGTGGATGGAGGTAAAGAGTGGGGTCCCCCAAGGTTCAGTACTAGGACCCCTGCTTTTCAACCTCTTCATAAATGATCTAGAAGTAGTAGTAAATAGCAAGGTAGCCAAATTTGCCAACAACACTAAATTATACAGGGTAATAAAAACAGAAATATTGTGATGACTCCAGAGGGATCTTTTGACACTGAGGGAGTGGGCAAATCAGTGGCAAACCAGAGCTTCAACATTAGTAAGTACAGAGTGATGGACGTTAGGGCAAAAAAACTCCAATTACATTTATAAACGGATGGGGCCAGAACTCTCTGCAACAAACCAGGAGAGGGACCTTAGTATCCTGGAAGGTGTCAACCTAATGTGCCGCAGCAGTGAAAAAACCAAACTCAATGCTAGGAATCATTAGGAAAGGTAGAGAAAATAAGTCAGCAAGCATCATTTTGCCTCTTTATAAATCTATGGTGAGGTCCCATCTGGAGTATTGTGTACAAATCTGGTCACCATACCTCCAGAAGGATATTATGGAAATGGAAAAAATGCAGAGGAGGGCAACCAGAATGATTGGGGGACTGGAACACCTTCCTTACCATCTGAGGCTGCAACAGCTGGGCCTCTTCACTCTTGAACGGCAGCATCTAAGAGGTGACCTGATTGAAGTTTATAAAATCATACACAGGGTGGACAAAGTAGATAAGGAAAAACTGTTTTCCCTCTCACACAACACTAGAACTAGTGGGCATGCCATGAAACTTTTGGGTGCTAGATCTCAAACAAATAAGGGAAAGTACTTTTTCACCCAGAGGATCACTGGTCTCTGGAACTCCCTGTCAGAAGAAGTGGTGACAGCTGTCAGCCTTGACAACTTTAAGAAAGGATTAGACAGGTTCATGGAGAACAAGGGTATCAATGGCTACCATGGTGGTGCCGTCCATCTGGAACAACCTACCTAGCGAGCTGAGGCAGGCTCCCTCGTTGGCGTCCTTTAGGAAAGGCCTTAAGACCCTCCTTTTTAGGGACGCCTTCAAAAATGACTAGAGGTTTTTTTTTTTTTTTTTTTTTTTTTTTTTGTTTCCCTGCCATTGCCACCGTCCTTGCTCCTTTGCTTTTTATGTGAACCGCCCTGAGTTCCCGTTTGGGAAGTAGGAGCGGTATATAAGTGTGAAAAATAAATAAATAAATAATAAATTATTGATGCCTAAGGAAAACCTCCGGGTTGGAGAGATAGGCAGGATATCTCTCAGTGCTATTTGCAGGGAGTCTTAAGCAGTTGAAGACACCTGCTTGGGAATACCCTGAAGCAAATGGTGAGCTGCTGTGTGAGACAGAAGGCTGGGCTGGATGGGCTGTGGCCTGTTCCAGCAAGACTGTTCTTATGTCAGGCCTGGTTAGCATTTGGATTGGAAAATACACAGGAATACCAGGTCTCTCCAGATAGAACTTGGAAAAACAAATATTGCCTTAATCTCTGAAGAGCCTTTATTTATTTATTTATTTATTTATTTATTTATTTATTATTTTATTATTTTATTATTTTATTATTTTATTATTTTATTTTATGCATTTTTAGACCGCACCGGTTTCCCAAAAGGACTCTGGGCAGTTTACGTGAATGCAAATAGTCAGCAAAATAAACAATGTTGTTGTTGTTCAGTCGTTCAGTCGTGTCCGGCTCTTCGTGACCCCATGGACCAGAGCTCGCCAGGCCTTCCTATCCTCCACTGCCTCCCGGAGTTTTGTCAAATTCATTTGGGTTGCATCGATGACACCGTCCAGCCATCTCATTCTCTGTCGTCCTCTTTTCCTTTTGCCTTCGATTTTTCCCAGCATCAGGGACTTTTCCAGGGAGTCCTCTCTTCTCATGAGGTGGCCAAGGTACTGGAGCCTCAGCTTCAAAATCTGTCCTTCCAGTGAACATTCGGGGTTGATTTCTTTCAGAATGGATAGGTTTGATCTCTTTGCAGTCCAGGGGACTCTCAAGACTCTCCTCCAGCACCACAGCTCAAAAGCATCAATTCTGCGGCGATCAGCCTTCTTTATAGTCCAGCTCTCACCTCCATACATTACTACTGGAAAAACCATAGCTTTAACCATCCTGACCTTAGTTGGCAAAGTGATGTCTCTGCTCTTTAGGATGCTATCTAAAAGCAGGCGTCTTTTTATTTCGTTGCTGCAGTTGCCATCTGCAGTGATCAAGGAGCCCAAGAAAATAAACTCTGTCATTGCCTCCATTTCTTATTTATTTGCCAGGATTTATTGGCCATGATCTTAGTTTTTTTGATGTTGAGCTTCAGCCCATTTTTTTCACTCTCCTCTTTCACCCTCATTAAGAGGTTCTTTAATTCTTCCTCACTCTCTGCTATTAAAGTAGTATCATCTGCATATCTGAGGTTGTTGATATTTCTTCCGGCAATCTTAATTCCGGCTTGTGATTCATCCAGACCTGCCTTTCTCATGATGTACTCTGCATATAAGTTAAATAGGCAAGGTGACAGTATACAGCCTTGTCATACTCCTTTCCCAATTCTAAACCAGTCAGTTGTTCCATATCCAGTTCTGACGGTTGCTGCTTGTCCCACATATAGATTTCTTAGGAGACGGATAAGGTGGTCAGGCACTCCCATTCCTTTAAGGACTTGCCATAGTTTGTTGTGGTTTACACAGTCGAAGGCTTTGGCATAGTCAATGAAGCAGAAGTAGATGTTTTTCTGGAACTCTCTGGCTTTCTCCATAATCCAGCGCATGTTGGCGATTTGATCTCTAAGAAATCCAGCTTGTAGTTCCGGAAGTTCTCTTTCCACATACTGCTGAAGCCTGCCTTGTAGAATTTTGAGCATAACCTTGCTAGCATGTGAAATGAGTGCAATTGTGCGATAGTTGGAGCATTCTTTGGCGTTTCCTTTCTTTGGGATTGGGATGTAGACCGATCTTTTCCAGTCCTCTGGCCACTGCTGGGTTTTCCAAATTTGCTGGCATATCACGTGCAGCACCTTTACAGCATCCTCTTTTAAGATTTTAAAGAACGTCACCTCCACTGGCCTTGTTGTTTGCAATGCTTTCTAAGGCCCACTTGACTTCACTTTCCAGGATGTCTGGCTCCAGGTCAGCAATTACTAAATAATAGGAAATGAAAACAAACACACAAAGCAGTAAAAAACTTACAAAAAAGTCATACAAAGATCCAGCAAGCGGCAAAAATACTAAAGGGTGTGTGGGGGGGGAATACAGAACAGGGGGAAGCACAACATAACAGGTATCATCGTATTGCCAAACAAGATAGACATCTGGTTTTACTCCAAGTGCAGCTACACTGGGGGAGTGGGGAAATGCTACAGGTTTGGGGGAGGCTGATTTGCATTTTTTCTATTTTCATGTAATGCAAAGGGAAATTCTTATCAGCTTGTAGTCTCTGTCCTCCCTCCCGCATAGTTTTCCCCTTGTGCTGATGGGGCTTCTTAAAAAAAAAAAAAACAGATCCAGTCACATTGGTATTTAGGCAGATCATTTCATCCAGTGCAAAAAGATATATTCAGAGAGTGTCATGCATGATTTTTCTTGTTTCTTGTCTTTTGTTTAAAAACAGTGAAGAATGAGCAAAGCCTCTCTCTTGTATTTTTAACAGAGAGGAGGAAGCCAGCAAGTAAAGCTGTCAGCAAGATTTTTCCTTACTTTTTTTTAAACAGATAAGGATGAGCAAACCCTCTTTTTAAATACCCTATGTCAGAGCTAACAAGATGAAAAAGCATCCTTTACAGCATATTAGGAAGTTCCTACATAACTGCATTACCTTGAGGTTTATGCAATTGCAAACAAAGTTGCAAACAAGCCTTCCTTTTTCCCTCCTGTGCAGTCATTTAATGCAAAGAAACCCAGGGAAATCTGAATTCACTGAGTGTGACTTCACCATGAAGAAATGCAAGTGAATTCGCATTTCCCTTGCTGTGAAGTTCCATGCTCTGTGTAAGACAGCTTTGTATATTCATCAATACTCACTTTTCTCTTAGTCTAGTGAATCTTCCCAGTCACTTTAAACCTTGTCTCAGACCTGTCCAGATATAGTTCCCACTAAAGTGATCTCTCTGAGAAAGTGACTTTACAAACCAATCCTGTAAAAGGGGAAACAGTTATATTTCTCTGTGTAATGCAATCACGTTTGTGAAAGATCAAGCCTTTTATAGAAAGGCAGCACATGTAATGAAGTTACCTAAGCGTTTTGTAATATCCCCACCCTTCAGAAGCATATCTGTGTTCTTTGCAAAAGCACATCTCTGAAAGTGGAATATGGAATTGTTCTAAAAAAAAAAGTAATGCGAACATTTCTAAAGTATTACACTGTTGTATTTGAATCCAATTTCTCTCTCCTCACCCCGCCCCCAAAACCAGGGTGTTCGTGGCATCCCAAGTGATCATTTGAGTAGAGTCTTGGTGTCTGTTGAATCTGCAAGAGAAGAGAGAAAGAAACAAGTCCCCAACATTCAGCACATTCGAGAACAGCTTGAACGGCAAGTCAGCTTCAGAGTTGCAGAAAGAGCCTCATGCAGCCAGCTGCTTTCCAGCTCTCGTCTTTCACCAAGTGTGGGAACATGTAAGTCTTCCTAACTATTCATATTCTACAGCACAAAAACGATTTGACCCCTATCTATATATGCCATAGGTTAGTTTGTTAATTAGCTAATTTTTGAAAGCTCACTTGTTCTGCAGTCACGCAGTAGATTCATGAAATATTTAAATCTCTGTGCTACTGCTTTTCTATGGAGGTTGGCAGAGATGTAGTGTTAAATTTGGAGACACAGCGGCACAGTCAATATTGACATGTGGTGAGCAGGTCTTTGATAAACGCCATGGTTCTTAATGGCTAGTTTAAGTCCAAACCACCCTCAAAATACTTTACATTACAACAGGGAGAACATGCAACCAAGTCCTGTTCTAGAGGAAAATCCTTCTCTCTCATTTATGGCAAGGATCACAGTTATGCTCAGATGGTAAACTGGAGGAGAGAGGGGGGATTATGTCTCATGTTTACCATCAAAAAAGGCTTGGGACCTTCAACCGTGCACATGGTGGCTATGCTGCATCACTGGTAGACATCACATTCATTTGTAACCCATGGCATGGACAGAACAAGTGTTTGTTTTATTTAACTTGATGTCCAATCGACCAAAGCGGAATATGTGATGTGGCACTAGGACAGCACAATACTTGGGGGCCTGGTGGTTACCGGATGAATCTTTGTATGCCACCTTACCAATTGTGTAATGCTCTGCTGGGTGAGCAGAGCGAGTTGTTTCCTTATTCAAGAAAGTGATTAAACTCTCTCTGTTTTATGAAATCTCTAGCCAACATAGGGAATCAGGACTATAGGCATTTCTTTTGAGCACCTTTCTTTGCCTTGTTCAGATTCTATTTAATACTCCACATTTCTGTTTTCTCGTGAGAACTCAAGGCAGGTTACTGTATTGCTATTAAGATTAATTATTTGAAAGAGATAGTAAAAGCAGATGACTGTGTAAACTTTCACAGAGAGAGACAGAAAAATCAGTGACTGAAGAAGCCAAGCGCCTGTTCAAAGACGGTGAAAGGATATTAAGGAGAGAGCTCAGAAAGCTTCCAGAGGCAGCTCCATGGAGCACAATCCAACTGGCAAAAAGAAATACAGCATTTCTCTCCCCCGCTTTTGCAGATATGATATCATTGGGTATTCCTTAGTAGCATCATGTAGCTTAATCATCAGACTACCTGTGTTTGGCTTACTTTATAATTTGACTTCCATTGTAGTTCAACAGAGGAGAGTTCACATAGGAGGTTCCTTATCCACAGTGTTATCAAAGCCAGTAAAACGTTCTTCCATTGCCAAACGCCAACCTGTACCAAGAACAATCACTGTCAAGAACACATCCACACCAAAGTAAGTGCAAACTTTTACTGAAGATGTAACTTTGTGGGGGGGGGGCTTGGTTGTTTTTATTATTGTGAGCTGCCTTTCACTAGAAAAAAGAAGGAAAAAGTGAAGGGAATTTTAAGCATGCTCCAGATATTTCCTCACATTTCAAATGCAATATGTATCATGTTCATGAACATGGGACAGACCAGTTTTTGCTAAACTGTTTATCACCTTTCAGTCATCTGCCGGCCACTTACAAACTACAAACATTTAGATCAGCATTTGAAGTAGAAATCTTCAGTGCATAGAAACATTATTTTAAACAAATTTGCAACAAAGTATTGTGTGTATTTTTTCCTATCCAGAAGCAAAAAGAGTGCTTTGGGAGGTGGCATTTCCAGGATTTCACACAGTGTTACGTAAGTCTTCTTTTTCTTTTTTATTCTTGGAGGTAGGGAACTATAGGGATGTGAAAAGCATCTGCAAATTTTCTGTTTCCTGGCCACATCATGGAAATTCCTCAGCTTCTCCTAACAATCAAACCCCAGCCATGTCTTCTCTGTTATTTAATTTTTTTTTTTTTCCCCATCCATTTTTCAGTCCAGGAGAACTTAACAGACTCTATGTAGCTTAGTGCCCTTTGAGATGAATCCTGTGCAGAAAAGATGCCATCGTGCTCTGGAAGTGTTATAATCTTTTGCATCTTGGCATTTTGCTTAGGAAAAAATGGCCAGAAAACCTCTAAGAAGTCCTGTATGATTTTTTGATTTGGGGGAGAGATCTTGAGCAAAAAAACCTCACTGCACCCCCCATCCCCACAGCTTCTGTCTGAAATTGAAAGGCTGGGATATCCACATCCCTAATCCAGATTGTACAATTTACCCCCTCCCCCAATTCTAGACTCTAAACTAATTGAGGCAAGGAGGAAAGGCCAGCTTGTAAAGATGCTCTGTGTAAAGAGACAGGTGGTCTATTAATGCAGACAGAACAAAAGGATTGCGAGAGAGAAAATGCTGGGTAAGACATTCCACTCTTAAGATGAAGCTCTGCTGGCATTCCTTTGGCTCCTTTTATCAGCTGCTATTGACATGTTGGCAACACAGTCTAATTGTTAGTCCCAAGTAGAGGCCACTCATTGAATTGGTTCAATTCCTATTTAGCAATTGGTTCAGGCGGTCTACCTTCTCCAAAGAGGCTAGCAGTTGAGTTTAGGCCAATGAGTCCTTGAGTTCTTTGAATGTCGATAACACTTTGTTATAAATTCCAAGACAGGCCTGCAGCTCTGGTTACTCTCCACATCATTATCATGTACAACTCTTTGCACACAAAGTGGTAGTCATGAACCACAACTGACAATTATTCAGGCCAAAATCAGCTAGATTGTTCTCCTTACTAAACCCATCTTTACTGGAGGTGGGGGGGAGACAACCTGTGATCTCTCAGAGGCAGTCCTGGACCCACTCATCCCATCCACCCTATGCCATGACTGGCATATCCCCTTTCTTTGCAGAAATGGGATCCTGCCGTTCCACATAGGTAGTGGAGCTACCGTTATCCAGTGGGGCAGAGAGCCAATGTATTGTTTTGACCTTCCTTAGAGATGGGCAGGGTGTCTTCTCTTCTTCTTTACCGCACTTTGATGAGAGACTATGGAGAGACTGGTGGGAGTGCTTAATATGATAAGGTGGTTAAGGAACATTTGGCCGAGTCACTGTTTTTCTACAGTATTTGTGTCTCCTAATTTAATGTTACTGGAATTGGATGAATCTGCAGATTTCCCCTCCCTCCCCCCCCTTAGAACCCCACCATTTACCTCAGAGGAAGAAGGGGAAGAAGATGGCATCTTGCAGTCTTACATCTCCCCGGAATTATCACAGCCGGTGGCCTCCAAGAGCAGCAGCAAAAACGCCTTGCCTAGATTTGCAAGCCAGAGTGACGTGAGCTCATCTGAAGAAGAGGAGGTGGTGGAGCAAATCAAAGCCAATCGTCAGCCTTCAAGAAGTATGCAAGTTAGTTCTGTGGGCAGCCTTAAGGAGGAACTGTAGGCACGCTGCAGCTTAAAAGGAGAGGCTGCTGCCCCATTCACCCTGGGTCCTGACATCTTTTATAATCTGATGGAGATTTGCAAAGCAGAGAGAACTCTGTTCTTGGCCATCTACATTGGGTGTGGGATATGGGGTACACCCAATGTGCCCCATGTGTTTTCCGTCCTTGAGTACAAAGAAGGGATGGAGTATTCGCTCTTTTCTGCCTCAACCCATTGCATCCCCGGCATACAGTGCCTGGTCACGTGTTCTTAATAGACTAGAGCTTATATGTACCCAGATCACAAAGAAATGGTCTCCAAGGCAAGACCACCTTACATATAAATAGGGGGGGGGGGCAGAGTGGTATAGATGATGGTGCAGCAGCATTGCTTGGGAGGGTTGCACCATTATGTAAATCAGGATGACCATATATCCTCTCATGCTCATGATCGTCTAGGCACCGTTATCCAGAGAGGGACTGAACAAAAGGAAAAGCTTCCTTTGAGTCACGGAAAGGAAAGTAAACCCCCTGAAGGAATTAATGGTAGTGGTCCAGAACCCACTCAGAAGTGTCCCCATGGAACAAAGGTATTCAATTTTGTGGTTTAAAGATCGCATCTGTATTGAGACATGTTTTCTTCTCTAAACTGCTTTCCTTTACACTGAAGTGGAAAATTAGTGGATAATTTACTAACAAAGAGGTTTCTTTCCAAAATATTTTTGTTGCATTCTGTTAACTACCCTGCATCTGTCGACAGGACCTCTGTGGCCAGTATTTGTTCAAGATAGTTGTGATTGACCTGTCAAAAACATTAATTCATTATTCATTCATTCACTTTATTTACATGCTGTATTTCTCCCAAAAAAGGGATTCAAGGTAACTTACAAAATGCTTAAAAGACAAATTTTAGCTAAAAACACAATAAATAACATTATTAAACAGCAGTTAAAATATTTTCAAGCTGTAAAAATAACAACTGAATTTAAAAAAGTAAGCCATTTAAACACTTAGGTTAGAATTTCATTGCATCTTACATGTGTTATCAGTGGTTTGCCAATCTGTCCCGTACACAGCACCTCCTTAGTTAGATGCCATGTGCAGCAGCAGCTTCTGTTATTTACCTCCAATGCATGTAAATACTCAGTAGGATTCTGGCCTCAGGCTTTTACAACCAATTCAGCATTCAGATTATGAACAGTAAAATAAATAACTCAAAAGATCTACTGTTCAACCAAAGTAAAATTAGGATGTACATGGTAATCTCTCAGGACAGCTTTAGCTGCAGCCATGTGAAAAAGATTTAAAATACATGGCAGGTAAAACAGTGTCCTAGCTTCAACAATCTGTTGTAGAAAAGCTCTTGGCTAATTTCATGTGATCATTTGGGATCACTGGGTTGGAAAGAGGACACAAACAAGGCTGGACTGTTTGGGAAGATTAAGCTTCCAGAGGACCTGTGTTAACCCCATGCATGTTCGTGTGTTTATGTGCATGTGCTCCCTATGCTAGATGCACTGATTGTACACCATGGTTTTTAAAGAGGGCCTTCTCAAGGTAGTCTCTGTTGAAAAACTAAAGCAGAAAGTTCCAACATAAATATAAAAGTTTTAGGGTTTCACACATAGTAGATTTTAGGTTTAGTATTGGGTCTCCAACTAAAAAGAGCAATTGGCAGATGGTGTGGAGGATATAAACTCTGGGAAGCTGGTTTCAGAGGACTATAAACAAATCTGATGACCTGGTATGAGCAGGTTACATATCTTTTTTTTTTTAATGACATGAATTTGAACTAACTTCTAACTTCTGCTCAGCACATCTCTCTATTTGTTACTGATATGATGGCTGAAATTAAGCAGCGCAACTTCCACCCCATAAGGCTGAGGATGTCATCAACCAACTGGCAGTTTTTCAGAAAGTAAGGATTTCCACCAAAAACCCAAAGGTCCCAAGACTCACTTGGGGCGCTTTTAGTGGGAAGGGCACTTTGGGGCTACAGGATGAGGTAGAAGCTGTGAGTTTCAGAAATTAACTCCTCCTCTTTCTCCTGTGCCTTCAGTAAAAGAGATGCCAAGGGAGACTTAGCATATGCAATAGGTTGCCAGTTACCTTGAGAGGTGGTGAGTGCTCCATCTCAGAACCCGTTAAAGAGAAATTTGGACCACCGCCTGGCAGATATACCTTGAATTGTATCCCTACATCGAGCAGGGAGTTGGACTTGATGACGTTGCAGGCCCCTTCTGACTTCACTGTTCTATGATTCTGTGACCTTGGGAGTGGGAGAAATCAGAAATGTTTAAGTTCCCCCAAACCACAATGACTGATGGCATCACCATCCTTGGGGGTATAAGTTAAAGCGACAAAATTTCACCCAGCTCAATGAATCAAACAGGGTTGGGAAGATCTAAGGGCATCCGTGTCTTCTTAAGGTCAGTGGATAATGAAATCACCATTGGCAACTTGTGACTGGAATAGTAATGTCTTTTTATTTCCTCCAGTTGAGATGAATAAGCTATAAAAATGTCGTATTTTGGTTTTTTTCCTTCTAAAAACATAATGGATTTGTACACATTTTGGTATGCTGTAGTTGAACATTCTGTTTCACCAGATCCTAAACAGGCCAATGGGAACACGTTCCAAGGGTTTGACATAAAGAAGAGAACGCCAGACAAATGCCACTAAGCAGCAGCCCTTCACCCATGCAAGGGATGGAGCTGGCAGCAGCAAATAAAACACAGGCAGTTGTTGGGGTGGGAATGGGGGGGGGGGACACAGAGGCACTGCTAGCAGCTGCACAAGTGAAAATACATGGCAGACCCCATGGAGCAAGAAACCATGTAACCAAGGTCATGGTATTTGCCTATGTAGCCCAGCGTTGGGCTCCTCTGGAATAAACTTCCCAGGATTTCAGGCCTAGCATGGCGACAATGGCTGGGCAATGAGGAGTCCTGAAATCATGTTGTGAAGGTGGTGGCCTTTTTCCTGGGGTTCTCGTCAGCCCTACTGCTTGAAAGCAGTAAAAGTAAGATAAGTGGGAAAGAGGACTGACTAAACAGGGATGTGAGCATGAACTAAGACGTTCTTAGGTTGGATCCTGACCCCTCCATTCCCTCTTTAAGGCCATTCTTATTACATTATTACTACTTTAAACTAATCTTGCTGTTTTCCATTTAATGTAAATCTAGTACATTGTGTGCTTATTTTAAATTTTAAATTACAAACATAAAATTCAGCAGTTGACATTGACAGTAAAGAAGGGAGGGCATGAGAGTTCCTCAATAATCAGAAGCAGGGAGGTGATGCCAAAATTTATAAACCGTTGTTCTCAACGTTCCCGCTAAGCTGCACAAAGCTCCATCGACACCACAGAGAAGCAGCCAACACCAGCACCAACACCAAGGTGTGTAGATGGGCAAGGCTCCTGCACAGACAGGAGGAAAAGTGGAGGGAACATATTAGTTCTGCTTTTGCACTGCACATAAAACCCTCCTTTCAGTAGAGGGCACTCATTGTTCACTCAATTCGCTCAATGGTTGTTCCTTGATGTTTTGGTTTCATCTCTCAAATATTGCAAGTTATTCAAACCTACATCTTTTTTTTTTTTTTGAGAGAGTACAAATCAAAGCAAATATTTTTTGTTGTTAAGACAATTTCCAGAAATAAAATAAAAAATTAAGCACACCATTATTATTTTTAGAGAGCATGTGCATGAAAAGACGAACAGAGAACTGTTCCTATCGGAAAAGTCCAGTTTTTAAGAAATCCTGCTCTTTTCTCTTCTTGATAGTTTACAGATGCTGACGATGAGGATGATTGGGATTTGTCATTTCTGGAAGATGAAAAACCCTTGCCAGTAAAAAATGAGTCAATTAAGAATGTAAACCCAGTTGAAAAGAAAAATTCAAATCCTGCATCCATGGTCCGTGCATGGGGAGCGCCAACAGGACAATCAAAAA
Source organism: Phrynocephalus forsythii (assembly GCA_029282475.1). Taxonomy (NCBI): domain Eukaryota; kingdom Metazoa; phylum Chordata; class Lepidosauria; order Squamata; family Agamidae; genus Phrynocephalus; species Phrynocephalus forsythii. Next base: position 130,690,342 of record JAPFRF010000010.1, on the reverse strand, counting down.
AGGATGAAGGTATATTGATGACAGTATTTAAAGCTGGTCAGCAATTTTGACTCTCCCAACCTCAGCTGTGTCCTGGCACACTATGGATGGGAAAAGGGGGACTGCTCAGGAATCATACCTCCTGAGAGTGAGGTTTAGGTTTATCCTTGGACAGTACAGAAGAAAATTGATGGTTTTGAATTATGCTTCCCTTGCTTCTTAATTTGAAAGACAAGGTGCGTTACAAGACAATGGTGAAATATAACATTATTATACAGTTAAACTGGAACCCATAGTATAGAAAGAGTTGTTATTGGGTCGGAGCTTGTGGCTTTTCTCTCCAGTGAAAAAGGAAGAGTGGAGATCTTCCAAGGTTGGAGTTCCTGCGACCAAATACAGATTAAACAAGCAGACAGAAAGAGCAAGGCATCATGCCACACCAGGTGTCTGGATACCTTACAGCAGGGGTGTCCAAACTTTTTGCAAGGAGGGCCAGATTTGGTGAGGTGAAAATGTGTGGGGGCCGACTATTCAGCCGCATTTGGCCCCTGGGGCGGACTTTGGACAAGCCTCTGTAACGTGCAAGGAGGTGGGGAGGGCGCTGCAGCAACGGAGCCAGGGGCAGGTAGCCTGAGCAGGTGGCTGGGGGTGGGGAGAGACACAGACGGAGGCAGGGAGGGCAGGCAAACCATAAAACTGCAAGCTGATGTCTCCATCCAGTATGGGATGGGGCCAGCTGGCAGGGATGCGTGACAGGCTCAACTGGTGGGAGAAGAGGCCGTGGGCTGCTCGAAATTTGAAAACCGGCCGCATTTGTCCCCCGGGCCTGACTTTGGACATGCCTGCCTTAAAGCAACTGTGAACATTTAAGATAGTAGCAAATTAGGGTTGGTACTCTACATCTTAAAAATTTAAGAAGATCCAAACATCTTAAAAGGCACCTTCTGACATGTCTTGTATTACAGTGGTCCCCCGCCCTTTCGCGGTTCATGTACCGCGGTCCCGCTATAACGCGGGATCACAGTACCCGGAAAGGGCTTGACGGAGGGGGAATCGCGCACCGTCTGCCTGCGCATCCCAGGAGGTCCGGGTAAGCGGTGCGTGATGGCAAAGGGGCTTTGGACTGCAGAGCCCAGGGCTGAGCTCCGTTGCTGAAGTCCCTTTGTCTGACCCCGCGCTGCCTGCCTGGAACTCCTGGGAGGTCTGCGCAAGCAGCGCGCGATTGTAGAGGGACTTTGGCCACTGAGCCCAGTGCTGGGGCTCTGCAGCCAAAATCCCCTTTGCCATCGCTCCCCAAAGCCCCCGGCCCCTCCGAAAGGCCTGGGAGCCGTGGGGGGGGGGCGGCGGGGAGCAATCGCATCGTTCCCCGGTGCCCCCTGGCCCTCCTGATCGCCCCCCGCGGATTTTCAGGCATCGCGGGTCGGGTGGGTCCCTAACCCCTGTGATCGGCGGGGGGTTACTGTACCTCAAAAATCAGGTGAGGTTAAAAAGAGCCACCTTCTACTATCTGGAACATGTCTGATTGCATGTGGTTACTGTACCAAAGCAAGGTTGGGCCTGATTAAGCTTTGGATGGGAGACCATCAGCACACACTGGATGCAACACTGGGGAGGAGTGAAGGAATACACTCTATTCATGTAGAAGGTCCTCAGTTGTATCCCCAGCATCACCAGTTAAGGCTAGGAGAAACCGCTTCCTGCCGTCCTGGGATGCTGCTGTCAGGCAGTGCTGGAAGAAGTGGGCTAGATTGACCGGTGGTCTGTTTCCCCAACTAGTCCCCCACCGCCTTCATCCCGTTACCCTCGCTAAGCAAGCATCCATTCCATGCCCTTCCTCATGAGGGCCAGGGATTCTCCCCAACAGATGTAGCGTAGTCAGGTGACAGCAGGCGTGTGGAGTCAGAGATTGGCATTTGGGTGAGAGAAAGTGCTTTCTTCTCATGCAAAGGACTCTGGCAAATTTCTTTCATAGATTATGGTTCATTTCAGAAACCTTTCATGTGAAATCCCAAATGTATGGTTTGCTTGCACTTGAAATGCCATCACTCTCTTTAGCTTCACAACACTGGGCAGATGAAGTGCCGGCCCAAGGGGTTGAAGGAAACTGTATTTCGGGATATACAGTATTTGGAACACACACACACACACATACACTCACACATTTGAATGTCTGTATTCATCACATTTGAACACTTAAGCCATATATCACGAGCCCATGAAGGGAGGAGAATCCACATGGCAACAAGATGTACAGTACTCTCATTTAGGTTTTATGGACTACTAGAGCTTCAGGCATTTCTATTTGTGCACTAAGGCACTGACTCAAAAGCATGAAGAGAATTTGTGTTGGGCAGCCTTGGCTACTAGAAATCATAATCGTTCGAAAAACAAAACAAAAACGTTAGGCTGAGCATAAGAAAGAACTTGCTAAATTAAAGAATTTTTAAAAAGAAAATGCTGCACAGATTGCATAAGGGAATAGTAGAATTTCTTGCCAATAACAGTAGAATTTCTTGCTTATATTACAAATAATTTTGCTTTTTATTTATCAACAGGCCTTCAAGATGTGGATGCAAATAGTCCATTAAAAAGCAGTTTAGTCACAGTAACAGACTGGAGTGACTCTTCAGATGTCTGATTGTTTTCTTTGAAAGAAGATTTTTTATCAACAGTGTGATTCCTGTTCGCTTTTCTTCTTGTGTGTTAACAAGGAACTTTTGTTTACCAACTCTGTGGTCTTCGGTTTTCCTTTGATTTAAAATAGGACAGTTTAAGTATGTCTGTTAGTTCTCCACTCTCAGGAAAGAAGAGAGAATTAATAAACAGTATTAAATGAACCAGGGTTTTAAGTAATTGCCAGAAACAAGATCTTTTTGCAAATCTCAGAGAAAATGCAAACATATTAAATAAATTATTTTGTTCCTTAAAACATTCCTTCCTTTGAAGATATTCAGAACATTGCAAGTTTGGAAGACGATTCTGTCCCATTTTAGTATATGGTCCTTCAGATGCTAGCAGCTTTGTCTCTCTGGAAGGAGGGTTGGCTGTCCATCCCTCTTGGGCTTTCCACATATTTGGCACACACGTCAGGATGGATTTGTCAAGCATCATCATGAGATATATAGAAGCAGGGCTTTAACAGCTACATTACCCCTGCAGAACCTAAATCTGGAGATGCCGGTCTGTCAAAGATTACAATCCACCACCACCCCCCAGAGTCTCTTTCTGTGCTTTTCCAGGAACTCCACCTTCCTAGTGAGAGGAAAGTTCTTGCTGTCTCCATTCAGAAATCAGAGACAACGCTTGTCACACTGCACCTGGCCGTTTCAGGCATGGCCTGAATCCCTGTCTAGGTCACCTGGGCCAGAGGAATGCCAAATGAGAAGAGAGCATTCCAGCACAGGGGGAGGAGGAGGAATAAAGGACAGGGAGTGCTTTTGTGTTCCAGCATCCCCAGGGGACCTGGTGGCACTCAAAGCATCCCTCCTCCCATGTCTTCCCTTAGATCAGGTAGAAATGTGAGGTGCTCTCACCCGGCACTTTCAGTGGTTCCTTTTCCTCCCTCCAGGGGGCAGCAATCAGGTAGAGCTGATTGGGTGTCCAAACTTTTTTGCAAGAAGGGCCAGATTTGGTGAGGTGAAAATGTATGAGGGCCAACCATCCAGCTGCATTTGCAAGGATGCGGGGAGGATGCTGCAGCAATGGAACTGGGGGTGGGTAGGGTGGGGAGGTGACTGGGTGGGATGGATGGAGGCAGGGAGGGCAGGCAAACCATAAATCTGCAAGCTGACGTCTACATCCGGTATGAGGAGGGGCCAGCTGGCAGGGATGCGTGACAGGCTGAGCCGGGAGGGAAAAGAGGCTGCGGGCGGCTCGATATTTGAAAACGGGCCACATTTGGCCCCTGGGCCTGACTTTGGACCTACATGAGGTAGAGGGAAGGCTGCTTCCTCACCACACCAGTTAGTAGAGCCCAGAGTCATAGCCACTATGTTGGCCCAAAATTAGGCCAGGGTCAGGATAGTTCTCTGTCATTTTGAACATCCCTACACTGGGAGATGTTTAGATTCCACATACTGTAACTTCATCCAGCTTAGTGTTAACTCAGCAAACCCCTAGTGATTTTAACATATGTTAATGTGCCCCAAGACCTCAACAGTAGTGTATGAAAACAAATACCTATCCAAAAATGTAAGTTTATTTTCTATTTGTTGCAGCATTTCAATGTGTAGAACATAACAAAATAAGATGCAAGTTTATTTGTCAATACTTTTAACAAAGCAAAGCAGATGATGATTTAAGGATATAATTTATGCAAAACATCAGTATAGATCTTAAGAGAAGGCACGAGTAAAATTTACATCCCGTAGGCAAAAGTTCATTTATAAAATATTCTTATCCCCGGTGCTAACAACAGTACCTTTCTCAAAATCATTCTGTGAATGAATAGCACAGATGTGATTTTAAAAAAAACACATACATTAACTTTCAGAACTATTTAATTACACATAGGCATTTTTATCAAAATGCTTTGGGGGGCTTTTTGGCATCTTCGAATCTGGTGAGCCGTCATACACCTTTGTTGGAGAAGAAATCATAGAAGCCGCTCTGTTATAGCCGTATCCCATCCTGAAAAAGTAATAATGTTTTGTTCATAGCTCATTCTCCAAATGAAAAGGTGGTAAATATGGAGAAATATCAATTATTTTCCTTAGAATAGCCACCTGGTGATTTCATCGCTGAGGTAACAGGTGGTTTAAAAATGTAAATAACTATATTGAGAAACTAGTTGTTCTGAGTCCAACTTCTAAACAGACATACAGAATAGGAATGTAAGGCCCTATTTTCTTCTCTAAAAGAAATCATAACTGAATGTAATTGATGTAGTTCTAGAGGTACACAGGATCACATCATAAAACTGCAATCCTATGTATGTTCACTCATAGGTCTGCATTATCATACACACATGCCTGCAAGAAACACATTAAGGGGAGTCACAAGACTTACTTCTGAGCAGGCATCCTTAAGATTCTGCTGCAAATGATCTAACAAAGTTATTTATGACCTACTGAGTTTGATGGGTGATGAAAAATTGCTCACTTCCAGCTTGGGTCCACTAATCAAAACTTGCAGTTACATTCTGATCACACAACATGCTTGAAGCCCCCTATCTTGAGAAAGTGTTACACCCAATTCAATCCTGGACAATTATTTTCTCTTTTGTGGAGTTTCTGTTGCTTTCCTTACAACCATCTTCGTTGTGACAATTGGATTTGGCAATCAGTGATTGCACTGATGAAATAGCCAGCAGAATGGGATGAGTTGGCTCTAGCACAGAACCTGAAACCAAACAGCTGTTGCATTTCCCAATCCATTCCTGCAGAATATCAGCACAATGGTGCCAAACTTAATTCATTCCTTGAGATGCTTTGTAACTTGGAAATTTTCATACCTCGTTCTGAATAGGGTACAATGCACCCTGGGAATTGAAGTCTTCCACAAAATTTTCATATCTTGAGTTTTCCCATAGAGAATTCCTGTATCTTGAGTTTTTGCAGTTTTTCAGAAGACTTCCATTCTCAGGGTACATTGTGCCCTGGACCAGATTTCCCTTTGTATCATGAATTTTTTTCGTAACTTGAGACAATCGTATCTAGAGGTACCACTGTATAAGTACAGCACTTCCTCTGAGTACATTCAGCAGAGCACTTGGGTTAAATAGCAGCTCCTATGGCAAACAGAGCACACCTGGCTGTTCTTCTGCATCTCATGTAACTACCTGGAGTCCACTGCCCATGTCTTTTTTTTTTAAATAGTTAATACTGCCAGCTGCGGATAAGTCCCACTGGGACCAAGTGTTTTCAAGGCTTCTGCGATACACGTTCAGACACATGCATTGAAATATTGTTCTGTAATGAGTACTGGTAAATGTGGAAAGAACTGTCACAAGCATCTACCCGCAAGGCAGACAAATATTCTAAATAAGCACCTGGATTCGTATGACCTGGAAAAAGGGAGTGTTCTTTGCACACATTCCCACTGCTGAGGCATAGAAGTCTGGGAAACTCAAGTTGCTTCCCCAAGGTTACCAAAACATAGAGGTCGGTCAGACAATCAACAGCTTTGCAGGGTCAGAAGTCAAAAAGGCTAGAGTTAATAGCCAAGCGAAAGGTGAGACAGCAGCCATCTAATGATTCTCCATCTTTGTCTCTTGAGGCCATGAGGTTGGCCCTAATGTATCCCTTTACAGTAATTAGGTTACTGCATTTTTCCCCTTTTGACTCTGCTCCTGCATCTTTAACAGTAAGGGATTGAGCAGGTAATACATATTACCTTGTTCTTCATGCCTGAAAAGGGTTCACTTGCTTAATTATTCCAGGTCAGGGTCAGAGGAAAAGGTTACTATTCTACTCTGAGGACACGGGAACAGCAGCCTTCATACCTATTACCTCTGGCCCAGAAAAGCAACACATCTTGTGTTCAAAAGAATTCCAGTTGTTTTCTGTAGCCATTTTCTGGCACTCATATATATTTCCACAGATGTCTTGGCTTCTTTTTCACTGTGCAGATTTGAGCCAGCCAGAGCCCAACACACCATCAGCCCAAGGACTTTTGCCTCTAAGGGCAGTCCTTCTCCAGAATGCTATTGAAACCAAGAAGAATTTCAAATGTGGTTAGGAATACCATGTGGATGGAGGGACTCCTGCTCAGTGAGACAATGACTTCACTGGATTACCACAAGCCCTACATTTGAGCTTAACAGCCCATTGCGATGCATGTTTGTTCAAAAGTAAGCCATGCTGCGGGGCTTATTCCCAAACCAGGTGTTGTAAGCATCTCTTTATAGCTGGGCTTTGGCTTCTGGTAAGCAGCAGTTCTGGAGATGAAGGGAAAGAAAAACTTTCCCATGAGTCCCATGAGTTTTTCAGTGAAGGAAACACCCACCCACCCACCCACCCCAGTCTGATGCCCTCCCTTTGCTTAGATAAGAACTTTAATCACCCTGGACTCTTAGCCATGCCATCTGGGGCTAACAGAACCCTGAGTCTGAAACACTGAGACAGCATGCATCACCTCTGTCTCCACTGTCCACAGGTCCATTATCTTCCAGAATGTTTGCTTTCAATTGAAATTTTCTTTGCAGTCCATTTAAGAATAAAACATTCCAATCAACAGAACCCATCTTTATCTCTGTTTCTGCAGCAAGCGGGATTGCTGTTCTCTCGTGTTCTATCTCTGTCTCTCCCATCCCATTGTTTCCCTCCCATATTTTGTGGGTAGGGTAAAACTATGATCCCATGGTATAAACAGGCAGAGGGGGAAGATAAGAAAGAAATTTGAGAATGAAGGGAGCAGGAGGGACACGAGCACCAACTTCTCCTGGTATACTAGTACTGCTGAAAGCAAAACTAGGTACCTCTACACTTCTGCAGGGACCAGTGCTTTTCAATCTGTTCATAAGTGACCTGGAGAAAGGGATGAGGAGTGAGGTGGTCAAGTTTGCGGATGACATGATACTTCTGCAGGGTAAAAACCAGAGAAGATTGTGAAGAGCTCCAGAAGGACCTCTCCAAACTGGGGGAATGGGCTGCAAAATGGCAAATGTGTTTCAATGTAGGAAAATGTAAAGTAATGCATATTGGGGCAAAAAATCAAAACTTTATCAACTCATGGGCTCTGAGTTATCCGTGACGGATCACGAAAGAGATCTTGGTGTGCTGGTGGACAGCTCAATGAAGGTGTCTACCGGCATGAGTAAAGTGGATAGAGGGACGCTCTTCTCCCTCTCACAAAATACCAGAACTAGGGGACATCCAGTCAAATTGAGGGTTGGGAGAGTGAGAACAGACAGGAGAAAATGATTTTTTTTTACCCAGCATGTTGTTAGTCTGTGGAACTCCCTGCCACAGGATGTGGTGATGATATCTGGCCTGGATGCCTTCAAAAGGGGATTGGACAGATTCCTGGAGGAAAAGTCCATCACAGATTACAAACCATGATCGAGATGTGTAATCTCCAGGCTTAAAACTAGGATACTTCAAGGGCCAGATGCAGGGGAGTGGTATCAGGAGACAGATATCTAGTCTCGTGTGGTCCCAGACGCATTTGATAGGGACACTGTGAGGAAGCTGGACTAGAAGGACCTTTGACCTGATCCATGCAGCATGGCTCTTCTTATGTTCTTATGAAGTCCTAAAGCCATCTTTTTGTGAAAGCAGGAAATGTCTGATAGGCTCAAAGATCTTACTTCTGGTTATTGAATTATAAAATTCATGATTAGGAGCACTGAAAACATAAACATGTATTCTTTTAGAGAGAAAACCTTGTGGGAGCAGCATGATGCAGATGAAGGCTTTGGCTATCAGCTTCTGCCACATGGCATCTAATGCTATGCTCAAACCTTATAGAGACAAGCAAAATCAAAGGAGATTTCATCAAAGGGGGGTGTTAAAATCCCAACCACCCCTTTTTTCTTTCAACCAATCATTCACAAACCTTAACTGTAAGGTTGGTTTAGAAAGATATGCAAACTGGATCTGCATAGCTTACCTTCTTACACATTTATTAATTAGAAATATGCTAATGCATTAATTTCAATAAAGCTGGTGTGTTCTGTACCTTGGAGTTTTATTGTTTTCAGCAATTGAGAAGCAGAATATACTGCCACCAATTATGCAAAGTGATGCTCCAGCCCATCCAATGAACAAAGCTGCTCCTAATTCATACCTGCAAGAAAGTGATACATTCATGCTTCATAAAGACTTTAAATCAGGAAGTAGGTTTCTTTCATCCCCCCTCCCACATATTGGGGTGTGTGTATGTGTGTGACAAAGATAAACAAAGCCACCTAGCTTATTAACACAGATTCCACTAAATAACTATGCAGAAGCTTCAGATAGGATAACATAACAGTACGGAACAAAGTAATCAGAACTTTGGCTCTTCTGAACATTTTCTTTTTCCCATTCACTACTGGCTACACTTCTGGAACAGCCTTCTTGAACCTGTTGTCTGTCTATTCCGTCAGGGAATGTCTGGAGTTGTATTCTAACATAGCAGGAAGGCAGCACATTTGGGAAGGCTCTTACAGATATTCTGGTGACTAACCATCACAGATGTAGAAGCCTGGCCAATTGATGGGTGTGGAGTATATTTCCACTCACAATCCATATATGTCAGAACAGGAAGTGTCCATTTAAAACAATAATAGATTGGCTTGGATTTTGTTTTGGGTTTGAAAGGTGCGATGCTGTTTACCACTACTACCTATTTGCCAATAGGTGGGTTGACATGTGCGACATGCCTTAGTCTCCAACAAGCGTGTACCTGAAAGACTCTATTCTCTCTCATATGCTTATCTGGACTTTGAGATCTCTGGGGATGGCCCTTGTCTACATCACACCATCCTTAGAGGCATGTTTAGAAGGGCTGGGAGAGAGGGCTTCTCAGTGGCAACTTCCAGTTTGTGCAACCATCTTTCAGAGATAACTGGCTTGCCTCCAGCTCTGTTGTCCTTCCTGAGACAAAGGCCTTTCCCTTCAGGTGGGCTTTTGGCAACTGACTGCCTGCTGAGGAAGGAGCTTTAATGTTGTACTTCTTTACTGGTGCATTTTAATCCTCCCATTTTTAATGCAATTTGTATAATAGACTTATGTAAGTTTCCCAATAGTACTTACTTTTGTGCAATATATGTAGGGTCAAAGAACTCGGATGTGATTCGGTGTGCATATAGGGAACAACCAGTCAATGCACTCAGCCCTAGAAAACATCAGATGGATATTATGTCGGAGGGGTGGTGGTGGCTGCATGTGACATGTAGATCTGATCCTACCGACAGCAGTTCCCCCATGATTTTGATATGATGCACTTCCAGAGAACTGTAGTGCACAGAGTATGTATCATTTCATAATTACCGCAGAGTATGAAAATCATCCCAGCTAAACAAGCAATTTTAGATTTCATCTGGTCCGAGCCTCCAACTTTTGTACACTTCATCCCAACTAGTGCAAACACAGAGCCAAAAAATCCAAGACAGACAGCAGCGATCATGAGTCCTCTGCAGGCTTGGATGTAACCTGAAAATACAACAGCAACAGTTGGTTATTGATTAAACATTTCACCTTTCAAAGGTGCTTCAAGCGTCAGTGTGCAAATATTACATTTCCAGCCTCTTCTATTCAAATGTCCCCCACTTTGCAGTTTACTGGACTTCAGAACCATGCAGAACCACCAGGAGGATCTATCCAGATGTCTTACTCAATTTATTTATTTATTTATTTAATTTGTTTATTCAATCACTTGTTCTAGGTGACTCAATAGCTCTGATTCAGTCATCTGCCTGTGGAGTTCAATTCATCATTGTGGCTCCAAACAAGTACAGCCTGCCTGTGTGGCCTTCGGCAAGTTGCACAGTCCCAGGGCACCCCCAGAATAAGGGGAGAGTAAATCAGTGAGCCCCTCACCTGTGTTGAGAGAGGAATTTTCAATACTCACATGAATGGCTTCCCTGACCCCTTCTCTCAAACCAATCACTCAATCTTTGAATCAGTGTCTTTTGTCCTTCAAGTGGAGGTGTACTACTGATTCTGGTGGCCCAACATAGGAGGGGAAACAGCTCATGACCAGAATCATCAGTACACCTCCACTTGAAGGACAATGGGCACTCATTCAAAGATGAAGATGTACACATATTAGACAGAGAAGATAGGTGGTTTGAGAGAGAGGCCAGGGAAGCCATTCATGTGAGTACTGAAAATCCCTCTCTCAACAGAGGTTGAGGGCTCAGGCACAGTCTATCAGCTACTTATCAGGCAGTGATTTCAACAATACCCAAACAAAAAATACTACACACCTCCACCACCAAGACCACAGCTAATGACCCATACTTTATGGATTTCAGCACCTTAGGCCATTGTTTACCTAATGGCCTATGGAGACTATTGTCCACCTAACAAACCTGTTCAAGCCATTGTTCATCTTATGAGCCTATTTCAGACCAGGGTGGTTATGAGGCCAAAGTGAACTATAGAATGGAGAACTCACAACTAGCTTTCCTCAGACTGACAAAACTGTTTGGATGAGCAGCAAAAGTGTTTCAATCTCTCAAGAAAAAGACGTCTAGTTGCCATGACTCAACTTCCAGATTCCATGAACAGAAGAACTCCACTCATGGAACCTAATTTTGGAAAAATCCCCACCAACCACATCTTACTTCATTCATTAGGATCCTTCTGCCTAGCATTTTGAATGAAAGAAGGGGGAAGCTGCTGCTGCATCAGGGGAGGAAGAGGTAAGTCCATACTCACCAATACAACTCTGCATGCCTAAATCTGGCCAAGCTGCTTGAGACACACACTAAGGCTCACTACGTTCCAGAGTAAAGCCTGACAAAAACTGTCATACTTCCATGAGTACCAACGGTCAAACCCACATACACCTATTGCACACCTGAAGGAACTACCCAGCTCCTGAAGCTTGGATCAATGTGAGGTTATTAGACTACAATAACTGTGATAGAATGCCATGATTCTTTCCATGTATTTCCCAACTACATATCCCACTCCACATGTCTTCTAGCCATCATATATTTGTACTTGCTGCTGCTTTGTCTTCAATCTTCTTCTAGTCTTCATACTCCAGTTGCAGGATTTAGTGCCTGTGTGGCCTTGGGCAAGCTTCACAGTCCCAGGGCACCCCTTGGACTAAATCCCAACAGGACTTGCTGCTTCTCTGAAACTTGAATATTCTGCTTTTAGACATCCTGAGGAAGAACCTAGCAGCTATGGTTTCTGACTCCCAACATCTGCCAAATGGGAAAAGCTACTTTTTTCAAATGACCAACTCTCAAAACTGCATGCTGCCCAGGGAATTGTGGGAGTTGTCCAGACAACTAACCTTTCTAGGTTCTGAAGCTGACCATCCTTTCTCATCAACTACATCATACCTCTGCAGTGAAATCTTCTACTGTGGAATGAGGGAGGACAGATGGAAAGACTGTAGGAATGTTGAGGCTAGAGATGGGCACGACTAGGGAAAATGACGTTTTCGAGTTGTCGTGTGTCGGAGGCAGCCTGTGTCGGCTCGTTTCCGTTTTTCGCGAAGGACTGGGCTGGGACATCCACTTGGCCTCAAATGTGTTAATCATAATGTCTAACGCAGTGGTTCTCAACCTGCAGGTCCTCAGATGTTCCTGAACTGCAATTCCCAGAAATCCCTTCCAGCACAGCGAGTGCTGGAGGCTTCTGGGAGTTGCAGTCCAGGAACGTCTGGGGACCCACAGGTTGAGAACCACTGGTACACCCTTTCAGATATCTCCCCAATGATGTGGACGATAATGCCTATCATCCCTGACCATTGGCTGTGCTGTAAGGAGCTGATAGCTGTAGTCCAGAACACTTAGGAACCCCCAGATTAAGGAAGGCTGCTCTTCAACACTTGCTAGTTTCTTTACTTGTTCATTTCAAATGCCAAGCCCAGTACTTCGCCATATTAATATTTCAGTCATTCTGCATTCTGCCTCACTGCCTCTCCCGCCTGCACGACTCTGCTGAAATTCAGTACAATCCTGAGATCCCATTTCAAGCATCGAGTCTAGGCCATGAGCTTGCCCAAACTACTCTGTTTGTGGGAGTAGCTCAGCAGGCTATTTGGGCTGTTATTCCAGTCTTGAGTACTGTTGTCTTGTGCTAATGGCATCTTTGTGCTCAAAGGAGCAGAAAGGTGGCTACCTGCTTCAAGAAGTTTGCTTAGAAATCTGTGCAAACCACTTCCTCTCCAAGATTGCATAAAACTTAAAGACTGCAATAAAATATACATTTTATGGCAATATCCTTAAAGGTCTAAGAGTTTTTCTGCCTACCTCTTTTCACCTCTGCCTGCCTGCCCTGCCTACCTTCAGCTGATAAGTGATGTCACTGTTGACACACACAGGAATGAAACAAAATAAACTCTGACATAAAAAGGCAATATCCACAATTATTGCATCAGATTATTTGTTTGCAGGGAATGTTCTACAGATGAACATGACCTCTTCCTAAGTCCAATATACCATTTCCTCTCAAGGATAGACAATCTAGGAACATCAGGAAACAACTGCTCCTATGCTGTCAGACTAATTGGAGATTTTAACTAAAAGCAGAGAAAGTTCATTTCCCACCTCCAATTTCAGAGGACTTTGAAGACAGTATCTTCATTTGCCTCGTTTTACTGTTGATAACATTGCATTTAGGGCTTCAGAGTGAAAGTCTACGCAGGCAGCAAGCTTTTAGTCAAACACAGCAACCTAGTAGTAACCATCAAAGGCCTTTGGAAGACCACCAGATATGTCCATTAACTGCCTTTATGACATAAAGTCACAAGCTGTGCTGCCTTGATTTAATGTTAGGAAATGTGGGTATTTGTTCCAAAGTTTCCGCTCGCCCTCCACCCTCCGTTCTCTTCTCCTGTGGCTTTCTCTGTGCTACATTCTTTAGGTACACCTGTACATTAAAACTGGCCAAGGAAGCCATTATTTCCTGACAGGCCCAATTTATTGGCACTCTTAGTAGCTAATTAACACATTAAGCGTGCTGAAGCATGAAGGTATTTACCCAGAGGTCCTCTCAAGTTTAATTTATGATGAAATCTCCTAGGTAAAAGGGTAAACATTCACCCCAACCAAAATAACTAAAGACAACATGGCTGCCATTCATTAGTCAAATACCAGCACTTGCTTTATTAGGAGGAGGAGGAGGAGGAGGAGGAGGAGGAGGAGGAGGAGGAGGAGGAGGAGGAGAGGGAGCCAGGGAGGAAGAAGAGAGAGATAAAAACATAATTGACTTGCTTAAAGTGGCACAGAGTCTGCTAAGATAAGTAGCCTGTGGGTCATTCAAGCCTGATTTCAGAGGGGAGGTATAATAAAAAAACACAAGTAACTACAATAGGCTGGACTGCAGGAAGAATGACATGGCAAGCAGGAAGCACACAGGAACGCTATGACAAAAGAGTCCCAGACAAGAAAGGAAAAAAAAGGAGAGTGGAGCAAAAATTACTATCCTACTGAATCACATCTTTAAGCTTTTGACTCAATCAATAGAAAACTAGTCTGGGGCAAAAATCTGAAAGCAGATATGGATAGGAAACTTTTCCTTACAAAAGTCCTCTATACAGGTAGTACAAGCTTACAAGTGAGAACAGGCATTAATCACACCCTAAATTGTGAGATCCCCACAGCTAAAAGAGTGTGACAGGGTATAGCTTTCTCTTCTACTGGATCGTGGCACCCTCAGTAAAAGAGGAACAATATGAAAGCTTCTGCCCTCATGCAAACTTGATATATGTTATTGAACTACAAATACCCAGACTCACTACAAACCTTTATTAAGGTACATAAGGCAAACGTGTTGCCTATATTGTGTTAACTTTCGGCTCAAAGGTTCGGGGATTTGTTAAAAATAAAAACACTGACATGGCCCAGAATAATTTTTTTCCACATGATCTTGAATGTGTCAAGAGCTTCCCCAGGCCAGGCAGTCACAGCAGAATTTGGAATATCATTGATAACTGATATTTATCTTCTTAGGATATTTAACTGTTGGATTAGGTTACTTCAAATTACTAACATCAGCCTCTCCCTGGCATGCTTATATGAACAATTGATTGTAACTTCAAAACTCTTGGTTTTTTAATTTCTCAAAATCATGTACTGTACAAATTATGGTTTTAATGTTGAAGCTATGAAAGCGTTTGATTGTAATATAAGAAAGATTTTTATACAAAGAGTTTTAGATATTAGTTGACTTGGCATCTGTGAGATCTATGAAATAAATGGTCCAAGGCTCAATTTCCAGGAATAAAATATCTGTCTTTTATGATAAAAAGGGATCTCTGTGTGGCCTTCACTCAACTCTGTTTTGAACAAATGTAACAGCTATGGAGCTAATTTCTGGGCATCACTGTGCAAAACAGACTCTGTCAATGTGGGGCAAGTGAAGTGATCTTGGCCATTATGTGCTGCACTGTCAGCTACAGTATATGACAGTATTGGCGAACAATCATGATCTTGCACCTTTTCTTAACAGTACGAGAATATAGGAAGATGAGAAAAAAACTAGACTTCCTCCTAAGTGGATCTAGCCTATTTATGACACAGGGAGCTGCCCTTCTTGCAGTTAAGCCAGCCTCCCTTAGGAAGAAAGAGGAAGAAAGGGAGTCTGTCTCGATGAGTACCATAAGGTTCTTAAACTGAGGTTTTATTGGTACAATAGAAGTTTATTTTATGCTGATGATTTGATTGATATGAGCCTTTATAGGATATTCTGATTTTGAAATATTTTATTATTTATGGGCTGAGTGTTTATGTGGGTCTGTCAATTGTTGGGCTTGTCATGTATGGTGCCTAATACAGCATGGTCTATTGAACTCTTCAATACACTGATACTTGAAACTTGACATATTGGAGAGCAGGGCCCCTTGTCCTTGCACGGCAGTCCGAAGTTCTGCACTGAGAAGCTATTAAGATGGTCACTCCATTTTAGGATGAGCTTTTGGTTTTAATTCAAGAACAGCGAACATCAAATCCTCCCCATATTACTATATCACAATGTTCACTTCCCTCCTCATGGGCTGGCTATACTGATTACGACACCCAGGAGCTCCAGTCTAAAACCACTGGGAGAGTCAAACATCCCTCATATCTGCTTTATGTTCTAGCAAGAGGACCTTGCTTCAGTCCAGCATGGCATTTGCACAAGTCCAATGTTTTGCACAACTATAAAAGAATCTATTACCTCCCTCTGCATCCCTTTGCCTTAAGCAGAGGCGTGTCAAACATAAATAAGTGTGACAAGCCTGCCTGCCTACCTGCCTACACCACTAGCACATGGAACCCACTGTTTTGCATCTAAGCCCACCCATTTTGGGGTGAAAGGAAACCAGTAATGTTAACTTATTTCATCAGTGCCTCCCACTGGGAGTAACTGTACGTTCCTGCACTTTCAGCTCACAACTCTTCACTGCTTAACCTGTCCCATCATTTGATCTCCAACATCAATGCAGGAGTTGCCCTCCCAAGTCTTGACAGCACAAGTCAGACTATGGGTTAACAAAGTCTCTTCCTCCACTGGCTGCAAAAGCCAACAGTAGACATGGGCACGACTTGGCGAAATTCTCGTTTCCGTTTCCGTTCCTCATTTCCGTTACGCAACGGAAACGGTAACGACAATTAAGCCGTCAGAACTCGAACTCGAACCGATAAAAGAAAAATTGGGTCTGATTTGTCGTTGTCGTTCATGGCATCGCGGCGATCACGCGATGCCAAGCGGCACAGAAAAAAAGTTTAAAAAAACCCCCGATTCCTGGCCAAAAAAGGAGGCGAAAATATGCCTGCCTGAGTGAGGGCACCTACCAGAGGGGTGGTTTCTGGGGGGGGGTCCCCGGCCTCCCCCCTCTCCTGTCCTGGGCTGCTCTGGTGGGGGGCATCCTCTTCGTCTCACCATGCCATGCGGTGCGGGGGGATCCAAAATGGCGACCGCGATATTTTTTTTGAAATTGTGGTCCAAAAACCCACCAAAGCACCACACAGAAGCATGCGAAAATTAGGTATTTTAACTGCCTGAATTTTTACAGTAGCAGCAGTGGGTTTTTCTTGCAATAAACATCTGTCTCCAATCCCATTGATTTTATATTATTTTATTTTATTTTTATTTTTATTTTTTTACACCTGCGCAATGATGGGCTGGCCATGGGATGGGACCATGCAAATTTTTGGAGCCATTCCACCAATCGCATGGCCACTTGGCCAGGTTTTGACTGAGACTTCTGGGATGTGCCAGTCGGGCATAAAAAGCCCACTATAACCCTAGCCCTAGCCCTAACCCTAACCCTAACCCTAACCCTAACCCATACGCCAGTACACTGTCCTTCTTAGTGGGTCAGAGGCACCCAGAGGTGCAGCCCACTAACTCACCCTAACCTTACCCGTAATAACCCTAGGCCTAGCCCTTGCCCTAACCCCAACCCTAAGCCAGATCTGTACTCGCATTGCACTACACGCAAGTACATTTCCCTTCTTAGTGAGCCAGAGGGCGCCCAGCAGAGGCATTCTTCTCTCACCTCGCTCACAATCCAAAATTCCAAAAAACTCCAAAACCTGTACGCCAGTATGCTGTCCTTCTTAGTGAGGTAGAAGCACCCAAAAGAGAGGTGCCTCTGCCAGTGCCACTTGGTACGCAATGGCTACACGGTCATGTACCCTTCCTTTTCCCTTTGTAGGGGGGCAGAGGAGGCATCCACCCCAGAGAGGTGCCTCCAGGAGCCTGCTAAATGCCTTCCCTTCGTAGCGGGCCAGAGGAGGCACCCACCCCAGAGAGGTGCCTCCAGGAGCCCGCTACCTACCCCCCTCCAAACCAGTACTAAAGACAGACGACAAACAAATTGACAAATTTTTGAAAAATTTTGCGACAAACGGAAACGAGCCGAAATGGGCCGGCTCCGACACACGACAACTCGAAACATCATTTTTCCTGGTCGTGCCCATCTCTAGCCAACAGCATCCACTGTGTTCTCTTCCCCTCGGCTATGAATTCTCACAAATCATACATCATACAGAGAGAGAGAGAGAGAGAGAGAGAGAGTTCAGAGGAATGAGGAACTGAGAGTCATACTAGGCCAGGGCATGGATCCTGCCAGCTAAAGGGATTCTACAAATTTTAATCCAAAAGGTAACATCTCTAAGTTCTAAGAACAGTTGGCCATTCTTGCTTTGTCAAGACCATACATTTTGGCACACCAACTCTGGTGATTTTCTTTCTATTACTCCATTCAAAGAGAAAGCGCCCCACTGCCTGTTTCACATGTGATTCCTAAAGCCATAAGGATGAACCAAAAAGACGAGGACCAACTGAGTTAAATGTGGCTGTCAGAGAGGTGCTTGAAACCATAAGCCATGTACTAAACATTCCCGAGTGGAAAAATCTCTGAGACAAAATCTGGCTTTTCACAGAAAAGCTACAATAACATGGGAATCATCCGAGTGCAGCTCTGAATGATACTTTTACCATTATGTACATGAGCCTGCTCCCTACTCCCACACTGTGGTTGTAAGAAGGAGACTGCAATCAACATGATTTTGTCATTGTTCATACCCTCATCCTCCCACCTATCCTCAGCATTCCAAGGCAACCTTACTCCGAATTCTCAGCACAAAATGGGGGGAAACAGGAGGTCTTCATTTAAATATATTTAAGAGGCTATAATGTAATAATTCTGATGTAAGAATTTGATGTACAGGAAAAAGCAACAATGAAAATCAATTCTAGTAACACAGAACAACAAGTCAGCAAGAGGAACTATTAACTGAAACTGGACAAGTCATAAACATAAAGCCATGCAATACTGTATAAAACAGTTACTCGAGTTTAGACGGTTTTTTCAAAAAGCAAACAGGAGCTTTGATGATCCATTGTCATCCTCTTAGAACCACCATCTTGAAAGAGATGCACAGTGAGCTATGTGAAACTCTAGAAACATATTCATTTACAAATGCTGTTTCCCAATTAGCTATCAATGTGCCAGAGATCAGGAATGTTACCTTTTTTTAAAAAAAAAATGTAACTCCCCAAATAACTGGAGGATTCTGGGAGGTGTACAGTAGTTCCATCAGTAATGTTTTCAAGTTCTACACTGTGCAGCAGGCACATCAGATAATCCCAGTGCACAGAAAGAATGGCAGGATTTAAGGAAGATTTCTTCCTATGCCAAAGCCAAAGACTATGCCACAAGATGAAGAGACAGGAATAGGTCACAATCATTTTTGAATGGCCTTCAAGCAGAACTGAGATCGATGTTACCAGCTGCAAATCTGGAAATGGTTTTATTTTGGTTTGCTCAAGAATCTCAGGGCAGAAAGGAACGCCTTAATCGCAGCAGTATCAGCAACAGCCGCAGCAAGACCAGAACCGTCCCTCTTTGTATCAAAAAGAAATGACATTTGATTTTGAGTTGTGACACCCACCCAAAACAGAACATCACTGCAGCTGAGATACGTAACTGATCCTAACAGGGAGGGCTGAGAGCAGATCTTTTATAATCTTATTTTTCCTGTAAGGGATTCAGAGCAGTAGACATGGATTACGTTATCACATTTTATCTTCAAATAGCCCTTCCTGTAAGCTGCAGCAGATAACAAAGACAGTGCATAGCAACAAGAAACTTGGGCAGTAGATCTTTTTGAATAACAGCAGGAACAAAATACTATAATTTAAAAGCAGCTGAGATTCTCCAATTGTATTATGGGGGCTCAGCAGCAAATGTCTCCCTGCCCTGCTCTCCTGCCCCTGATCCAACTGTTTCTTTCAGGGAATAAAATTTAAAATAGATACTTATGGGCATTACATTCTTAATATACACAGAGTTCATGACAACTCTTTCAGTATCAAGGGCTATGGGTGTGGATGTTCGCAAACAATAGTGTTTATGTACTTAGGACATGTTTCAAGCTCTTCAATTATCCTTCTAGATGAAAATAAAGCAGAATTAAAGATATTAAAAAATCTGAACCATGACCAAAACCAAGCTACTGTTCTGCACAATCGAAAGATTAAAGCCTGAGAGAAAAAGATCACTGACATCTGATGATATAATAATGTGCGTATCATGGTTTTTTTTTTTTAAAAGCTGGGATGCTGATTCAGTATTTTGTATTTCAGCTGTTTTGTTGCACCAGATCTGATGTACGTGGGGGCAGTGTTGGATTAACTTTGTTAGCTGACGGGGAGTTCAGGACACAAACTGGACTGCTCCTGGACCTTCAACAGCAGCAGTGACCTACAGAAACCACGGTCAAAGATAAGAAGTATCAATGGCTAATGTCTGAAAGTGAAGACACAGTTAAAGATGCAAAGAAAAGTAGGCAATGAAGTGAGGATGAGAAGTCCATTTCAGTTCATTGTTCAAATCAGCATTTACCAACATTTGTGAACTTCTTCCCTTTCAGAAAAGAAAGAAAGAAAACAAAGGTGGGAGAAAGTAAAAATTCAAATTTTCCTATCTGTTTATCAAAACACAAATTTCAAATTGTTGAATTGAGGCTGAAAATAGAAGGTTTCCATACAGGGCTGCTGAAATTCTTTTTTTTGGGGGGGGGGGCATTTCTATTCAATAACAGAATCTCTTCTGTATCTCTGATCACTTGACACCTAAAGTGAAAGAGATGAAGCTTGTTCCAGGTGCTGCTCTGACTGTCCTCCCCCAGCTCATATTTGAGGAGAGATTCTATTTCACAGCCTCAGAGACTTTTGGAGTTCATGAATTTACTCTGAAGACAAGGTGAAGACCCCTGTGTTTTGCCTTTCAAACTGAGAGAAGAGCTTATGGAGACTCAAGACTAGAAGAGACCTCTGGGTCAATCGGCTTGAAACCTGGATTAAGACTTCTTGGCCTAAACACATCCACAGAGAAGCAGAATTAAAAAAGCAAACAAATATGCCTGCACCTGAACAAACAAGCTATAGAAAAGCCAAGGCTTAAAATGAATATGAGGGATTTCATCTTCACCCAGTCAACCTACCCATTTCTCAGAGTGGCTATTGGATTCCCGAAGGGCAAAAAAGTAGTTTTGCTCCCCAGTTCTGGTATATCACCAAATCCACAAAAAGACCAACTTTTCTCTATGTGTCAACTTGATACAGACAAGATACATACAAAGATAGGATATAATGATATAAAGGATGTGCCATTATGGCAGGCAAACTGGGTGAGAATGTTCCTATATTTACAAAAGGGCATCATGGTCAATTATGCTGAACACTGTTTTGGTCTGGAAATGGGTGATAACGAAGAACGAATATCCCATGGAGGATTATACCTTGGAGGAGGATGCTGGGACCTTCTACATTACTAGGTCCTAGCATCATCCACTTCAGGTTGTTGGTGGTTTTTCTAAGGAAGAGTAGAAGCTGATGGAAAAATCCTTTGCCAGCGATCACAGTGAGCAGACAACTCTACTTTAAATGTTCCAGGTAGACTCAGAATAAGGAAATTTATAAGCCCCCGTATGAAATGTAGATATGATTATCGTCTCAACCATGAAGCAGTTGCTCTGTAAAAACAAAATTATTATTTGCACCAGCTAATTTTAGAAGACATTTTATAGTGTACTGAAATTAAGATTACATTATTAGCATTTTAAATCTGACCCTTTGCTCAAAAAGCAGAGTTTTGATAGATCTGGGATATAAATGACTGCCTTTCTTGCTTCTGTAACATTTTCCTCTGAGCTCCGGAAAAAGAGCAGGATAAACGTAGAATTAAAGGTGATAAAGTTATGGGCCTCTCGTGTCTGAGAAATCATGCTTACAAAGGAAAAACATTATTATGGCCTAAAGTTCAATCACATAAGCAGGCAAACTCATTTTCAAATTATGGGAGGTGAACGGGTTATGGGACGTCAACACTTACATAATTACCTCTTTTAGCATTGAGTTAATGTATAAGACATAATTGGGCCCTAGGTGTGGAAGGCATACACTTTGGCCTTGAAGTACTTTTCCGTCATCAAACACCAGTGAGTATAATGGTTACTAAGACCCAGCTAAACCTTCTAAGAAACAAGTGGTAATCCTCTTGAGGCCACATCATTTTAGACAGGGGACTGAGTGACCCCCGTACATCAGAACTTCCAGCTAATGGACAATTAACTGAGAAGTCTCCTCAAGTTTTCCTTTGGCATCTAATTTTCTACAGCTAGGAAGAGCTGTACATAGGGGAACAGTCACACATGGTGTATCCTGCCTATTAAACAAACAAACACCACATTTTCCATCTATAAGGCAACCCTGTGTATAAGGTGACCCCCATTTTTCCAACCCAAAATTAGTTTTGCAACCATGCAGTTCTCTCCTCAGCTTACTTCTGTGTAAAAGACCATAACTTTTTAGTCTAAAATTTTAGACAGAAATACAGTATAGTCTTATACACAGATAAATGGTGTAAATAAATAAATAAATAAATAAATAAATAAATAAATAAATAAATAAATAAATAAATAAATAAGGCCCAGATCAAATAAAAGGCTCTTCTCAGCTGGCATTATCTTTCCTAAACAAATGGCCCACCAACTGTACACAGATTAATGCATCTTTTGCAGGATATAAAGATAATAAATCTATTGCTTATTTCTAAGACCTGGTATTAGTATACAGTCTACTTTTAGCTATTCTAGCCAGTAATACAAGCCAATCACTATTTGGGCATCTGACAGATTTCTTTGCAAATGCTCTTGTTTCCTATAGTGAAGGTTATCATTACATCTTATGACACTAAATTCTAAAGTTCCAGAATGTAGTTTCATCAGAATATACACATCGGTTGGAAAACATATATTAACATGAATAGACACAGTGCTAATATAGATATTTTGAGCTACAGAGACTAAATAGATTAAGATCCTATAAACAATAAACCATCAAATTAGAAGAATAATGATGGGGAGACAGAAAATATTCAATATACTATATGTCCCTGTCCAAAAGAAAGAAGGTATCAAATAGTGTAGTAACTAATTGACATTAATGGCATTAATTGCCTATGCAAGAAAAGTGATGCTCAAGATTTTACAACAAAGATGTTTACTATATATGGAGCAAGAAATGCCAGATCTTCAAGCTGGATTCAGGAAACCAAGAGGCCACTCGAGACCCTATTGCAAATATATGCAGGTTATTGGAACATTCCAAAGAATTCAGAAAAAAACTCCATTTGTACTTTATAGCTGAAACTCAGTGGCTCATTCTGAAAGAAATGGTGTGCCACAACATTTGATTGTCCTAATATGTAATCTATACTTTGAAAAATAAGCAGCTTTTAAGAGTACAATGTGGAAAAACAGGATGCTTCTCAGTTGGCAAATGTGTCAGACATCCATTCCATCAATACTACGAACATACCAGCAAATAGCTGGATTACATTCAGATGGAAGAGGATGAAAAAATATCAGCAGTGTAAAGTCCACAAATAATATCATATTATTGATAGAAAGACGCAGTGACCTGAAGCAACTACTGAAGAAAGGTAAAAATCAGAGTGAAAGCAGGATTACAGGTGAACTCTGAGGAGACAAAGGAATTTTGACAGAAGAAATATCTAACTTTAAAGTTGAGAATGAAGAATTCAAAATGGATAGGATATTCTATAATTCAGCTGAAGCATCCGTAAAAATTAAGACTGCAGCCAAAACAGCAGAAGTCTGAGACTTGGAAGGACATCTATGAAAGAACCAGAAAATATCCTTTAGATTAGAAAGATGTGTCACTGGAGACCAAGGCACGTATCATCTCTGATGGCATTCCTGACTACTATTACATACAGTGAAGAGTATGTTAGAAAAGAAAAATATTGATTTTCAATGTGATGTTTAAGAAGAGTTGTATAGCTGTCAGAAAGATAAATAAGGGGTTCTTTATCAAATCAAGCCTCAACTCTTACTAGGAGCTAGAGTAAACCAAGGCTGTCATATATTGGATCTACCAAGAAAAGACGTCCTGGGAAATAAAAACAATAACACTAAGAAAAGTGGAAGATGACAAGAAAAGACAAAGAACTGCTATGATAAAGTGATGCAATAAAGGGTACCACAATTTTTCTTTTGCAGCCTCTGAGCAGATCTGTCAACGATAGGAACTGAAGCATCCACAGGGTTGCCACAAGCCAGAGGCAATTTGATGGAACATACGAACATAATAATCAGCTCACAAATGATGTGTTTTCTCACCTTGGGCTCTATAGCAATATCTTCAATATTCTCAATATTACTCCTTACTAGACATAAGGACTACAGACTGAAGAAGCTACTTGGATGAATAGCAAAACATTTTGATCCAACAAGAAAAGAAGTCCAGTTGCCATGACTCCACTTCCAGTTGTAAGGACTACAAATCTACAGCAGAACACCTGCTTTGAATGCTGAAGATTCAGTGTCCGTGATACATCTAATGGGAAGAGCTTAAGGGTCTGGTCTGGGCTGCCGGCAGTCAGGTTGCTGAATGCTGGACTGGACTGTCTGGAGGCCTCGCAACATCTAAGACAGTTTCATTGGTCCATTCTTCATGTAAAGAGACAAGGCTTTGTACCAGTGAAGCCCAGCTTCTATTAGCCCTACACTACACCTTGCTGGGAATTTAAGAAACACTCACCTCAATAACATCTTATGCATGGAAAAGCATTGTGCTCATTTTCAGACAGCCACCGCTCAATTTTCTTTTTCCTCCACCAAGAGGTTTCTGTTGCAGCAAATTATCACTCCATTGATTCAGGTGAAACTGGGCCAAAAGGGAGGGATTGGTGTCAACTTTACAATGAGGTGTGCTCAGTGGGTGTTTTTTTGCCCATATTTATTTAAGATACAAGTAAATGATTTTAAAATGCCATTAACCTCTACAGAGATTTTGCTAAAAGATGAGGCAAAAAACAACAACACATATAACCCGAACACATTCCTACCAACATAAAGCACTTTTCAGTTTCCTTGATTGCAACACATTATCGCCTCAGTTTCACTGACTGAAATGAAAAAAAACCAAGAGACCTACCTTTGGACTGGCATTGTCTTTAACAAGCAATATTAATGATATTTTTCTGATTCTTTCAGCAAGGGAGGTAGCTTAGTACAACATTTTGGGGTGAACTTCCTTCTTGTTCTTGTCACCCATTACTTATGTTTTTCATATGATAACAATTCACCCCACAAGATGAGCTAAATTTTTATTTCGATTCCTTATACAGTAATGCCCCATCAACAAACTTACAGGGAGAGGGAGAATTAAGATACTTTTACTTTGGCCCTTTAGAATCTGATGTAAACTTTCATTATTCTCACCAAGCCACTACAAAAGCTGAAGAATCATTCATGTTGAGATCATTAACATACCACCTGGTTTACCACTCTTGAAGCCTATACTGAAATATCTTATTGGCCCATATGAGACATTTCAGCTCTTAAGATCTTTTGGGCTTTCTCTCAGTTCTTCCACCCAGGGCCACAACAAGGGTCTGTGGCACCAGGAGCAAAACATGGATTCCATGCCCCTCCATGGAAGGGGCGAGCATAATAGTACAAAGTACAAATACTATTTTGTAGTATTTTCCCCGCCAGTGCAACAGACCCTTGTTGTGGTCCTGGCCACATGCTCCACCTGCCCCTTTTTGGTTTTGCCCCTGCTGCCCCCTTCCCAAACTTGTTTTGGTGAGGACATATGAGAGAGAGACCTGCCTCAGTCTGGAATATCTTATAAATGGGGCACATTTCTACTTTTGTGTCCCAGTTGATCAGTGAGGCTACAAAATAAAACAGGCTGAACTGTGCTTTCATCATTGTAAGGCTAATTACACTGCTGACAATGAGGCCTGTAATAAGACTTCCTGGGGTAGGAACTGGTATCCCTGCCAAGAACATCCCATGGTCAGAAACAAAAGGCTAAAAGATATGACGCTGGAAGATGAGCCCCTCAGGTCGGAAGGTGTCCAACATGCTACTGAGGAAGAGCGGAGGAGAAGTACAAGTAGCTCCAGAGCTAATGAAGTGGCTGGGCCAAAGAGAGAAAGGACGCTCAGCTGCAGACGTGCCTGGAAGAGAAAGGAAAGTCCAATGCTGCAAAGAAATATACTGCATAGGAACATGGAATGTGAGATCTATGAACCAGGGTAAGCTGGATGTGGTCAAACGTGAGATGGAAAGAATAAACATTGACATCCTGGGTATCAGTGAACTTAAATGGACAGGAATGGGTGAATTCAGTTCAGATGACTATCACATCTACTACTGTGGGCAAGAATCCCAAAGAAGAAATGGAGTAGCCTTCATAGTCAACAATAGAGTGAGAAAAGCAGTGCTGGGATACAACCTAAAAAATGATAGAATGAAGATACGATTCCAAGGCAGCCCTTTGAACATCACAGTAATCCAAGTTTATGCACCAACTACCGGTGCTGAAGAGTCTGAGATTGACCAATTTTACGAAGACTTACAAGAACTTCTAGAACTGACACCAAAGAAAGATGTTCTTCTCATCATAGGGGATTGGAATGCTAAAGTAGGGAGTCAAGTGATAAAAGGAATAACTGGAAGTTTGGCCTTGGCGTTCCAAATGAAGCAGGGCAAAGGCTAATTGAGTTTTGTCAAGAGAACAAGCTGGTCATTGCAAACACTCTTTTCCAACAACACAAAAGGCGACTCTACACATGGACATCACCAGATGGACAATACCGGAATCAGATTGACTATGTTCTCTGCAGCCAAAGATGGAGGAGCTCTATACAGTCAGCAAAAACAAGACCTGGTGCTGACTGTGGCTCAGATCATCAGCTTCTTATTTCAAAATTCAAACTTAAACTGAAGAAAGTAGGGAAGATCACTGGGCCAGTTAGGTATAACCTAAGTCAAATCCCATATGAATACACAGTGGAAGTGAAGAATAGATTCAAGGAACTAGATTTGGTGGACAGAACACCTGAAGAATTATGGATGGAGGCTTGTAACATTGTACAGGAGGCTGCAATGAAAAATATTCCAAAGAAAAGAAAATGCAAGAAAGCAAAGTGGTTGTCCAACGAGGCCCTACAAATAGCGGAGGAGAGAAGGGATGCAAAATGCAAGGGAGAAAGGGAAAGATACAGAAAATTGAATGCAGACTTCCAAAGAATAGCAAGGAGAGACAGGGCGGCCTTCTTGAATGAACAGTGCAAAGAAATAGAGGAAAACAACAGAAAAGGAAAAACCAGAGATCTGTTCAAGAAAATTGGAGATATTAAAGGGGTATTTCGTGCAAAGATGGATATGATAAAGGACAAAAATGGTAGGGACCTAACTGAAGCAGAAGAGATCAAGAAGAGATGGCAGGAATATACAGAAGAATTATATCGGAAAGATCTGGATGTCCCTGATAACCAAGATAGCGTAATTGCTGACTTGGAGCCAGACATCCTGGAAAGTGAAGTCAAGTGGGCCTTAGAAAGCATTGCAAACAACAAGGCCAGTGGAGGTGACGGCATTCCAATTGAACTCTTTAAAATCTTAAAAGAGGATGCTGTAAAGGTGCTGCATAAGATATGCCAGCAAATTTGGAAAACAGCAGCAGTGGCCAGAGGACTGGAAAAGATCGGTCTACATCCCAATCCCAAAGAAAGGAAATGCCAAAGAATGCTCCAACTATCGCACAATTGCACTCATTTCACATGCTAGCAAGGTTATGCTCAAAATTCTACAAGGCAGGCTTCAGCAGTATGTGGAAAGAGAACTTCCAGAACTACAAGCTGGATTTCGAAGGGGCAGAGGAACTAGAGATCAAATCGCCAACATGCGCTGGATTATGGAGAAAGCCAGAGAGTTCCAGAAAAACATCTACTTCTGCTTCATTGACTATGCCAAAGCCTTCGACTGTGTAGACCACAACAAACTATGGCAAGTCCTTAAAGGAATGGGAGTGCCTGACCACCTTATCTGTCTCCTAAGAAATCTATATGTGGGACAAGCAGCAACCGTCAGAACTGGATATGGAACAACTGACTGGTTTAGAATTGGGAAAGGAGTACGACAAGGCTGTATACTGTCACCTTGCCTATTTAACTTATATGCAGAGTACATCATGAGAAAGGCCGGTCTGGATGAATCACAAGCCGGAATTAAGATTGCCGGACGAAATATCAACAACCTCAGATACGCAGATGATACTACCCTAATAGCAGAGAGTGAGGAAGAATTAAAGAACCTCTTAATGAGGGTGAAAGAGGAGAGTGGAAAAAATGGGCTGAAGCTCAACATCAAAAAAACTAAGATCATGGCCACTGGTCCCATCACCTCCTGGCAAATAGAAGGGGAAGAAATGGAGGCAATGACAGAGTTTATTTTCTTGGGCTCCTTGATCACTTCAGATGGCGACTGCAGCAATGAAATAAAAGGACGCCTGCTCCTTGGGAGGAAAGCAATGGCAAACCTAGATAGCATACTAAAGAGCAGAGACATCAGTTTGCCAACTAAGGTCAGGATGGTTAAAGCTATGGTTTTTCCAGTAGTGATGTATGGAAGTGAGAGCTGGACTATAAAGAAGGCTGATCGCCGCAGAATTGATGCTTTTGAGCTGTGGTGCTGGAGGAGAGTCTTGAGAGTCCCCTGGACTGCAAAGAGATCAAACCTATCCATTCTGAAAGAAATCAACCCCGAATGTTCACTGGAAGGACAGATTTTGAAGCTGAGGCTCCAGTACTTTGGCCACCTCATGAGAAGAGAGGACTCCCTGGAAAAGTCCCTGATGCTGGGAAAAATCGAAGGCAAAAGGAAAAGAGGAGGACAGAGAATGAGATGGTTGGACACTGTCATCGATGCAACCAAAATGAATTTGACAAAACTCCGGGAGGCAGTGGAGGATAGGAAGGCCTGGCGAGCTCTGGTCCATGGGGTCACGAAGAGTCGGACACGACTGAACGACTGAACAACAACAACAGAGAGAGAGAGAGAGAGAGAGAGAGAGAGAGAGAGAGAGAGAGAGAGAGAGGACCTCTGCTTCTCCTTCCATCATCAGATAAATAGCTTCCTCTTCAGGCAGGCCTTTAATCAGTGAAGGTCCCAGCAATGGTATATTTATTAAGGGCAGATATTTTTAATTTTTTAAAAAATCAATCTTGGTTTTAATGTTGAAATATGACTAACCATGTTTAATATAGTTTCTATGATATTTGAAAACTGTTGATTACTGTATAGCTTTAATTGTGTTCAACACCTTGGGTCACCCTATGGGAAGAAAGACAGGAGATAAACAAACAAATGTCTCTCCATAAGAAAAGGACCACCCAAAAACCTCCTCTTCCATCAAGAACTGCTAGATAGCTCAGTGGTTTAGGTATCTGGGAGTTAAGAGTCCCCACTGATCATCCTTGACAGGGGCCGGACTTGATCATTCACAGCGGGGGTCCTCAAAGTTTTCAAACAGCGGGCTGATCCACCCCACCCTCCTCACCACTGGGGGCCGAACCACAGTCCAAAAGAAAGGGGGGGCAACATGGGGGGAAAAGGGAGGAGGGAGTGGGCGGAGCCCCCCCACGATCAGCCCATGATCAGTGCGTCTCCGGGCCCCCAGCAATGCTTCCTGCTCTGGATCGCTGCCCTAAGGTGATGATGCTAGGATCCCTCTACTGCGCCTCTTCCTCCTCCTACAGTGGCAGTGGCTGGAGCGGCTCTCCTTCCTTCTTTCCTTCATTGCATCAGGGAGGCGGCAGTCCAGGCAAACTCAGGCCCCTCATCACCTTCTAGGCGGCCACTCAGAATGAGGAGCAGCAGCTGTGGCAAGGGTGGCAAGGCTGCCACTGTGTGCGGATCCAGCCGTGCGCCCTGGCCATCATGCCCTCGCTGCATCCTGGAGGAAAAGCTGCCTCCTCTCTTGGTCTAGCCTGACCTGGCTGGACTTGGTGCGCTGCCAGTGAGGGAGGGAGGGAGCAAGGGCTGGGAAAGAGGGAGGGGAGGCAGGAAGACCTGCCCAAAGCCACCAAGCCCAGCCAGGCTGCGGTGCTCTGCTGGCTCACCAGCCCGCCCATCACCAACTGGGGATAAATGCAGCCCCGCCAGCCTCCCAGGAACCAGCCCGGGCCACCGTTGGCCTTCCCTTCCCTTCCCTTCTTTCTCCACCTCCTCCTCCTGGCTGCTCTCTAACCCAGTGGTGGTGGCGGCGGCCTCAGCCTCTGGCCATGGCTGGGCTCACTCCCTCGCCCCTCCCTCACTCCACGGAGCAAGACAGCAGCACGGAGGGGGCTGGGTGGGCAGGAGGTAGCTCCATTTCCCCTTGATCGCCTGCTGTCCATCCCTCCATCAGTCCACTGCTGTGGCTGCTCTGGTTTGGAAGGCTGGCTGGCCTTCCTTCCTCACAACCACAATAACACAGGCGGCGGCCATACAAGGAAGACAGGTGGGTGGGGTGGAGGAGCAGGGGTGGGGGTGGGGCCTCAGAGCCATGGAGGGAGTGGAAGTCCTTGCCATAACCCTCCCATTTTAAATTGCTCCGCTCGGCTGCAGCTGGTGCCCCAACCATCTGGGCGGCAGGTGGGGGGGAGCAGGGGAGCTTGCCGTGGCCGTCCTGCTTTGAACTGCCCCACCAGCCAGTGTGCCAGTCATCTGGGCAGTGGGTGGGTGGAGTGGGGGAAGTGACATAGCCACTGCTTTGAACTGCCTCAGCATTAGAAGCAGATGCGGAGGCTGGCTTGCTCACGAAGCAGGAGGTAGGTGTGTGTGTGGGGGTCTCAATTGGTCCCGGAGGCCAGATTCAAGACCCTGCGCACCCAGCCTCAGGGCCTTAGGTTGAGGACTCCTGATTCACAGGGTCCCTTTCAGCTCTGCAGTTCCAAGATTATTATTATTATTATTAAGAAATAATCACATTTTTCTTCCTCTCAAATTATATTTTAAAGTGTCTGAAGCAGCTTTGACCAGCACTAGCTCCAGGTTTTATGGGGCTCTCCAGCAGGACATCTCAAGTGATTCCCTTAAATGGCAAGGGATACAGTTACATCATCCACATCATCAGCAGTTGCAGCTGGTGATGCTTCTCCTCCTCAGGGGTGAGAGGGAGAAGGCAGCTGGACAAACAACAGTGATGAGTTCCTCCACTTGCCCGAACCTTCCTTGCACTGCTGCTTCCTCCGCTGAACCATCTGTTCAGTGCCATTTCACCAGCTCCCTTGCTGCTGCTCTTCATTTTACCCACCCAGTGGATGGAGGAAGGCAGCAAGTAGCAGGGGCCCTAAAATAACTTTTAGGCAGGCAGACGGAAGGAGGAAGTAAGGCAATTGGCAATGAGTGATGCCATTGCTGGTTCTCGCCACTGGCACCTGGCTGGCAGGCCCACTTTCAAGCACTCTGGGCAACAGGACTCCATTAATGCTCCATGGTGGTTGGCTGGTCAGGTTGGCCACTGATATTGAAACTGCTTCCAAGACTTTCCTGACACCAGAAGTGCTAATTACAACATATTACTTGCTAGACAAAAAAAAAAAAAAGCATTACTGACCTTCCATCAATTCAGTTTTTAGCATATATAGGAACAGCATAGTAAGAAGCAATGATATGAAAAGCCCACATTTTACTGTTTTCTTCTACCCTCTTTAGGTATATCATATACAAAAGAAAAATAAAGAAAATTAAAAAGAGAGAATGCAGGACCATGTGTGTCTGAAGTTATCATCAGGATCCCAGGTTAGCCCAGCCTTTTTGTACATGGGATGAGCGCTTGGAAGAATGCCACCCGTAAACATCTAGTGGCTTTCCCCAAAGTGATCAAACACAATGATTAGAGTGGGCTGGACAGAAGAGATGTCAGAAGTTATACTGTACAGGTCTGTGGCACCCAAAAGCAACCAACAAACATGGAGCTCCTGAGTATCCGCAGACGAGTACATCACACTTGATAAATGAGATTTTGCAGGATTGGGGGGGGCATTATTATTTTGTGTGTGTGTGTTGGTAAAGGGAGATGTAGCGCAACATTAGAGTCCTATTTCAGCAGTTGATTCCCACCCCCCCTTTGCCAAATCCTCCCACTCTACCTGCATGGGCATAAACCATATCCGGGATTTGTCTGTGGACATTCTGAGAAACTGGTGCATTATTTTGCCTGCTCCATAGACTGAGGAAGCAGAGGGTTTTTTTATATGCAGATGCTGTTTGGGGCCTTTCTATTTACCCACATTAATATAAGAATGGAATGAAACTCAACATCTGTTACCATTGACTTCCCAAGGTGCTGTCGGAGTGAAGTGCTGAAAAAGTACACATCTTGTCAAATGCAGTTCCAGACTGTAACGTGGTATAACAATACACTGGTGGCCACAAACATTTGATCTTGCATGTACAGAGAGTGCTCAGCAAACAGATCAGCTCTTAAAGCCAAAATACACAAGCGTTCTCCTGATCAGTAAGCAAAATTTGAAAAGTCTGGTATGGATATTGCGAATGCTGCTGCTGCTATTATTATTATTATTATTATTATTATTATTATTATTATTATTATTATTATTATTATTATTATTATTATTATTATTATTATTATTACACATCAGGGACATGATTCACAACTGCTGGGAGGCTTCTGCCAGCACTTTAAAACTGCTACCTATGTGTGATTTTTGTGTGCCCACAGGCATATCAAACCAGTGTTTGCCACAATTAGCTAAAATCCACGCCTTCAAGAAGGAAAAGCTAAAGCAGAAAGGAAATCAGAGCAAGATAAACATTCATCTCAAACTGTATTTTTGGATGGTTCTTGCCTCTACCTATTTAACTCAAGGTTTCCCCTTCAGTCTAGTTGTTTTAAATTCCAGCCTTGGAACAGGGAAATCGGTTTCTATTCGCCCTCCACCAGCATCCCATTACCCGCTGGTTGCTTGATCTCCTCTAACCACCTTTATGGGGTGGGGTGGGGCAAGCCCCTCCGACTCTAATGGGGTTTCCTCCTAAGGAAAACGCCAGCCTTCACGGTGCTGGGACGAGTAGGGAGCTGTCCACTTCTCTCCCCGCTCCTCCTCCTCCTCCTCCTCCTCCTCCTCCTCAGCTCAAGGGCGGAAGGGGATTCTAGGGGCAGGCGGGCTGAAGTCTCCTCCTGAGACAACTAGACGGGAGAGGCGAGACTGTGCGGATCCGATAAGGGAAGAAGAGGGGGAGGCGGGGAGAAAGGGGGGGGAAGACTGTAGGAGACTTTTTTGCAGACCGTCGAGCGCCAGCATGGAAGGGAAATCCTTGCAGTTGGAGACGCCGGTGGAATCGGTCACGCAGGTCTTCCAGAGGTTGGCCCAGAAAGTCGCCGTGGTGATGACCGTGCCGTCGATGGAGGAGACCTTCCAGTAGTCGGTGGGCAGCGTGGAGGAGACCAGCACCCAGCCCGAGATGCCCAGCAGGAAGGCGATGATCTCGGCCGAGGAGCTGGCCATGGCGCGGCGGTGGAGGGCGCGCTGAGGATCCGACGGGCGAGAGAACCGAGGGCGGTGCGCCGTCTGGCCTCGCAGCAGCCACACCCGCCGGGCCGGCCTCCACTTCTGCGCCGAGTGACTGAGCGCTGGGAGCCGCGGCCCTGCCGGAGCTGGAGCTCCCACCCGCGCCGCATCCTAGCGGCACGCCGGCAGAGAGGGAGGGGAGGGACGAGAGGGAGGCGGAGTTGGGGGCTTCCCGCCCAACCCGGGGCGCCGCGGTGGGTCCCAAGAGCAAAGAAGACGCGCCCGCCTGAGAGATTTTGATGGGAGCAAAGATGCCTCTCCCGTGGGTCCCGAAGATGCCTGCAAAGTAGTTCAAACCAGCTCCATTCAAATGTGGGCATATGAAGCACAACATCCATCACACACACCTCTCTCTCCCCAGCCAAGGTTCAGGCGAGCTCAAGAGAAACCGGATTCGTTACTGGTGCGCTCCCTTTTCACGACACCTCCTGCACCACCACCCACCCACCCACCCGCTAAATCTGCTGCCTGAGGCGGCCATTTCAGGCTGCCTAAAGAAGCGGGTGTCCCTGAAGACGGATTTTTGGTGTGCCTCTCTCTCTTGCCCCTCCCGGTGCCCGCCTCATCCCAAAACACCCCAGCCATTTTATTTTCTTCTTCTTGGGGGGGGGGGGACACAGCAACTGCTGCCTTGTGTATTTAATTTGAAAGAAGGAACTCCGCTTTTAACCAGGGATTTAAAAAGACCGAAACAATAACAAAAGCTGTCCTCCTCCTCCTCCGCTAGGCATGACCAAAAATATTAGGAAGACCTTGCATGCAGAAGTCCCAAATCCTTGACATCTTTTTAAAAAAGAAAAAAGAGGCAACAGAAACCTCGAAAGATCTTTTTCCAACTGCAGACCCAGTTTTAAAAAAAAAAAAAAAACACCAACTACAGGGCATTTATGGATCAAGGAGCCTTCACACTCTCCCTATCCTCATTTTGTCTTTCCAAACATAAACAGGAAGCCAGTTGAAAATGACAGCCCAGAGCGCAGATCTTAGCAACCAGGCGTCAGCCCTGGTCCAGAAAGCTTCTGGATCCTGCTACTTTTGGCTGCGGCTTCAGAAACTGTGCAACAACACCCACCCCCCCAAGACGCTCCTCATTTTCAGCTCCGAAGAGTAACTAGTTGACTTGATAGTTGTTCATATTGTGCAAAAGCCTATTGCGTTGCTAACCAGCGTGTGCTGCCTGGCAGAATGAAGGGTTCAGCAGAATATGTTCTCTTGCAAAGGTTGAAAGAATCTATTGCAGTAGGTCCCCTTTCCTCCAGGAATAAAATCACAAGCAGCAGCATTGCTAGTTTCATCAATTAAACTCAGATGACAGCATTATTTGTTCCTTCGCCAGTATAAACAGATAAGGGTCGTCATGCCTGCTGTTCTAGATTGGTTTTTCTTTTCAGTTTACTCTCTTCAAGTTGAGCCACTTCAAACTCTTCCCTGCTCCCTTGAAGGCGCATGGGTTCAGGGTGCATGGGTGCAGTTGGCCAATGTAAAGAAGGGTCATTATTAATTCAGGGCTGAAACATTAACTTATATGTATCTAATCAATTTTCTCTGTAATCCTGAAAAAGAATGTTTGCCACTTTTCAGGTCCTGCCACCTTATTAAATACCAATAACATTCTGTTCCTGGGTGAAAAATAAAACCCTAAAGACCTACAATGTAGGGGACAAATACAGTATATGAAATGTGGACCATGGGATAAATCCCCACCCTCTCCCCCTGCCTTGAGTAAAAAACAATGGGCGTTTATACACGACCCCTAAGCTCCGCTGCAAATGGCTCCCAGCTCCGGAGCTTTAAAATGTTTCCCCACCAGCTCCGGAGCTAACAGAAAATTAAGTGCAACCCCACCCACCTAAGCGCGACCCAGCACAGCTTTCAAGTACCTGCTCTGGGAGACTGAAAAATTTTGATGCAGAGAGTGCCGGGCTCTCCTCGCTTCTTTTTGTTGTTGTTGTTTTGCCTCCCGCCCCTTTAAGAGGAACCAGGAAGTGACTGGGGCTCGGAGCAACTTCCACCGGCACCGGAGTTAAGGCTTTATTCTTTTGTCCCTTTTTAAGGCTTTTTTCCCCTCCCTCCCCTCACGCACACAGAAGCAAGGAAGTGTGGAGTGGTGGGGAGGAAGGAAGAGCAACGAACCCCCAAGATCTCTGGTCCGAATTTAAGGGGCCAGCGGATCTTAGGGGTCGTGTGAAAAGGCCCAATGTTGAGAATGGAACAGCTTGGAAAAGAACTGGGATGTTAGTTGCTCAGTGAACCTGGAATTTGTGTTAAATTTTGAGGCTGACGTTTCAAGTTCTTTATCTCACTAATTACACATTTTGGTTTCCACTCTCAAATTTGGGAACTCTGTTTTCCTGTTCAGTTTTATACATTTCTGCTGCACAAGGCTGAAACTGCTTATTCTGAAACTTCCTTCCCTAAAGACGTACTAGAAGTTGGTTCTTCTTTTTTCTTCTCCTTGGGTTTATATCAATGAACTTACTTTTCTGAACTAATTTCTTCCTCCCATGTTACCACGTACAATAGTCATTGACTTAAGTGAAAAGACAAAGTATTGTTTCGGGTGTAATACAGTACTAAGTGATAGTTTAACAGAAGAATAAAAAAGTATCTTGTGTTCATGTAAATCCCACCACCACCAGTAAGTAGTTTGGAGGCTTTTCATTTTAGATTAGTCAAAGTTTGCTATGTCATCTGAGCCAAAACTCAAGTTAGTGTCAACTGTGATTTGTTAAAAACAAGCAAATTTGAGAAACAGCTAAAATCAACCATGGTTTACATGGAGTCCTAAGATGATGAAGTGTGATTAGAATAAAATGGCAACAAAACTTCCAAATAACTGTACACAAACCCAAGATTCACCAAGCTTTGTTTTAGACATAAACCCTTCTAGGTATTTGATAGCTGTTCTTCTAGCATAATACTCAAATTGTCAATGTTATCATGGGCAACGCTTTTAAGACTCCCTAATAAGAAAAAAAGAGACTTAACCATTGGCCAGTTATAACAATGCACACACATATACTGCATCCTCATCAAAGCACAGTTAAGATTAAAAACCATTTAGGGTTTGGACATAATGTTACTCTGTGCTTTTGATCTTGCATTCATATCCGACGAGAAGAGGAGAGAAAGGAATGCACGAGCCCAGAGCTTGCTATGACTTGTCCTTGTTGTGCTGACCTTTAGTTTAATTTGTAAATATTAAGTGTCCTCTTTTGCAATTCATTTTACTTCCAAAAGACCTAAACTTTAGTAAATATTGTACAAAAAGAAGTAAAGTTGGAAAAAGAGTGCTGAGATAGAGTCTGCTTTCTATTTCTGGCTTGGAATGTCCAGATAATTTAGCTTCAAAATGGTCATGGTATATTTGAAAACAGGAACAAGTAAAACATTATAGTTTTTCATATTGACACAATTTATGGATTCTGTCAACATGCCTCCATTCCGATATCATGTCTACAAACATCATATGCGCCGTGCCAGTCACTTCACAGGCTCGTGCTTTTATTTTATGCCAGGATGTCAGTATATTATGTCAATATTCTAAATATTTTGAACTGTGCTTATTACTTCTGTAAGTGTTGCTGAGGAAGGTGTGCATTACTTAGAGTCACAGAATAATGGAGTTGAAAGGGGCCTAATAAGGCCATTGCATCCAACCCCTTACACAAGGTAGGAATCCAAATCAAAACAGAGCTGATAGAAATTGGTGTTTTGTAGTCCTGGGGCTAGAGGCCGCCACTCACAGGGTTGTTTGTTTGTTTGTTGTTGTTGTTTTGTTGTTGTTGTTTTTCCAAGCAATCCCCTAATTTATGCATTTTCAAGTGGGGAAAAAGTGGAACTATAGCATCAAAAAGGACTAGCAATTTACCTTTTAACACATCATTGCTCTTCCCTGCTTAACAAATGGGTAGGTAGTCTCCACGGGTCTACATGCTACTCACACTCATCACTAGTAGACATGGGCACGACTTGGCGAAATTCTCGTTTCCATTTCCGTTTCTCATTTCCGTTACGTAACGGAAACAGTAATGACAATTACTCCGCCAGAACTCGAACTCGAACCGACTAAAGAAAAATTGGGTCTGATTTGTCGTTGTGGTTCCTGGCATCGCAGCGATCGCGCGATGCCAAGCGGCACAGGAAAAAAGTTTTAAAAATAAAAAAAAACGATTCCCGGCCAAAAATGAGGCGAAAATATGCCTGCCTGAGGGCACCTACCAGAGGGGTGGTTTCTGGGGGGGGGTCCCCGGCCTCCCCCCGTCTCCTCTCCTGGGCTGCTCAAAGTGCGCATCCTCGTTGAGTCGCAACTCGCCAAGCGGCGCGGCAGAGAAAAAAAGTTTAAAAAAAAAAACTGATTCCCGGCCAAAAAAGCAGGCGAAAATATGCCTCAGTGAGGGCACCTACCAGAGGGTGGTT
Source organism: Phrynocephalus forsythii (assembly GCA_029282475.1). Lineage (NCBI taxonomy): Eukaryota > Metazoa > Chordata > Lepidosauria > Squamata > Agamidae > Phrynocephalus > Phrynocephalus forsythii. The sequence goes on along the minus strand of JAPFRF010000010.1, from coordinate 130,652,944 downwards.
TCTGGGGTGGTGGTGGTGGTCCCCGGCCTCCCCCCCCTCCTGGGCTGCGCAAAGTGTGCATCCTCATCGAGTCGCCAACTCGCCAAGCGGCGCGGCAGAGAAAAAAAGTTTTAAAAATTTAAAAAAACCCAATTCCTGGCCAAAAAAGCAGGCGAAAATATGCCTGCCTCAGTGAGGGCACCTACCAGAAGGGTGGTTTCTGGGGGGGGGTCCCCGGCCTCCCCCCCTCTTCTCTCCTGGGCTGCGCATCCTCGTCATCTCGCCAACTCGCCATGCCATGCGGGTGTGGGCAGGGGATCCAAAATGGGGCGACCGCAATATTTATTTTGAAATCGCGTGGTCCAAAAACACACCAAAGCACCACAGAAACATGCGAAAATAGCTATTTTAAAACTGCCTGAATTTTTACAGTAGCAGCAGTGGGTTTTTCTTGCAACAAAACATCTCCATTGATTTTATTTTATTTTATTTTTATTTTTATTTTTTTACACCTGCGCAATGATGGGCTGGCCATGGGAGTGGACCATGCAAATTTTTGGAGCCATTCTACCAATTGCATGGCCACTTGGCCAGGTTTTGACCGAGACTTCTGGGATGTGCCAGTCGGACATAAAAAGCCACTAACCCTAGCCTGAACCCTAACCCTAACCCTAACCCTAACCCATACGCCAGTACACTGTCCTTCTTAGTGGGTCAGAGAGGCACCCAGAGGTGCACCCCAGTAACTCACCCTAACCTTACCAGTAACCCTAAGCCTAGCCCTTGCGCTAACCCCTAACCCCAAGCCAGATCCGTGTACTCGCATTGCACTACAGCAAGTACACTTCCCTTCTTAGTGAGTCACAGCGGGCGCCCGAAAGAGAGGTGCCTCTGCCTGCTGCAACTGCAACTTAATGGTATGCATATCCAATTGGCTATGCATGCCATTTTGTAGCGGGCCAGAGGAGGCACCCACCCCAGAGAGGTGCCTCCAGGAGCCCGCTTTCCCTTCATGGTGGGCCAGAGGAGGCACCCACCCCAGAGAGGTGCCTCCAGGAGCCCCCCCAAACCAGTACTAACGACAGACGAAAAACCGACAAACGAAACGACAAATTTTTGGAAAATTTCACGAAAAACGGAAACGAGCCGAAACGGGCCAGCTCCGACACACGACAACTCGAAACGTAATTTTTCCTGGTTGTGCCCATCTCTAATCACTAGACCTTTCAGGACTTCATCCACTACTATTGTTGCCACAGACTAACATTTTGTCTTGCAAAACCTTTTTTTTTTTAACAATGGAAAGGTCCAATTGAAACATTAAGGGGCAGGTGTACTGGGAGCCCCTCAAAACAGGGCAAAATTGTCTCCCCCAAGGCACAACAGCACTTTTGCAGTCATTTTTATTATTGTTTTAAAACTTGAGTGTGCAGGAGAAGAGGGACACACTTGAGCTCCTGGGAACCTCATATGGACCATTAGATACATCTTTTTCTAGTGACTTCCACTTGCAGTTCTTTTTTGTGTTATTTTCACAGGCTTTTATAGCACTCATAGAATTGTGGGGGTAGAGCAATCTTTTATGCTGTTTGGGTTCAGGTGTAATGGGAAATTTGAATGTGCGTGCTTTCATTTTAGATTAGTCCCATCTTGTCCAGGAACAAATACACTTGGTTAATAAATCATCTCTCGTCATCACTCAAAGTATGGATATATATATTTTTATACCTGACCATCCACCAAAAGGCTAATGTCCTGCTGAGCTTCCACTAAGTAAACTTTACCACTAGTAAAGTAATATGCAGTAGTCCCCTATATCAGTGGTCCCCAACCCCCGGGCCGCGGACCGGTGCCGGTCTGTGGACCGGTTGGCACCGGGCCGCCTGGGGAGGCTGGGGAGGCTCCTCCCCTTTTCCTCCGCCGCCCTCCTCCTCCTCCTCTTCTCTCCCGCGGGCAGCCGGTGGAGGAGGAAGGCTGGAGGAGCGCAGGAGGAGCCGCCGCCACCGCCTTTGCCTTTGCCTTCCTCCTCAGCGGCGGCGGTTCCTCCTCCTCCTCCGCCCTCCTCCTCCTCACCCTCCAGCAGCAGCAGCAGCAGCAGCAGCAGCAGGAAGCTGGGGGCCAGGCGTGCGGGGGCCGGCGGGGAGGAAGGGGCGCGCACGGGAGGCGCTGGCGACCCCCCCCACGCGCGCGCACCACCGCCGCAGCGTGGGGGCCCCCTTGGTCGGAAGAGGAGGTGGGTGCCTCTCCTCCTCCTCCTCCTCCTCCTCCTCCTCCTCCCCCGGGGCGCGCGCCCTTTGCCGCCGCCGCCGGACCGCACCTGTGTTGGGGGCGGGGTGGGCGTCGCGGGCCGGCCCAGGTGTTTTCGCCACCACCGCGAACCCCCGCGGTTGCTGCCGCCCCTGCGACCCCCTGACGCGATCGCCCCAGCTGCTGCTGCTGCTCCTCCGGCGGCAGCGGCGGCGGGAGGAGGAGGAGGAGGAGGAGGCGCTATCGCCCTCGTTGCAGCCCCTTTGGGGCGGGGCGGGTTCCGCCAATCCCCAGCGGCCGCCTCGCCGCCTCCCCGGGAGAGCGGACAAGTTCCTGAGTTTCGCGCCTGGCCAGAGCTCGGGCTCCCTGCCCAGCAGCAGATGAGAGAGGCGGCTGCGGCGGCAGGAGGTGCTCGGGCTCCCCCTTCTCAGCCCGGAGACCCGGCGGGAGGGGGGGCAAGTCTTGGTGGCGGGGGAGGGCGCGCGAGGCGCGGGGTGAGCTTTGCCCGCCTCCCTGAAAGGTGGCCAGGTGTGTGTGTGTGTGTGTGTGTGTGTGTGTGTGTGTCGGGGGAGGGCTGAGGAAAGGACACTGGCCTCTCCGGGGGGCGCGCGGGGATGGCACCCCCCACCGGCCTCCCTCCCCTTCCCCCTCCCGCTCGCCCGCCCAAAGGCCGCAGCCGGAGGCGGGCGGCGGCACTTGGTTAACCCGGGTGGCTGCCATCCGCCGCGCCGCCGACACTCACGCGGGGCCCGCCCGCCCAGGAGCCCCAGGCTCTCCCCACCCCGCCCGTGCGCATACCTGACGCCATGCCCCCAAAAGGCCGACCGCTCCCGTGGCCCCCGCAAGGGCACACGCTCCAAGCCCCCTGCACCCCTGCCTCCCCTCCCCCCCCCCCCCACACCCCACACCCTCCCCTTCCCCCGCCCAACCCCCGCACCCCCATCTCCCCCCCCCCCACCCCCACCCCGGGCCATGGAAAATCATCAAACATTTACCGGTCCATGGGGACAAAAAGGTTGGGGAGCACCCTATATTGTGGGATCCACCCCCAACCGCAACTGCTTTCAGTGTACTCCAGACCCATCTGTGGAGGCCTCTGGCCCTAGCAGAGGGCTTTGGACACATCCATATCCCCAGCGGAGGCCACTGGACCCAGCCACGGAAGCCTGTGGACCTCACGGAGGTTCCAGACCAGGTGGAGGACCCAGCTGCAGAGGCTTCCGGACCCATCTATGACCCCAGGGAGGCCCCTGAACCCATTCGCGCCCCCAGCAGAGGCCTCCAGACCCATCTGTGGCCCCAGCAGAGGCCTCCAGGCCCATATGTGGCCCCAGTGGAGGCCTCTGGACCTGGCTGTGGGGACCTCTGGACACTATCCACATATTGTGAATTTTCATTTATCACAGGTGATTAGGGAAACTAACCTCAATGAGCAATGGGAGACTACTGTATTGTCAAACAACTTGTATGGGTTTTGTTGTTCTGCTAGTGGCATGATTCCACATTCCTATTTTGGGGGCATTCCACTCAGCTGAAGGCTGATTTGATACTTCTTCTTCAAGTGACATGTCCTTGTAGAACGTTGGCGATCAATAGAACTGAACACCATCCTCTAACCTGACGCCATGGTATCAAGGATGACTTCTGTTATCCTTAAAGAGATGTTCTATATATTCCTTCCCCTCCTGTAGTTTCTACTCAGTGCTTATCAAGGTATTACTGCTCTTGCCACTAAGAGATTCACCTCTTCTACTGCTATACACACCAGCTGCTTGCCTTATTTTCTTGTACCGGACCAAATAAACACAAGAAATGAGTATACTCGGATTTCCTTTACCCAGGACTAAAGCCATTAAACAGTGGTCCGAACCCTGTTGCATTGCATAGCAAACTGCACCAGTGTTGGCCTATTGAATCAGTGGGGACAATGGCCAAAAATATGGATCAATTGGATTTGATTAGAATAGAGCCCAGTTTTGGTGGTACCTTCTTTCTTCTTACGGTACTATACAAACTAGAGATGTGCTTCAGATTATGAATTTATTGGGAAAATGAAGCAAAATACGGGCATATGTCAATTTCTGAACTGATCTGAAGGAAGCCAAGGAAGCCTAGTAGTGCTCAAATCAATTCTAGGTTCTCCAAAGCTCCAAATATTGCCCGAACTCCTGTTGGGTTTGGTATAAAATTATGCCACTGTAAGTCCTCAGGGGGTTATGTGTTTGATTGCACAATGAGCAACATAAAAAACTGAAAAATTTACCACACAACTAATCATGGGGATGCTGCATAGTGGAATTTCAATCTTTCACTGTATTGTGGCTCCTTTTAAATTTGTCCCTTTGAAGCAATTTCTCTAAGCAGGGAAACAATGATGGACTACAGTGATCCCCCACCTATTGCGGGGGTTAGAGACCTGACCTGACCTGCGATAATTGAAAATCCGTGATATGTGGATGCAGGTCGAGTCAGGCCTGGAGGGGCCTAGCTGGGGGCTCTTGTACTTACCCCCAGTGTGGCCCTACCCCGAACGGGCCTGTGAGAGCATTCCCAGACCTTCTGGAGGCCCAAAAGGGCCTCCCTGTGAACCGGAAGTGACTTTCCAGTAAACCAGAAATCATTTCTGAGGCCTCTGACAGGCCTAGAAAGGCTCTAGGATGCCTCAGAGATGATTTTCAGTGATCGGGAAGTCACTTCCAGTTTGCAGGAAGGCTCTTTTGGGGCCTCCAGAAGGCCTGGGAAGGCCCTCACAGGCCTGTTCAGGGCAGCTCCAGGCTTGAAACAGGACTTTTCTCCCTTGCCCTAAGGGGACTTTTTTCATAAACTGAGGTCCTGCAATATAGCGTAGCCACAGTGTATGAGCCGCAAAAGGGCAGGGCACCACTGTAACACTTACCTCCCTGTTAGCAGCTCCTTCCCTATACTGGTTTCCCCAGATAATCCTCCTTTCCTGAGGTTTGGAAACCCACTTCTGCGGAATCAAGGCATGATCAAGGCAAGTTTTCCCAGAATTATGGACTTTTATTTATTTATTTATTTATTTATTTATTTATTTATTTATTATATTTATATACCGCCCCATCTTCCAAAATGGAACTTGGGGTGGTATACACTAAAAAAGAATGAGACAACAACAAACGAGCATAAAAAATCAGAGGCACCAATAAAAATAGGAGGGTACAATACCCTCTGCTGAGAATGGCATGGGCGGCACAGGGAGAGACAGGGGGGTAAAGGAAAATTAAACAAAAAGGTCACCATATGCCTCCTTGAAGAGATGGGTTTTCAAGGCTTTTTTAAAGGCGGGCAGGGATGCTGCTAGGTGCAGCTCACCAAGTAGCTGGTTCCACAGTGTAGGGCCCACTACAGAGAAGGTGTGGTTACGCGGTTAGGGTTACGCCACCCTAAGTGAGCGCGCCTGCACCATTCTCATGGGTCTGGTCCGTCGACCTCTGAGAGATATGCTCCAATTATATGTCTTTTATATGAACTGATAGGACCACATAGACTTTGTGTTTATAACGACTTATAACCTTATATGTTTACATTGACACTATGTTTTCAATGTTAGTTTCCATCACTCATAACTTTTACATGGAATTTTACTCTCTTTTTAACTGTGCGCCTTCTCTTGCAGCTTTAATGTAATATCTACCAATGCTGTAAGATGTCCCTCAATTCCTTGTTCTCATTACCTGAATATGTCTTAATTGTACTGGACTGTATATTATCCCTCATTAGTGTAAGCTGCCTTGGGTTCTTTTCCAAGGAGAAAGGTGGGGTAAAAATACTCTAAAATAAAAATAAAATAAATAACGTTATCATTCCTCAGATAAATGGCAGCAAATAGGAGACCTATGTTCATTAGCAAAAATAGTTTTTTTCATTAGTTAAAAAAATCATTTGAAAGACTACAACTCAGGAATGAAGGTTGCAAAAGACCCACAATAAAAAAGGAAAGAAGTATGAATTTTGGGAAGCTTCTTAAAGGAGAAATAGCAATAAAATAAAATAAAAATGTCAGGTGAAAAAGAGATCCAAGCATAAGTGTTGTTGGACTGGACTGAGTCTAAAAATATGAGAAATAGATGGAATTGTAGATTAATAGTCATATAATAAAACACATGAGGTAAATGTAGAGATAGCCGTGAAGTACCATAAAGAGATTTACAGAGGCACTTACAAGATGTGACAAAGAGGCAATAAGTGCAACAAAGGAAGGTGTTACAGAATTTTTTTTGGTTCTAGTTCATTTATTTGGTCCCCAAGCTGAAATGTGAAGAAGAATTGAAATGCTTCCAATATTTATTCTAGTGTAATTTAGTACTGTACTTTCAAAGTTACAAATAATTGCCAACATCCAGCACTGTTTCTCAGTACTGTATCCATTGGAACTGATTTTCCTTGTGCCATAGCTCTCTGTGGTACCAGAAACTAGAGGGGTTTCCATCTGTCTGGTTTTAGGGCATTCAGGAGGGGCTCTGTTCTCGATCATCTCCAAATGCAGGATGTGCAATGATGGACTCAAGTTATAGGAAGCCAGATTTCAGTTGACTATCAGCACTCACCACCTCTCATTGCTATGAGAGGTGGTGAGTGCTGCAACACTGGAGGCATTCAAGAGAAATTTAGGCAACCATATGGCAGATATCCTTTGATTTTTATTCCTACGTGGAGCAGGAGGTTGGACTCAAAAGTGCCATAGGCCCATTCCAACTTTGTGATTCTACAGTATATGTATACTGGTGGTTCATGGCCAGTAACCTAAATAGTGCAAGTAGTGCTTTGCACAAATAGGGTTGTAAATGAATCAAATAAAATAAATATACATATTTGAGAAAGGAAACCTTTAAAGAACCAGGTCTTAAGAAGCAGGAATGGAAGAAAGAGCATCTATCTAGTTCTGGCTGATTCTCTGTTCCTCCAGCAATTCCAAGTGCTATACTTGCCTGTTGTGTTCTCTGACTCTCAGGGGTGGTTTTGAGGGGAAGAATAGAGGACAGGGTGATTCTGCAAACATGCTTCCACCTGTGGTTCTTGAAGTTCAACACACACACAAGTATTGAGGACAGTTTAAATATTTGCAAAATTTTCTTGTTTTTTGGTACTGTAATTAGTCATATGCTTTCAGATTAGATCTATATGATTGAATTTGGTGGGCTTTTCAGAGCTCTCTACTAGAGCTAAAGAAACTTGATTCTGAGATGTCGGCAACATTCTCAAGTATTACCCCCAGGAATGTGGACTAGAACAATAACCTTCACTATGAAAAAATGATACTTTTTAGGATTCCTAAATCAGCCAATGGCCCAGAAACAGCATACAGTCAATCTGTTGCACATTGTTTCCCCCTTCTTTTTATAATCATTTTAGATGTTATAATGCCAGTGGTTTTGTTTTTCTGGTCTGACTTTGCCATTTATTGGGCTAATCCTTTTAACCCAACGATGCATAGATACATATACCTGCATCTGTGTGACTGTGGTCAACAGTGCCTATACACAAGCTTTTGTATGTCAGATGCTGTAACATAATACTTAGTTCTATTTACAATGCTATTTTAATGCTAAAATAGGCAAATTGGCTAAGAAACTAATTTGCCAACAATTTTTGTACTTAAAGTTAGTATTTTCCCTATTTAAATACAAAGTTATGCATAAATGTGTATATTGAAAGATGGAACAGATGGCTTAATTGCAAACATACTAAAATATGCTTTCAGGGTTTTTTTTAATCAATACAGTATAGTATTTAAGGATTTAATAGGCCTTCTAAATAAGCAAACATTGTCAGATCAGAGCACTTGCTATGTTGCAAGTCAATCAATTACAGTATGTTACCATAAAAAGTGTTACTTTGTTTTCTATGCAAACACAATAGGGAGATGAGAGGAGGCCATTGGATTCTTTATCATGCAGATGATGATAAAAATGTAAAGGGGAGTGGATATTAAAAGGTTGGCCAGACCTAACTTTGGAAATGTGACTGAGACATGAGTTGCTTGCCTTTTCTTTTCAGCTATTGAAGTCAGATCTCTCAACTTGGCAAACAGGACCACACAGTTTTCTTCCCTGAACACAACTGCTTATAAATTTTTCAGTTCAGCAACATTTGTCGTAAATATGTTATTGCTCCAAGAGAACTGTGTCATCTAACTGAATGGTATATACAAAATACAGTATCTGGAATTTGTTGTATGTGCCAGATAGGACCACTCAAAATCTCTGTGATTTTTAAAAAGGTATGTTTACTATTCCTAGTCTATAGAAACACAACCTCTTGCTCTCCAGATTTTGAGAGTGACACTCATCATCCTGACTTGTACCCATGATGGCTGGAGTATATGGGAGGTTTAGTCCAAATGCTTTACACTGCCCTTTCTTTCATTCTCCAACTCTAGTTCCAATATAGAAGTGACATACATGAGGAAGTAGGTAGTTTACTCACTCCTAAACTCTGCTGTGTTACCAATCCGTCATCCTCCTTAAGGACATGTCGTACTCTTCAGATTTAAGAAACAGACGGTGTAATGCATGATGTGCTGATGATTGTACTATTGGCATCATAATGTTATGTTTAAAGTAACCCTTTGAACCTGCCCCATAACACAAAAACAACAGACAAACGTATGATGGAGGAAATGTGATTAGAGTGAGGTTGGGGGGGAGGGCTGCCTGTCATGATAAAAATATAGGGTAAGAATAAGAAAGTACTGTATAAGAAATAATGTTAGCTTGTTTTGTTTTTAGCAAATTAATATATAAAAAGCCCTGTTTTTCTAGAAGTACCTAGCGGCAGTATTTCTGACAGTGTCATTTCCTGTAAATTTGTTCTTTCTCCAGATCAAACTACCTGTGATGTGGCATAGACATATTTCTCAATTCTATTGCTAAACAAGTAGCTAGGGAGGTATTTATACAGTAGCAGAAAGAGAGGAATTTTTATATGTAAGGTTTAACAGCACAATCCTCTATATGTATCTGTTCACAAACAGGAGCTACTTGGCCTATTTATGTATTTATGTATTTATGTATTTATTTATTTATTTATTTACCGTCCATCTGGCGTACATGCCTCTCTGGGCCTAGTAAGTTCCACAACAGTAGGCCAATGGAATCAGTGGGGACTTAGTGAGTCAATTCCTTCACAAATTTCATTTCTTCAAGTAGACTGCTCTCCTTGTGATTTATTATGCCAGAGTTGCACCTAGAGAAGGCCTATTTAAACCAATGGAACCTATGAATTGCCAAATTCCTCCTAATTCAGTGGGCCTCCTGTAGTATGACTTATTAATGACAAGGAACAGGGTTTCAACCACTGTTGTCTGTGGTGCTTTTCCCCCAAGTATGGTACCGTATAGGACCCTAGTGTAGAGATATCATTGCCCATATTTCTGAGCCCCAAGATTGGTCAAGCACAAAGGAAACTGAAGGCCTAGGAGGGCTGCTTGACATATATTTCCCGGCAGCCCCAGGACCGAAGCAGATACCAGAATGTGCTGAAGAAGGCCAGAGCAAACAGGACGGCAGAAGAACATTAGTCTACTTTCTGGACACTTGCAGGTTTTCTAGCAAATAGTCCTGTGGCACCTTAACTGCTAATATATTTTTAAGCTAAAATGTTCATTGAAGCATGTGCTTTTTGGACTGGGGGCTTGTGATCCAAATTTTAAAAGCTTTTAGGAAGTCACCCTTGCAACAAATAAATAAATAAATAAAGCCCTCTCCCCTGGTTTGGAAACAACCAAGTCAGATAGTTGTTCCTGCAACAATGCAGGCACAGGTTCACGTTTCACAGTGACAAAGACGACAGCTAATGTTAAGCGATGTATGATCAGTTTATCTGACCACACATTTAATTGTGTTATGGGCGTCTCAGCAAGGCTATCAAGTTTAACATTTTCAGGGAAAAGAATCTCAACAGTGTGGTCAAAATGCAGTTAAAAGAGAAGTGTGTTGGGAATGAAGCTTACTTTACTAAATTGAAGCACAGATGTTTTCATCCCCTTGGCTGTTAAACTCTCATCTTGTATGTCTTTGTTTGTGTGTGCTAAATTTCTTCAATGATCCCAGTTTCTCTTGTTGCAAGTATATTGATTAGCCATTGTATTATTGCAGTTATAACTTAATGCAAGCAGGTGAGAAAATGTTTGAATCAACGGGCAATACAATATAGAGATATTCTAAATTTCTTAACAATTATAAAGGGTGTGGAATGGACTACTGTTGTTTGGCGATGTATTCTTCCTGCACTTGAGAAATATTCTCTCTGTTATGTAATGCCACTTCATGCCTGGTTCATGAAGAAAGCAGCATGGCTGTAGACTGATTGTACAGGACGAGGTAGAGAGTCAAAGGTACCTGCAAGATAATTAATGCACCGTTGCTGTTAATATAACTTTGAACATACATTGACCCATTGGGTTGGACTCTCTAATAATGGAATTTAAAACATTAGATTTAAAGGCAGATGGGGCAATGTTAGGCTTTTTTTTGTTTTCATTTTCTGTAACTATCAGAAGTAAAAGGTGAAATGTTGGCCAAGCTGAACACAATCTGGAATGCAGTAATTGAAAGACTTTGTGGTGAATTAATTGGCAGTGTTTGGCAATGGACTAACACAGTTGACAAGGGAGTGGTTGGAATGAGGAAAAACAGTTTGGGTGCTTTGCTATAACACAACAATAACCCAGTTTTTTTTTTTTAAAAATGGATCTTGGTGTCTTATGCTAAGGACTTGAACCTTAAGGAGAAGACAGTCATAAAGGTTTTACAGCAGCAGGGAAAACCTGAAGCATACTCATAGTATTCATTCAGTGCTCTCCTGCAACAAGTCACAGTACTGCAGATTTTCAATAGAAGCTGGCTGTGCATGGCACTGATTGGCTAGTGCCTGTGATCGTATTACAAACGTTTTATAGTAAAATAATACTTTATAGTCCAGAATAGTTTAGTTTTCAACCTAAAATGCATTTGTTTCATCAGTTAGTCAACGTATGAACTGACAACTGTACATAAGGTGCATGAAAGTATTTTAAAGACGAACAGCTTATTAAAAAAAAACTAATAGCTGATCTATTGTTTGGTATTTTGATATGGGTGACTGTCTATTCAGTTTCAAAGTTAGGAGGAAATTATCCTTACAGCACAGCCAAGGGACCCAGTGACCAATATCCAGTATCCAATTATGCCTTGGATCTGGATGACATCATTTTCTGACACCAGCAATATTTAATTTAAACTAATTCAAAGGTTTCTATCCCCATGTTTCTGAGGCTTCCTAGGACTTCCTTTTGCCCTAGGGAAGCCTTTGTGTGTCTTGAAATTGGATGCAGTGGGGGCACTTAATCATACAAAATTTGCCCCTGAATCACTGTAGCTGGGAAGGGAGCCACAGAGCCTGAAAAGGGAGGAGGAAGCTTTCAATTCATTCAAATTGATAATGCCATATGACTATAGTTATCTGGCTCTGGAGTGTACCTTTATACCAATAGGATTTTGCATAGTGTGATCTATCAGCAGCAGCCTATGCAGATACCTGGAAGTGAATGCTTCTAAATAAATATTTAATGGATTGTGCTGTGAATCTCTTATATTGAATCCATGGCAATGCTACAGTATTTAAAATATTTAAGATTAACCTAGGCTTATTATTATGGAACAATCCATCCAGGGACAATTTTGCTACAATAAGAGGTAGTGATTATTGCTGTTACTGAAGAAGAAGAAGAAGAAGAAGAAGAAGAAGAAGAAGAAGAAGAAGAAGAAGAAGAAGAAGAAGAAGAAGAAATTATCCATCTCATCCTTGAAAACTCTATCAATGCGTTGAATTCAGTAATCCTTAATTTGATTGTGATCCTCACATTTATGGTGAATCCCAAAGCTTGGCAACCTTAACCTCCTTGCCTATTTCAAGTCACTGCTGCTTTGACATAAGATGTAGGTCACATAGACATGCCAAGTTCCCCCTACTGAGATCATGGCTTTGTGGTCTTTGCAAGATCTCTTATTTAATGGTGGCAACAGACCCGATAAATGGGCTTCTGATTATATAAGGTTTGCTTTTCCCTGCCTTTCATAATATTTACCCTGTATTTTTTGCATGAACAAATATAGCACTGGAGAAGAGCTTCGAAAAATTACTTTAAGACTATGGGCGTTTATACACGACCCCTAAACTGCGCTGCAAATGGCTCCCAGCTCCGGAGCTTAGAAATGTTTTCCCACCAGCTCCGGACTTTGGAGACAATTAAGTGCGACCCCGCCCACTTTAGCGTGACCCAGCGCATTTTTCATGTACCTGCTCTCTGCAGGTGAAAAAAATTTGATGCGGATAAGATTGCCAGGCTCTCCTGGCTTGTCTGTTGTTTTTTTTGCCTCCCGCCCCTTTAAGAGCTCCTTGAGATGGAACCAGGAAGTAACAGGGCTCGTGGCAAGTTCAACTGGCACTGGCACGTTAGTAAAGGCTTATTTTGTCCTTTTTTTCCCTCCCCCCCCTCACGCCGACAGGAGCAGGAAGTGCTGAGGGGTGGGGACGGAGGAACAGAAACGAACCCCCAAGATCTCTGGTCTGAATTTAAGGGACCAGCGGATCTTAGGGGTCGTGTGAAAAGGCCCTATGTCTCCACAAATACTCAATGCTCCTTGGAGAATTCTGTGATTTGTGGTCCAACTCCCCCCCACACACTTTTAAGGCTTTGGAGTGGAGACTATTAAGAGAGAAGGAGAACAAAGGTTGTGCCCAATATCCTACTGTATCCCACTTAATTTTATTGGAATTCTTATGATCTTCCTTGGTGCTGTATTTTCCTCACACACTTCCTCCCCCCCCCCCAAAAAAAAAAAGATTGGTACTCCTTGTTTTTCTCCTTTCAAGCTTAAGTAGGCACTGGAAATACAAATGTAAGCCCTGAAGGTGAAATAATAGAAGAATGAAGGAACAAACCCATAACTGGGTTGGTTGGTCACAAAATAAAATACACCTAGTGCTGCCTTTCTGAGACTGATATCTAATCACTGTATAATGCTGTGAATTATATGCAGTGAAACTTTATACCCTGTTACCATATTTTTCGCTATATAAAACACACATGACCATAAGACCGATCTTGTTTTTAGAGGAGAAAAATAAGAAAAAATGTTTAGACTAAAGTTTCATGGGGGGAAATCCTGGCTGCAAAAGGGGAGGGCAAAGGCTCTGTGGAGGAGATCTCCTTGCAAACGAGGTGATTTTTGACTGGGGAATCCAGGCTGCAAAAGGGGAGGCTTGCAAACGAGGTGATTGGGACTGTGGAATCCAAGCTGCAAAAGGGGAGGCTTGCAAACGAGGTGATTGGGACTGGGGAATCCAAGCTGCAAAAGGGGAGGCTTGCAAACGAGGTGATTGGGACTGGGGAATCCAGGCTTCAGAAGTGGAGACTCCCTGTGCAGGTAACTTCTCTCTAAATGAAAATCTGTGATATATATGTAGCGGGGACTACTGTATTCATTTTATAAGACGCACAAACACTTCCCCTTACTTTTGAGGGGGAAAGTGCATCTTACAGAGTGAAAAATATGGTAAGTGAAACTAAATAATTATAATACTGTAATTATTTCCAGATTATAGATCTCACTGTCTGGGGGAGAGGTTGTGGCATGGAAAACCACCCCTTCACTGAACTTCAGGAATGCCATGGCGGGATAAATTGTACATCCTTAGGATGGAGGAATATCAGGCTGCAAGTCCTGACTCTGTGCACCTGTTAGGACAGTGGCAAAACCCTGTTTGTGTTCCTCTGCTGTTGCTGATTGTATAACCAAAGGGCAGAGCAGATAGAAGAATTCCTCCCCACTTGCACTTTTCCCCTGGTCTCTTCCTCCATTCTGGCATGGTGGCTCCACCACCATCATTCTTTACTAGAGCCCTGGACTCCTGAGCCTTTCTCAAAGGGGTGAGGTTATTTTACAGGGTAGTGCCTGAAGCTTTGTTTTGTGTGTTTCTTGGCTTCCACCGTCATTGCCACTGATCATGCGAAACCAAGCATATTAAAGGAAAACATGGAGCAGCAACATCTTCAGGCTAATTTAACCTGAGTGAATCTGGGATGGCGAAGATCAAAAAAAGGTCACTGAAATAAATAAAAAATGTATTCTTCTATGGGAGCAGACTGTTTCAGAAACCAAGAAACAAAAGGATTGAAGGAGAAATAAGAAATGAGAAATTATTTCAGAGGTGAGATTTCACTGCAGCCATTTCCTTGCACAAAGCAATGTATAATTAGCGATTAAATCATGTTGCACACAGTGGTTGTGTCAGAATGCATGAAAGGTGCCTCCCCCCCACCAACAGAAATGCAGGTTACTTACCTGCAAGTTAAGTTCTTCGAGTGGACCTCTGTGAATACACACAATGGGTCTTCGCGCCTGCGCGCTTGAGTTCCCGGTTGTTTCCAAGCTTAAGGCTTACAAGCCCCTCCCCTCTGTGCGCATGCTCACCCATCTCCCGCCTTGCTGACTCAGTTCCCCTCTGGTCCGCCGCTGACTCTTAGAGAGTGCAACGAGCCATGACGGAGAGAGGGGAGGCGGGTGGGTGGTGTGTATTAACAGAGGTCCACTCAAAGAACTTAACTTACAGGTAAGTAACCTGCATTTCTTCTTCGTGGACTCTGTGAATCCACACAATGGGTTACTGGCAAGCTGACTTACCGGTGGAGGGTAGTCATGGTAGTACAGTTGTCAAAACTGCCTTGCCAAAGGCGGCTGATCTCTGCGTCCTGACATCTAGCTTATAGTGCTTCAGGAACGTGGATGGTCGAGACCAGGTAGCCGCTTTGCATATGTCTTCCAAGGGCACTCCTTTCAGAAAGGCAGTGGAGGAAGCAACTGCTCTTGTAGAATGTGTCCAAGGCATGACAGGTAGAGAGACATGCGCAGAAGAGTAAGCCATTCTGATAGTTGTGGCAATCCATCTGGAGATGGATTGAGGGGATACGTGATGCCCTAGCGATGGTGCCGATGTTCTGATGAAGAGCTTGTGTGTCTTTCTGACAGAAGCTGTCCTGGAAGTATAGAAGAGGAGCGCTCTTTTGACGTCGAGGGAGTGGAGCGTCCTCCCAGGTGAGTAGTTGGGTTTGGGAAGAAGGTTGGTAGAATAAGTGGCTGAGACACATGGGATGATGACACTATTTTCGGTAAGAAGGAAATGTCTGGCCGAAGTTCCACTCTGTCGTGGTGGAATTTGAGGAACGGAGGGTCCTCTCTGAGCGCAGTGAGTTCTGAAGCTCGTCTGGCTGATGTGATTGCCACCAAAAATGCTGTCTTTAAGGTAAGGAAGTGCAGAGACGTAGTCGCCATAGGCTCAAATGGTGACTTCGTTAAACAGTTCAGCACCAAGGAGAGAGACCATTGTGGTATCGGGGCTCTGTGCTGTGGACGGAGGTTAGCGATGCCTCTTAGGAACCTCTTGAGTTTAGGATGCGTGAATAGAGCTGCAGCCTTGGAATCAGGTGGCTGGTGTGCTACGACGGCTGCAGTGTAGACACGTAAGGTGGATAGGGATAGTCCTCTATTGAAGAGTAGAAGAAGAAATTCCAAGAGGACTTGGATGTTGGTTGGACCCGAGGGTTGAGAGTTAGCTCGAGTGAAGTGTAGGAAGGATGGCCATTTATGTGCATATAGTGTATTAGTAGACTTCTTCCTAGAATTTGTGAGCACGTCTGCGATTGTTAGCGGATGTGCCATGCTGTTAGGTGGAGAGTCATGATGTCTGGGTGTCTGACTTGGCCCTGGTGTTGTGTCAGGAGATCGGGAGTTGATGCCAACCTGACAGAGTCGATCGCCATTATTTTTAGGGCTTGAAACCATGGTTGTCTTGGCCACCACGGGGCCAACAGTATGACATGGGCTCCGTGGTGTCTGATCTTCATCAGTGTCTTCTGGATGAATGGTATTGGTGGGAATGCATAAAGGAGGCCGGCTGGCCACCTGGTGGCAAAGGCATCTCCCTGGGAGTGTTTGCCAATTCCCGCTCTTGAGCAGTACAGTCTGCACTTGATGTTGGCTTGAGATGCAAAAATGTCAATGGTGGGTGTTCCCCATCTGGTACAGAGTATCTGGAACACTGATTCTGAGAGGCTCCACTTGTGGTTGTCATGGGTGAGGCGGCTCAGTTGGTCTGCAACAGCATTGTCGGCTGATGCAATGTGTATGGCTATTGGTTGAATGTCCTTGGCTATGCACCATCTCCAGAGTTTGAGGGTGAGGTGCAGCAGAGATCTGGAGTGAGTGCCTCCTTGTTTGTTCAAGTAGTAGAGTGCTGTGGTATTGTCCGTTATTACTTGAACCATGTTGTGGGCAAGGAGGAGTTCGAATGCATTGAGGGCTTTGATAATAGCCAAGAGTTCCAGATAACTGATATGATGGACTCTCTCCTTGGGCGTCCACCTGTGATGGATCGAGAGGTGGTTGCAGGTGGCGCCCCATCCTGTGGTACTGGCGTCCGTTGTGATCTGAATGGACGGGTAGCGCTGTGTGAAGGGTGTTCCCACTCTGAGATTGCGGGAAGACTTCCACCATTTCAGGTTGGTGAGGAGAGCGGAGGTGACTCTGAGCCGTTTGGATGGGTTGTCTCTGTGCGGTCGAAACCGGGCTAGAAGCCATGCCTGCAGAGGTCTCATGCAGAGTCTGGCATGCGGTAAAATGGCAGTAGTGGAGGCCTTCAGGCCTAGTAAGCATTGGGCCTGATGAGCCGTGACTTTGGTGGAGTTCTGAAAAGGGTGCAGAGCCTGTTTGATTTTTATTGGGCGCTCTGGTGCCAAGTATGCCTTTGCTGTTTGAGCATCCAAAAGCGCTCCTATGAACTGCACTGACTGGCAGGGTAGGATACTGGACTTCTTTTTGTTGAGCTGAAGTCCCAAGGAAGTGATGAGTCGGATGGTGAGGTCTTGATCGTTTTCTGCCTTTTGCTTTGTGGGTGCTACCAGGAGCCAGTCGTCCAAGTATGGGAATATGTGGACTCCCTGGAGCCTGAGGAAGGCCGCCACCAGTGCCATGCACTTTGTAAACACCCGTGGGGTGGAGGAGAGACCAAAGGGCAGGGCTCTGAATTGGTATGTTGAGCCTCCTATCTTGAAGCGGAGGTATTTGCGGTCCTGAGGTGCTATGGAGATGTGAAAATAAGCATCCTGCAGGTCAAGGACGATGAACCAGTCGCCTCTCTGTAGCATGGGAACGATGGTGTCTAGAGTGGCCATACAGAACTTCTTTTTTCTGAGGAAGGTGTTTAGTTTTCTGAGATCGAGGATGTGCTGAATGCCCTCGTCTTTTGGGGTATTGTGAAGTATCGAGAGTAGAAGCCTAATCAATCTTCTGATGGTACTGGTTCTATAGCTGCCTTCTGCAATAGGGCGGCCACTTTGTCTCTTAGTGCCCGAGAATCTGGTGTTTTGATGACCCGCCCTAGTGGTGGTCGATGGTGGAATTGGATTCGGTATCCACTTTCGATGATTGACAATACCCATGCATCTGTCATTATGGTTTTCCAGGTCAGTAGGAAGGGGTTGAGCCGGATGTCCCCGTGGGTGTGATCCGGATCAGGGCAGCTGCTTTTTGCGGTTGGCGCTGCCTAGGCTGCTGTGCCGGGCGTTGGTAAGGAGACTGTTGGTACTGTGGCCTGTACCTGCCTTGAGCCCTTTGATGGGACGGTGTGTATTGGTGTCTCCAAGAGGGGGCTGGTCTGGAGGATGATTGTGAGGAATTTCCCTGATATGTGTATGATTTTGCAGCCTTACGCATCTTCTGGATGTTGTCCAGGGAGGCATCCGTGGACGTTGCGAAGAGTCCTTCTCCGTCAAACGGGGAGTCTTCTATGCAGTTTCTGGCATCATCTGTAATGTTGGATGTTCTGAGCCAGGCATGGCGACGAAGATGTATGGCTGTCGTCAGTTGCTTAGAAGCTGCATCTGTTCTATGCAGGGAAGTTATCATTTGGTAATCAATCAAAGACAGGAACTCGGTGTACGCTGCCTGCGCTTTGGCCTTTTGTTCTTCCGGAAGGTGGTTCATGAAATCCGGAAAGGTGAGCAGGAGGTGACGCGTGTATGCCTCCATTGCACATAGGTAATTCAGAGCTCTCAAGGAGAATGAGGCCAGGGAATAGTGACGCCTGCCAATGGGGTCTAACTTCCGAGCTTCCTTATTGCTCGGTGTGATGTTATAGTGGGACTACCCTCTGTTCTGCGTGGCATCCACGATGACCAAATTCAGTAGGGGGTGGTTCATAAGGAAGTCCGTGCCGTCTCCATGTGTCTTGTAGAGACTATCACTCCTTCTTGGGATCAGAGGATTGGAGGAGGGTTTGGCCCATGCTTTTTTAGCTTTTTCCAACATCGAGGGGATAAATCCCATTCTCAAAGGGGGTGGCCTAGATTTGTGTAAGTGGCCAAAGAACTTGCACGGGTCGCTTGCTGCTGGGAGTTGGACTTGAAGCCCCATGACTTGTGCAATCTTGTGAAGCATGTGCAAGTAATTTTTAAAATCTTCCAATGGGGTGGAAGATTGTTTGCCTGGCATATCGGTCTCAGAGTGCCTAGACTTTGAGAGTGCGGACCGCTGTGAGGACTGGGAGGCTGCTCTCGTATCAGATTGTCCGTTAGCGGGTGATCCATGGTGGCGGGAGAATCTGGGAGTTGTCCCTGGTGATCCCCTTGCCTGCGGTGTGGTGTCAGTGGGGCTTTGCAGAATATGGCTCTGGAAGCCTAGACCAGGAATGGTGCCAGCGTTGAACACCAGCGGGCGTTGGGCCAGTGCCCTCTCTTTGCCGTCTTCGCTGCCTTTTTGGTTTGGAGGAGGCGGAAGAGGAAGAGGTGGAAGAATCGGTGTCTGATGAACTGGACACCATGCATGCATGACGTCGTCTCTTCTTAGAACGGCGTTTGCTTTTATGCCGCCGTGTGGGAGATGAAGAGGATGAGGATGAGCTATGACGTCGGTGGCTCTTGTCCTTCCGGCATCTTGATCTCTGATGCTTAGGAGAGGGTGAGGGGGAGGAGGTGGAATCCTGAGCATCTACTTGCACCCTCTTTCTGCCCCGGTCCGGGGAGACAACCAGGCGTTGATCCTTTGACGGGCGCCCAGCATCAGAGGCTCTTCTGTCCTCCGCGTCTGATCTCATAGCGCCTACGCGCTTGGGGGCATCAATGCCCTGCTCCTCCATGTCCGATTGCTGGAGAGCTGAGATCATGGAGGCAGCCTGTAGATTCTGTAGGTGCGACAACGGATTGTAATTGACTGTGGCCATGTCTGTGTCATGGACATTTTGGCCTGGCGGTAAGCCCAGTAGAATCATAGGGCTATGAGGGGGTTCACAGGTACCCGTTGCCTGGTTTCAAAGGCATGGGACCATGTTTCATTCCTTATGGCATCAGGAGACTGGGCGCCGACCTGCGCCGAGCTCTGAACCCCCTCTATGCTGCGCGACTCAGTTGAAATGAGCGCAGGTGGTTTCGGCACTGCCACCGTTGTCCGCACTTTGGATGCCATGTCCTTTGAATTTTTCTCCAGAATCGGAGCAGGCTGGTGATGTTTCTTTTTCTTTTTGTCCATCGATTTTCCCTTGGTCGAGGACTTAGATTTTGAAGATGTAGAAGGCATGGAAGCCTCGGAGTGGGTTTCCCTAGGCTGGAGAGATTTTTCCCACAAGAAGGCCCTTAGGCGCTCCAGGCGATGCTTAAGGGCGGGTTTCATTAGCTTTTTACAATGTGGGCAGAGTTCAGGTTTGTGAGCCTCGCCCAGACAGAAAAGGCACAAACTGTGTCCGTCAGCTAACGGAATCCTCTTTTTACAGGATTCGCACTGTTTGAACAGTGCTGCCGCAGCCATAAACGGCCTATGCGCCCGCGACTACAGGAGGGGGAGGGGGGTTTATGACCCCTCCGCCCAAAGGGCGGGCGGCAAAATAAAGCAATAACTGTTGAAAACTTGGGGGGGGGACTGGGAGGAAAGAAAATAATAGAACTTAAAATATATGACTGAAAATTTCACTTTCCTTTTCGTTGCAGGAGCTCGGAAAAGTCTGACCAAACTCAGCAGCAGCTAAAAGGAACTGAGTCAGCAAGGCGGGAGATGGGTGAGCATGCGCACGGAGGGGAGGGGCTTGTAAGCCTTAAGCTTGGAAACGACCGGGAACTCAAGTGCGCAGGCGCGAAGACCCATTGTGTGGATTCACAGAGTCCACGAAGAAGAACTACCAGATATGTCCATTTGGCTGCCCAACAGTGAGAAGTGCATTTATTACCAGATACATGAAGAATATTAGCTGCATTCCTCAATTTTGTAAGAAACCCAAGTTTCTTACAGGCTCATGAGATACATGGCCTGCTGCAGAGAATGGGATGATGAACTTTAGTTTTTGTGCTGGGGTGGACAACTCCCCCCCAGCACTATTTGGGGTCATACAAAAAAAGCAACCAGAAATAAGCCAGAAGTCTGCACAAGCTGCCACAGAGTGAGAAGTGGCTAGAAATTCATTTCTGGTTTTAAGAAGTGGAAGAGTACCGTATTTTTCCATCTGCAAGACGCCTCCATGTATAAGGCAACCCTCAATTTTCCAGCCCAAAATAACAGCGTCCCTACTATGTAGTTCTCTCATTGGCTTACTTTGGTGCATAAGATGACCTTAAATTTTTAGTCTAACAGTTTTAGTAAAAAAAATAGTCTTATACAGTAAATACAGTAAATGGTGCAGTGGTAGGCTCTCCAACCTATTTGAAAAGCAGATCACAACTCATGGAGTCTTCCAAGAGCTCCAATTTCTCTCTTTTAAAAAAAAAACAAATCCCTCCATGTCTTCAGGGGAGGTTGATGCAGGGGACATAAAAGTAGACTTGAGCATGAGATATGGCAGCAGGGAAGGGGGCATACATGCTCACCTTTGGTTCACATGTCTAAATATTGCACAGGTTTTTTTCAGGTCATTCGTATCATATGTCCATAAAACTGAGGAACAGTTTTCTAAGTTGTGTGCAGTTAGTTTGCACAAATTGCCATTTGCAAGGAGAAGTCAAGAACACCAAGAAATCTCAGCCAGTTCTTGCAGGTGACAATTCTTCTTCTGTAAGGATGAGATAGCTGAACTGAGGCTCACGATTTCCAGTTACTCTTAGCAGAGCTTACCCATGCCATCTTTCTGACTGAGACAAAGGCCCAAATAGCCTTTATTTCAATTCTGTGTCCAGAAATGGACCAGATGGGCAGCTACAGTGATGGAACAAAATCTTCCACTACACTTGAGAGCAGCACAACAGGAAGCACAAGGCAAACTCCTACCACAACAGCCTCTGTCAACCAGCATCTTGCTGCCTTCTCTCCACCTCCTATAGGATCTCCAGTCCAGGGTGGCTGTCTCCCTTTGCTTAATGGCAAAACTGGCCCTGATCAGTGAGGGTTACACCCAAGCTTCTAAAATACGCACCAAGAAAATCTGTACAGTATCTGCACCATTGCTTTTCCCTTGCTCTTTATGGATAACAAAAAAGCTGTCCTGTACCCTGCACCAATGTTTCCTCTGGGGATTGGGGTAAAATTTAGTAAACCCACTAGGTATAGCCAATTGGGACCAGATTAAAGAAAAGGAATATTACCTAGTGGTTGAAGTCTTGTCCTACTGCCTTCTTCTTGGAACATGGAGGGGGGCAGCTGTGTCATAGTATCTTAATAATTCCATTCCATTAAAGTAAAATAATTAAAGAGGGGGGAGAGCCATTTGGCCATTACAAAATACAAATGCAAAACTAGGCTATAGGCCAGGGGTCCTCAAACTTTTTAAACAGGGGGCCAGTTCACTGTCCCTCAGACACTGTTGGGGGCCGGATTATAGTTTGAAAAAATATGAACAAATTCCAATGCACACTGCACATATTTTGTAGTGCACAAAAACAGGAAAAAGAATGCAATATTTAAAATGAAGATCAATTGTAGTTCCAACTGGCACCAATTTTGATCTTTTCATTTTCTCTCTCCTCCTGGTCCTTTTAAGCTCATTCAGGCTCTTCCCTCCTTTCTCTCCCTCTCCTTCCCCCAAGAGAGAGTCCCAGAGGAGGAAAGGGGGGGCAGGGGAAGGAGCAGCACCTGGAAGCCCTCCTCCACACCTTTGGCTACCTCAGGCACCAAGAGGAAGAGGAGGAGGAGCAAGGCTTCTTGTCTTCCTTCTTCCCCTTTGGGGTCATCCGGGTGTCCCCTTTCCTTCCTTTCTCTTCCCCCCTTCAAGCCAAGCCAAACATCACCACTACCACCACCACCTGCCCAGCCCCAGATGGCCCTCCACCGCTCACCAGCCACCACTGCTGCATGACAAGGCTTGGGGGGGGGGGAGAGGTTGCACCACATAGAGAGAGAAGGGAAGTGGTTCTCTTTGAGAGGGGCCCTCTAGGACAGTGCTCCCCAACCTTTTTATCACCGTGGACCGGTAAATGCTTGATAATTTTTCCCTGGCCCGCTTGTTTTGGTTTAATAAGATAAAAATGTAAATGCCCCCGGCCGCTGACGCACATGCGTGCTAGTCGTTTCCCACTCTAGGGGGCGGTGCTCATCTCCGTACTCAAGCCGAAGAGCCAGTGTTGTGCGATGAGTCCTTGGCATCGCTGCAAGGAAACCCTGTTTTTACTTCCTCGCATTTTCCCCCCATGGGCTTCCTCATTTTCTTTCTTTCTTCCTTCCTCCTCCTCCTTTCGTTCTTCCTCTCTCTCCCTCACTCCTTCTCTCCCTTTCTTTTTCTTTCCCTCCCTCCTTCCTTTACTTACTTACTTTCTTCCTCCCTTCCTCCTTCTCCCTCCTTCTTTCTTTCTTTCTTCCTTCCTCTTCCTCTCCTTCCTCCCTCCCTTCCTTCCTTTCTCCCTTCTTTCTTTTTCTTTCTCTCTCTCTCCCTTCCTCCTTCTCCCCCTTTCTTTCTTTCTTTCTTTCTTTCTTTCATTCTTTCTTTCTTTCTTTCTTTCTCCCTCCCTTCTTTCTTTCTTTCTTTCTCTTCCCCCCTCCCTCCCTCCCTCCCTCCCTCCCTCCTTTCTTTCTTTCTTTCTTTCTTTCTTTCTTTCTTTCTTTCTTTCTTTCTTTCTTTCTTTCTCCCTCCCTCCCTCCCTCCTTTCTTTCTTTCTTTCTTTCTTTCTTTCTTTCTTTCTTTCTTTCTTTCTTTCTTTCTTTCTTTCTTTCTCCCTCCCTCCCTTCTTTCTTTCTTTCTTTCTGCCAAACATATTCACCACCACCACGGGGCGGTGGCACCACCGTTGGGACGGGGGCCCAGCCGGTGGCCAGATGGCCCATGGGGGTCCACCGCGGCGGCACCAGCCACCACTGCTGCCTGACAAGGCTCGCGGGTCGGGGGGGGGGCGGTGGGGCGGTGCGGTGCGGGGTGGACGGGCGGGGCGGGGGACACCACGCGCGCGGCGGCGGCGGGCGGGGCGGTGCGGGGTGTGGGCGGCAGCGAGAGAACGGAAGTGGTCCTCTTGGGCGGCGGAGGGGCCCTCTAGGGGGTAGCGGCAGGGGCTGGGGCGGGCCTCGGCGGGGGTCTATCGGGCATTGTGTGTGGGGCCCCCTTTTTGTCCGGTGCCGATTCATCCACTTGCCCTCCCTCCACAGGGAACACTGCTCTAGGAATTAGGCTGCCTCTCTATCAACACTCACCCCCTTTTTGTCCCAGCCCTTCCTCTCGCCCTCCTCCACAGGACTCTCTAGGAAGGACACTGCCTCTTGCTTATCTCCCTATCCATCCATCTAAAGGGGGGGGGGCGTTTCTGCAATGGCCAGCAGGCCAGATTTGAGACACATCCAGCCCGCGGAACGTAGTTTGAGGACCCCTGCTATAGGTGATACCTTTATACCAAAAGTTCAAATGAAGCATATGAGTTTTCTACATCAACCCTCCACCCTGCCAGCAAACAGGGACTTGTATGCCTCGAAGAGCCAAACAGAAGAGAGGTGTGAGTGGGTGTGCATGACCTATGTCCCTTTGTTTGAAGAACTTGGGTGTGAAACCCAGTCTCTGACTTCAGATGCAGCTTTAACAACAGCTCTGCTGCTTCCTGCCTCATCTAAGAAGAGTGCCTGGCAAATATCACCTTGCCAAGAACTTTACATCTAAGAACGATCTCCTGGCAAACCACATCTTTTGCAATTTTTAAACTTTTGGTACATGCTTTGAGAAAGAGAGTACTGCCGTTGAAAGCTTGCAATGATTTTTTGTTATTTTATTAGTGACCTATAAAGGTATCACCTATTGCCTAGTCTTGCATTTGTTACCTAGATGAGTGTCAAGCAGGAATGAGAGCAGTCCTTACAGTGATCCTTAAGATGGTAGATTTTATCTTATGACCCATTCCCCTGTCATGGACACATTTAGTGGTTTCTTTGTCCTGTAATGAACTTAATGTACTATTAGTTAAGTACAGCATTGGTGGCTGGAGAATTTATGCGACAATATGGCAGTATTGTTCAGTCACAGTTACAAGCAGATGCGTCTTTTTCATAAAACATTTTTTTCATTTTTTCTTTTTTTTAATCAACCCCCAAAAGAGATCCTCTTAAACACAAATAATTCATATTAATGAAAAAGGGTACAGAAAAGTTTTGTATTTTTTTATGCTTCACTCTTTTGTTTAACCTTTGTTTAATGTTTTTTTGTTACCCTTGTCTACTAAATGGCCCAGTAAATCTTTTATCCAATAGCATTGTAAGGATTGTTGTCAGGAGCTAATCAAAATGTCCAGGAAGGGGAGCAGGAAATTTGAATCTCTAGAAGGGCCGGATAGATTGGAAGCCAATGAGGATAACTGCTCTTTGATTCTGCTTCAATCATTTCTTGTGAGCTGGGAAGCAATGTGCTACTGAGCTCCTGTGCCCTCCATCTTGAATTGTGGTGCACCCGTGTCTCTATTTTGGGGCCCCTTCATTTTGTCCCCCCTTTTTTCATTTTTGGGGATAGTTTTCCATTTTTGTTGGATTGTTTTTGCTTCAGCCCTGCCTGTTTGCTGTCATGTTGGTTGGAAAAGAGAGGACATCAAGAGATTGTGGAAGGATCTTCCCATATTCTAGTGGTACAGGGTTAGATAGTGATTATTTGCCTTTATTTGTTTGCATTTTCTTTTTTTGGGAAAGGGGCCAAGTATGTATTTTTAAATTTTGCTTACCCCCTTTCTGTATGGGGGTTACTTTCCCTTTTTGATTGATTTTTTAAAACATAGTTATTTGATTATTGTATTGTGTATTTATTCTGTTAGAAGAATATATTTTGGGTTTTTAAATAGACTATTTATTTATTTATTTATTTATTTCTTACACTTATATACCGCTACCTACTTCCCAACGAGAACTCAGGGCGGTTCACACAAAAGAAAACACAGAAGGCAAAGACAGCAACAGCGGCAGGGGCAGACTTACAGCATGTGGGCAGGGGGGGAAAAAAAACAAAAAACCTCTAGTCATTTTTAAAGGCGTCCTTGAAAAGGAGAGTCTTCAAGCCCTTTCTAAAAGACGCCAGCATTGGGGCCTGCCTCAGCTCGCTGGGTAGCTTGTTCCACATAGGCGGCACCGCCACTGAGAAGGCCCGCGCACGAGTGCTTGTTTTGCGGGCCACCCTCGGAGGGACTGTCTGCAGCGAGAGGGCCACAGATGAACGGGTGGGTCGGGCCCGATCTAATTGTCGGTGAAGCCGCTCTGCCAAATAAACAGGGGCCAAGCCATGGAGGGTTTTGTAAGCCAAAACCAACACCTTGAACCTTATTCGGGAGGCAACGGGTAACCAGTGGAGGCGAGCCAGGATGGGAGTGATGCGGTCAAAACGACGCGCACCAACCACCAGCCTGGCCGCCGCATTCTGGACCCGCTGCAGTCTCCGAACAAGGTTCAAGGGGAGCCCCATGTAGAGGGCGTTGCAATAATCCAGCCTCGACATGACCAATGCCTGTACCACTGTCCTCAGGAGCTCGTCAAGGTACGGGCGAATCTGAGCGATTAACCTTAGATGATAAAAGGCCGACCTGGTCACGGCTGACACCTGGAGCTCCAGGGTCAGACCAGGATCCAGGACGACGCCCAGATTCCTCACTCTTTGCGCCAGCTGGAGGGCGGACCCTTCCAGACTGGGAAGAGGGCCACAGTACCCATCGGGGCCGCCCCCGAAGAACATGACCTCGGTCTTTCCAGGGTTGAGCCGGAGTCTGTGGGTCCTGGTCCAGTCCAAAACTGCAGCCAGGCAGCGATCAAGGGTCTCGACGGCCTCCACTGCACAGGTGGAAAAGGAGAGATAGAGCTGCGTGTCATCAGCGTACTGATGACAGCAGACTCCAAAACTCCGGATGATCTCGGCCAGCGGCTTCATATAGATGTTAAAGAGCATTGGGGAGAGCGACGACCCTGAGGCACCCCACAAGAGAGTGTCCAGGAGCCGACAACTCACCCCCAAGCTCACTCGCTGGGTACGGCCCTCAAGGAAGGAACGGAGCCAGCCAAAGGCCGAACCCCAATCCCCACCTCCGAGAGCCGCCCCAGCAGGATACCGTGGTCGACGGTATCAAAAGCAGCTGACAGGTCGAGGAGGACCAGCAGGGTAGAGCAACCCCTGTCGGCCCCCCTCAACAGATCATCGTGCAGAGCGACCAGGGCCGTCTCTGTCCCATGACGCGGCCTGAACCCAGATTGGAAGGGATCCAGGACATGGTTCTCCTCCAGGAACGACTGAGAAGGGCGGCACGCGCTCGACCACCTTGCCCAAAAAGGGAACATTGGCTATGGGACGATAGTTGGACAAATCCGCAGCCAAGCCAGATCTTTTAATAATGGGCTTCACCACCGTCTCCTTCAGCAGACTGGGAAAAATCCCGTCCCTGAAGGAGGCCGAGGCAATTAGCGAAGCCCATTTTGGCATGCTCCCCCCTGCGATCTTAATTAGCCAGGACGGGCAAGGGTCGAATGGAGAAGCCGCAGGCCTGCAGTGTCCCAGGGCCCTGGAGGCCTCCTCAGATGTTACAGACCCGAACTCAACAAACCGGGGCGACCGAGGCGGCCCAGTATTGGCCACACCGGGGGCTGGATCAGGGCAACCGGCGTCCAGCTCAGAACGGATGGCCTCTATCTTGGTTTTAAAATAGGCTGCGAATGACTCACTAGTGAAATCACTAGGAGGAGGCCCAGGCGGACCAGGATTGGTGAGGTCTCGAACCACCCGGAACAACTCCGCGTGGCTATTCGAGGCCTCACCAATTCTCAGGGCAACAAAGGATCTCCAATGGCTTTGGTGGGTGTTTGCATGGATGTGATGATTATTTTTCTTTCTAATGTACTGTTGCCTGCTTTTGGAGTAAATTGACTCTCCGTTGCCTCAATTTTACTTTTGGGAGTATTTTTTAATGCGTTCTTTAGGACTTTTAGACTACTAGGGCCAGAAAACGTAAATAGAGTTAAAGTGAACAAGATTACCTGAAAGAGGTGCTCCCTGTCAGATCAAATAAAACAATATGAACAATAAAACACCCAAAAGAGGCATCCCCCAAAAGAACTTGAAACAAAATTAATACGAAAATTTTCACCATGCATGTCCCTAACTACTAACACTATGCCAGTCTGAGCAAATCTAACACTGTCTGAGCAAATCTAAGGTGAACTGTGCATCTGACCACTTAAAGCAGGCATGTCCAAAGTCAGGCCCGGGGGTCAAATGCGGCCCGTTTACAAATTTCAAGTGGCCCTCGGCCTCTTCTCACCACTGGCTCAGCCTGTCATGCATCCCTGCCAGCTGGCCTTTCCCCATACTGGATAGAGGCATCAGCTTGTAGTTTTTTGTTTTGCCTGCCCTCCTTACCTCGCCAGTCACCTGCCCAGTCTACCTGCCCCCGGCTCCGTTGTTGCAGCGTCCTCCCTTCCTCCTTGCATGTTATAGAGACTTGTCCAAAGTCCGGCCCGGGGGCCAAATGTGGCTGAATGGTCGGCTTTCACACATTTTCACCTCAACAAATCTGGCCCTCCTTGAAAAAAGTTTGGACACCCCTGACTTAAAATCTTGAGCTTAGGGGGTGCTCATTTATCAGTTTTGAGCAGAAAGTAAAATAAATAAAAGTGATTATTTAATAATGATCCCTCCTTTCACTGCTGTTAGGCGTTCACTACCCAACTTCTAACAGTAATGGAATAATTTATGATACTGTATATATTGCTGGAGATTAAGTTTTAGTGGCTGTAATCTGAGAATGTAAAATAAAAGGTAGATAAGATCGGCAAAAGTTTGCACAGAAACAGCAATAACAAGAAAGACTTAGGGATCTGTCTTGTGGGTAGAAGTTGAAGGAGCAGGAAATAGGCGTTCAGGAGCGTTATGTGATAGCCACAGAGCAGTGAGGCAAAGCCAAACACAGACACAATTTGCACTGAGTGATTGGACTATCTTTCAACCTTTCTTCCTGTGCCATTTTAATAAATGATTTCCTGTGCTGTAAAAGACATGAATTTGGTATTCGGCTAAGCTTAATGTTTCTGCTTTGCCATTTGAAAGAGAAGGTGGGGTTCTAGGCAGGGTCACTGAGGGCTGGAAGAAGGAAATGTCTGTAGAAGTCCTTCACTCAGAGGTTACCGTACTTTTTTTCCATCCTGAACTCAACAGGATGCCTAAAGGTCAAAGAAAGATGTGATGGTACAAGTGGTTGCATGCCTTTAAAAGGAGAATTGTGAAGTCATCTAGAAGGGATAGTCAGAAGACTGCCAATTAAACAACAAGATATAGTGTAACAAAAGCCCCATACCCTGCCTGGGGGAGAAGCATTAAAGGAGAAAAAAAAAGCTGTAGGAAAGGAGCAGACCTGCATCCTTCATTACTGGAGCTCTTTTGGTGTTAAATGTAGAATTTAGAAAAGGCTGGCTGTATGTCTGTGCATGATGTCAAGTCCAACTTATGGCAACCCCTTCTATGTTTTCCTAGGCAGGGAATAAACAGGTGTGCTTCCGGGGGCGCCCTGGGACTGCACAGTTTGCCAAAGGCTACAAATGCTTGTTCCTTTCTGAGGAGGCAGAGTGGAGAGTAGAACTCCCAACCTGTGGCTCCACAGCCAGATATCTAAACCACTGAGCTATCCAGCTGGCTCAATGCTCCCCTATACCTGTTTTAATTTTTGTTACATGTAAACAATTTCCTTGAAGTTAAGTGTCCGCACAATGTTCCCTCCCTTGTCCTTCCCTCTCATGCCTTCCTCATTATTTGCCTTGTCTCCACCAGTTGTCTCTTGATGTTGCCTAATTTGGTAATTGAAGATTCAGTTTTCTTTAAATAAAGGGGTGTGGGCATCTTCCTACTATGGAGCAAAGTCTATTTAAAAGAGAATTTAGCCCTGTTTGTTTGTTTTTAATTGCAAAGAATAGCAGCATTATGCTTATATTGATTGCACCAGTCTTAAAGCAGAGGGCAAGAGACAGCAGTGTTGGGGAATACATTCCCACATTTGACATTATAGACAATGTCAGGGGAGTTTTATTTGTACATGGCTTAGGAAACAGACTTCTCCAAGAGCAACAGTCAGAGAAAGAAAAGTAGATCTGGAATCACCCAGGCTTCCAAAAGAAGTTCCTAAGTGAGGAAAAATAAGTCTTCAATGGAACAGAAGTAGGATAGTTTGATTTAGGGTAGATTTGTTTTTGTTTGGTTGGTTGGCAGGTGGTTTTTGGTTTTGGCAGTTTGTGTTTTACTGTAAGCCTTCTGACTAGGTTCGCACATACAGGATGAGGTATCAGTTCTCACAAGCAAATCAAGTAAGCACATGAAGGTTGGCAGAATTAGGTCCATAGGCAATATTTCTAGTATAGGGCAACTCTACCAAGGACTTCTGAAACTGATCTGAACTTGCATAAAAAAAAAAAAAAAAACAGTCCTCAGTAAAGCTGTGTAATCTAGACTAGAACTGTAGCAAGCATTAGGTTCTCTTTAGTGCTACTTTCTAAGGTTCAGTTTGGTTCCTAACAATCCTAACTAGATTAGCCCTGCAGAATTTCACTTCTAGCTCTGATTTTGCTAACTTATCTGGTTCTGTACAATCTGATTACAATGATAGGGAAAGCTGTGTGTGGCAGACGTTTTCCCAGTCCCTGATTCTTCTCAAGGTATATGTCTTTGCAACCTTGATTTCTGTCATTCTTGACTAAAATTTCAGAAACACCTAGCTTTTGTGATGTGTAGAGATGATTCCTCACAAAGAACCTTAATGTAATTTGAATATATTTATTTTATATTATCAGGAACCTATATGTTCAGTTTAATGCAAATAAAGATTCTGATTGATTGATTACAATTTTACACCAGTTCTATGATACACGAATGTATCATATTTATTTTATTTATTTATTTATTTATTTTTACAACTTATATGCCGCCCACTACCCAAAGGTCTCTGGGCGGCTTACAATCAAGGAATTAAAACAGTTAAAAACTCAAGCATATCACTGCTTGAATTAAATTGCTTGTATGCACCTCATACCAGTTTTATCTGGAAATGATGGGTGGGGAAAATGTTGATCTTTGTAGATTTTCATATGTTCCTTTGGCTGCGGTCTCACCTGCTTTTGATCCTGATATTCTTAAGGTCCGGCTTTTCCTCTTCATCCCATCACATGATTTATTGGTTCAGGAGTTCCCACGTCCAAAGCTGGTTATTTCTATTTTAAAGTGCAGTTCAGCCCCCTTGGCCAGCAGGTGGCGCTAGCATATTAAAAACGGACCACTTTCTGGGGGAAATTAATGCTAGAGGACCCGATTGAACTTCCTGTTTCTCCCAAGTTGCCCGGGAATTTTAGAAAGCAGCGCCGATCAGCCGGTCGGTGCTCTGAGAAAAAAAGAAAGAAAGAGCCTTTTTACACGACCCCTAAGATCCGCTGGCCCCTTAAATTCGGACCAGAGATCTTAGGGGTTTGTCGCTCTTCTGTGTCTCCACCCCTCCCTACTTCCTGGCTGCTGGCTGCGTGAGGGGAGGGAGGAAAAAAGGGACAAAAGAATAAAACCTTACCTCCCAGTGTTGGTGGACGCTGCCGGGGGAGCCCCGGTTACTTCCTGGTTCCTCTTAAAGGGGCCGGAGGCAAAAAACAAAAACAAAAAAAAGCGAGGAGAGCCTGGCACATCTGCATCAAATATTTTTCACCTCCAGAGAGAAGGTACAAGATAAGTGCGCTGGGTCGCGCTAAAGTGGGCGGGGTCACACTTAATTGTCTGCAAACTCTGGAGCTGGTGGGGAAACATTTTAAATCTCCAGAGCTTGCAGCCATTTGCAGCGGAGCTTAGGGGTCGTGTATAAATGCCTAAAGAAACCTGGATCATCTGTGTGGTCCCACGACGTCTGCCTCCTTAAAAGGTGGATTTTTAAGCAAGGCAGAAAATTCCCTACTGTCAAAGAAACCTCGCTTAAAGGGGCATTACCGGGTTTTCTTTTTTTTTTTTTCTCTCAAAAAGCCCGGTGGCCGTGGAGACTGCATTTTTGGGCACGATTTATTTAGGAATTTAAGCTGCTTTTAAAGGGATGTGGGACCAGGGCCAGTTAGGTAGAATGGCAGACTATTTTCCCCTTGGTCTTTGGGCATACCTAATCTGATTTGTGTTCAATTGTGATATTAGTCCTAGCATCTTATGTTAGTCAAGGTCCAGTGGATCTATCAAAACTGTGATCTCAGCATCTATATTTGATTATCTCCCTTCTCACAGAGTGGCTATCAGACTGGTAACTCAGAAATCAATTGCTAAAGCTGTTGACACCAGCAGAACTATTGCTGTTTGACATCCAATCTGGCCTCCTTGCTAAACTTTAACTGAATTTATTAGGGCTAAGTGGGACCACATGAAAATGTTCCTACTCTTGATCAGCATACAGTCAGCAGATAGAATGAAACGGCCTTTGCAGCAGTGGTTCCCAATCCTTGAGTAACCTAGCTGTAAATAAACAAATTGCATTAGCAAAACACAATCAAATTAAAAGCAATGTAGAAACACAGCAGTTTTAATGAGGTTGATCCTGAACTGCATTCAGTATTAAAAAACCCATTATGACCAACTAGGCAGTTTCAGAGACCCTTCCCGAGTATAAAAGTCTGTGCTTTGGACCACAGTGGCTTTTCGTGTCCTAATCATTTCTTCAAAAAGGGAACACAGTACTGAAATCCAGTGATGAAAGCATATGTAAGGGGTATGTTTGAATTTGATAGGCAGTAATAACAGGGCAAGGGAGGGAGGAAACTCAGCCCCTCCCCTTCTGTTGATGGCCTGTGCCATCAGGAGATCACTTGATTTGGCACACAAACCTGAGGAGATGTGGAAACTTCCCCACACTTCTCTCCAGGATGGGAAAAGCTTTAGCTGCTTTATTTCTGCATGCCAGGTAGCTGTTAAGACTGTACAGTACAGAGCAAAACTACAACAGTGAGCTACAAACTGCGCAGAAAGATTGATACGTTTAATATCTAATCTTTGTGACAAAGATGTATGTGATTGGCTTACAATACAACAAAGCTCAAAGTTTTCAATTATACAAATCTCACATGAAAGGATAAAAAGGTGAACTCTAGGAATTTGTTATGAATCACCGTCCCAATACACATACTTGTGTAGGGTTTAAAGAACTTAAATGACATCTCCACCCAATTTGTAGATGCAATAGCATTTAAGGTTCATAAGTTCACATGTAACTCTTGTCAGAAACTAATATTTGTTAAGTAAGGGGACGGAGTTTCAAAAACCATGGGACAAACTATGATACACATGTTTTTTTCTGAAATAAAATCTATTCTGCGTAATTATTTTTTGCAGAAACTGTTGCTGCATAAACAGGATATCTAACCCTTCCCTACATCCCAACCCACTTCCACAAGCAGCCCTTTCTCTTACATTTATTTTTATTATAATGTATTTTCTGGTTTTCTTTAGCTTATAAGCTTACCACAAGGTGGATACACAGGCCTTGTTTGCCAGTTATTGGTCTGTAGGAAAAAAGATGGGCAAATGAAGAGGACGGGGCTCCTGTACCTTCAATAATTACATTGACCATTTCAGTACAGGTCCATTTTGTTAAAAGGACAAGAGCCCTGTTTTCCTTTTTTTAAATGTGGCCATGTAACAGATGATTTGATTCAGCTGCGTACACATCTTCCCTTTACTCATCCCAGTAGTTTCATATAGTCTGAGTTGTCTCCCAAGTTTTCCTTCACAGAGGAAATTGAGGGATATTGACATCACATGTCGATTCTGCTGATTCTGGCAAGAATGGGCATATATTGGGGAAATGGACCTTTTGCCATGAGATTTTCTTTTGTATATACAGTGGCTCAAATATATTTTGCGGGTCTTTGTCGAGTGGCAAAAGAAGAGATCAGAATGGACAGTAAAATTAACGCTGATGAGGAGCTGGCCCCTATTAGAGTTCTCATAGTTCTTACTAAAAATGACTTCATAGCTCATCCTAAATACAAACTGCGTTCTGTTTCTGGACAGACAGATTGCAGTAAGGAGGTCTAACGATTCAAGTTCAATATTAGTCAAGTCATACCCAGCCAGAACACAGACCAGGCAAGAGGTATCCCAAAGCAGGCAGAGATAAGATAAAATAAATAAGGGGACTACCAGTAACAAGTCAGGCAAATTGGATGAAAGCCGTGCTCAAGCAAAAGCCTTGGAGAAGGAAGTCAAGCGCAAAATCAGGGCAGTTGGGAGTGACATCAAACACAGTTCAAAACCATCTGATCTACCCAAGCAAATGCAGATACCTTTTGCAATTGCTCCAATAGCTCTTCCAGTCTCACACCAAAGCTTTTAAGCAATGGCTGTCCGGGTACCTCCTTCCCAGGTCCACCTACAGTATATCAGAAACTTTAGAACAAATCTTCCTTGTATAGAGTCCCTTACATGTGAGGAGTTTAGTCACAAGCAGTCTTCTGCTACAGTAGTTTTTCTGATTAAGAAGATCCTGTCCGCCTTTGACAGTGCTTTTAGAGGCTGGGGGATAGTTTCCCCCCTGGGTTGCTGAGATATTTCCAGCTGCATGAAATGGACTAGTAAAAAGCTGGATGGCTGCGACATGTGGGAATCTCTGGAATGTTTTAAATGAAGGCCACCTCCAACTCAGGAATACAAGTTGCTGAGCTGTCTTGTGACTCAAACTACACAGTATAGGTAACCAATTAGAAGCAGGAATCTTTTTGATGCTGAAAGACTTCTGGTTGCAATGCAGTATTTTCACTGCCCCTTGAACGCATAAATTAACTTGCCCTTTGTGATCAGTCACTGAAAAGTGCATGCAAGTTTCATTTGAAAATATGTTTGAGTAGAAAGCTCTAATAGACAACAACCTCTAGAATGGTAGCATGCTTTATCCCTATACTGCAGACAATGCTGATGCTCAAAACCAAATGTTTTGAATTGTCTGAATGAAATTTACCATGTCCTTGCTTCCAATCCTTTCTCCTTTTGTGATGAGTCAGATTTGAGGGTCACATACTTGAAGGTAGTGTTGCTCTTCCTAAGCCACCGCTTCCTAATCTTGGGTCCTCTTGCTACTTTTGGACTACAACTCCCAGAAATCCTGGCCAGCACAGCTAGTGGTGAATTGAAGGCTTCTGGGAGTTTTATTCCAAGAACATCTGGGGACCCACGGTTAGGAACCATCGTCCTAAACAAATATTTTATTTTTATTTTTTGGCCTGGAGAGTACGGCAAAACAATAAACTGAAGAAAACTGAATAGATACAAAGATGAGCCGTGATCATTTACCATCATTTTTTTCCTTAAAAGCAACAGTGGGAATAGGGAGAAAATTGGATTAGAATTACAGCAACAGAGGGGAATTATTTTCTTGTCCTGTATGGCAGTGGTCCCCAACCCCCGGGCCGCGGACCGGTGCCGGTCCGTGAACCGGTTGGCACCGGGCCGCCTGGGGAGGCCGGGGAGGCTCCTCCCCTTTTCCTCCGCCGCCCTCCTCCTCCTCCTCTTCTCTCCCGCGGGCGGCCGGTGGAGGAGGAAGGCTGGAGGAGCGCAGGAGGAGCCGCCGCCGCCGCCTTTGCCTTTGCCTTCCTCCTCTGCCCGCCGCCGGTGGCGGCAGCGGCGGCGCATCCTCCTCCTCCTCCTCCGCCCTCCTCCTCCTCACCCTCCACCACCACCACCACCACCACCAGCAGCAGCAGGAAGCTGGGGGCCGGGCGCGCGGGGGCCGGCGGGGAGGAGGGGGCGTGCACGGGAGCCGCTGGCGAGCCCCCGCACGCGTGCGCACCGCCGCCGCAGCGTGGGGGCCCCCTCGGTCAGAAGAGGAGGTGGTGCCCCCTCCTCCTCCTCCTCTCCTTCCCCCGGGCATGCGCCCTTTGGCCCCTCCCTGCGGCCGCGCTCCAGGGTGGAGGCCCCCGCTGCCGCCGCCGCCGGACCGCGCCTGTGTTGGGGGCGGGCGGGGGCATCGCGGGCCGGCCTGGGTGTTTCGCCGCCGCGCGCGACCCCCCACGGTCGCTGCCACCCCTTTTCCTTAATGGTGTCCCAGCAGCTGCTGCTGCTCCTCCGGCGGCGGCGGCGGGAGGAGGAGGAGGAGGAGCAGCAGCAGCAGCTGGGAAATTGCGCCTCGTTGCAGCCCCTTCGGGCGGGGCGGGTCCGCCAGTCCCCAGCGGCCGCCTCGCCGCCTCCCGGGAGAGCGGACAAGTTTCACGCCTGGCCAGAGCTCGGGCTCCCTGCCCAGCAGCAGGTGAGAGGCGGCGGCGGTGGCGGGAGGCACTCGGGCTCCCCTTCTCGGCCCGGAGACCCGGCGGGAGGGGGCAAGTCTTGGTGGCGGGGGAGGGTCAGCGCGGGTGAGCTTTGCCCGCCTCCCTGAGAGGTGGCCAGGTGTGTGTGTGTGTGTGTGTGTGTGTGTGTGTGTGTGTGTGTGTGTGTGTGTGTGTGTGTGTGTGTGTGTGTCGGGGGAGGGCTGAGGAAAGGACACTGGCCTCTCCGGGGGCGCGCGGGGACGCCACCCCCCCCGGCCTCCCTCCCGCCCCTGCCCCTCCCGCCGCCCGCCCGAAGGCCGCAGCCGGAGGCGGGCGGCGGCGGCGGCTGAACCCGGGCGGCTGCCGTGGCCGCCGCGGCTGCCAACAGGAGGAGGAGGCGGAGGCCCGCCTGCCCAGGAGCCCCAGGCTCCACCCCACCCCGCCCGTGCGCGCGGGGGTGAGCGGCACGCCCGATGCCCCAGCCGGCGCGAGCGCCGCCGCTGCCGCCGCTCCCGTGCCCCCCGCAAGGCACACGCTCCAAGCCCCCGCACCCCTGCCTCCCCCCTCCTCCCTCCCCCATACCCCACCCCACCCCCTCCCCTTCCCCCGCCCGAACCCCGGACCCCCATCTCCCCCTCCCCACCCCCAGCCCCGGGCCACGGAAAATCATCAAACATTTACCGGTCCGTGGGGACAAAAAGGTTGGGGAGCACTGCTGTATGGTTTCCAATGTGCCAGTACTCCTGGAGCTACATTTTTTCAGTGAAGAACCCCTGCTTCATGTTGATTACAGACGGCGTCTTCGGTTGGATACAATTT
Source organism: Phrynocephalus forsythii (assembly GCA_029282475.1). Lineage (NCBI taxonomy): Eukaryota > Metazoa > Chordata > Lepidosauria > Squamata > Agamidae > Phrynocephalus > Phrynocephalus forsythii. The sequence continues at coordinate 130,616,204 of JAPFRF010000010.1, read as the reverse complement.
AAATTGTGTGGAAAGATAGCAAAAGTTTCCTCAAGCAAAGACCCACACATCCACACCTTGGGTTGAGCAGCTTCCTTAATGGTCAGGCTGGTAGAAAAGCTACAGTTCAATATGAAGAAAAGACCCAGTAATCTAGAAGGAAGGGGACAGGTTGCTTTTCATGACTACTTTGAGAAGTCACTTCCTTGGATTTCCTGCTGGAGGACCACACACACACACACACACACACACACACACACAGAGAGAGAGAGAGAGAGAGAGAGAGAGAGAGAGAGAGAGAGAGCAACACTGAATGAGTGATTCAAGATGGGTTGGTATACTGATATGTAGCACAGATTTGAAAACCAAAAGAGGGTAAGAACACAACAATAATGCCAAAGCTTAGCACCTAGTTGACAAAAGTGTGGTGTGATATGGGGATGGGTCATAGGTCGAGAAGAAATATCAGATAGCTAGTAGTACCATGCTATAGGATGCAGAAAGAATGTATGTATGTGGAGTGATACATGAAAGGTTTCCATCTGGAATTACCATCATGAACATCTCTATATCTTTTCAGCATTCAGACTGTGCACATGTATGTAAAGATTGATACAATGTTTTATTGGTTTTTGCAGAAACTGAATGTTGTAAATTGAATTAGACTGTGATTGTTGTGAGCTTTATTGGGATAGAAATTTGATTTTTATGTTTTAAGGGCTTTAGAGTTTTATTATGTTTTGTGGAAGCGTAAGTTTTCCCCAACCATTTAGAGAACCAGAAATGGTATAGATGTAAAATAAACAAAGTTGAGCGTCATCATGAAGTCATAAGATTGTTTGCTGGGCTCAGGGAATTTTGTGAAGAGGAAATATATCTACAACAAAAAAAAAGAACTCTGGGTAATGCCAGTGAAACCAGAGAAGTTTCTCACTGTGGAAATATTAAATGAGCAAGTTGGCAGGTAGGACAATAACCAGCTCAAGTCAGAGGCAGCAATGGGTGGAAGGTGTCAGCAGAGGTGACAGGATGTGAAAGGCTGAGGGAGATGAAGAAGGCTGAGGATTTTTTTCCTTTTTTTCACTTTTAGGTGAAAGAACCAGTAATGTAGCTGATTTAGGAATGGGACAGCAAGTAGGAAATGGGTAACTGACTAACTATTAAGAGAGTTAGTCAGGTTAGCTGTTAAGGAGCTGTTTATTTAAGAATTTAAGATTTCTAAGTTATTAGATTAATACAGCCTTAATAGAAATGTTTAAAATCTCTTCCATGGTTTTTCATATAATCCTGTTTTTTGTTTGCTTGTTTTTCTTGAAATCACAATACATGGCTGTGAAGGGGCCTCAGAAGGTCGGGACATCCCCTATGCCTTTCAGTTCCCAGATGATCTCCCCAGAACCATCATATCCCTCAAGGTGGCCACAGTGCCCCCTATGAAATCATCAGCTCCTCTGGGTTTGATGATGATGATGATGATGATGATGATGATGATGATGATGATGATGATGATGATGATGATGGGGGAAGAAGATGTCAGGTGGGGGTTGCTGGAGGACCCCAGAGGGCAGAGAATCTTTTGTGGAAAGAGCAAGATTTAGAGAGGAGATGGGTTTGTGTGTTTCCAAGGAGTTTAGCAGAAAGGAGGGAGACCCTAAACAAGGAGAGAGAAGGTGGCAGCTTGTACATGAGGAGGAGAGAATGGAAGATGATGACAAAAGGGAGACCTGGGTAGAAGTGCTGGAATAGCTCCAACCTAAGCTACCCTGGAGCTGCCTAGATGCCCTAAGCACATCTGATCTCGCCTGATTTCGGAAGCTAAGCAGGGTCGGACCTGGTTAGTACTTGGATGGAAGACCTCCAAGGAATACCAGGTACTGTAGGTGCCTGGAGTAGGAACTGGCAAACCACTCCAGTATTCCTGCCAAGAAAACTCCATGGATATGGAGTCATGAAGAGTCGGTAACGACTGTAACAACACAACACACACACAAGCTGCCCTGGAAAGTGACGTTGGCTATGAGCTGCTGTAGTCTAGAGGAGATGGCAGTAGCCATCAACGGAGCCTGCCTGATGACAATGATTAGTGCTATTAAAAAATATCTGAATTGGTTAAACCTTGGCCTACAGATCCCAACAAGTATCTGGCCCTGGAACTTGGCCTTCCTGAGCTCTTAGCTATATCACTTTAGTCACAGTGTTGCCATCTCAAATTACCTTTTAATCTTATGTAACGATTTATTTGATTTCCTTATTGGATCTCTTTAGTTTATAGTAGTAGTTGTTGTACTAATTTGGTCTTATTTATATCTGATTGCATTTTGTATAGTATTGTAAGCCACCCAGAGTGGCCAGATGGAGGAATATAAATCTAATAAATAAATAAATAAAAAGTCACATTTATTGAAAGTGAGGGTAATAACAAGGCCTTGTGTACAAGACAATTAATCATGACCAATATGGCATTTCCCCACCAATAACTGGTGAAAGTTTATGTTTATTAAAAAAAAATTATTTTTTCTGAATATATTTTGTGTGGAGGGACTGTAAATTAAAAGGCACTTAACCTGCAATCGTCCACCTGCTTAATTAGGAGAAAGCTTCTTTAGGTAGAATGCAGATTTATTCTGAGTGATTACAGGGCCACCAAGAGACCAAAAGAAGGTATTAACTTATTTGAGGGACCATAAAGTCTTGAAGTACAGTACAGTGGTACCTCTTAAAACGAATTTATTTCATTCTATGGTTCAATTTGTTTTAACAAAATTTTATCTCACAAAACACAGTTTCCCATAGGAATGCATTGAAAATGGATTAATCCGTTCTAGAGGGTATGGGTCGCTTTGTTTTATGAAAATTTTGTTTTTACAAAACATGGTTTCCAATAGGAATGCATTGGGAACAGATTAATCCATTCTAGAGTCTATAATAAAGACATAAATAACCATTTTTCCCTCGGGTACATGAGGAATGGTTTCTCGTCTTCCGAAGCATCCCATAGGGGTTTTTTTGGTCATGTGAAGCATGCCTATTCCCTGAGATTTTTTTTCTTCTTAAAAGTTTTTTGTCTTATGAGGCATTTGTCTTAAGAGCTACCACTCTCCTTTTTTAAAAAAAAGAGCAACCTAAGGCTTGTTGCTGCAAGGGCTTTTTGATATTTGTCCAGACATAAGAAACAGTAGGTGTACTGAGTATCTTGAGGATGCCCCAACCATCCCAGAAAATATAACCATATTTATTTATTTATTTCACAGTGACCATTCCTAGCCATTTCTGTGGCTGGTGAAGCCCCCAATCTTACTGAGGTTTCCCAGCTCTCCCTTAAAGGATCCAATCAATCATAGATTTATTTTCAAATATTTGTAGGTGCACAGCAATTCAAACAAAGTACATCCTGTAATACATTGGCAATGGGATATGATAGTAAAATACAGGTAGCCACGTGTTTGCTTTATGTTTGATATTATATATGTTATTATCTATCTCAAAACTGTGTAAACCATCCAGAGTGGCACTTGTGCCAGATGGTGCAGTATATAAATCAAATAAATAAATAAATAAATTTGCAAGCTGATACGCAATTATTTCTCATTACGGTGATTGTAGAGAACCTGCTAAATCAAGTTTTTTTTCCCATAAGGCAAAATATTCTGAATTTAAATGTGCTGCTCCTGTAAGAAAATAGCCTAGCTATTTTAGATTCCACACTCAAACACATACACTCACAAGCACTTTTTCTCCTTTCACAGTGCATTTGAGGGAGCAAACGCCATCCAACTGATACTCAAAGTGGCACAGTCTACAACTTTCTTCTTTTTCTTTTTCATAGTGTTTGTCCTATCTGGTGGTTGGGCCCGCTATATGGCATAGTCTACATACTTTTGTCACTTATATACAACTAGTCTGTTTTTTTTCCATATTAAACATTGGCTGTGTGTGTAGTGGAGTGGTTGTGTAGACACTATAGTTGCATCACCACAAAAATTGTTCATGCTTTTTTTCTGTGGATAAATGTGAATCACGGTATTTAGATCCAGTATTATATCAGTTTTTGTTGTGATGCTGATACCGGCAACTGATGCTGGCAACTGATGCTGGCAACTGGAGGAGTGTCTTTCTGCTAGTTATGATGTGCGTCTTGGTAGATGACATATAAATATTTGTAATTATTGAATACATTCAGAAGTTATTGTTACAACATAAATGGAAATGCAGTAATCCCTTAACAGTCCTTATAGGATCTTACTATAAAGTAGGACACATGGCTACAGTTATTCTATAGAGGGGAGAAGTTTCTTTCTTTCTTTCTTTCTTTCTTTCTTTCTTTCTTTCTTTCTTTCTTTCTTTCTTTCTTTCTTTCGTCTGTCTGTCTGTCTGTCTGTCTGTCTGTCTGACCACAGTTCTCAGTGATCATGCTAGTAGGGTATTTTGATAGTTATAGTCAAAAGAGAAGTAACTTTTCTAGGAGCGATTACCAGTCCTCATACAAGTGCAAGCCTTAAATCTCTAACTTACAGATAACTTCTGAATGCTGATTTCTCCTTGAAGTCACTAGAAAAATTAGTATCAGAAGGTTACAAGTTAGACTGGCGGAAGTACCAACAAATATACTCACACTTTAAAAATCTCACTAAAGAGAGGGGATTTATGACAAATGACACTCCACTTGACAAAATACTATCTTCTGGTGATTCAAAGCTTCTCAGTAAATTCTATAGTATTTTGTTAAATGAAAAAATGATTGATACATTGGTCAAAGATACTATGATAAGATGGGCAGAAAATTTTGGTTATTCTATTCATTTAAACAAATGGGACTCTTTGTGGAATACAGTTAAACTCTTTAAATCTATAGCCTTTAAGGAAAATTGTTACAAGATGTTCTATAGATGGCATTTGTTTATCTAAGATGTATAATTGCTCACCCAAATGTTGGAAATGTAAACATGACAGTGGTACCTTTTATTATATGTGGTGGACATGTAAAGAGGCAAAGGCATATTGGATAATGGTAAAATTATTTTTAGAAAGATATTTGAAGATTAAGTTAGAGCTTAGACCAGAATTTTTTCTATTAAACATAGTAGATATTAATATCTCATATGACCAGAAATATGTACTCCATCATGTAATAGTTGCAGCAAGGATATTGTATGCGAAATTTTGGAAACAACCAGAAGCGCCAACAGAGAGAAACTTCCACGAAAAGATAAGAGAATGTATTGAAATCGACAGACTCTCTGGTTTTCTAAAGGGAGACTACAATGAGATTTCCCGGAAAAGATGGCAAAAAGTAACAAACTTATTAGTATTGTGATATTATTTGGTGATTTGTTAATATGTTAAACCGTTATTTTTGGCTTGATATACTTAATGTAATTTTTATAGTGTATTCCCTCCCCCTCCTCCACACCCTCCCCCCTTTGTCCCCCAAAAAACCCCAATAAAATTACTTAAATACAAAAAAAGAGAAGTAACTTTCCCCATCTAGGTGTATTTGATAGTTTACTGTTCTCATTTTTCTTATTTTATTTTATTTATGTGGCAACTTCTGTTGTGATGTGCTATTTCCTTTTATGATGGCTTCAGAGCAAAACTGCTTGAAAAGGAAAAGCGTGTTTGTGAGTTGATGGGGGGAGGGGGTTGAAGCTTTTAGATTACCATTAGAGGGCAGCAGAGCCAAAGGATCTCTCTCTCCATGGCCCCTAAAACAATGAGCTTTACTGGCATTCATAACTTTCAAGTGCTGGGAGTAAAAGGGAAAAATCATTCAAGTGAGAGCTTGCTCTTAAACTGAAGTTGAACTTATATATATAATTTCTCTATACCATAGATAGATAGATAGATAGATAGATGGATAGATAGATAGATAGATAGATAGATAGGATAGATAGATAGATAGATAGATAGATAGATAGATAGATAGATAGATAGTCTGTCTTCTGCCAAGTAACATAGAATGGAGCATTGCAATATTTCCCAGAACCATCAAATACCTTAATACTCTTAACAGTATATACACAGATAAATATGACAAATATCATTGGAGGATCACAAATACATTGGAATCCCTTATGGTTCATAGGTTGCTGAATCAATCAACTACTGCTTCATTCACTGTTGGACAGCAACTTGCTGTCATCACCCCACTTTGATTGATTGATTGATTAATCAATTTGATTTGATTTGATTTGATTTGATTTGAGTGCAACAATTATGCTGGCTAGGTGCATAATGATCCTCCGCAGTCCACCCAACTGCAGGGGGAAATAGTAGGATTTGAGTATAATGGTCTTTTTTAAAAATCTTTTTCTATTTCATGCATATTTTATATGGATCTACCTTACATGATCACATAGACTTTGTGATTTATAGACTTTGTGTTTATAGACTTTGTGATAGCATTGACACTATGTTTTCAATGTTAGTTTCCATCACCCATAACATATTTTAATGCTGTAAGATGTCCCTCACCTCCTTGTTCTCAAAACTTGAATATGTCTTAATTGTACTGGACTGTATGTTGTCCCTCATTACTGTAAGCTGCCTTGGGTCCTTTTCCAAGGAGAAAGGCGGGGTAAAAATACTCTAAAATAAATAAATAAATAAATAAAATATTGTGGGAATTTGATTATCATGCTAACTATAATGCCTGGAGCTAGTGCCACCCACTTGTTTCTAAATGCTGTATAGTAGAAGACAGCCAAGGTTGTGCTGAAATAAATACATGATGTTAGTCATAGGACACAATTTTTGGCAAGTTGATATATGACCATAATTTATAATCATGAAGGATGGTTGTGTGATTTTTTTTAATCTCTCCTGTCCTCTTTGCTACTTAGGGCGTTTATACACGACCCCTAAGCTCCGCCGCAAATGGCTGCAAGGTCCGGACCTTAAAAATGTTTACCCACCAGCTCCGGACTTTGCAGACAATTAAGTGCGACCCCGCCCACTTTAGCAAGACCAAACAGCAGTTTTCTTGTACCTGCTTTTTGGAGGTGACAAATATTTGATCCGGTGTAAGGATAGTGAGTGTGGGGCTCTCCTGGCTTCCGTTTGTTCTTTTTTTGCGCCCCGCCCCTTTAAGAGATCTGAATGCTGCCGGGAACTAAACGGAGGTAAACCGGCATTCTTTTCTTTTTTTTCTCCCTCCCTCACGCAGCCAGCAACCAGGAAGTGCGGAGGGGGGTGGGGACAGAGGAAGAGCGAGGAACCCCTAAGATCTCTGGTCCGAATTTAAGTGGCCAGCGGATCTTAGGGGTCGTGTAAAAAGGCCCTTAGTTACAGCACAAACCTAAATGTCCAAGGGCAAGCTGACCCAATGCTAGGTTAGCTGCAACTGTGCTTTATCCAAACTATTCCCAACCTAGGTATATTGGAAATTATTTAGTAGTATCCACACTCTGGTCTTACTTTGTGTCAGTTTGAGTTTGGCTTGAGGATGGGATTTGGCTCTCCCTTGCATACTTTCCCGTCTCTTCTGCTGACGGATCTCAGCCAAAGTTGCCACTGGATTGCTGTCTTGGCGGCTCTCTGAGATCAGCCAGTAGAAGTGGATTATTGCCAGCAGGGGATACTTTCTGGGTTCAGGATGGGTCTGTCTCTGACACACAATTAGTGCTCAAATAGGACTAATGTTTCCTGTGTAGGTTGAGTGGGAGCAGTGGTGACAGCCCTCCAAGTATATATTATATTGCCAGTCAAGAATGTGTGTACATGTATCTGGAAAACACTCTCCTCTCCACCACAGCTGTTTGGTTTCTTATCCATCCACCTTTTTTCCTTTTACATTTACTTTTTTAAAAAGAGTTTATATATAATAGGCCCAACGCCTTGGAATTTTACCCATATCAGGTGACGATCTCAATGTTTTTGATGTCAAGCACTGCTGCAGTAAAGGCTGTACGGGTCTGTAGTCGATTAATTACTTGGAAAAAAACAACAAAAGGATGAGAGCTGGAGCCAAGACATAAATGTTTCCTTTCGGTAAATGTCTCTGTTTTCCTTTTAATATCAAGAAATGACATTTGCCAATAGTTTGACTCAGGAAGTGACTCAGTGTTTGAAATCAGTGCTATAAAGCAGCTTCTCTGTGACCTCTTACTGGGACTCCCTTGAGTTTGATTATGCCCAGGCCGCATCTGCCTTTGTTTGTTAAGCAATAAAATCAGAATTGCTACACACTGCACTGGCAGCCTGTTTTGCTTCTGGGCCCAGATCAGTCGGAGCAAAGGGAAGTAAGTGCTTCTTTTCATGTCACCAGCCTGCCCATATCTCAGGATCTTTGCTAAACCTCTTCTCCAAGTGCCTTCTTTCTTAGCAGTGAGCTGTGCCACAATAAGAACCTGGGTCTTTTTTTCCCCCATTGAGGTGCTGTCTTGTAGAACGCTTTCCTTGAACAGATGCACTTGGCACACACATTGCATTTTTTTTCATCCTTGGGGTAACACATTTTAATTTTTGCAGGTATTTGTATCCAAATAGAACCCCACCCTGCCAGGTTCTTAGCACAGCCTTTCTATACTGTATTCTGAAGGTTTTGGTTTTATTGTGTTTGTATATTTCATGACAAAATTGTGTCTAAAAAGTCCAGCCCTGTCCTCTCCTCATGGCATGGAAATGACCCTGGCTTTCAAAGGCCATATCAACTCCAGCACATTCTGTGAAATTTAAGAGTTCCATTTATGGCCTTGGTGACAGAGGACATGTCTGCCAGCTGAGGACTAACTAAATATCTATCTATCTAGTTGATTTTTATACTGTGCCATCTAGCCCACTATCACCAGAAAGTTGTCCACCAAGTGAGGAATTAATTACTCACCACCACCACCACCACCACTATCACTATGAATACAGTGATGGTATGACCTAGGTGTAATCTGTGTAACTAACACCCATTCTACAGATGGGGCCATGAGGGAAGCATAAGGTTTAGAGAGAGTATCTCCAGGGTTGGTGGGTCAGCAGCATCCCACCCAAGTTAAGGACCCAGCTGTTGTTCGAGTACCATGGCTCCACAGCACATTGCTTTTAAACAAACTGGGTGTGTGAAGTATCTTCCAGTTTCTAGTTAAAAGTCAGCAAGATGTGAATTCTCAAAAAAGAGAGTTCCTCATAAATTAACAATAATATTTATTTAACCTTCATGTACTAAGATTTTTAATAAAACATTTGTATTCTGTAAGTTCAGCAGGGTTTTTCTAACCTCAATGAGATTTCCAGTGCACTGAAGAGTATCAAAATGCCCTGTGGCCAAAGAAATGTTTATGTGTGCAGAATCATACGTGTTCCACCCAGACAGCCAGAGCCAGAAAACACAAAAGGAATAAAAGGATAATATAGCCAGAGAAAATAAAATAAAAGAAACAGATACCTTTTCTATCATGGGACATATCCAAAGGGGGGGGGGACACATCCAAGTACACTCTGAATAAGGCCAACCTATTGAGAATGGGAGAACATCACTTCTCCATTGCTAGATACAGACCTGCTCTCTCTGTGTTTCTCTCTCTGTGTTTAGGGTAATAATAAGTGGCATGCATCAAGTGGTTGAAAGTGGGGGACACTGTTTACAACGGTTTAGGTGATGGTCCAGTAGAACACCATGCCTTGTGGGCTTCTGCAACAAAACATGGCCTTGGAAACGAAAATGTCCCATATGAGTACAGGAAGTAACGAGAGGCAGGGTGTGCAGACTGAATGAACAGTTGGCCAAAACAGAGCTTGCAACATCCATTGCTTTTAAAAAAGTAACTCCTTGAGTTCCACACTGTTTTGGCCCAGCAAAAAGGTTCCATTGTTACATATTACAACACTAAAAGGTAACATTAGAAGTATAAAGAGCACACAAAAAGGTGAGGTGGAAAGTAAATATCTTGCTTGGGTACCTGGCATGCCAAGCCCTTCAGAGTGATTCATTTGCAAAGAGGGTTTGTATGTTCTAAGATGCCTCTTCTAATTCCAAGTTCTTAACTTGAATATGTCTTAAATGTTCTGGGCTGTATATTGTCCCTCATTATTGTAAGCCACCTTGGGTCCTTTTCCAAGGAGAAATGTGGGATAAAAATATTCAAAAATAAATAAAAATAAATAAAATAAAACCTTTAAGATGGCTGAGAGACCTCAGCCAGGAGCAAAGCTTAAGGCACAGGGGAAAGGGGAGAGGAGGCAGCTGAAGCAGAGGCAGCGGCCTAAGGAGGAACACTCTCCCAAGGAAGCCAGGAGCTGGATAAGGAGAGGAGCCAGGGCTGGTCAACTGAAGAAGAAGGTGAAGGGGCATGGGCTAGTGGACCAGAGGAGCTGCCACTGCTGCGTCTCCCCACCACCACCCAGGAATCATGTGACAATCCTCCTTCCTGAGGGCCATGGATTGACTGACAGGGGAGCCTTTCCCCCCAGTCATCATCCTGGAGAGGCAAGGACTGGGGAGGGGCATGACATGGCAACTGGCATCTTTATCATAGACCATACAAACCCTCTCTTAGTTGGGCAAAGTCTCATGGTGATGGGGCCTGAAGTGTGGGGACTCTCAGTGAATGTAGCTGAGGATGCCACTGAGGGAGAAGAGGCCCAAAGAGTCCTGCAACTTCTGAGACCGCCCAGATTCTTCAAGGCTGTGCTACAAGGCTTTGAAAAGTGTCTGCATGTTTAAGCCCTCAAATTGTGCCCATGGCATTTGTGCCATGAAGCCCAGCCACTGGCAGCTCTGAAGCGCCAGAAATTGGGAGCGCTCACAGTCACCTATATAACTTGCCTCATCCCCCTCTTCTGCTGAGAAAATGGATGAGGAAAAGACAAAGACACATTTTCATTACACTGAAAAATCTGTGAACTATAGCCATGATTGTCACACACTTGTCATTAACAGTGAAACTGGTTCACCAGTCCTACCTGAAGGCACCCCAGGCTCTTCAGAAACTTTGTGGCCTGCCTAAGACTAAAAATGGGGGGGGGGATATGTTGCCAGGCCCCCGACAACACAAAATATTTGTAGGGAGGACACAGTACGCTTACTTTAGGAAGTTACAAGATGTGTGGGCTTGATATAAACAAATCTGTGATATTTAATCAGGGATGTTTTTCTAAACCAAGAAGCAATTAATGTCTCTAGGCACATGCTTTTGTATGTGAACACAGGCTAGACTTGTTTATATTAGTTTGTTCCTGTAAAGTTGCCTGGAGCCTACATTTCAGACATCCAAGTGTTGTTTCCAAGAAAGAAATAAAGTTTAAGAAAAGCAGTCCCTGAGCCCAAATCAAAATACTCTTGATCCATTAAGAAGAAAGGTAAGCTACAGGATCCACTGAGATGTATAAACAATTCAAAGCCATCCCAGTTGGAAGGGCTTAGCAGGAGCCCCCAGTGTAGCCTGAAAGTCACAGGGTGAGAAATAAGATGGGCGAGGCACGGAAGGCAAAAACGGCGAGTGAAAATTGTTGTTTAAGATAGAGAACTTATTTTCCTGTAAGAGTAGAAACTTTTCTGTTCTCATCAGACTCCATTTGTAACAATGGCTTAAACATTAATAAGTAGTCATGCTTACCTGCATGTCGCAACAAGTGCTGCTTCCTATTTACTGTAAGTTCCTTTGGTCAATTGATGACTATTTTTATTAGCAGTGCTATTATTGTTGTACGTGGTCCTTAAACTAAAGAGAGACTGGAAAGGAGGACAGGAACAGACTTGTAGCAGTTACTTTGGTGCTTTTTAAAACACTGTAAACTAGAGGAAGTTACAGCGGCAGACTTCACAGTCTAAATGTGTAGACATCAAACATGTGTTGAGGTGTGAAAATATGATTCAAGCCAAAACTGCCTCTGATAGCCTCTGTAAAGTAGTGCTGAATACTCCCCAAGTAAGGGTGCTACTAGACCGTGAAGCTATCCCTGAACAGAATGAACTAAGAACTATTGCTTGAAAGTGCCGATTATGACATTTGGAACAATCCTTCCATCCATAAACATTAAGGATTGGGTGGTTTGAGGTCAGGAAACTGCACCGTACCTTACATGACCCTAGTTAGTCTGTTCCTCTCTCCATGACCCCATATCCTCTTCTTTCTCCCCTTCCACAGGGACTGAAGGAAAGCTGAGATTTTTTTTAAAGGTGGTAAGTGACTGATCATGTCATTGGTTTATCACACAAATGACATAGCACTGGACTGTAAAGAAAAAAGTAAGCCATAAACATCGCTCAGCAGCCTGTTGGGAGAGGTTAAGCAAAGCCATCAAAAGTAGGAACCCGAAGCAGTTCTGGGAAGTGATTTCAGGCTTTTTCCGTCCTAAAACCTGCCCAATCTCTGCAATTCCCTCCTCCACCTGGGAAGACCATTTTTGATCTCTCTTTTTTGATGACTGCACGACCGACCAGCCCTCTAATATGGTTAATCTCAATGATCTACCTGACTGGCCCCCAGTCGTTATTTTAGAAATTAAGCAGCTGCTTAATAAGCTGAAATCAGGAAAGGCCCCAGGCCCTGATCAACTCCCACTTGATCTATTTAAAACATATGCTGACTGGTGGGCACCCATTTTGGCAGATCTCTTTACTTTTGTAATTCTACCCATTTTTAAAAAGGGGGATAGAAAAATGCCGGGCAATTACAGACCAATCAGCCTTTTGTCAGTTGTGGGCAAGGTATATGCAAACCACCTTCTGATTCGACTCAACTCATGGATAAATGATAACAACATACCTGGGCCAGAGCAAGCAGGATTTCGCGAGAATAAATCCACAGTGGATCACTGTCTAATATTGTCTCATCTTATAGCCAAGCAAACTGCTCACACAAAGAGTCATTTATATGCGGCCTTTTTAGATCTTAAAGCTGCATTTGACTCGGTAGACCGGGAACTTTTATGGGCCAAGTTACGGACTGCCAGCTTAGACAGAAGACTGCTTTTTCTAATCCAAAGGTTATATACAGAGAACACCTGCTGCATTCGGTTATCCAGCGATGGTGAACTCTCCAGTAGTGTTCCCATTTACAGAGGAGTTAAACAGGGCTGTGTTCTTGCCCCTACCCTATTTAATTTGTATATTAATGACCTTGCTCCCCTTTTGTTAGGTGTAAACAGCCACTGTCCAAGATTGGGCCATTTGGCAGTGCCCACTCTCCTCTATTCAGATGACATGGTATTACTATCTAGCACCAAGATGGGTCTAAGACGGTTAATCTTAGAATGTATTAACTATCTCTCTCGCAACAAACTGTCTCTCAATTATGGTAAGTCCAAAATAGTTGTTTTTAGTAAGACCTGGAAACCCCAATCTTGGATTTTTCATGGGAGAGCAATTCAGCAAGTGAAAGAATTCAGGTACTTAGGTTAAATTTTTTTTTTACCGCAACACCTGGGCCAGACATAGGCATATCACTCTCAACTCAGCCAGACTGACCATCCACGCCATTTACCGGTTCTTTTATGTATGGGGCAATCAACATATCCCCAGTGCCCTGCAGGTCTTTAAAGCTAAAGTCATCTCCCAACTGTTATATGGGATACCAGTTTGGCTGGACACCATCAATCCACTGGTTGAAACGCTTCAATCCAGTTTTCTTTACAAAATACTGGCCGTTCCTCATTGTGTACCTTATGCAGCCCTCTGTCTGGAGGCCGGTCTCAGCAGATTGAGCACTCAGGCACAACTAAGATACTTCAAATACTGGCTGAGAATTTGTTTTATTTCACACAAAGACCCCCTGATAGAGGGGATTCTTTCCGATCATTTTTACTCCCACGGCCTTAAATTGTTTCTCCAAAAAATTATGATTCTGGGCATTTCACCTGAACAATTGGGGGCACTACCTTTCATGCAGGCTTATAGGCTGTTACAGCTTAGACTGCTAGATATTGAAAGGCAAGACCTCCTTGCAGCAACCTCTAAGGCATGTTCTCCCCTCAGTCTTCAACTTCCGCTACCTGTTGGCAAGCCGGCCAGCTACCTACATCTTTTAGAAAATCCGCAAGAACGACATGCTTTTACTCTAGCAAGATGTAATGTACTCCCTTCCAATGTCTTGTACGGGAGATTTGGCTCTCTACCACCGGAGACTCGGTTATGTCCCTGTAATACAGGGTCCACTGAGTCTCTGGTGCATATGATCTTATATTGTCCTCTGTACAAGGACATCCATGCTTCCCACCTTGACCCACACCTTGCTAGACTTCCTGGTCGTCAGGATGAGGTCATCTTGCATAACTTTTTGTGAGGCTTAGACAACACCCACACTAGGCAGATTGCCATATTTATCAACTTGATAATCCAGTGACGCAGACCACAGTTACTTAATGGGCCTTCTGTTCTACACCTTCAAATATAGTTTGCTCACCCTCAATGGTCTGCAGTCGTTTATGGCTGGACAAACACAATACTTCATGGAAATACCTTCCTGCTCTCGTCCTGTTACAATACTTTTCCATTCCCTCCACCCCCCTTGTTTTGTTTAGCGATACTGATTTGGGTCCACACACTCCCATAAATGTGTGCTTTTATTCTCTATTGTCCATTGTCTATTTATTTATTTATTTATTTATTTATTTATGCCAATAAAGGTGTCTGACTGACTGACTGACTGTAAAGTTGCCTGGAGCCTACATTTCAGACTTCCAAATGTTGTTTCCAAGAAAGAACTAAAGTTTAAGAAAAGCAGTCCCTGAGCCCAAATCAAAATACTCTTGATCCATTAAGAAGAAAGGTAAGCTACAGGGTCCACTGAGATGTATAAACAATTCAAAGCCATCCCAGTTCGAAGGGCTTAGCAGGAGCCCCCAGTGTAGCCTGAAAGTCACAGGGTGAGAAATAAGATGGGCGAGGCACCGAAGGCAAAAACGGCGAGTGAAAATTGTTGTTTAAGATAGAGAACTTCTTTTCCTGTAAGAGTAGAAACTTTTCTGTTCTCATCAGACTCCATTTGTAACAATGGCTTAAACATTAATAAGTAGTCATGCTTACCTGCATGTCGCAACAAGTGCTGCTTCCTATTTACTGTAAGTTCCTTTGGTCAATTGATGACTATTTTTATTAGCAGTGCTATTATTGTTGTATGTGGTCCTTAAACTAAAGAGTGACTGGAAAGGAGGACAGGAACAGACTTGTAGCAGTTACTTTGGTGCTTTTTAAAACGTTGTAAACTAGAGGAAGTTACAGCGGCAGACTTCACAGTCTAAATGTGTAGACATCAAACATGTGTTGAGGTGTGAAAATGTGATTCAAGCCAAAACTGCCTCTGATAGCCTCTGTAAAGTAGTGCTGAATACTCCCCAAGTAAGGGTGCTACTAGACCGTGAAGCTATCCCTGAACAGAATGAACTAAGTACTATTGCTTGAAAGTGCCGATTATGACATTTGGAACAATCCTTCCATCCATAAACATTAAGGATTGGGTGGTTTGAGGTCAGGAAACTGCACCGTACCTTACATGACCCTAGTTAGTCTGTTCCTCTCTCCAGGACCCCATATCCTCTTCTTTCTCCCCTTTCACAGGGACTGAAGGAAAGCTGAGTTTTTTTTTAAAGGTGGTAAGTGACTGATCATGTCATTGGTTTATCACACAAATGACATAGCGCTGGACTGTAAAGAAAAAAGTAAGCCATAAACATCGCTCAGCAGCCTGTTGGGAGAGGTTAAGCAATGCCATCAAAAGTAGGAACCCGAAGCAGTTCTGGGAAGTGATTTCAGGCTTTTTCCGTCCTAAAACCTGCCCAATCTCTGCAATTCCCTCCTCCACCTGGGAAGACCATTTTTGATCTCTCTTTTTTGATGACTGCACGACCGACCAGCCCTCTAATATGGTTAATCTCAATGATCTACCTGACTGGCCCCCAGTCGCTATTTTAGAAATTAAGCAGCTGCTTAATAAGCTGAAATCAGGAAAGGCCCCAGGCCCTGATCAACTCTCTCACTTGATCTATTTAAAACATATGCTGACTGGTGGGCACCCATTTTGGCAGATCTCTTTACTTTTGTGGATAGATCTGGGATAATGCCCAAGTCTTGGATCCAATCCATAATTCTACCCATTTTTAAAAAGGGGGATAGAAAAATGCCGGGCAATTACAGACCAATCAGCCTGTTGTCAGTTATGGGCAAGGTATATGCAAACCACCTTCTGATTCGACTCAACTCATGGATAAATGATAACAACATACTTGGGCCAGAGCAAGCAGGATTTCGCGAGAATAAATCCACAGTGGATCACTGTCTAATATTATCTCATCTTATAGCCAAGCAAACTGCTCACACAAAGAGTCATTTATATGCGGACTTTTTAGATCTTAAAGCTGCATTTGACTCGGTAGACCGGGAACTTTTATGGGCCAAGTTACGGGCTGCCGGCTTAGACAGAAGACTGCTTTTTCTAATCCAAAGGTTATATACAGAGAACACCTGCTGCATTCGGTTATCCAGCGATGGTGAACTCTCCAGTAGTGTTCCCATTAACAGAGGAGTTAAACAGGGCTGTGTTCTTGCCCCTACCCTATTTAATTTGTATATTAATGACCTTGCTCCCCTTTTGTTAGGTGTTAGACAGCCACTGTCCAAGATTGGGCCATTTGGCAGTGCCCACTCTCCTCTATTCAGATGACATGGTATTACTATCTAGCACCAAGATAGGTTTAAGACGGTTAATCTTAAAATGTATTAACTATCTCTCTCGCAACAAACTGTCTCTCAATTATGGTAAGTCCAAAATAGTTGTTTTTAGTAAGACCTGGAAACCCCAATCTTGGATTTTTTACGGGAGAGCAATTCAGCAAGTCAAAGAATTCAGGTACTTAGGTTAAATTTTTTTTTTACCGTAACACCTGGGCCAGACATAGGCATATCACTATCAACTCAGCCAGACTGACCATCCACGCCATTTACCGGTTCTTTTATGTATGGGGCAATCAACATATCCCCAGTGCCCTGCAGGTCTTTAAAGCTAAAGTCATCTCCCAACTGTTATATGGGATACCAGTTTGGCTGGACACCATCAATCCACTGGTTGAAACGCTTCAATCCAGTTTTCTTTACAAAATACTGGCCGTTCCTCATTGTGTACCTTATGCAGCCCTCTGTTTGGAGGCCGGTCTCAGCAGATTGAGCACTCAGGCACAACTAAGATACTTCAAATACTGGCTGAGAATTTGTTTTATTTCACACAAAGACCCCCTGATAGAGGGTATTCTTTCCGATCATTTTTACTCCCCCGGCCTTAAATTGTTTCTCCAAAAAATTATGATTCTGGGCATTTCACCTGAACAATTGGGGGCACTACCTTTCATGCAGGCTTATAGGCTGTTACAGCTTAGACTGCTAGATATTGAAAGGCAAGACCTCCTTGCAGCAACCTCTAAGGCATGTTCTCCCCTCAGTCTTCAACTTCCGCTACCTGTTGGCAAGCCGGCCAGCTACCTACATCTTTTAGAAAATCCGCAAGAACGACATGCTTTTACTCTAGCAAGATGTAATGTACTCCCTTCCAATGTCTTGTACGGGAGATTCGGCTCTCTACCACCGGAGACTCGGTTATGTCCCTGTAATACAGGGTCCACTGAGTCTCTGGTGCATATGATCTTATATTGTCCTCTGTACAAGGACATCCGTGCTTCCCACCTTGACCCACACCTTGCTAGACTTCCTGGTCATCAGGATGAGGTCATCTTGCATAACTTTTTGTGAGGTTTAGACAACACCCACACTAGGCAGATTGCCATATTTATCAACTTGATAATCCAGTGACACAGACCACAGTTACTTAATGGGCCTTCTGTTCTACACCTTCAAATATAGTTTGCTCTCCCTGAATGGTCTGCAGTCGTTTATGGCTGGACAAACACAATACTTCATGGAAATACCTTCCTGCTCTCGTCCTGTTACAATACTTTTCCATTCCCTCCACCCCCCTTGTTTTTTTAGCGATACTGATTTGGGTCCGCACACTCCCATAAATGTGTGCTTTTATTCTCTATTGTCCATTGTTTATTTATTTATTTATTTATTTATTTATTTATTTATTTATTTATTTATGCCAATAAAGGTGTCTGACTGACTGACTGTAAAGTTGCCTGGAGTCTACATTTCAGACTTCCAAATGTTGTTTCCAAGAAAGAAGTAAAGTTTAAGAAAAGCAGTCCCTGAGCCCAAATCAAAATACTCTTGATCCATTAAGAAGAAAGGTAAGCTACAGGGTCCACTGAGATGTATAAACAATTCAAAGCCATCCCAGTTGGAAGGGCTTAGCAGGAGCCCCCAGTGTAGCCTGAAAGTCACAGGGTGAGAAATAAGATGGGCGAGGCACCGAAGGCAAAAACGGCGAGTGAAAATTGTTGTTTAAGATAGAGAACTTATTTTCCTGTAAGAGTAGAAACTTTTCTGTTCTCATCAGACTCCATTTGTAACAATGGCTTAAACATTAATAAGTAGCCATGCTTACCTGCATGTCGCAACAAGTGCTGCTTCCTATTTACTGTAAGTTCCTTTGGTCAATTGATGACTATTTTTATTAGCAGTGCTATTATTGTTGTACGTGGTCCTTAAACTAAAGAGTGACTGGAAAGGAGGACAGGAACAGACTTGTAGCAGTTACTTTGGTGCTTTTTAAAACGTTGTAAACTAGAGGAAGTTACAGCGGCATCCTTCACAGTCTAAATGTGTATACATCAAACATGTGTTGAGGTGTGAAAATGTGATTCAAGCCAAAACTTCCTCTGATAGCCTCTGTAAAGTAGTGCTGAATACTCCCCAGGTAAGGGTGCTACTAGACCGTGAAGTTATCCCTGAACAGAATGAACTAAGAACTATTGCTTGAAAGTGCCAATTATGACATTTGGAACAATCCTTCCATCCATAAACATTAAGGATTGGGTGGTTTGAGGTCAGGAAACTGCACTGTACCTTACATGACCCTAGTTAGTCTGTTCCTCTCTCCAGGACCCCATATCCTCTTCTTTCTCCCCTTCCACAGGGACTGAAGGAAAGCTGAGATTTTTTTTAAAGGTGGTAAATGACTGATCATGTCATTGGTTTATCACACAAATGACATAGCACTGGACTGTAAAGAAAAATGGGGAAAGAAAGTGGGGGAAGATTCCCTTTCACTTCCTCACCTGTCTCCCCTTCAGAGGAGCCAGGGAAAGCTGGATTTTCCCCTATTCATTGTTAAATGGCACACCACTTCATTGGCTTGTCATCCAAGTGATAAGGCACTGGTTTGTAAAGAAACGGGGAGAGGGAGGAAGAAAAGACTGCCATGTAGGTCAATGCATTCGACCAATGAGTAGACTTTGTGATGCCAGGCGAGTGCCTCTCACAGAAATGTTCAGGCCGTGGCCACATTTTTTTTTAAATTTTGCTGTTTTTAAATGTGTATTTTTTCTGTTTTCTGGGTGCCGCCCAGAGTAGTGGCCTGTCCACTAATTGGATGAAATATGAGTTTAAACAAACAAACAAACAAACAAACTTGCTTAAATAACTTAACCAACTCTTTTTAACTGAAATCCTGTGGCTTAGCATACTCAGTTGTTCTAGAGGAGACCTACTGAACCAGTGGGGATTTGGTGAGTCAACTTTTCCATAAGTTCCACTGATTCAAATGGGCCTAACGCTAATTGTGACTTATTTGTATAGCACCCCACAACTACAGTGGGCCCAGCTGGACCAATGGAATTTATAGAGTAGGTGATCCATCATTATTCAAAGTTTGTACTCTAGTCTAGTGTGACTTGCTATGCTAAGCAATACTTCAGTCACTATGTAAAAGCTTCATGTTTGATTAATAGGTACCTAATTAAGTTTCTATTCATATTTCAAATTCATGATTCTAAAGCAGGTAACAAGGAGTTTGAAGGGAGAATGAAGATCTCAGTGTCATCAATATCACCCTGTGCATTACTGGTTCTGAGTACTGAACTTCAAAAGCTTATGAATTCAGTCTCTGATTCTGTCAACCTACCAACAGAGTTTTGCTTTTTAGTAGAGTTAGTTTAAAGGTCACCACATAATGCTTTTATTATCTCGTTTGAAACAGTGTTGCCAACTATTTTTAAATCAGGGTTGGTATGTGCTATTGCAGGAATTAATTCCTTAATAACTGATTCAATCACTCTAGATATCTTAAGAAAAATTATGGAGAGAGCAAGTCCTAACTTGATTATCTGAGCAGTTGAGACGGGTGGGGAGGAGAAGTATCAGAGAAAATAGGATGGGAATTATCTCCCTTATACTGTACCTGTATTAGGGTTGCTAAATTTCATCCTGGACAAGAGTTTGGCTTAACTGCTACTCTGAACCACACCAGAACTTGGGAAGGTTACTTTAGAAACTGTACCTAGCCCAAAAATAGACCAAATAATAATACCAAATAAAAATAAAATAAAATAAAATAAAATAAAAATAGCCCAAATAATAACAAATTAGCCTCAAATAGTTTGATTTTTTTCAAAAGTACATTTGCCATTTCTGAAAAATTATAAAATTGTTACCCATTGCAATCACATTTTGCTAGATTGCTATGTTATGATTTTTAAAAGTATAATATAACTCCACCCCATTCAAAATATTACAGTCTCTGAACATCCCCAGATTTAAAAGAGATAATACAAAAAGAAAATTGAGCATCGACTTATCTGCCTTTCTAGTGGTCTCTCGTACCTATAAGGTTCCCCTCCAATACCACATTTCAAATGAGTTGATTTTTATCCCTTGTCTATCTTCACTGGGTTTCTTTTACACAGATTCAGACTGTGACAGTGACAATATTTGCTAATTCCCAGTTCTCCATTTCTTTTTCTCTCAAAAGATGTGGGGGCATCTTTTGGAAAACATGCACACAAGATGTTTGTAAAACGCTTGTTTCCATTATAGCTTTTCTTCCTCAGGTTTCTTACCCCAAGAAATGTGTGTGGATACTGGAACCTAACTTTTAAAGTCTGCATTTTGCAGAGCAGGCAGGGCACCGTTAATTTACCCGAGAGGCTAAAGGTTGTGGCGAGCATGTTTCTCCACTGTATAGGTCACATTTACTCACTTCCACTATTCACATTTATTAAAAAGAAAGACAGCCACCACCATGACAATTGATTTGTATTCGCGTGAGAAGTGGGTTAACTAATGAACAAGGGTGTCAGCTTCTGGGATTTCCTTTACTGGGTGTCTGTGTTCTTGCTTTATTTGTGACAGAAGCACCAACAAATTACACTGACAGATAGACATACACTGCTAAGCAGAATATAACTTAAGTTATAGAATTACAGTGGTACCTCTACTTACATGCCCCCCACCCCGAGAGGCTGGCATCTGATGTAATCTGGACAGTTGGGGAAGCCGTTTGAAACCGGCGGCCAGCAAAGAGATTGGACGGACGGAGCCACCAACGTGTGCGCTCCCAGACCTGAATGGGGATGAGGATTAGTTTTTGAGGGGGGTCCAACTCTGGGTCGAATTGGGACAGGAGGCAAATTTGGAGGTGCCTCATGTTCAGTCGAGCGTACGGTACCACTGAAGTAGTGGAGGCCATCAACCCGAGGATTCGTTGGACCATCTGAGCCGGCATGTGGGTATTTGGACGTAGCAGAGCGACGGCGGAGGTGATGTCTGCAAAACGGCCAGAGGTTGGAAAGGCCTTCTGACGTTGGGAGTCTATCACTGCCCCGATGTACTCGACTCGCTGAGATGGAATCAAGTTGGACTTCTCGAAATTGACCTCGAGCCCGAGACCCTGGAGGAGATGGAGAGCAATCCGAAGATGTTCGAGGGCCTCGGCGCACGAGGAGGAGACCAGAAGCCAGTCGTCTATATAGGGAAAAATAACTATCCCTTGTGAGCGCAGGAAGGCAGCTACGGGGGCCATACACTTGGTAAATACCCTGGGTGCCGTCGCAAGGCCAAAGGGCAGGGACAGGAACTCGAAGGCCTGGCCTGCAATGAAGAAGCGCAGATACTTGTGGTGAGAAGGATGGATAGAAATATGAAAATAAGCGTCCCGAAGATCGATAACTGTGAACCAGTCGTCTGGTTGAAGTAGCGGGAGAATAGTCTCTAGGGTAACCATTTTGAACTTTTTTTGGGGGGATAAACCAATTGATGGATCTTAAGTCCAGTATGGGTCGAAGGCCCCCATCTTTCTTCGGGACAGTGAAGTAGGGGGAGTAATGGCCCAAATGAACGTCTTCTGATGGTACATAGAGCTTTTTGGAGAAGAGTGGAAAACCAGAGTACAGGAGACGGGGAGGTTGGTACAACATGGCTAGGGGGAAGAGAGGAAAACTCTATTAGGTAAGATTTTAGACCCATCTCTCCGTGGTGATCTAGGAATCTAATCTGGGTAGGTCAGAAATCCTTGCGTCCTTATTTATTTATTTATTTGCTGCTTGTCCTTTTATTTATTTATTTAGGTCTGGGTGAAGGGTCTCTTCCAGGAGGAACGAAAGGACCGATTTTTTTTACGGGACCAAATTAAGGCGTTTAGCAGTGGTTTGGCTCTTCTGGTGCTCATTCATGATCTCATCCGTTTTTCATGGAATAGACCTTCCCCCTCAAATGGTAGGCTACATATCTTGTTTTTGGAATCTTCAGACAGGCCAGTGGACCTCAACCAGGCGTGACGGCGAAAGGCGATGGCGGATTGGCCTTGGTGGCAGCATTAAACTGGCGGCCGGACCTCATCTGCTATGGATAACGCCTCTTCAATCGCTGAGAGAGCAGCAGCCTAGAAGCATCAGCTAGAGTCAATGGATGACTTATATTGATGAAAGGTATAAAATGATTGAAAGACAAGGCATTAAATGCCATGGTGTCTATCTTCCTACCCTCCTTGGAAGGAGGAATGGGGATTTGGGAGGACCTGGATTTGAGAAGCGGAAACAACCACAGAATTAGGTGCTGGGTGTTTTGTTCATCAAAGACCCTGTAAAAACCCTCCAGCTTATTTAGAGGAGGATGGAATCTTCTTAAAGAGTCCTAATCGAGGATGGATGGGAGGAAGGTGTGCAGGTGAATTAGAGTCAGATGCAATCTGATCAAACAAATGATCAGAATACTGAGGGGCAGGGTGAACAGGAATGTTCAGAGTGGTAGCCATCTTGTTGATGAATTCAGAATAGTCTAGAATCGCAGAAGATGGACATTTAAAGGTTAAAGAGTCAGAACAGGCTGCAGAGGATGAGTCTGAATTTGACGGTGAGGGTGGGTTTCCATCCGTGGAAAGACGGTGCGTTTATCCACCGCCTTGGAGAGCGCTTGAGGGTTTGACGGGGAGCGATTGAGCTGGGGGACTTCGGTTCCGAAGGTCTGTCTCTGTACCATGAGTTGGAGGTCTGGCTAGGTGGCCAGATAGACGGTCCCGGCGGCCATCCCCAAGGTTGTGCCTGGGAGGGTACCGATGGAGAAGGTCGGGAAGAAGCTGTCGCCGTATCGGTATCGTGGTGAGGCTTCTTCGCCGCCACGGGAGAAGAGGTTCCTCCGCACGGTTGGCTGAGTGCTTCCGAGCCACATGCTCCGGATGGAAGAGATTCACGGTGACCTGCCCTGCCATCTGTCCCGGGTAGCCAGGAAAAGACGGAAACATGGGACATCTGGCTGGTAGGTTAAGGATGTCGAACAAGGAAGCCAGCACAGCTTTTGCCGAGTCCGAGGAGCATACCAAGACGGGTGAGAGTTCGGAGACAAAGATGGCCTCCCGGCGGGCAGGCGACTTAGGTGGACAAATCGGTCTTTTTGACTTAGATTTTTTGGCTGGTTTTTCCACAAACAGAACGGACTCCAAGAGGCTTCAGGGATTTCTCCAGAAGGTAAGTATTAAGTCTATGTCTTCTATTCCTGAGAGCCTGGGAGCTGAGGCTCTTAGAGCGGCAGGAACTCGGGAATGAGTCTCGAGGCAGTATAAACAGGAGGAGTGTCCGTCGGAGAAGGGGATTTCTCCTTCTTTACGGACACAGTTTTTGAAGAGATGGGCCATAAAAGGTGACTGAGCAGAGATTTTACCATCCCGGCGGTTAGAGGAACATGCGGGAGAAGGGACCATGGGTGGTGGGGCGGAGACTAAATTTTGAAGTGTTTCCAGTCTAAAGAAAGGTTTGGAGGACACGAAGGAGAAGTACTGACCAGGGCCGACCCTGCTTAGCTTCCAAAATCAGGCAAGATCGGATGTGCTTAGGGCATCTAGGCAGCTCTACGTGCAGCTCTACTTACAAGCAATTCGACTATAGAGCAAAAAACCATTGGCGTTTTAACTGCTGCCTTACAAATTTTAGATGTGGTCTGCTCTACTTACAATTATTTATTTATTTATTTATTTACTTACTTGATTTTTTTTTTAGATGTGCTTGCTCTGATTACGAGTTGTTCAACTTATGAGCATGCATTCGGAACAGATTAAACTCATAAGTAGAGGTACCACTGTACTAGGTATAAAAATGATTAAAAAACATTAAATGGTGCTTCAATCCAGAAGCGCCTTTTCATTCTTTTTGTTGACAGTAGTAAGCCTTATTTTAAAAAAATGAATTAAGACTAATAATTGAATTTTAACTGATTTTCAAATTCTATCAGAACAGTAACTTAATTTAATTAGGTCTTGATCCAATGACATTTAAAGGTTAAAAATTAAAATGCAAATATGATGCGAGTATAGAGGCACGGAAAGAGCAAGGAGGAGGAGGAGGAGAAGCAGGGCTGATTATGGCTACAACAGAAGTAAGAAGAGGGCAAAGAGAGTCACACACCTGTATCTGTGTAAGACTGAGAAAGCGAGGACATCAGATTAGTCAGCACAGCCTTGGCAGCACAACCCTCCCGCAGGTGGACAAACGACAAACGACAAACAAACCCCAAGAGAGGATTAGTGTCATGCACGTTGGTTGTCTCCTTCTTTAAAGCAGAGATGAGTGATGACAGTTTCCCCTCCAGCATGCTAGAAGACACAAGGGGAATTTTGATGCATCGTCTAAAGAAAGGTTTGGAGTACAAAGGGGACACTGCTGGACTGCAGGGGGAATTGTACCGCCCACAGGCTGCCTATTGCTCACTAAACTAAAAATGCCAGAGATTATATTTGAGAGGACTGGCTCCTGTATGCAACACACACCCTCCATGATTGATCTCTGTAGGCCATGCTCTTTAAGTGTAAGAGGACAGAGAGGCAGAAGGAGCTGTTATTTAGGAGGGTAAGAAAATGCAGCCACAGGCACTCCAAATACCATATTTTCCAGTCAATAAGATACCCCCCATGTATAAGATCCCACTTTTCCAACCCAAAATTACAGTTTCACAACAACCACATAGTTCTCTCATTGGCTTACTTCCATGTATACGATGGCCCTCAATTTTTAGTCTAACAATTTTAGACAAAAAATATATAGTCTTATACACAGAAATATACTGTAGGTCTGACTAAGAATTCCACACCCTTGATTTATTTATATTTATTTATTTACTGAGTGATCTTTGTAGACTCTTCTTGTTGCACATCAGCAATACACTGTCTTGGTGTCCTTTAAATGGAATAAGTGTAGCAATTGTTATGGGCTTTTTCAATCCAGACAAACAAACCACAGTATTTGATGGTTGGGAAAAAAAACCACAAATGGTTTTTAGTTCAATGTTAATGCAGAAGTACTCAACCTGGCACTTTCCACATGCCTTAGACTCCAAATCACACCATCCCAAGCCAGTGAATGAACTGTGAGATTTGCATTGCAAGACATCTGGAAAGCTCCAGAGTCAGGAAGCCAACATAAGTTACAAAATGAGCTAGTTGCATGAATAAACAACAAAATGCCATGGGAGAGATGATGCCTAATATGGCAATGTATCCTATCACTGTCATATAACTAAGTAAAAATATGTTGCATTAGATGAAATATGTTTTTCTACAGGTGTTTCATATGTATATTTAATTGATTTGTAAAATGGTGTCCAATACGTAATACTGAGTCATTGTAATCCAGGTGTACCAAATAGACATAATGAGTAAATCTGATGCAAGGTAGATGCAATTGCATGATGTAACCAGTTTTCTGACTGGTTATCATGAGTATAAAAGAGCTCCAGAAATCGGTAGACTTTGGACCTTTCATGAGAAGGTACCCATGTTGCCATGCTTTGTGTCAGTATATGTTGATATGCCGCCTCTATGTACTCTGTGGTGTAATGTTGAAACTCTGTTATGTTTGTACATATGTAATATAGCGGCTTTTCAGAAACTCTGGCTGTTTCATGTGGATTTTGTCTCCCTGAGTCTTAGCTTCCGCTGGCAGAATAAATTGCCACACTCTGTCAATCATCCCTAAAATAAATTAAAATTTGATAAATTAATATTTAATATTATCTTTCATTTAATTTATCAAAACATTATTCACTAAGCTAGACTATGCTTTTGCATCCTTAATTACAATATTAATTAACTAGGTATTTTGTGCTAATTTTCCAAGCACATACATTAACGGGGCTGTCCTGTGCACTCTACTTAAAAGTAAGTGCCACTAAATTTCAGTGGTACTTACTCATAGGTGACTGTGCATTGGATTGCAGCCCAAGTTCCTATCTTTTGGACAATCTCCTGCTCCATAGACAACAGACCCTGAAATTCATCACAGAGTTTTGATAATCTGCTCTAGGAGAGTTACTTGCTCCTAGCACATTTCTAGTTAAAGGAACAAAGATCTGGTCTATATAGGGTTTTGGTTTTACTTTTATCAAAATAACCAAACATCTAATAAACTTGAACTGAAGCAAAAAAAAAAAATCACTAATTTAAGATTCTTTCCCATTTCACATTTCTTCTGAAAATAGACTACCGTACTTTAGATAATTCATTTTCCTTCACAGAGGGAGCCACACAGTTTCATTTTAATTGTTTATATAGAACAAAAGTACTAGAAGGCAACCTTTGATTGCCTACGCCTTTTAGGAAAGGAAATATTAAACTTCTGCATCCTCATTTCCTTTGGAAACCTGAATCAAGGTTCATCATTCTGAACAAACGGGCAGTTCCCAGTGATGTATTCCACCAAGAGCTTGCATTTCATTGCCAGATGGAAAAAATAATAGACAAAGTCCATCTATCCAACTTCTCTCAGTCTAATTATATAGTTAATATAATCAGGTATCACATCTTTAGATAAAAGATGCTCAATGTAACATCCTATGGAATGCTTGTAGGCAGAAACCACTTTGTTGCAATAAGCTATGGCCTGAAGATACATGCATGCTGGAAAAGGGAGAAGTAGATGGGCAATATTATTGTTTGCTTGCCCACTTTCTATAATAAAAGTTATAAGTTATCATGCCAGAAGCCATGTACCCTCACCTCAGCTGACCCCAACACACCTGAATGGTAAGGAATCGGTGAGGTTTGAAGAGGATATAAGGAATTATTACAGATTAGTACAATACAGTATGACCCCCATATCCTCTGGGGATTGGTTCTAGGCCTTCCTGTGGATAACGAAAACAGCAGATAAGAGACTATGCCACCCCCACCCCCAAACTGCTATTTTGCAACAGTGGCTTTCTTTACATTTACTGTTTTGGGACAGTAGCTTGCTTTGCGGCTGCTGAATTATTTCTTTAATTTTTTTCCTCTGCCAACCATGGGGAACTGAATCAGTGGTTAATGAATCAGTGGATATGGGGTCTTACTGTACGTTTATAGTCCTG
This sequence comes from Phrynocephalus forsythii, assembly GCA_029282475.1. Lineage (NCBI taxonomy): Eukaryota > Metazoa > Chordata > Lepidosauria > Squamata > Agamidae > Phrynocephalus > Phrynocephalus forsythii. The sequence continues at coordinate 130,588,585 of JAPFRF010000010.1, read as the reverse complement.
GAAAGAAAAAAGAGTCTCTCCTTGCACCAACAGACACTTTATTTTTTGTTCTTTCATGCTGATCCATCAAACTTGTACCTTCTGTATCATTCAAACAGGGCAAATTTGCAACCACTTGTGGTAAAGGCATTCCAACAAAGTCTGCAGTACTTCAGCAATAGGAGGGTCCTACTTCCAGTGTCAAGACTTTAAAGGGAGGGGACCCAGAAATCATCCCAGCTTCATCTTGCACACAGGCTGCTGGATGATGACTTTGTTTCAAAGGATATTACTTTCAAACATTATTTGAGGAGACTAAAGCCCACATAGCTGCCCAGATGCCCTAAGCACATCCGATCTTGCCTGATTTCGGAAGCTAAGCAGGGTTGGCCCTGGTTAGTACTTGGATGGGAGACCACCAGGGAATACCAGGTGCTGTAGGCGTCTGGAGTAGGAACTGGCAAACCACTCCAGTATTCCTGCCAAAAAAACTCCATGGGCATGGGGTCACGAAGAGTCGCTCACGACTGTAACGACACAACACACACACACACACAAAGCCCACGTTTCCTCCTCTCCCAGTTATTGGACACTCCTGGTTAAATGATTTGGTTCCAGGAAATGGTGGTTATGATTGCATTTACTTCCCAAGATGGCTTAGCAATAGCTACTTTCTAACCAGGTCCATACTATCACTCAAAACTTCTTACAGGCCATGCTGAAGAAGCATAACTGGGGGTGAATCTTTATAGAGCAATGGTTCCTGCCTGTCCCTCTTGATGATCTTAGAGGGTAATTTCCAGAATTCATGAGAAATGCCATAGACGCTTGGTTGCTTTAATATAATGTATTCTGGGTGTTACAGTCCAGTGCAAGGTGCACAGATGTATAATTATATTGTGACTGACGTGGAAGGAGTAAACATTAAACATTATTGACACAAGCTCTCAAAGAATAAAAGCAAACAGACACAGAAATGGATAAGCTGCAGCTTTCAATGACACAAAAGGAAACATTCCTTCAGAAAATATACTGTATTATAAAAACGCAAAACCCAAATCCAACAGATATTGCCAAAACTATTAACTGTTTCTGCATAGGATGCAAAAGACAAGGGACCTTTAATAACCAACACAGACATCCCTGAAATAATTGGCAAAAATGACTATCATTATGGCTTGTGGAGTGCCAGAAGGGCTTGTTTGTTGTAGAGACCTCCAGAAAAAAGTAGCACATGCAACACATGTTTGTATAGTACACGTGGACACAAGTTTTACTATGGAGTTCCTCTCATTGGAGCTTTAGCCACTTGAATCAGAGGAGGACAGGCAACTATAACAATGAGGTAAAGGTTAAGGCAGTGCTTCACTTCATAGTAGTGAATGGTAACCAGGCAGCTAAATGAGAGGAAGTGTTCATGCACGAAGATGATCCAGATAAGGGTTATCTAGCCTCTTGGTATTCCCAGTTGCTTGATGAGTAAGTTTGCCCCACAAGGCCTCATCTGAGGGAATCACAAAAAGACAGCCCTGTGACATCAACCACCTGGGAAGAAACTCAGAGTTGATGCCCCCAAAACAAACACAACATTTGTAGGAACTGGGAGTTGAGTCATGGCTACTGGACTTCTTTTTTGAGAGATAGAAACGTTTCGCTGTTCATCCAAACAGCTTCATCAGTCTGAATACAGCTGGTGCAAGTAGTCCTTCTTATAGTCAGCTTGACCTCTTGATTGGCTCATAAGATGAACAATAGCCTGAGAGAGGAGTAAGGGAAGCCATTCATGTTAGCATTGAAAATCCCTCCCTCAACAGAGGTGGTGGGCTCCGGCATAGTCTATCTGCTACTTATCAGGCTGTACTTTCCAAAGTACCCAGGCAAATCAAAGAGCCTTCACCACCAAGGTCACAGCTAACGACCCATTCTTGATGGGTTTCAGCACTGTGTTAATTTAAGGTCATACTTTGTTTTGTTATGTTGGGGCTTGTATGTTTGGGCAAATTGTTTTGACTGAGAATCTTCACAGAATTTGTTTGTTTACGTTTCTCCACCCTGAGTTCCCAGTGTGCTGTAGTGGAAAATTGGGCAGTTAACAGTGGGAGTGGAGCTGGGAAAAATCAATCAATCAATCAATCAATCAATCAATCAATCAATCAATCAATCAATCAATCAATCAATCAATCAATAAATCCTCCCAACTGACCTGTCCCTCCTTTACTGGCTGTTGGCTCTCCCACACTCTCAGTTAAGTCTTTTTGGGCTTTTTGAGCTCTTTCAGGTATACCACAGGAGGGTTACATTTCATAGCCACCTTATAACCTGGCCTCTCAGCTCCCTGCTCAGTTGCATCCACCCAGTCCTCCCCCCTCCCTTTCCTTGTCCACTGACTGCTCCCAACTCCTCCTCTAGCTTCTTTGTACTCACTGATTGTCATAAAGTCTCCTTGATGGACTCTTTTCCTATTGTGCCCCCTCCCTTTAGGGTCCCTCCAGTCTCCTGATTCTACTGAAGCATTTGCTTCTGGATAATATCCAGGAGAAGTGATCCCATCCATACCGACCACATAAAAGCAAAGTGTTCTGCTTATATACTGCCCCACAGCACTTAAAATACTCTCTGAGAGGTTTACAATTTTAATCATTGCCCCTCACCCCAGCAAGCTGGTGCTCAATATACCAATTTTGGGGGGGATGGAAGGCTGAGTGAACCTCGAACTGGTTACCTGGGATTGAACTCCAGGCCATAAGCAGAGCTTTGACTGAAGTACAGCACTTTAACCACTGTACCACCATGAGGTTCCTTAACCCAAACAGGGTTCCTGGCAGGGTTAGTGGGATGTGGGCAGACCTCCCCCCATACACCCACACTTCATGATTACTCTGTGACAAATAACTTAATAGAAACCATGGAAAACCTCTTCCTAAACTTGTCACATTTGTTTGCTATAAAAATACACAAAGGAGCCCAGGAATGAACTCTGACACAAATTAGCAATATTACTTTTTCAGACTACTGTTCTCAGAATTCCACATGGGGCATTCTCTTTCTGGGAATTATAGCCCAACAATTTAAAGTTTCTAGTGTCTTCTCTTAATAATTTGTTTTTCAAACTGAATGAAACATGTGGCTCTCTCTTTCTAAGAATTAGTTTTCAATAATTTATTTTGTAGCAAAAAATTATAGTAACCAATGGTTTGAATTGCTTGATTACTGTTGGTGTATGAAGGGTTAATTTGTCCTGTGATAAAATAGATATAACAGAGTCAGTATGACTTGACAGATTTTGTAATTGGTTGAACAGTGATTGGTGGCTGTACATATACAAGTCTCATGGTCTGTATATGATCTCTCTCTGTCACAATTGTCGCAAGGTTAGTCACTCTGTTGGAATGTTCACTAATATGTTATGTTGTAAATAGACTACTGCACAAAGACTTCCATGTGAGAGTCTGGATGCTTTGTGTTCTCTGTGTAAATTCTGGACAACAGAAGTATGTCTTGCTGTTGGTGCTGACGCTATATTCTGCTGAAAATTTTAACAATCTCATGTTGCCTTGTAGTGTAATACTATGCCTCAGCAACTCTTGCGTAGAGAAGTTAAAATTAGTACAGTATTCCTAAATGTCATTTCAAGTTGTGCTGCTGCTGTTTCATTTGAACAAGAGTTACTGACAGTTTCTTCCTGCATAAAGTTAAATACTCATAATAAACAGAACAAATGGTCTACAGCTTGATTCCCCCCATGATTCATACATATTCAAAGCACAGTTTATTACTCTATGGGGATACTAGCTAATACAAGTTAACGGATAAAAATATTGGAGTAGATTCAGCAGTATGTATGTATGTATGTATGTATGTATGTATGTATGTATGTATGTATGTATGTATGTATGTATGTATGTATGTATGTATGTATGTATGTGTGCATGCATGCATTTTTCCTTTGCAACTATTGGCAGGACCACTACTCCAGATGGCAAATATATAAAAATAGTACAATCAATTCAATTCAATTCAAAACCTTTATTGGCATTAAACTAAACAGTCAGGAATATACATTCCTGATAATATAAAATAGGTATGATCAGGTTGCATCAAGATTCTTCATAAGGAGCCATTTTGGCTCATCACAATAGCTAAGTATTTGGCTACACACCAGTCAAATCAGGTTTTTTTATCAGCTAACAAAAGTTGGGTTAAGCTCTCAGGGGCACCTGGGAAGTGAGAAATAACAGCATTCAGTAGCAATTGGCAGGACTGGTTAAATTTTGGGCCGTAAAGAAGAATATGTAGGATTGAATCTGGTTCCACTTGACAGTGTGCATAGTCGATTCTTAAAGGGAATACAGTATTACAAAACTTTCCAGATAGGACCGCAGAAGGGAAGATGTTAAATCTGGCTAACATATATGCCCGGCGCCATCATGGATTAGTAAGATTGGAAAAATAGTTGGTGCCAGATACGGAAAGGGGAGGGTAACCCATATAAACGGAGAGAGCAGAGTGGAGTATTTTGTATAAATTCTACAAAATAGTACAATATCCATGACAAAACCAGTAATAAGATTCAAATAAAGCAACAGACAAGGTTTACATACTCTCTAAAAATAAAATAATCAATATGAAAAGGAGAATAGCTATAGAAGAATTATAGATCCAGGGTACAATAATAATAGGTGGCAGAACAAGGCAAGTTCACAGGCACAAAAAGAATACTCAGTTCCTCAAGCAATCACTTCGAGATAAGAACACAAAAGATTTTTGAAAACAGCCAGGATTTAATTTGTCTCTTAAAACCAACTGGGAACAAATTCAATAGCAATGCAGCCACCACAAAGAAGATATGAAGAAAATTCTTGGTTCAATTCTTCATGTCCCCAAGTAGCCTTTGCAGGGAGGGGGGTGGAATCCTGTTTAAAGCCCGGAGAATCACTGATAGTGTGGACTGTACTGAATTAGTACCTGCCTTGGCAGTTTACTGCGTTCCTAAATAGACTGTAAATAGATTCAGGTAGTAAATGGCAAAATAGATGTGATCATAACCAATGTTCAGTTTTATGGATTCAACAAGAAAGCTTTTGCAAGCCAGAATAAAACATATGCCAGGAAGCCAGAAATTCGGCATCACCAGGTCAAAACTGACAAAGACAGGAGGGCAAAGGGGCGTGTCCATTCCTCAGTCAAAACAGAAGTGGAACAAAAGCCACTGCCCTTGTCTTCCTCTCCCCTTCTTGGCTTGGAAAGAAGTAAATGGCTGTTATTCTGCCTTGATATCCAGCAACCCAAGAGGAAGTCATCTTCCCCAATGGAAACACTCTCAGTGGAAGGTTTTAAAGGAAGATACTTGGGGGGGGGGGAGACTGAAGGGCAGTGAAAAAAAAACACACAAAAAGAATATTCAGGAAGCCCTTTCCACAGTCACTCCTTTGCTAAGGAGCCACTGGATATTTAAAAAAAAACCAAGCCTGCCGACAGGCAAAGGATACTGGGGGTGTTCTCCAGCACAGCTGGATAGCTGCCAGGGGCTGGGGACTCTTGCCAGCCTCCATACAATGCCAGAGGAATCATAACCATCTGGTGACCACATTTTCTGAAACCTCTCCCAAATACTTACCCCCCCCCCTTGATTTATTTGGTCAGAAAGATGCCCAGCAGTCACCCCCCCCCCAAAGCCTCTGGCTACTGTGATTGGCTATTTGGGACCATATACTGTATCTCGATTGAGAAATTACTGAAGACCACACTGGGCACTGTAGGAGGTTGCATTATAGACCTATGGCTGCACTTTATCGACCCCATTCTAAGGGAGTCACTCAGATCACGGGCAGCACTGACTGGGCTCACTTTGTTGCTATGCTTGAATGAAAAATATGACTGATAATATATGTAGTATACTGGTAGAGCTGTGCATTCTTGATGCTTGTATACTTGCACGCTGTCTGGCAGCTGCTGCTGTTACCACCACCCTGTTTGGGATGTCGACGCTCACCAGTGATCATGTACGGGTGTAAACAGCCTTGGCTTATGCCAAAAGGCATGCCCTTGCCTGCTTTTCTTTTTCAAGCACTTGGGATACCTGAGCGTGGAAGCTGAAGACTTCAGGGCAGCAGGAGCATCTCCTTTGAGTTTTATTGTAAGGAGAGGTGCAGGAGACAATCATTTGTTGCAGTGGTTCCCAACCTTGTGTAACCTTGGGGACTACAACTCCCAGAAGCCCCAGCCAGCACAGCTAATGGCAAAGGGAATTGCAGTCCAAGATCTTGTGGGTTACTCAAGGTCGGGATCTAGATACTTATTCTGTCAATTAATCAATGGCTATGAAGGTAGCAGGGAAGGGGGAAAGAAGGAATCAGGGAGGGGGAGAGTACCCTGCTTGTATAAACCTAATAGAAGCCCCCTCTCCAAAACCCAATGATCCAGATGAACATCTAATTCTGAGGCATAGTGCTGTTTAAAAGTGGTAGCTGCCCAGATAGCATGATTCCCTGCCCCCACCCCCACCCCCACCCCCAGCTGAGAAGACCTTATTCCCCTCCAGCTTGCTTACCCTCAATGTTGAAGAAAGTCAGGTGAGGTCTGCAGTGGAAGGCACCCATAGCATTTCCTGCACAGTTCATCCAGAGTCCTTGGGTGATCCAAGTGGCTGTGATCACAGAGGATGCCCTGCTGGTTATTTTCCATTCATTGGAGGCAGTGGCGGCAATAATAGCTCCTATTCCCAAAAGACAAAAGACGAGCGCTATGATCTGTTTTCCTAACATATTTGAAAAGTGGCACTGTTATCTCCAGTGGCTTGTTATATCACACGGAAAGTGATGGAGCGTGGGTTTTTTTGCCATCTAGTACAACATTAGCAAATTACATGTGAACAAGTGTCACAGCGATGTTAATGTAGCTGTAAATTTGGTCTATCTTCGTGCCCCGCTGGCATTTCAAAGTTTAGAGCCTTCTGTAGGAAGGAAAAAAGCTTCAGTGTTGTTGGAAATATTTAGTGATAGCCAAGAATACAAGTGCAAGATTTTAAGTCAGCAATTTTGGAATGTTATTTTTAAAATATATAATTATGGGTGTCCCCCCCGCCTGGTATTCAGACATTAAGTTAATGCTTAATTTGTGGTTAATCTGAAACACAACAAACCGTATTAATGAGAAATAAGTGCAGAGTCCAAGTTGCACAGTCCCATCAGATGCTGATTTTAGCCAAACTTATTTGAAAGTATTATAACCAGGAGCCATGAAGCAAGCTCGGATATGATTTAGAACCAAATTTCTTAGATTATTAAAATTATTTTTGTGAGATCATACAGTTCATAACACTGGGGGCCTGAGGAAATAAAAATTCTCCCAGACATTCCCACTTGTCCTCCTTCTTTAAAGGAAGTGAACAGTGAACATACAATCTGTCTTCAGCATATTTTGTATATTTATTTATTTAGTTTTACAACTTATATGCCGCCCACTACCCAAAGGTCTCTGGGTGGCTTACAATCAAAAAATTAAAACAGTTAAAACATAGAATATCAATAAATAATTAAAACAATAATAAAACCTTACACTAAAATCATTACACTAAAATTGCCATCAGAGGACCCACAATCTATATTGTGTCAATTAAAAAAGCATATACAGTATTATACCTTGTCTTTAGAGGATATTTACCTCTCTCTCTCTTGTTACTGTTTGTTAACAGAGGCAGCTTGATGTGAATGTTATGAGGAACAAATTGTGTGGGTACCATTGTTCCCTCTAAGGTGCACACGTGTGAATGCTTGCCTCCTTTCTTATCTTGTGTGTCAAAATAATTGAACTGGATTTGAGTACCATGTTCCTTGAATTTTGTGAGAGGAAGCATCCTTTGCTGCTGCAGCATACATCTTTTGTCATCTTTCTTTGGGCCTCTCCAAAATGGTCATTTGGTGTAGGTTGGATTGGGCTACAAAATGTTAGTTGAGTTTGGAGAAGGAGTGATTTGTCATTTGATACCTTCCTCCCATCTGAATGGCAAATGATTGTTTGTAGACTTTTCTACTCCCAATTAAATGCGTTCCTGATCATACGCAGAGGGTTGGCGGATATGATTTTTTTGTATGTCTGCTAGATCAGCACTGATGCAATGAATCACTTCATTTAAATTTTACTTTTTTCTTTGCTTTTCTGTTTGCTGTTGAACAAGAAACTCCTTGCAGTCACAGTTTTGACCGCCAATACACAGACAAAGAAAAACTTTTTAAAATTTAAACCAAGTAATTTGTCACATCAGTGATGATGTAGCAAATGTAAAAAATAAAACAAAATCACTTCCCCTGACCCTCTGCAAATGATAAGCCACTACTTCAGAATCACAGAACTTGACACAGGAAGGAGCTGCAAGATTTTAGCCTAGTCCATTCCAAGCAATCACACTAACTGGGAATGGACTAACCTAGAACCCTCCAACTGGTACCAAAATACTAGACCTCCCTGACAGGGATTCAGAAAGGTGTGGGTTGGGGCAAATCCGTCCATATGTGGATGCCAGAAAAGAAAGAGCAGACCAGCCAACCTATCAGTGCATCAGTCCACAGAATAAATGCCTTTGCTGACGGTTTCTTTACGAATCAAAGGTGTTTGATTTCTGACATAATTTCTGGCAAGCTAGTTTCTTTTATTATACACAAACAAACCTGAGAAGAATTACTTTTTGGAGACCACAGTTCCCAGAATCTCTGAGTCAGCAGGACCAGGAGCCTGAAGTAATGCTCAGGGGTTACCAAAAATAAGCCCACAAGGTCCAGAAATCTTAACTCAATTTTCTGTACCAATAGTTATAACTCTCTCCCTAAAACAATGAGAATTATTTACAATTATCCGAAAATCTGCTTTGTTCACTTGTCACCTGGTGGATGCTTTTCTGTGAACCAGACATCCCATTTCATGGGGTTTCCCCTCCCCACTTTTAATTCTCTGCAGGTGTTTTATGTTCTGAGATACTCATCTACACAGTCCTGCATTTCACTTGCATATAGATTTTACATGCTTCATCAATTAGATATTGCTCTGGGAAAAGAGATTATGTTCCTTTTGTTATCTCTTCAAGATGTCCACAATAGTGGCTTTCTTTTAAAAAGACAAAAAAAAAGGAGTGTGGATGATTCTGTATTCTGAGACTCATTATACCTGTGAATAGATCTTCTCTATTAGTTTTAAGGAATGAACAAATGTAGCTGTCTTGAAAGGGGCATTTGAACAAGGCCTGCAATGTTAGAGTAAAGATAGGCTAGTTGTAAAGAAATTCCACAGAAATTGACATAAAGCCAAAGGCTGAGCTCGTGGGATTCTCCAACCAATATAAGATTCTGTGAGCTGCAGTTACAAACCATCATTTTTCCCAAGCCCTCACAGGCAGGGGTTCCAGACCAACTGCATGGAGACAAAAACAAAATGCCTCTCTGTAGTCACATGCCCCGCTCTTATTGGTGGTATCATGAGCCAAGTGACCAAATTTAATTATAAACCTTTAATTACTTGATTAATGTCCCAGTGCAGCCCATATGCTGATTTGGGTTCCTTTATTGGGAGAAAGTTGGCTTATTTTAAAAAAGTCTTTTAAAAGCAACAAATTAAAAATAAAACAAACACAATACATCTCTTAAAATGAAGGATGTGTTCAAGCAGGGGTGGCCAAAGTGCAAAATAGCACTCTCTCCCTCTTTGTAGGAACAATTTTCATCCAATAATCCCAGAACCACCCAGACCTTGTGGTAGAAAAATACATGCTGCTGTGGTACACATGATGTTAGACCTCAGTGATCACAGCACTCACAGAACTGACTTGTGAATTTAGAAGTGTGGCAAGAATGTTAATCAGTAATTTAAAGTAATTTATTTGATAGTTAAAAATTCACATGTTAACCTATTTGTAACTTCCTTCTTTAAGAATACAGTAGTCTGAAATACTTGTTTCTCAAGTAATAATATCCTGATACAGAGATGAGCCTTTAAGTGAAAGGAGTTAGGGGCTAAGTAATAACCTCCCACATTCCTAATGTAAAGCCCACAGTCTAACCCAGAACACATGTGACCACCATGAAATCACTATGCATGTCAGTGTGGGATGGTTTTAGTGGTTCTGAATGATGCAATGTTATAATGTGAAATGGAAGTGGACAACCTAATTAAAAGCCATGTGAACAGCACAAGAAAGTGGTGACTTGAGAGCCATACTGTGATCAAAGCCAATCGTAGCTAATTTTGACAATTTCTAGAGGGCAACCAATGTCAGTTTTCAGAAAGTTCTTTGTTGACTTATAATAATTACGAAGTGGATTCCCCCCCCCTCGGTCTCTCTCTGTCTCTGTCTCTCTCTCTCTGTGTGTGTTGGCATACACCAAACTCCTTAATATAAATCAGAGAATGTAGAGAAAATTTATGCCATAGCATGGACCTTTGTTTTTAAAAAACCACTAAGGGACATAATTGAGTGTAACTTAGAAAACAGAAACAACAAAAAACCAGAGTGCCATCTTGCTGAAGTAATCCATGTTCAGCTCTCTTGGATTTCAAAGAGAGTTGGCTGCTTTGTACCCAAAAAGAGACAGGTAGGCTGCCTGGCCACCTTGTATAATTGTAAAAATAATTTGGGGGTTGGGTAGAGAAGAGATTTTAGTCCACATACATATTTATGCAGATACAGTAATTGGCTTTATCAGGCTCCAAGTCAGCATATAGAGATAGGGCACAGTGTACAATGTTTCCTCATCCTGATAACGCACACCTTATCCCAATATAACAACCCAGACAACATATAGCACATTCATGTGGTATGTTGTATTTTTGTACATGTTAAGGAATTTGGAACACTGCCATTTTTGGGGAACACTATTCAACCCTTTCAAAACTATGTGGCTTGATAAGAGATCCATTAGCATCAACAGAGGCCAGGAAGGAAGGAAGGAAGGAAGGAAGGAAGGGGGGGCTGGGTTGAAATATGAATCATATTGCATCAAGTGTGAACACTGACTTTCTGAACGAGTCTGCAGCTTCAGTGTGATCACAGACTGCAAAGTCAGCCACAACACAAGCAAATCACAGCAAAGCTGAATAGGAACAATTCAGCTCGTCAGCCTACTCCCAGCCCCAGAATACACCAGGAGATCGGGGGTGTGTGTGTGTGTGTGTGTGTGTGTGTGTGTGTGGATGTGTGTGTGTGTGTGTGTCCTGTCAAAATGGGAATATGAACTTGTGTTTTCAGTTCAAATGGGAGTAGTGGTGGGAAGAGAATGTGAGAAGAAACAGCAAGGAAAGTTTTTATAAGGGAAGGGCCTACAATGAACTCCAAAATGGGTGAAGAACATTGTCTGCATTCTCTCTCATGGTGGCCAAACTCATCCATGCTTAACTGAGAACTGTGGCTGGAATGCTCAGGAAAGCCACCCCTTCAACTCTGTTGCTGGATGGGTATGGAGTCTCTCTCTTTTCTCTCAACGTGTTTCTTACTTGTCACTATAATAGAAAAATGTGGAGGTCTTTTTCTTCTCCATTCCTTATGGTAAATGGAGATACCTTGACGCCCTGGAACATCCTTTCCCCAGGGCTTCTTGAGAATGCCACGTGTCCTGGGAAATGTGAAGTCCCAGGGCTCCTCATGCTAGCAATGTTCCACAGTGGTATTACAAGCAGCAACAAGGAGGAGCGGACAGTGAGCTCACTCCCGGCCTCAGTCAATGTGAAGGTGGAGGACAGAGAAGAAGTGACCAACAAATCAGAGCCAGAGAAAGAAGAGGAAGCCAGCAAGAAAGAGGACAAAAACTCAAGCACCATGGTGCTCATCTTCATGCTGAAGGCATACAGTATGTGTTGGTAAGGTTTGCATTTCCAGCCAAGACATTACAATCTTTGGCAGGATTAAATGCCATTCTCTTGATTTCTTCTGGGACACAGGATTTGCCAGGGTGTAACAGTGTTATTGCCGCTCCTTCCTTCTAAAATTACTCTGGTAAATAATATCTTTTGAGGCCTAAAATGCAAAAGAGGGCTGGACCCGAATCAACGATGCACTTATGCCACCAAAATTAACATTTGGATTGGAATATTGCTGTGTGAGCTTTATTATAGTCTTGTGTAGATTCTGATCTCTGCCAAGAGTTTAACTGTTTCCCTGCTTTCCTGCCAACTGCTCAACTGTTTCTCATATGAATGTGTTTCAGCAAATACCATGCTGTGAAAGAGAGAGAGATGCATAGTTCTTTTATTGACATGCTTTGTATGGCATGGCAGTTGGTCAAACAAAAGTAACCAACTCATTTTTATCATATGGCATTTCCGCATATCATTTTCACTATTGAGCTAATGAACAGAGAAGTGCCTTGGGATTTGGAATCTATTGGGAAAGCGAGGGTCCTTGTTTGTTTGTGAAGCAATCCCAAGTGAAGCAAGGAAGCTTGAGGTGGTGCTCAAATTGAATCAGGTCTTTCTCAAATGCTCAGCTTTCGTTTTGGAGGTTAAAATTCCAGAGGGGTAGCTTTAGTTTCAGAGGATCCAACTAAATTCAGTAATGGCACGACAGTGTCCAGATGACAGAGGATGGATTCAGGAAGACTGGGAACTGGGCAAGGAATAAATGGCAAGGCTTCCAGTATGGGGAAGGAAGGAAGGAAACTGGTGGGAGGTTTCACCTACGTACTTGAGGTTGAACAGTTGTTGACAGAATTGAGTTTTGCCCCTGGCCCATCCAAGGACAAAATCCTTTGCTTCCCTATACAGTGCTTAGGTTTTCTAACTCTTCAGACAAATACATTGATGTATGGTATAAATACTTTCATATATTTGGATAGGACTCAAATAGATAGGCTGCAAATGGACTACAACGGCTCCTTAAATAGACTCACAGTAAACCAACTGCAAATTGTGAAACAACTAATTTGGACCCAATTGGAGCAGATGCTGTTTGCATACCCCTGTGCATTAAGGAGGCTGTGTGATGCTAAACATACTTAGGCAGGAATAAGGATTTGAAACGCATTGGAAAAACATATTGAGGAACAATTGGGTTCCTTGATGTGGAGAAGTCAGTTGTGAAATATAGGCTCAAAATTACAGCAAGATTACAGCAAGATTCCTTGTTTTGTTTGTTTGTTGTTGTTATTGCTGCTGCTGCTGCTGCTGCTGCTGCTGCAATATAGTGACCCATCCCCACCACTATAAATGTCTGTAATACTGTATATCAAGTGGTTGGTATGAAGTGGAAACAGTTTCCCACAATTCAGATTTAATGGGCACACTAGGAAAAAGAATGGTTAGTTTCAAGAGAGAAAAGAAAGTGGTTCCTTTCCACATAATTTTAAACCACCTTTTTCAGAATCTACAAAAATATTACATTATGAAACCCTTCCCAAACATGTTTTTCTTTTCTTTTCATATCTGTTCAGAGCCATTACAAGTTAGCTGGTTTTGTAAATTAAACATTTCTGCATTGCCAATTTCTGGAATATCAACAGAAGTTTTAGAACAAATTTTCCAGCAGTTCCAAATGCAACAGTCAATGCTTTAAAAAAAGTTACAAAGAGAACACTAGATCTTACCATTTCCTCACTGAAGTACTTTGAATAGTACTGAACTGTTCATATCCTCTGGAGACAACCACTAGTTTTACTTCCTCAGAATGTCTTCTACTTTTCAACATCTGGAACAGCTGATAGAAACTCTTTTGCTATAATAATATGCCAGAATATTTCATCTTCCTACATATAAGAATTTGGACAATACTATGTGACAAAAATTGTCAATATATCAAAATATTTCTAAACTAACAAGATTTCTTTACCTCATAGCAGATTTTATTGGGAGCCTAATGTTGGTATTTATTATAATTATAATCCTTGGTCATTTAATCAGTGAATGTCATACCACTGATTTATAGAAGTACCATGCAAAAACTCTTGAGTTTCTTGATGATCATTAGGAATAGCAGTTTGTAAATATTATTGTATCCGGACTATGAAAGTCCACAGATATTCAGATAGTAGTTTTTTAACCATCCAGATCACACCAAAGTGAATATTCTATCCATTTTAAATTCAAACATATGTTTTACATATAACAGGAATATAGTTTGTGGGTGGTTTGCTTTTAAAATATAACCCTCACAGAAAAACAATAGTGTCCAGAGCATGGAATGTTTACTAATTTGGAGGTCAGCTCCCAAAACCACACAGCCGTCAAATCTATTGGCCATTCTGATTGGTGCATGTAGCTATAGTCCTAAAATAATGCTGATATTGTGGTACCTTTGTCTACACAGAGGAAATAGGAATCTACCAGTAAAACTGAAAGGCGGGGAAGCAAACAAAAAACTATAACAATGAAACTGAACCAATTTTGACACGAATGTAGTATAGTAGAAGGTTTGCTCTTTCTGTACACCAAATTTGGGGCTGTTTGGCCAAAGGATTTTGAATTGTAATTTTAAAAAATAATCCAGAGTTTCCCACCCCCACCCCTGAAGAGCCAGGCAACCTTTTCCTTTAGACATATCCGGATTGTATAGAAAATGTAGATACTGTAAATGGAAATTTGCATATAGGAAACCTTTTAATTTAACCACTTTTTCTTTTTGCATAGCAGTTACAGCAACAATGCCTCTAATTCAGACCGCTTAATTACTGGGTTTTAACTCCTAAAACACTGGGCATTTTTAACAACTTCTGAGAAATCTGAATGAGCTATTTGCATAGTGTAGCATTCTGATCAATCAGAACATGTCTCCAGTCAGTCCACCTAGTCTATGTAAGTCTGTCCCTTTTAACCTTGCCATGACCTTCAGTCTGAAAGAAAGCATTTAACGCCTTCCTGGGCACCCATTCTTAGTTTCTGGTTTTAAAAGGTTTTATTAAATACTGAAATAGATAATAACATACAGCAGCTCACCCATTTAAGCTGTTAAATGACTGTGTTTTCCTTTTGTAGCTTTTAATGGTCTCAAAGCACATTTTAGCTGTTTAATTGTGAGTTTTCTCACGAGTTTTTCTCATGTGGTTTTTAGATGTTATTCTCCCTATTGCAATGTCAGATCATAGATCCCATCTTGACCCACAGACTACTCCACAGAAATCATGAGTCTCCAAGCACATGGCTTTGCAGTGGAGCAAACCTTGCACCTGAAACAGGAATCCTCATAGATCCACATGATCACCCTGAATGGTAGCGGTGCTGTCCAGGTCTGGGGGTTGGGCGGCCGCACACTTTGGTCTGAAAGACTGCGAGAAGGGCCTCCTGGAAGATCTTAAAAAGCAAATGGAGCTGGGTGTCATTAGCACGCTGGTGGTAGCAAGCCACAAAATTCTGGACAGCATCTTTCAGGTATTTCATCTACTGTATAAGTGAAATCATATAGGGAATCATGGAACTCCGAGACACTCTACAGGAGTCCCCCAGCACCACACCCAAGAGGCTGACCCCTTTTTTCATCAGTTCACCGCTTTTCACCCAAACACAAAGCAATTGTCAGCTGTTTTTCAAAAAGTATGAGTGGTAGTGAGCAGAAGTAGGTATCCTGTAGAGCATCTTGACTGCAGCTAGGTTTTTACCCTTGAGGGTACTACAGTCTCCTACTAGCAAATCCAAGCTGGAAGTGGATAAGCCCCTTAATAAAACATGCAGGGTCTCATAATAAGGGCTTCAACATTATAGAGCATACATTGCAAGGATGGAATATAGAAAGTGCACATCAAATATGCTGCCATGGTTGTATATGTGTCAATAAAATCCAATGATATGGGACTGAAGTATAGAATTTATCTGTTCTTTACAACTGCATTACAACTGAAGTATAGAATTTATCTGTTCTTTACAACTGCATTGCACTTATTTGCAAGTAAAGATAGGAAAATTGTTAAATAATATATGGATTAATTGTATTAAATTTGACAGGGGCCAAATTGGGCTTGTGATTAGACAGCACTCCTTGTACCCACTTCTGGGAAATGGATAGTTTTATTTTCACAGAGTACCTGCTTGTAGTAATCAGATACATGAGGGATCAGCCTAATCAACTTCATAAGTTGGTTTGAAGATAAAACGTGATAACCCCCAGTTGCTGCAGTAAGCTCCTTCAAGGAAGAATGAAAAACAAATGTGATAAAGAAATTGTGCTTTCAATGTACTGTTAAACACTCCTGATTACAAATATGACAAGATAGGGATACCAAGACAGATAAAGAAAGAACAAACTATCCAATTTATAAGGCACCTGTAACAAGCTTTTCACATTCAGACAAGGTGCAAACAATTACTTTTATTTTTTAATATGTTTCAGCCTTGGCTCAGTTGTTAATCTCAACCAGAGCAGATCTGCTGAAGCAATCACATTTATCGAAGAGTTGACTTACTGCTTGGCAATTGAGCTAACAGACAAAATCCAACTGGAGAAAACCGTGTTCTGGTCATGTAGAGGGTTGTGTCCTCCTGAAGGGCTTCCCTTTGCACAACTGGGTGTGTGCCCAGTTTTGCAACCAATGTGGCTGTGTGAAGGACAGCCTGCTGGGAGGAAGAGAAAACATTTAAGCAACTGCACTTACAGAGTCACTTAAGTGAGTATGATTCTGTGAAATACATCAATCCCACTCTGGAGAAAAGGAAATTTTGAGGGGGAGAAATAGAGGGAGAGATAGAGAATTTCTTTAAGTCAAGAGCTTGGGTAAAGGATGCTGTATAAGGAAGCATTATTCATACCATATGATCACAATTTTAAGAAATCAGCAAACAAAAATAGTGGCACATAATAAAAATAAAAAGCTAACATTTCACTTTAACAGTTTTATAAGTTTTTCTTAAATAAAGAATTTGCTGTCAAACATATACTGTAACTTGAGCCTTGTGACACAGTGCTAAAACTGCTGTGCTCATGTAATGGGGTTCAATCCAAAGCCTTTCCGAGGTTGGTAAAATAAGAACTAGGTTTGCTGGAAGGAAGGGCTAACTAAAATATGATGAGACTTTTGATTGAACATGCATAGGAATGCACTGCTAAACCACCACCACCTCCTCCGAAAAACTCCTCTGGAGAGTTGAGGATCTCCTGAACTCTCTGTGTGCTTTCAAATCAGTTCTGACTTATGGCAACCCTTTCCATGGTTTTCTGCATGGAGAATACACAGAAGCCACTTATTCCCTTCTTCTGGAGATGTCCCGGACTATGCAGCAAAGCCACTGCTTTGGGGCGAGGGAATCGCTCAGATTAATTGTTGGATATCAATGATGTTAATAGAAGGAATGTTTTCTTTCCATGCCTCTGTTTCTTAGCCCTTCAAGCTCATCTGTCCATTGATCAGAAGCCCACCTGAGGATACCTATTTGGAATCATAAATGACTCCAAAAAGGGTTGAAATTTTCCTAAGGCAGTTCCCAACCTGGGTTCCACGTTCTTGAACTACATCTCCCAGAATATTTGGGGACCCAAGGTTGGAAACCACTGTTTTTAAGAGTATCACTGCTGGGATGCTACTCTTGAGGCTATAAGATGCATTAGATTTCTCTTTTGGGGAATCAGAAAGTAAGGACACCATCAGAGGAAGATCTCCCATCTCTTCCCCAACCGAATGTTTGTTTGGCAGACCTTCATTCTCCAGCACTGGACTTCAACTTGGCAGGGAACGGCTGGGGTGGACTGGGGAGTCTCTAGGGTCATATAATCCCAAGATATTCTTGCCTCGAGTCATGTTCCAACACATGGGGAACAAATTACACCAAATATCTCATTTCCTTCCCATCACTTGCTTACAATGGAAGTGTGGTTGGGGTGGGGGAACAGAACAACCACAGGAGGATTGGAGATTTACTGCTTATCACCTACTTTCACCCTGCTCGCCCTGTGTGAGCCTGATGGGGCTTTGGATAAGCTGTGTGTGAAGTGCGCAGGAGCTTTGCTCTGCAAGGTAACTCATTTTGGGGTGCAAGACATTTAACTTGCATCATAACTAAAATGGACACAGACAGCACTGCTGGTGACGTAAGGAAACTGTAATGTGAGATATAACAGGTGGGGGATGAACCAGACAATAATGTTACCTTCTTAATTTACCCTTTTGATTCTGTACTTCAAATATGAATAAAAATCCACTTTAACAAAGAGCACCTTTTAAAAGATAGTTTGGGCTATAAGCACTCTAGAAGAAGGTATCTGGGTTTTTTTTTTTGTTACATTACTCCACTAAGTGCTATCCATTTATGGTGGAAAATAAAGCAGTCGTCAACCAATCCCAATGGTTTCTGAAATAAATACATATAAGATGGAAGAGGAAAACAGGATCCCAGGAAGCTAAGCTCATTCATGCAAAATAAGCAGCAAAGATTTCAGCTATGGGAACGTTTGTGACACTATCAGATTTACTGAGGAATGGCAACAAAAAAATTAAAAGGTTTTTATCTTAGCAACCAATGAGTAGCCCCAATGAAACTGCATGTCCATACTACCATTTTTGCCATTTTATTTGCTTTAAGCTTTTAATTGGCTATAACTGTCAACACTTCACTTAGGTCAGAGAAAGGAGAGGTATTTCCCATGGTGTTTTACATTCTAGACAGTAATAAGCTATCAGAGAAATCTTAATCCTTTAAACCACCAGGATATCAGACTAAAATGTTCACTTCTGACCAGATTGCAAGGCTGAACACAATCCATCAGCACATGACCTCAACCTGCCACAAATTCTTATTTTGTCTTTTTCCAGTTTCTAAATCACAGGCAGGCAGCATCAAATTGAGATTTAGCAAATCCCTGCACCTAGACACAGCCCCACCACTTTATCTGATCTTTGTGAGATTCACAGAAGAGTTATTCTGAGAGGAAATAAAATTATGTCCACAAAACATACAGTACTCCCTTTGGCCTTAA
Source organism: Phrynocephalus forsythii (assembly GCA_029282475.1). Taxonomy (NCBI): domain Eukaryota; kingdom Metazoa; phylum Chordata; class Lepidosauria; order Squamata; family Agamidae; genus Phrynocephalus; species Phrynocephalus forsythii. The sequence continues at coordinate 130,569,735 of JAPFRF010000010.1, read as the reverse complement.
GGAGAACTCACATGTCTGAGGACTTTCTTATCTTTTCAAATGGTTTATGCACATGTAGGTTGAGGAGACCCATTTCCTTCTGTTTCTTTTTGAAGCCCAATGTTAAGAAATTATTGTCCAGTGTCCTGTTATAGCTGGAATGCAATGCATTCTATATGGGGCTGCCTTTCAATGTTATTCTTACATTTAAAGTAGACCAAAATATGACTCCTAGAATTTTGCCTGGTACAGCCTCCTTTATTCATATTAAAGACCTTTTTTATAGCAAGTACACTATTACATAAAGGAGAGAGCTTTTTCAATGAAGGTGCCTCAGTTGTGAAGATTCGTGTCTCCTGCCTTCATTACTTTTTCCCATAGGACCAGACTAGGACATCATAATTTCCCCATGTAGTTTAATTCAATAAATGTTCCAGCCTGTTGTATGGTTTCTAATTGCTCTCTCATTCTGAGATATCAAAGCTAAAACCAAGAGGCAGTATAGTGTAGTGGATGCAGTGATGGACTAAAGGACTTGGAAGACCTGGGTTCGAATCCCTGCTTGGTGAAGGAAATTCCTGGGGGCACTGGGAAGACCAATCCTTAAATAAATCCCGTACCCCATAACAAGACAGATAAAATAATATATATCTTAGTGTTTTGTCACATAATTAAAAAAACCCCACATATTTCCTGTTCTAACCCTGAATCCATTCAGCGAAGACCAGTGTACAAACGTTTTAAAACAGAGAAATAAACCAAAGTTGTGAAATAGGCAATCCATAAACGCCTCTCATATTGCTATTTTGCCATGATGCAATGCCTGCAGGTGCCTTTGGGTGAGGTAACCACATGGCTAGGACACACCATCAGGGTATTTCCATGCTGGCTGTACAGTTAAACAGTCACCTCTCCCCCTGAGTCATGCTTTTCCTATCTTGGAGGAATTACATAAAACAGAAGCAATTTGGCTGAGGAGGAGCATGTCATATGTCAAATCAGGAGAATACATGTACAGTATATGTAATTATTCAAAAGATTTTAAAGGCCATTTTTAGTAGAATCCCTCCCAAGGCAGCACAGGAAACTAAAATTGCAAAATGGTGAAAATGCAGAATATAGACACTTCAACCCAAGAGCAGCACAACATTTGCTTTATGCTTTTGTCTCAAAGGTTTCCTTCGAAAGGGAAGTGGGGGTGGGCAAAGCTGAGATCTGAGGTGGTCAGGTATTAGTTAGTAAAATAGATGTATTAGACAGGATGTTCTATATGTATTTGATATGTATTTAATTGATTTAAAGATGGAATCTGTAAAAAGTGCAAAGTCACAGTGACTCAGTGTATAGTTTTTTCAAATGGAGTACAGGTGTAAAGAATTAACATAATGACTTTTGGCTGTTGTAAGAGGTTGCAATAGCTATGATGTAACGTAATTTATGATTGGACAGGCGTGTGTATAAAAATGCTCTGTAATTCACTGTTCATTGGGCCTTCCGTGAGGCCTTCCATTTTGTTTCTCTGTTATATATGATGTCTATGTACTGTATGCTTGCTATTATGCTGTTGAATTTTGTATCAATGTATGAATGTGATTTTCCCCTCTAGGCATTGTTGAACTTTGTAGAAGTTCTGTGATACATTTTGTACATTTGTAATATAGTTGTTTGGTTTTAAGAAAACTCTATCTCTGGCTCTAACAATTTATTCATTAAGTATTGCTTCTGCTGGCTGATTAAATAGCACATACTCTGACAGAGGATTTTTCCATGCATCGCTGGCCTTTCCAGTTAAGAGGGAAAGAAGTGACTGTGTTTGATAAGGAAGACAAAAAATGTAAGGTGTCCAACCCCATCACCCATTGGCCAGGCAGAAATCGCCCAGCAGGCAGGTAGGCATGGGAGTAGCCATCCCTTTTAAGAAACGGAGAAGGTCAAGGGTTGAATGGATGGGCTGGGTGAAGAGGAACATAATCTGCACAAGAAATGAGGGGGGATAGGTTTAAAAGATCCAGTATGAGATGAAGGGAGAGAATCCAGTCTGTTCTGCTGGCTCCTTTTAAAAAAAAAACATAATCCCCAGAGAAATAGTTGCCACAGGAGAGGCACACAGACATTCTAAGACCACATGACTATAAATCACTTTTGTTAACACCACACCACATGTAACTAGGCTCCCAGGTAGATGAAGATTAGAAGTGCTGGCAAACTGCAGAGCCAATCAGTAGGTAAAACTTGCTTTTCATCTCCCCTCTTCTGGTCTGTTTTAAACTGCTAAAGGCAGAGGGAAGAGCAGTTTGTTTAGGCGCAAACGGAACGGCATCTAAACACCTCATGGTTTGCCAAAGCTTGGATTTTAAGAAGCTTAGTTCACCCCTGAGGGACCTTGGCTGTGCAGTCACTAAACCAGCTTCTATGTACAGGAAGTCAATATATAAAAAAGGAATCCAAATGTGATTTCCATACTCCAGTTAGACTCATTACTTTTTAAGGAATAAGGGGTCTCATGTAGTTATCACCCCCTCTGTTTCAACCTTCATCTTCTAATAGCACTCCTGGAAGGAACAATGAAGTACTTTTTCTGTCCTGGTAAAGCCCATCTCAGCTGTTCTCCTTTCAACTGTGCTCTTTGCTGTGGCCTGACTTTGTTCTTTTATATCCTATTAGGGATCTTATGATTCTCATGACTCTGTTTAGGCCCAACAGTATGGCTTGTGGGATTTTTTTAAAAATGTTTGTTTCCTCTTTCCTTTTACATGTTGCATATCTGAGTTGTACAAGAGTGGGAGGATCCCACTCTGGTGGTAGCAGATCAGAAACACAAGGGAGACCTCCATTTGGGACAGCAATCAAAAAGTGCCACCTGCTGCGCTCATCCCTCTTAACCACCCTTAATGATTGCAGAACTGCAAGGAACCCCATGGACCCTCTAGTCCAGCCCATCAGGGGCCCAGGCCCCGTGTGTGTGTGTGTGTGTGTGTGTGTGTGTGTGTGTGTGTGTGTGTGTGTGTGTGTGTGTGTGTGTGTGTGTGTGTGTGTGTGTGTGTGTGTGTGTGTGTGTGTGTGTGTGTGTGTGTGGAATCGAAGTCCCAACCTTGAATTCTGCAGCCTCTTTGGATATGGGCCAGAATGGGGCCACCATTTTTTTTATAGCTCAGGCCTGTCAATCCGTTTTAGCTCTTGGTGGCAGTTCAAGGATTTGCACCCCAAAGGCTTATTTATTTATTTATTTATTTATTTATTTATTTATTTATTTATTTATTCTTGCTGGAACAACCTAGCAGAGCAGCTCAAATTATTTATTATTTTGCCTCTGACAGTTTCGGGACTACACACCTTTGTCAGTCTAGTTCAGCAAAAACGACTAAGAGCTGGGGGCCCCCGTGAGGAGGGACCAACAGGCTTCAACGTGACTTGCCGCGACGGACGATCCCAGCCCGTTCTTGCGGCACACGTGGCGCGGGCGCTGCACTGGAGGGAGGGCGCGTGGCCACCCCCGCCCCAAAATAGAGGCGCCTCTTTCCCCCGTTGCACACACACACACACACACACACACACACACACACACACACGCCATGCCCCGCAGCTGAAGCGCCAGGGATAAGCCTGGGCTGGGGGTGCCGTTCCCGCGCACACGGGCGGTCTATAAATATATAATAAATAAATAAATAAATACTTGGAACAGGACTATTTTTTTGGTGGGGGCGCAGGGAAGCGCTCAAGCGAGAGAGCTCAAGGGGCCCTTTATTCCCTGTGGAGACCCCCCCCCCGCCGCCGCCGGCCGCGTCCCGAGAGTGCCTCCCCCGCCCTGGCGGTCCTTTCCGCGGCCACCGATCCATGAAGGAGGGGGGACGCCTCGGGGCCAAACTCCCGCGAACGCAGAGCGGGATCTGCTCCGGTCTCAACGGCTGGTGGCTTTCCTCCCGCCCGCACGGCCGCCGGGGTCCGGTCAAGGCGAGCGCAACCTCCGCCGCCGCGCTGCCGGTGACCAAGGGTGTCAGGTTTGCCCCCGGGAGCGCTAGAGGCGACGGCGGGCGGGCGGCCGCCCAAAGGTGTCAGGTTTCCCGGAAGCGCGGGGCTGGGCTGCCCCGAAGCGCCTCTTTCCTGGCCCAGCGCCGCCGCCGCCGCCGCCGCCGCCCGGCGGATTATACAACGCGGAGCCGGCGGGGGCGGAGGCAGAGGCAGAGGCGGAGGCGGAGGCGGAGCGGGGGGGTTAGGTTGACCTGAGCCCACCGGCGTGCGAAGAGGCGGCTTCTTTCTCCTGGCCCCAAGTCCAGGCGGGAGCGATGGAGGCGCTTCCCCGGCGCCGGGACGAGAAGCACAACCCGCTCCGCGACGCCAACATCTGCTCTCGGCTCTTCTTTTGGTGAGTGGCGAGGCAGCCGCCCGCCGGCCGGGCTCGTTCCCTCGGAGGAAGGGAGGGAGGGATGGAGGAAGGGATGGATAGCAACAAGTGCCCGGCCCGGCCCTGCGCTCCGGCGCCTGCCACCAGCAAATGCCCTCCGCGGTTCCTCGAGCCCCGCCCGGCGCAAGGGCTCAAGATGTGCGCTGCCCACCCACCCCATCCCCGCTCTCTCTCACTCTGTCTCTTTCTCCTTCCACGTGCTGGCCGCCTTTTGCGCCGCCCTCCGCAAGGGTCTCCCCGAGAGTAAGGGCGCCTGTGCGTGGCGAGAGCGCAGCCTCGCCTTCGCCGCGCGGTTAGGATTCGAAAGGAGGGCGGTTCGTTGTAGGGCAGCAGCGATGGCGAACCTTGGGGAGGCCGAGCGGCCCAAACGGGGATTCAAAACCCATGCATTTTTTCCCACCAAAGAGTCAATACAGCCATTGAACCCGAATAGAGTTGGCTGTGTGTAAGGGCAATGCCGGGTGCCCCCAGAAAGGGGTCCGAGTGCCACCTTTTGGCACCCGTGCCTGCCAGAGGTTCGCCATCACGGTTGTAGGGTCTCAGCCCTCCGGGTCTCTGGGTCGGGAAAAAAAAAAGCAGGCATCAGGCGAGAGAGGAAAAAAAGGTTGCGCCGGGGCATCTCCTTTCCTCACCTGGGGATGTCCTGGTCTGAAGCTGGACGTGAGGCAGCAGCCAAGTGGGAAGAAGAGGCTGTCTGGCCACACCTATGGTGGGACCCAGTAAAATGATTGCATGAATGTCTCCCAGAACCCCTGTCATTAACAGCCCTGCTCAGCTCCCTTTCATTTTAAAAAGTTATGGATTCTTTTCTTGAGTCAAACCCTCTCGGGTTTGGTCTTCCTCTTCTGATGCTTTCAACTTTTCCTAGCATCATTGACTTTTCTGGAGAGTTTGTGTCCTAGCCATAAAGGTGGTGTGATTTACATCTCCTTAGCTGGTGTATTGTGTCTAGCTTTGCTTGGGTTTTAGATGAATGGATAGCTCAGATTTATTTATTTATTTATTGATTTATTTATTTATTTATTTATTTATTTATTTCACTCTTATACTGCCCATCAAGCAAATGGGCACTCTGGGTGATGTACATGCAGGCCAATATAACAAAACAGATAAACAATGAAAAAATAAATAAATCACACATAAAGCACACACCATAAAATAACAATTTAAGTACAATAAATCAACAACAAATCAGATCACATCACAGATCTGGGTATCTGCCTGCAGAGACTCAGTTTGGTAGTTCCATTTTCTGCCTGTGTAGTCAAAAACAGCCTGTCTGTGGTGGCCTTGGCCCAACTGCCCAGTCCTGGGGGTGCCCCTACAAGAAGGGAAAGGTAAAATACTTTTGAATATTCTCTAGCTAGAAAACCCCGGAAAGGATCACACTAGAAGTCAGAATTGACTTAACAGCACACAATTATTAGTATTGCTTGTATTTTCAGAGTGATAATTCTGGAATAATAATTTTGGTGTCCTGTATGGAGAGCTAGTGTGATGTATAGGGCAGTGATGGCAAACCTTTTAGAGACTGAGTGCCCAAACTGCAATTCAAATCCCACTAATTTTTTTTTGCAAAGTGCCAATACAGTAGTTTAACTGTATACAGGTAGCTATGAAGGGGGATGTCGGGTGCCCACAGAAAGGGCTCTGAGTGCCACCTTTGGCACCCGTGCCATAGGTTCGCCATCACTGGTATAGGGTGATGGTTAAGGGCTCTGAGGAGACATGAGTTTGAATTTCTGCTCAATACTGGAATCAGTGGAGGTGTTTGTGAAACTGATAAACCACTCATTAATTATGCCTCATACCTTGAAAACCCTATTAGGGTCTCAATGAGTTGGATGTGATGACAACACATAACAACCATGTAAAGAAGCATGAATTCATTGATGAAACAGGTTTTCTGTGGTGGTCAGAAAGTTTGTGGCATGGTTTTATAGTAGTTTTCTCAAGCAAGCCATACTCTTGAAAATACTTTGAAAATATGTTTGTAAAAACTTTTCTGAACTACAGTAATATGTTTGCCTTTGTAGATGTTTAGAGTTTGGAGCCATACTGAAGAGTGTAGGTAGGCGTGTAGTGTTCCACAATCCAGCCAAAATGTTATGAAAGATGGTTGCATAAAAGTTTCCAGATCAAACCTTCTTTGAATGACAATTCCTGATTGTACCGGTGGAGCGCTCCATTCTCTCATGCCTTGTGTTAGGAGATGTGCCATACTTATAGCCCTACTCTGTCTATATCTCCACAGACATACAGTAAAGTACTTACTGTCAAGTATGTGTACATTGGATTGCAGCACTAAACTCCACGATTCTTATATCTAGGAAAATATGCATAAGCTTGGCCTGTGAGTTTAACTTTAGGTAAAGGAGGTTTGTTACATTTATGTTATAGCACTTTCAAAGGAGGAAGTATTGGTTATGCTGTTGAAAGTATATTAGTTTTCAAATAAATAGAGCTATTACACTTCCTAGGAGCAAAATGCCAGACTGTAGCCCACAGTTTATATCAGTAGAGAGATAAAGGCAGCTCTAATGCATCCAATTGGCTCTCTGTAGTCCAGTGAAGGTCATTTAGTTGATGACAAGAGACATACAGTAATTCCATGTGGAGTCAAGTAGACTGTGAATGCCTGGACATTTCTGAAAGTAGGTCTGGTAATTACTGGCCAAAAGTAGTGTTATTCTCCAAGAAAGGAAGTATTTATGATCTTCAACTGATGGAGCCATAAATATTCAGCATTTGTATTTATTGTTGCAACGTGACATAATCTGTCAAATTTATAATACACCTTGGTTGAACTACTTTTCTTTGCATTCCTTTTCATTTTAAAAACAGCTTTGAATAACTGCCTTGTAATACGTGCTCAGAAGTACAAGTGCAGATTTAACATATTGGGATGGAACTGCATTTTGATTTCTATTCAAACCAAGACCAAACCAAACAGATTTCACCCATCAGTTTATTTTGTATATCTGGGCAGTCTGTGTGTATATAAGTCCTAAAATTAGCCCACATCAATGTTCTTCCACTTCTGACCATAGCAACATTTTTTAAAAGTATTAACCTATCCGGTTGAGACATTTTATTATATTAATTTTTGTGTTGAAGGCCTTGGTTTAAAGTCATTTTATTTAAAGTCATTTAAATAAAATTATACTGTTTTAAGAAATAAATAATATTTGGGACACCTTGCATTTTAGTGGACATGTGTGGTGTCATTCCTTCACTTTGAGTTTTCACAGAGGACTAGCATTATATGTAGAGTATCCATGCCTGAACACATGGGATAAGTGTGTCTTAGAATTAGGTAGAGCACATGATTGTCTACCAGTTTCTCTCTAAAGTTAGCATCTACCTTGAAATGAGAGTTTAGATTTCTCATGACTAGATTGTGTTCTCACTTTCTTAGGTGTTGCTTGGTTGTACGTGCATAGCACAGGAGTGGGCAACATGTGGGTTATATGCAGGGTCTGGGAGACTTAATATACCCCTAGTCTCCCTGAACTTCTCTGCACCCTCATATCCCAACATTACCATGTTATTTGGGGGTGGAATAGCACTTCAGGGGGCTGCATATCTAATTTATAAAAACTTTTTTGAACATTGGGCCATTAGAGGGCACACGAGAGCTTTCTCACTAAAACTACCCCCTCCTCATGTTGGTAAACAAAACAAGTGGGGCAGGGATCTTGACAGCAGACCTCTAAGATCCATGGATGGACATGTATACCGAAGAAAGAACAAAGACTTCTCCTGTTCTGTTCTTGTCCCAACCTTGATCTCATTACATGGCTCCGGACCCTTCTCTCCCCCTCACTGTCACGGGAACAATACCACCGATTCTCTTTTATGATGTAACTGTAAAGATTACAGAAGGAGGTCTCTGAAGCATTTCGAACTTTTGAAAGTGCTGCGTAAAGGCTAGATAACGCTTATGTCCCGAGTTTGGGAATAATTCATTGCAAGTAAGAATTTTATTTACAACTTAGCACCTTGGGGACAGGGGAGAGCATAAAAAATATTTTTGCTAAACAATGGGGTTTAATTACTTTTTAAATAGCAGAGCTTATACATTACTTCAAAAAAGAGGGTTTCAGGGGATTTTAAAAAATCATTTTGGGTTACATTGCTCTTTTGAAGGTGTTTTTACTAAATATAAAATTAAAATGTAATGAGGAATTTGTCCTTTAAATGAGTCCATAACTCAAGTGTTACTTTGGGGTAAAAAATACTAATGTCCAACATATTACTTTAGAAAATTGTGCTCCAGACTGCTATTTTGCCTTAAAATAGCTGATACCAAACAGAGCTAGGATGGTAATAACAATCTCCAGCAGTTTCTTTGTACAGTGATGCCTTGTAAGACAAATTTAATTCGTTCTATGGGTCAATTCCTCTTACCAAAAAGATCATCTTACAAAGCATGGTTTCCCATAGGAATTAATGGGAAACCGATTAATTTGTGCCAAAACCTAGAAAAAAGACAGACACACCTGTTTTTTTGTAAAAAAAAAAGTTATAAAGAACACTTTAAAGACAAACACTGTGCACACCTCTATACTCGAAGCCTGGTGCTAACTACAACAAGCCATGGGTCGCAATGAGTCCTGAGTGTGTTTGTTAAAAAATGTATTGCCACAAAGTTGCAATGCATCCTGGGTGCATTTTTAGTTGACTCAGTACCTGTATTACTACAGGGTTGCTAAGCATCCTGGGAGCATTTTTTGAAATGTCCTTTTTAAAAAAAATTCTAACCGTTATTCGTCTTACAAGGCATCATTCCACAGGGGAAAAAAATTCATCTTACGAGTTTTGCCTACTCCTGGAAATTTCATTCATCTTGCAAGTTTTTCGTCTTAAAGGGCATTCGTCTTACGAGGTACCACTGTATTGCTAATCAGTAGTCCCATGGGAGTGCTTTGAAAACTGAACCAGGTCTGCTCTGGGTGAGCATGTTTTAACCTTTTTCTCCCTTGCTCTTTCTGAAAGGCAAGCTAACCCCTCCTTGATACAGATTCTGTTTCTTTCCCCATTTTGGCCAGCAGGATGGTAGTCATGAGGCTATAGGTTATCTCTATAAGTGCAAGCAGCATGCCTCCAAATATACCAGTTGCTGGGAAACAGTGGGAGGAGAGTCCCCAAGTAGGACAGCAGTTCTACATTCAGAAGACAAAATTCATGTCCAAGAACTACGCAATGGAGATTGCAGCTAAGAAATCAGAAGACTCGGTCTTGGAGAGATAGCAATGAAGGAATTAGAGAAGTTCACAGAATCATAATGTCAAAGAAGAAATGATTTGGAAGGGGACAAAGAAGAACATCAAGTTCAATTCCCTGCTAAAGGCAGGAATCAAAATCAAAGGTGACCTGATAAATTGTTGTCCAGTTTTCTCTTAAATGCCTCTATTATTTGAGTGCTTATCATCTCCAGAGGTAATTGATTCCATTGTTGTACTGCTCTAACAGTTGAGACATGTTTCCTAATATTCTGCCTAAATCTGATTTCCTGTCGTTTGAGCCCATTTTTATATGTCCCACACTCTGGATGATACAGAACAGATCCTGCCCTTCCCCTGTCTTTCAAGTACGGTATTTGTATATTCCTGCTGTCTTCTTTTCTCAAGGCTAAATATGTCTAGTTCTTTTAGTCTTTCCTCACAGGGCTTGGTTTCCAGTCCCCTGATCATCCTTGTTGCCCCTCCTCTGAACTTGCTCCAGTTTGTTGGCTTCCTTCTTAAAGTGTGGTGTCCAGAACTGGAAACAGCACTTTATTCTAGGCCTCACCAGTGTTAAATATAGGGGAACTAGTATCTCATATGATTTGGAGACTATACTTCTGTTAATGTAGTGTACAATTGTAATTGTAATTGTCCGTCACAATTGACTTTTTTTCAGTCACATCACAGTGTTGGCTTGTATTCAGCTTTGGTCTCCAACAATTCCTTCCCACTCATAGTATAACTGAGCCAGGTATTCTCCATCTAACTTTGCCTTTGCTCCCCCCTTCCCCAAAGTGTAGAACTTGACACTTAATACCTGTTAAATTTCATTCTGTTGTTTCCAGCCCTGTATTCAAGGCTGTCAAGATCTTTTTGAATTTTGGTCCTGTCTTTCAAGGCATTGGCTGTTGTACCAGTTTTGTGTCATCTGCAAAACTTGAACTAAGCCTTGGGGTACCCCCACATTGCTTAATCAAGTGTAGGGATGTGTCACTGGAGACCAAGGTTAAGATCATCCAGTCTTGTATTCCCAACCATCAATTACGAGTGTGTAATCTGGGGAAAGCTGGCAGCAAAATAATAATAATAATAATAATAATAATAATAATAATAATAATAATAATAATAATAATAATAATAATAATAATAATAATAATAATAAATTCATTCGAAATGTAGTACTGGAGAAGAGCTTGGACTGCCAGAAAGATTGTGTCCCAGATCAGATCAAATCTGAACTAGCTTTGGAGGCAGAATTTTTGAAACTAAGGATATCCTATTTTGGGCACCTCATGAGAAGGTAGGATTCTCTGGAAGACAATGATGCTGGGAGTGATTGAAGGCAGCAGGAAAAGAGGAAGACCAAAAACAAGATGGACTGACTCCCTAAGGGAAGCCATAGGTTTGAGATGACAAGAGTTGAGTGTGGTAATTGAGGACAAAATCTGATCATTTCAAGATGGTCACTCTCAAGTTCTGTTTGTGGGTCTCTATAGGCATCTGGTTGGCCACTTTAGAAAACTGGGTGCCAGACCAGATTTCCCCTTTTGTCTGGCTCCGAGGATTTTCTTATGTGTGAGAGAGATGTGTATTGACAGTGGAAAATCTTTCCTGAGACGAGAACCTCAGTCTTCACTTTAGTTCCATGGCAATGTTGATGAATGATACAAATTCAACTGGAGAGCATAATCACCATCTGTGATTAGGGCCTTGTTCACTCTTGCAGAAGGATGGGTGCTACAGAACCTTTTGAGAAGCACACTGGCTTTCTCCTGTAGGTTTTATAAACAGAATGCAAGGACAGCAGTAGCTCTGGCCTAAAACAGGACATAGTTACTGTTCCTATCTGTTTAGGTGCATCCCAAGATATAACAGTACACACTATGTGCTTGCTTCTTGAAAGGCAAACTTGAGTCCATGTGTACAGTCCGAGGAAGATTTTGCAGTCATTGTATATTATGCAAACAAATGTCTTAAGAGCTAAGAGAAGATCATGTGGTAGCTAAGTTCATAAGTCATGCCAGGTCTTCTCTGTTGACTTACGGCTGAAATCTCATTGTCATTGCCACCCGACAGATTGCTCCTGTAAATATATTGGTCTTCATTTCATTCCTTCACTTGCATTGTTTAGAGTGCAACCTGTATGTTTTCCTCCTCCACCACTTTTAAAATATCTCAGAATATGTGTCTCATGCACATGCAATTGCGTTAAATCCCCTCCCCTCCTCTTTTTCAGTTTGATAACAAAATTCTATGAATGGCAGGAAGGATCAGGTACCTGAAATAGACAATGAATGATAAAGCTCAGTGTTATGACTTCTCATGTTTGATTGCACAAGCATAAGAATATGTGTCAAAGAATGACGTGACAGTCTGACCAGAAATATGATGTATTCCAGGTGGCCTGGCTGGTTAAGGTTACAAAACACACCTAACAGCTAACTGGCCTCTTTGGACAGAGGGCAGCTCAAGGATATCATAATCATAATACTGTACAGTAGTTGGTACCAGTTTAGCAGCTGTGGTTCCATCCTGTGGAATCCTGGGATTTGTAGTTTGGAGAGGTATTTAGATTTCTTTGCTGGAGAGATCTAGTGCTGCAGTTCAGGAGAGTGTGCCAGAACCCGCCAGTGTAGAATTCCAAGCACTCTCCGCAACATTCACATTAAATATGTGACTGGATTTATGTATAAATCAAAGAAAACATGTACTGTACTGTATAGGATATATGTAAGAATGAGGAATGTCCCTCTCTCTCATTTACAAGAAATGAGGAAAGCCAAGATGGCTGAAAATCCCTTGTAGTTCATCCAGAATCCTGTGACCTGTCAGCCAATCGGTCCGTTCCAGAAATGATGCAACATGCTTGAAATCTTCCTCGTTTCCTTCCAGTATTGTATTGTTCACAACATAAGTAGCTTAAGTAGTGAAATAATCTTCCAGCATGTTTTCTAAGACACAGTACTGGCGCCTGGTCTCTTTTTACAGCATTACACAATTGGGCTCTGATTGGCTCCTTGCCTTTAGGCAATTAATGCCATACAATAAATTTGAAAGAATAGCCACGTGGCTCTCTAGAGGAATCTGCCAAGGCAAAAGGATGATTTAGGTTGCATATTGGAATCCAAGACAGTCTGAATCCAAGATTGTACACATTGGGGAGGAAAGTTTGGTGGGACTGACTCAAGAGTAAATATGTGCAGGGGTTTATGTAAACACATGGATGTCTAAGTAGTTGTGTTTGCATAACCTGTTGACATCTTATTTATCAAAGACAGGACAAACTCCTCTACAGGGTTTGAGATTTGGATTTTCTAAGAGATTGTGTGTGCTACGGATTAGAATGTAACATTTCTTGGAGATGGGGCAAAATGTGGTGTCTGAGTCACAATAATAATATTTAGCTCTTATATAGCAGAAACACTCAGAATGTTCATGCAACAGTCTTGCAGAGAGGCAGTGTGGTGTATTGGGTAGATTGTTGAACAGGGCCTTAGAAGAACCTGGTTCGTGTCTCCACTGTGCCATGAAACTCAGTAGGTGACTGTAATCCAGTCATTCTCTCTTAGGCTGGCCTACCTTGCAATGGACTGTTGGGGGGAATAAGATGGGCAGGAGGAAAACTACAAACATTGGAGGAAAGACAGAAAATCAATATAAGTAATAATATGTTAAATAAGTAATACAGGTAAAACTCAAAAAATTGGAATATCTTGTAAAAGTTCATTTGTTTCAGTAATGCAACTTTAAAGGTGAAACTAATATATGAGATAGACTCATTACATACAAAGCAAGATAGTTCAAGCCTTACTTTGGTATAATTGTGATGATTCTGGTATACAGCTTATGAAAACCCCAAATTCACAATCTCAGAAAATTAGAATAGTGTGAAAAGGTTCAATATTCTAGGCTCAAACTGTCCCACTCAGCTAATGAATCCATAACACCAGCCTTTAAATGGTCTCCCAGGCTGGTTCAGTAGGAATCACATTCTTGGGAAAGACTGCTGACCTGACAGTTGTGCAGAAAACCATCATTGACACCCTCCATAAGGAGGGAAAGCCCCAAAAGGTACAGATTGCAAAAGTGCTATATCAAAGTGCTATATCAAAGCACATCAATAGAAAGGTATGTGGAAGGGAAATGTGGAAGAAAAAGGTGCACAAGCAGCAGGGATGACCACATCCTGGAGAGGATTGTCAGGAAAAGGCCATTCAAAAGTGTCGGGACTTTCACAAGGAGTGGACGGAGGCTGGAATTAGTGCATCAAGAGCCACCACACAGAGATGGATCCTGGACATAGGCTTCAAATGTCGTATTCCTCTTGTCAAGCCGCTCCTGAACACTCTTGCTCAGTGAGTGGTCCAAAGTCCTCTTTTCTGATGAGAGCAACTTTTGCATCTCATTTGGGAACCAAGGACCCAGAGTCTGGAGGAAGAATGGAGAGGCATACAGTGCACAGTGCTTGAAGTCCAGCGTGAAGTTTCCACAGTCTGTGTTGATTTGGGGAGCCATGTCATCTGCTGGTGTTGGTCTACTTTTCTTCATTAAGTCCAGGGTCAACGTAGCTGTCCACCAGGAGATTTTAGAATACTTCATGCTTTCTTTCACAGACGAGCTTAATGGGGATGCTGACTTCATTTTCCAGCAGGACTTGGCACCTGCCCACACTGCCAAAAGTACCAAAAACCTGGTTCAGTGACCATGGGATTACTGTGCTTGATTGCCAGCAAACTCACCTGACCTGACAATGCAGTGGAGCTGAAAGCCGCTATTGAAGCATCCTGGTCTTCCATAATACCTCAGCAGTGCCACAGGCTGATAGCATCTATGCCAGGGGTCCTCAACCTAAGGCCCCGGGGCCGGATGCGGCCCCCCAAGGTCCTGAATCCGGCCCCTGGGACCAATTGCAACCCCCCCACCTACCCCCTGTTTTGTGAGCAAGCCAACCTCCGCAGCTGCTTTTGGACTGTGATCCGGCCCCCGGTGGTGTCTGGGTGGTGGTGGACCGGCCCGCTGTTTGAAAACTTTGAGGACCCCTGGTCTAGAGGTTACAGAGCTGGAGGAGAATAGATACAATAGTGGGGGAGTTGTTTTGGGATGGTAAAGGAGTAGCATTGTTGGCGATGGCAGGTATTTTTATGTAGACTGGGGAGCGGTGTGGGACTGTGCTTTAGAGTCCAGATTATTTGACAAAGAAGGCCTGCTTGAAATTTCAAAGCCTGCTTTGATGCAGTTTGACTGTGTAATACAGGGGTCCTCAATCTAAGGCCCCGGGGCCGGATGCGCCCCCCCCCCCAAGGTCCTGAATCCGCCCCCCGGGACCAATTGCAACCTCCCCACCTACCCTCTGCTTCATGAGCAAGCCAGTCTCCGCAGCTGCTTCTATGGCTGAGGCAGTTCAAAGCGGTGGGCTATGTCGCTTCCCCCACTCCCTCCACCCACCACCCAGATGACTGGCACGCTGGCTAGTGGGACAGTTCAAAGTGGGAGGGCCACGGCAAGATCCCCTGCTCCACCCTACCTGCCCCTCCCCCCTTTTTTCCATGTTGGCCTTTTTTTTTTTGCACTGTGGCCCGGCCCCAGTGGTGTCTGGGTGGGGGGTGGATCGGCCCACTGTTTGAAAACTTTGAGGACCCCTGATCTATGCCATGCCTCATTGAGGCAGTAATTGATGCGAAATGGGCCCAAGCGAAGTGCTGAGTACATATGCATGCTTATACTTTTCAGAGGCCCAATATTGTTCTATTTCCAATCCTTGTGTTATTGATGTCATGCAATATTCTAATTTTCTGAGATTGTGCATTTGGGGTTTTCATAAGCTGTATGCCATAATCATCACAATTATACCAAAGTAAGGCTTGACATATCTCACTTTGCATGTAATGAATCTATCTCATATATTAGTTTCACCTTTTGAGTTGACTTACTGAAATAAGTGAAGATTTGCACGATATTCTAAGTTTTTGAGTTTTATCTGTACTTTAGTTATGTTGAAATTGGGCATGGCAGGGAGAGAGGGAGGGCTGAACCAGAGTAGTCCTCAAAATGACCTCCTGATTTATGGTTCAGTCTCTGTGCCTCAAGCAGCACAGGGGCTGTAGCAGCAGTGAGCAAATTCAAGGGAGTTGTATTGGCTTCTGGACCAGAAGTCTGTATATTCAGGCATTTTCTTCCTTAGTGTGGCTGGCCAGCATTGATGATGTGGGGCTAGGGGTTCACGAAGCCTCTGAGGAGCAGGGGCTGTGACATCATCCACTACCCTGCCCCTCAGGCTCCCTGGGTCCCCTCAGAGCCCAGCGGCAATCTCCAAAGTATGCTCCAGGAAGAAAATTTTTTTTTTTTTTTGCCAGAAGGGCATATTTTTGCAAGCCATTCCTATTGTAGTGTACTGGAGGGTGGTTTCCTCTTGAGTGAGCAAGTACTGTAATAAGCTATCAACTTTACAAAATATATGCTCCTTATTTCTTGCAAAGGAACGATCGTACCGCCTGCATTTGTAGATTCATCTGGGGAGATGACTCTGGGGAGTGTCATGATGAGCCCCTGCATTTCTGAATGTACCGCTAGACCACTTGTCCAGGTTTCCTGGCAACTCAGAAGGGCAAGGAAATTGATGAGTGTCTCCTACCATACCTAGTACACTATTTGGAGGATGTAGATTGTGTCTGAACTGACAGTTCTACTTAAGTCTTGTGGATAAATCTTACTTTTAGGTATAACATGTCATGCCTCGGTTCTTTCAAAACTTACATTTTCCTGAAATTTTAAGGTATTTTAGAGGCATTTAGTGGGGTGTGGTGGCTCAGCGGACAAAAAGGTTCCACTGCCTTTTGCAATCTATTTTTATAAACCTGCCTCTTGAATGCACACTGATGTGGTGAAAGAGTTTGTCTGTGTTGGGTGGAAGCAAAGCATAAGGCTAGACCCAGGGCTGGATTAAGACCCTTAGAGGCCCTAAGCACTTAAAAGTTTTTGGTGTCTCCCCATATATATGTAATTCAAAATATAAACAATAACGAAACAAAAATTTTATTTATCAAATTAAACAATGCTTATTTTTGTATAAACACCCTCATTTTGTAGAACTTAGCATATATGTTATTGCCTGTTGGCACACTGGATGCTGAATGAGCTACTAGCACTCCTGCACAGTCTCATTCTCAGTTGACAACTGACTGCATACAAAGTTTCCCCTGCTTTCATTTGTGTGTGTGTGTGTGTGGGGGGGTTCCCTTAGATTTCATAACACTTGCTGGAGGTCTGTACCCGTGGTGGCGAACCTTCGGCACGCCAGATGCTTTGGTCCACAATTCCCGCAGTCTTTTGTCATTGGCAGTCTAGACTTGGAATTATGGGAGTTGTGGTTCAAAACATCTGGAGTGCCGAAGGTTCACCACCACTGGTCTACACTTTCTGAATTTTATTATCGTAGTTATATATTTGTGATAAACCAAATGTTTGTTCAGTTCTTTGGAACTCGGCTTTGTTCACTTCTTTGGTGGTAGATATTGTTCGGTTCTTTGGAACTAATCACTATGTTTATGGACAGACATTCTAGTTGTCACAACCTTCTTTGCTGCCTGATGCGGGAAGAGAAGTGTTGCCAGTGTCCTTGCTGCCATCCTGCGCTAGTGCTGTGCCAAAACCTTATGTTGAAGGAGGTGGGCCGTGGGGGGTGAGAAGAGGATGTCGTTGGTACCTGTATTAGCACAGCTGCAGTATGGCTGGCTGTTTGTGTTTGGATATTGCAGGAGGCTTTGCTATGGTGTCCACACTGCAGAGGTGACCAGGCAGTCAGACACATATCAAAGAAGCCAGTGGTACAACCATGGCTGTCCCCAGTCCTTGTGTGTCTTCCTCTGCAGGAGTGAGGCATAGGGAGTAGAAAGGGACCATAAGGCAAGTGGGCATCCCCTCTGCCCCTTTTGGGCAGCTTTCTTACCCTGCATCTGGTAGTTAGTAAAATCAGCAAATTAATCCTTGTGCTTCCACACTGTTTGACCTTTGAATTGTTTATATTAACTTGAGAGGTTTATGTACCATCTGGTTTTCAAGGCTGAATGAGTCTCCATGGTCTCTGAGCAGCTTTAACATTCTTCATGGCTGAGTAGCCGTTTTTTCGTCCTTCTTTCCTTAGCATTTTCAGCACCAACAGGTTAGACAAGCAGGCGTCGAATTCCATGCTTGATTATGCAGTGCCAGTTTGTAAACTAGCGTAGGCTAGTATGTTAAAAAAAATAATAATCCCCAGAAGGTTGGTTTGAAAAGGCTGTTGAGGTTTGGTGTTTACTGCGTTGTAGCTATAGCTGGGTTTTGAATGTTTGGGGCAAAACCGTTTCAAATTACGTGGCATGCCAAGAAGTGGAAAAACAATTCTTTTGGCAGGTGCATGTTGTCTTGAATCTAGGGGGAGATTGTCATCATGTGTGCTCACCCAAGATGACTGACTGTGTCTCTCAGGCAGCTGAAACAAGAGGCACATTGGACATCACATGCACCCAGGTGCTATTGGATAGTTGTACCTGTCAAGAGCATACTTCTCTTGCCAGTATGCTCTTGATACTACTCCAGAATTGCATTATATTTCTCAGAGGCCTTTAGGGCACATGATTTGCTATTTGAATGTACTTTCAATGCCTGCTTTATGGGTGTTGTAAAGAAAGCAAAACAGGAAATGACTAGCTGGTCCAGTAAGTTTAAAGGAGGAGTCCGGAGTAGAAAATGTGTTTAACTGGCAATTTCCCCTCAGGATTTCCAGGAAGATGTGATTTTGGAGTGAAAATGTATAATGTGAGGGTTTTTTTTTGGGGGGGGTGTGCTGTATGTGACCAGGAGACTCTATGGTGCTCACCTCTGCACTAGGTGGAAAAAGAATCTTTGGCACAGTGGAACCCTCCCATCCTCCCTAATTTCCTTAAAACACCTGTTGATTCCAGATACCCCAAAGGATGATGTCCCATCATTAGTGTCAGCATAAGGCTCTCTTCTTGTATGAAATGAGGGCACATTGGCCTCAGGTGGCAAGGTTCTTGAACTGCAGAATTAGACTCCTTGAATGCCTTTCCCCCTTTCCCCTTCTCTGCTCAGAGCTGTTCCCATGGCTTGCTTAGATATAGGGCAGGTTCTTCACTCGCCCAATCTCTGGATTCTCTAGGGTTCTGTTAAACCCTTTCCTGCTGTCCTCCTCCTGTTCCTCACGCACACGTGCAGCTGTACCCATGATTAGTGAACAGAGATCCGATGCTGATTTGGAGGAGTCCAAGAAGGAAGAGGGTGTTTGAAAGGAAGGACCAAACTGGCAAGCTTGGAAAACATTTCTGTCTACTAAGAGTTTCTCTGTCTCATCTGTGTCTTTGGGTGTATCCCCTTGATACCTATGCCATCTCCCGTAGAGTCGGACACGACTAGCATGCATGTGTTGGAGGAACCTTTACCTTTACTGTTTTTTACTGCTTTGTTATCTACTGGCCAGTATTCATACAGTTGGAGTTTGAATTTCAATTTGTGCCAGCTTGCTTTGCCATAGTCAGCATGTCAAAGGCTGGAAATTCCAGAATGAAGATGCCAATGAAATGTGAAATGTTTATTTACAAGAACACCTGCCCACCCACCCCCAAACTGCTGTTTCCTGACAGTAGCTTGCTTCATGACTGCTGTTTTGAGACAGTAGCTTCCTTATGGCCACTGTTTGTGACAGTAGCATGCTTTACAGATGCTGTTTGTGACAACAGCTTGCTTTACAGCTTGCTTTTTGGCTGCTGAATTATTTAATTTTTTTCCCCTCTGCCAACCGTAGATAACTGAATCAGTGGATACGGAGGTCCTACTGTATTTGAAAACTGCTATCCTATCTCCCCTCGGTCTTCTTTTCTCAAAGCTAAACATTCCCAGTTTCTTTGGTTTTTCTCTATAGGGCTTTTTCCATACAGGGCTTTTTCTCCCTTGTTGTTCGGAAATGTGCTTACCAATTTCCCACCAATTAGTTCCTGAGGTGAAGTTATCTTTACAGTAGGCCCTGAACTGAGGTAGAGAAACACTTGAAATGCAATGGAGGCAATATTAGTTAAAAGCTGCCATGAGAATGAGAATTTATCTATGATATTAATTTCAAAATGCTTGAAATAACAAAAAAACTTTCATTCTAAACCTAAAGTCCATTGTCCCTATGTCTGGCAGGCCATCTAGGTTAGCTGATTGCTAAGATTGCATTGTAATAGTAGAGTCCCTTGGGATTTTGCCTGATGTTGACAAGACCTTCCCAGACAGAACTGAGAAGTTGGTCTGCATAGTGACAACTTCGAGAGGTCAATGTGCATGGAGATGACAGAAATCTTTTAACACTATTAATATTTACCTAGGTTGACTAGATTAGGGAATGAGGGGAGAAGAGTGCATAGACATCATTGGACGACACTGTTGGATAATATCTCCCATCAACATGAGCTACCCAATGGTGAAGGATTATGGGAGTTGCATTCCAATAGGATTTGCAATGTTTCATGCAGCATATGAAGTATTTCCAGTATTTTAGCAAAAGTGCTACTAGGGTTAATGGTATCTTTCTTTGAAGGTCATGTAGCATGTTTATTGAATACTAAAAAGTTACATGCAAGCATCCAAGTTCTCTTAACTCCTTCTGAAGGTAAGATGGTATAAAATTTGGGGAAGAAATAATGTAACCCCCCCAAGGCCAAATGTGACTATTTTTCTGACAGGCAGGGTGACATGAGAGATGAGAGATGGGGTTGCAGATTCCATGGAGAAACAAAAAGCACCAAGATTTCAGTCCAGTAGCCTTTTTTCTAATACACTGATGGGGGATTTATTTATTTTTATTATTTTAACAGGTGGCTGAATCCATTATTTGTCAAAGGTCATAAACGGAAACTTGAAGAAGATGATATGTATAAAGTACTCACGGAAGATTCTTCAAAGGTGCTTGGAGAGGAATTGCAGTGGTAAGTTGACAATCAGTGCAGAGTCTGTGTTCTATAGCCTTGTCAAGACATCTCCCTCCCCTGCTAAATCGTTGAAAGACATCAAGAGAGAAATTGCAAAGTGCCTGCTTTTGTTTTGGCACGGGGGAGCTTGGTCAGGGGCAGATCTCAGGTGCTAATTTCTGAGATGTGTCCTTGTGAAAATGTCTGGGGTTTTTATTTCCCTAATAACAGAGTGTCATGGCCCCTTAGCCCTATTTGGAGTTTCTCCTTCATTGTATGTTCTACCAGCGGGAAGCAGCACTTGTGGTTTGCATATGAGCATTGTATGCATGAGAGAATATTAATACTGTGAATTAGACCATAGCTCTATTTCAGGTTTTCATTTCTCTTCCTGAGTAGTAGCAGTTGGGACTCTGTGTTTCAGGCCTTTTCTTCCATTTGTAGAAGCATTTGGCTCTTGGCTGGGGCATTCCGACATAAAGACAATCCAGCATAAAATGTCCTGAAAGGAATGTTTCAGGCCTTTTCTTCCATTTGTTTGACTATCTGATTCCATCATCCCATTTCAAATATTTTCTGTCCCATGAAAATATTCCTTGTAATTAAAAAAATTGCCACAACTTTTTAGATGGAGTTGTTCTCTCTCTCTCTCTCTCTCTCTCTCTCTCTCTCTCTCTCTCTCTGTGTGTGTGTGTGTGTGTGTGTGTGTGTGTGTGTGTGTGTGTGTGTGTGTGTGTGTGTGTGTGTGTGTGTGTGTGTGTGTGTGTGTGTGTGTGTGTGTGTGTGAGGAGGCACACCTGCCATCACATTTTTTTTATTCATCAACTGCAGTCCATTCAGCCTTTGTTTGTTTGCAATTCTCTTTCCTTTGTGCAGAAATTAAAAACTCTTCCTCTAACAAATATATGTGGATGTGAAAATTCAAACTGCTGCCTCATTAATCAGTGGACAGTGTGACACTTTTGGAGTGGGCAGAGTGGCATGGCTGGAGAGTAAACTGGGGCTGCGAACGAGCTCACAACCCACTTCCTCCCCTTTGCCTGGCTCTCTTCCTGCAGCCATTTTGAGACCTCCGAAATGGCTCTGTGCAGAGAGCCAGGTGAAGGGGGACAGTGGTTTGTGGGCTCCTTTGTAGCCGCAGTTTACTCTCCAGCCACACTATTTTGGGAATGCCCAAAGCAGCGTGGCTGGAGAGTAAACTGGGGCTACAAATGAACCCACAAGCCACCGCCACTCCCCCTGGCTTTCCCAACTGTGTAGCACCCCATCCGTCTCTCTGCCCGTGCCAGAGAGGCGGATGGGGTGAAAGCGAGGATCAAAGAGCAGGTATTTGAATTTCTGTGGCCCAGTGAGGGTGCTGTGGCTGTGGGAAATCAAAAAACCTGCTCTTTGATCCTCACTTTCTCAAAGTGTAGCACCCCTGCTCTTCTAATCTCGCTTTCCTGAAGGATAGTACCTGAAGAATTTGTAACCCCGGGGCTCCATTCTATTCAGGTTAAATTGCCGTATTGGCACTTTGTGAAAAATAAGTGAGTTTAGAATCACAGTTTGGGCACTCAGTTTCTAAAATGTTCACCATCACTGCCTTAGTGAAATTAGAAAGGATTTTTTTTTTGGGGGGTGCCTTGATTAATTACCTGTATTTGCTTTCCTTTCAGTCTGATGCCTCCATTTTGTTCTTGGGGCCTGTTTCAAAGGTAGCCCTTAATCAGTTAGGGTTTCAGGCTAAGGTTTGAGTTTCCGCTGAAGCAGATTATCGGTACAGTTGACTACCCTTTGTGCTGGCTTATCTTGACCCCGTTTAGTTGTATGCAATCCTTCTGGGAACAACAAACAACTCATATTTCATTACTATCACAGGCAGAAGAGAAGGCTTTCTTTTCTCTTGCCCCGATTGATAGGCTTCCCTTTTTCATAGTTCTGTTTGGTTGATGAATCCACTGTGGCTATTCTGTGGACTGATCATGTCGTTCTGAACTGATGCTGACCCACTTCCCCTATCCTTCACACTTGCATTGTGTTTTTACGTTCTAGGTTCTGGGACAAAGAAGTGCAAAAGGCGAAGAAAGAAGCAAGGACACCCCACTTAACCAAAGCAATCATACTTTGCTACTGGAAGTCTTATGTCGTTTTGGGTTTTTTTACACTCATTGAGGTAACAGTCTACTTCCCAAAGGTGCCTCCTCCATCCGCCTTCTCTTTGAGAGTGGTGGAAGGAACTCTTGGGACAGAGAATAGCAAATGGTTTCCCTATGTCAGCAGCTGCCAATATTCAAGGGTGTAATTTTGGAATTGGGAACCGTGGCCCAACAGTTGTTTTAGGCATCAGCTCCTGCAACCCTAGCCAGCATGGTTAATCAAGAGGAACTTTGGGTCTTGTAGACCAAAATGTCAAGAGGACCAAATATTCCATCCCACCTGCCTGTTAACAGTACACTTAGAGTAACCTATGAATTAATAGCATTAATGGAAACTGTTGTCTGTGCAACTCTGTCTTCTCACCTTAAAGCCAAAAGACATTAAAAGAGCCTGAACAGACCTCAGCATTGTTGTTCAGCCTTCTTGCTTTTCCTCCCCCCAGGCAGACTTCAGAAGCAGCCATCTTCATGCATGACTTTATTAGTGCTGTATTTCCCTGCTGTCATGGTCTGCCCTCCGGACATTTAAGTCTTTGTCAGGGAGGAGAGTGGAAGAGGAAGTTTGAGCAGTGATCCTGCACTTGCATTTTTCCATACCAGGTCAATGCTCAGACATGAGGCTCCCTTGTAAGATCTAGTTCGGATGTATGGTATATTCCAGGGGTCCTCCACCTAAGGCCCGGGGGCTGGATGTGGCCTCCAGGGTCTTGAATCCAGCCCCTGGGACCAATTGCAGACCCCCCCCTCTTCATGAGAAAGCCAACCTCCACAGCAGCTTCTATTGCAGAGGCAGTCCAAAGCGGTAGGCTATGTCACTTCCCCACTCCCTCCACCCACTGCCCAGATGACTGGCACGTTGCTAGTGGGGCAGTTCAAAGTGGGACGGCCACAGCAAGGTCCCCTGCTCCCCCCCCACCTGTCGCCCAGATGGTCAGGGCACCAGTTGCAGCTCAGTGGGGCAATTTAAAACAGGAGGGCTGTGGCAAGGTTTCCCCACTCCCTCTATGGCCCCGAGGCCCCACCCCTGCTTCTCCATCCCGCCCGCCTGCCTTCCTTGTGTGGCTGCTGCCTGCGTTATTACTTGCCCCTCCCTCCCCTCTTTTTCCCCATGTCGGCCATTTTTGGGGGGGCGGGGACTGTGGTCCGGCCCCCAGTGGTGTCTGGGAGGTGGTGGAATGGCCCACCGTTTGAAAACTTTGAGGACCCCTGGTATATTCTGTATCTTGGAAGGCCACACCTCTTTTTGTGCCCTGTGCCTTCAAAATATTTTATGGCAAAGCTGAACAAATCTTGCTTGTGCTCCCTAGTGGCCAGTTAAAGGAGGGAGGGAATCAGAATTTGGGCCAGGATGGATTTAATTTAAATCACATTGATTTAAATCATGATTTAAACCATGACTTAAATTAAAAATAAATAAATTTTTGGACAATTTAAAATTAAAAAAAAATATATTTTTTTACAAATAATCAATTTTTATCCACCCTGATTTGGAGTTGTGTAGTTGTAGACATTTGATATGTTGGTGGGTTGGCTGCACGTGGAATCTGTATGCAATCTGTGCCTTCCCTTTCCCAAGCCTGTTCTATAGACTTCCAAGTGGCAGCTGATTACAGTATTTAGAAGACCATGGGTTTCTGATGGTAAGAGAGAGCTATTGGAGCATCATTGTGACAGAGAGAATGTGATGCACTGGGAACTGCTAGGTTCAAATCTTAATGCTCATGCAGTATATTTAAGGCAAGCCACTGACTGTCTTAGACATAGCATAAATGACATGATTTCTTTCTTTCTTTCTTTCCAGGAAGCATTCAAAGTAATCCAGCCGATGTTTCTGGGAATGATTATTGCCTATTTTGAAAATGTTGGTTCCAGGGATGGTGATGATCGTGATGCTTTGGGATATGCCTATATCTCTGCAGCAGTCTTATCCCTGTGTACTTTAATTTTGGCTGTGACTCATCACTTGTATTTTTATCATGTACAACGCTCTGGCATGAAGCTGAGAGTAGCCATGTGTCATATGATTTATCGCAAGGTAAGTATTGTACCATCAGATAATCAAGGCTTGACTATGAGGGCTGCTGTCTTTCACTGAATATGTTGTTAACAGTAACTCATTTCTGAAATCAACTGCTTGTAATGGCTAACTTGGCAATAAAAACATGGGAATAAAATATGTTGCCATTCCAGGAAATAATGCTTGGATTAGGCTCAAGATGTCTCTTGTCCTACATTGTATGTGATTGCTGATCTGAGAACAGATGGTGAAACTTGACTTTCTGAGGAGAAAACAGGACGTTGGAGTGATAGTGGTAGCCATTTTGGGCTGCTTGCGGCTCCTACTTTCACAGGCATTTGTTAGAAGAATATATGGACATATTTTAAGTGCCTTTCAAAGAATGGGGAAATGTGGTATAATAGTAGTATTGGGATGTGTGGGAAATGTGCAATAAAGGTAATATTGGGGTGTGTGGAAGCAGAGAGACTTACTCAAGGTACTCTTTGAGCCATCATTTTTAAAATACTGAACCAAAAAAAAAATCTGGAAGAATATAGAGGGTTCCAGTTAGCTCCTCACTAGCAGTTGCTCACCCTGAAGAGGTAAAAGAGTTCTCAGGCTTCATTTGTAAGTCTGATGGAGTCAGGCGTAGCACTCTAAAGGAATTTCATGCCTTTAGGGAGAACATTTTAACAGCAAGGAAAAAAAAATTCCCCAAATGTATAATTTAGCCCCAGTTTTTGCAAGGTTGTGGTGGGAGTTGCAGGAGCTTTGTTTGAGTGGTTTTGAAGATTTTGAGTTTTCCTCAGCGCTGACGTTGGAAGTTGGCTGGAGTGCCCAGAGAATTTGGCTTTGCAGCCCTCTGGGCACAGTCCATAGAGCCAAACACTTGTATTTGTCTGTGTCAGCTATTTCTGTAGTTCCCTTGGGAAGGCTGGATTTGTTTATTGTATGTGTAGTCACTCTTCCTTCTGATTGCCTAGGAAATAACCCCTCAGGAGCTCTGCTATCATGGGACATATTGCTTTCT
Source organism: Phrynocephalus forsythii (assembly GCA_029282475.1). Taxonomy (NCBI): domain Eukaryota; kingdom Metazoa; phylum Chordata; class Lepidosauria; order Squamata; family Agamidae; genus Phrynocephalus; species Phrynocephalus forsythii. The sequence goes on along the minus strand of JAPFRF010000010.1, from coordinate 130,544,016 downwards.
TTTACAGAAAGATATCTCTGAAGTATAAATTTGTTGTTCCAAATATCATAACACAATGTGTTTTGGGATTAATAGGCAGCCTGCACTGCACATACTGTTAGCTGGGGATTCAATAGAGAATTAGAAAGGCAAATTCCTTTGTAGTGTGCCCTTGTCCCTTGTCTGTTGCTTTATTTCTTTGCTTCCATAGAGAAAAACATCTACAAGATGTTCTTATAGCCGGAGGGAGCGGACTCACTATCTTATTTAACATGAATTCTGATATTTACTAACAATTCTTCATTTGTTAAGGAAACGTGATATTAAGACTTATAATGCAGTCATTATATTAACTAATAGATCACACATTTTTGGGTAACACACATTGGCTGAAATCCTGTTGCTCAGCCCAGTCACACAGGAGTAGGTCAGTTGAGTCAGCAGCTTGTAAATTCAGTGGGCTCAAAGGAGTCTTTTCTCATTGCTGTGCTAAGCAGAAGGATCTCAGCCATGGTTATACTCTATGTTTAAAATGCATTGTTTTAAGATAAAAATAATAATATTTCGCTAGTGGTGACATTGCAGGTTAATTCACTGCATAGATCTGCATATGTTCTTGTGAATTGCATGGCCTCACTGTTAAATTGTGTGGGAACAGGCCTGATGATAGGGCGAGCTATCTGTTAGTTTTGGAAATCATGTGTGTACTCTAACAGTTTGATTCTAGTGGTCTCTTGCACATAATTCTTTGTTCTGAATATGTGCTCTGTTCAGCGCCCTTTAGATGTGCCTCCAATTATGGGTAAACAAAGGAACAGTGTGAGCAAGCCATTTAATATTTCCCTGTTATTCATTAGCTGAAAACCTGTTTGCTTAGCTGCAATGTAAAATTATGCCTGTGTAACGTTGCAAGATGTTATGCCCAAGAAACACATAGATTGTGGTGATCAATTGTGCAGTTGGCCATGCTATTCCCATTGGAACCAATCATGCACTGTCCCTCCATAAGTCCTTTGTGGATAACACTTCTGCCTTGGTGCATTTATGGCAAGTCTACCAAAATGAACTATTAAGCCACAGAAAGAACCTACAAGTGAGATCTCCTGACACTCACCTGACTAGGAAGAAGGAGGAACTCAAAGTCACTTTTAAGATTTTTGACTTTTTAAAATGTCTCTTTTAAAGCCATAAGCTCTTGTAATTTTGGACGGAAATAAGATATAAATTGTTGGCTGTGGATTTTTTAAACAACTAAAAGCTGTTACAATTGAAATATTTTTTCTGGCTTAAGTTGGTTTTAAAGTATTTGTGTGTGTGTGTTTTGAAAAACATTGATGTTACCCACTCTTAACTTCTTGCATGGTTTGCACAGTGACAATGATTGCAAACTCAGAAGTATTCACCAAATGTATTCTGTTTTATCTTTTTTTTTGAATTTTTATTTATACTGGTATCTCACAAAGTAAATAAACAATTATACACTTTTACAAGTCCGATCCATAACCGTTTACATAAATTGTGAAATATTAATGAAAAGAAGAAAAAAGAAAAGAAAAAGATGGAAGAGAAGAAGAAAAAAGGGAGAAAGAAAAGATAAAAGAGAAAGGAGGAGAAAAGAGATAGGGGGAGAAGGAACAGAGGAGCGAAGAATTCAGAAGATGAAAAAAAAAACAAGTAATATGTAAGAAACCAGGATACAATATTTACATGATTACATATATCATTGTAGAGTAGTTCCATCTATATTTGGTCTTTGCTTATGTCTTTGTCTCATGGTTATCTTTAAAACAGTTTCAAGAGGATAATGTCAAAACAAGTTTGGGAATACTATTAATACTGTAAAATACAATGATTAACTGTGGATCTCTCTCTCTCTCTCTCTCTCTCTCTCTCTCTCTCTCTCTCTCTCTCTCTCTCCCCCAGGCACTTCGTCTTAGTAACACAGCCATGGGGAAAACTACAACAGGTCAAATTGTAAACCTTTTATCAAACGATGTGAATAAATTTGATCAGGTATGTCACATCGATGATTGCATTTATTTTACTTTCATTTATTTGAACAATGACTTACAATATATTTCTTAGCCAGAGAAGATGAGTTAAAGGTTTTTGAATTTCCCTCTGTTTAAAACCACTCCTTAGATGGCCTCACTTGCTTTGAACCTGCTAGGGTCACTGTAAGCCAGATGTGACTTGATAGCACATACCCCCCCCCACACACACATTTGCAGAATGGGGGATGGATGTGAACCTGTATGCTTAAGACTCATTTCTTCAGTGTGCTGTGGGTTTTAATGGGGTGTGAATTTCAAGTGTTTGGCTTGTGGTTAGAGGAATAATTTACTGACCATGATCTAAATAAGGATCTGTGGTTGGCACACTTTGGTCATAAGACTAGTGTTGTTTTGTTCTAAAAGGCTGACAATACAGGACTGTAAATCACTCCTTTGGAAAACTCTCAGGGAGATCTGCAATTCATCCAAGGTTGTTAAAGTGATAACTGAAGAAGCGTTAGTTGGAAATAAGCAGGATAGGCTCTTAGATACACAATATTTGGCTACGACAGTATCTAACTCATATGCAAGTTATTTCAATTAAACTTGTAGATACTAGCAGAGAAGCGTTCAGATATTACTTTATTGGACTGCCTTTTCCAGAATTTCCCCAAACACTCTGTGGAATTTTAGTTTTCAAAAGTGTATCTGGCTAAAGTGTCCAAGCTCTGGCTAAATCTGAAATTGAATTGCTGCACTTCATTTATTTCCCTTAATGCTTCAAGGACATAGAACCATGAAATAATGGGGTTGGAAGAGACTTGTAAGGCCAACTGAGTTCAACTACTTGCTCAATAAAGTAATCCAAATCAATGTAGATCTGACAAATGGTTGTCCAATGTTCCCTTGAAGGTTTCTAGGATTGGAGCCCTCGTCACCTCCTGAGATAGTCCTCTAACAGTTAGGAAATATTTCCTGATATTCAGCTGAAATCTGCTGTCTCTTAACATAAGCCCATTATTACATGACCTTCGTTCTGGGATGATCAAGAACAGAGCCTGCCCCTCCTCTGTCTCACAATGTTTCAAGTATTTCAAAAGTGCTACCGTATATCTCCTCAGTCTTCTTTTCTTAAGGCTAAACATGCCCAGGTCTTTTAGTTTTTCCTCATAGGGTTGGTTTCCAGTCCGTTGATGATTCTTGTTGCTCTCTTCTGAAGTTGTTCCAGTTTGTTGGCATTCTTTTTCAAGCACATTGTTCAGAAATGGACACAGTATTCAAGATAGGTTACAGGCGATACCTTTATAGGCCATTATTAAAAATTAAAAAAAGAACATTGCAAGCTTTCGAGTGCAGTAAATCATCCTTCTTCAAAGCAGGTCCCAGAAGTTCAAACATGGTAAAAGATGTGCTTTACCAGGAGTTTACTTTTAAAGTCCTTAATTAAATGTTGTTCTTAAAGTCCATGGCTAGGTGATGTTTCAGCCAGGGCTGGAGTCTTGTTGGAGGCAATGTGCGCAGTTGTAAGAAGCTGCTTCTTAAGTCACACCCCCATTCTTCAAACAAGGGAACATGGGTCATTTATCACCCCTACTTTAACCCAGCTCCATTTGGCACTACGAGACATACAAATCCCTTTAGGCCGGGAGAGGGGAGAAAAGGGTTGATACAAGAGATCCTGGGTCCCTGCCACAGGATGTGGTCATGGCATCTGGCCTGGATGCCTTCAAAAGGAGATCGGACAGATTCCTGGAGGAAAAGTCCATCACAGGTTACAAACCATGAGGGAGATGTATCATCTCCAAGCTTAAAACCAGGGTACCTCAAGGACCAGATGCAGGGCAGTGGTAACAGAGTCTGAACTTCTGGGACCTGCTTTGAAGAAGGGTGATTACTGGGCTGGGGCACCTCCCTTATGAGGAAAGGCTAAAACATTTGGGGCTCTTTAGTCTGGAAAAAAGGTGCCTTAGGGGGGATATGATTGAGACATACAAAATAATGCCAGGGCATGAGTAAAGTGGATAGAGGGAAGCTCTTCTCCCTCTCACAAAATAACAGAACTAGGGGACATCTGCTCAAATTGAGGGCTGGGAGAGTAAGAACAGACACAAGAAAATATTTTTTCACCCAGCGCGTTGTTAGTTTGTGGAACTCCCTGCCACAGGATGTGGTGATGGCACCTGGCCTGGATGCCTTCAAAAAGGGGATTGGACAGATTCCTGGAGGAAAAGTCCATCACAGATTACAAAGCATGAGGGAGATGTATCATCTCCAAGCTTAAAACCAGGGTACCTCAAGGACCAGATGCAGGGGAGTGGTATCAGGAGACAGATATCTAGTCTTATGCGCTCCCAAATGCATCTGGTGGGGCCACTGTGAGATACAGGAAGCTGGACTAGATGGGTCTTTGGCCTGACCAGCATGGCTCTTCTTATGTTCTTATGATATGATTCTACAAAATAATGCATAGTGAGTGGATAGAGGAAGCTCTTCTCCCTCTCACAAAATACCAGAACAAGGGGACATCCGCTCAAATTGAGGGCTGGGCAGTAAGAACAGACACAAGAAAATATTTTTTCACCCAGCGCGTTGTTAGTCTGTGGAACTCCCTGCCACAGGATGTGGTGATGGCACCTGGCCTGGATGCCTTCAAAAAGGGGATTGGACAGATTCCTGGAGGAAAAGTCCATCACAGATTACAAAGCATGAGGGAGATGTATCATCTCCAAGCTTAAAACCGGGGTACCTCAAGGACCAGATGCAGGGGAGTGGTATCAGGAGACAGATATCTAGTCTTATGCGCTCCCAAATGCATCTGGTGGGGCCACTGTGAGATACAGGAAGCTGGACTAGATGGGTTTTGGCCTGACCAGCATGGCTCTTCTTATGTTCTTATGATATGATTGAGACGTACAAAATAATGCAGGGCATGAGTCAAGTGGATAGAGGGAAGCTCTTCTCCCTCTCACAAAATACCAGAACAAGGGGATACACTCAAATTGTGGGCCGGGAGAGTAAGAACAGACAAAAGAAAATATTTTTTCACCCAGCGCGTTGTTAGTCTGTGGAACTCCCTGCCACAGGATGTGGTGATGGCATCTGGCCTGGATGCCTTCAAAAGGGGGTTGGACAGATTCCTGGAGGAAAAGTCCATCACAGGTTACAAACCATGAGGGAGATGTGTAATCTCCAGGCGTAAAACTGGGGTACTTCAAGGGCCAGACACAGGGGAGTGCTATCAGGAGACAGATATCTAGTCTCATGCGCTCCCAAAGGCATCTGGTCGGGCCACTGTGAGATACAGGATGCTGGACAAGATGGGCCGTTGGCCTGATCCAGCATGGCTCTTCTTATGTTCTTATGTTCTTATGACCCATGTGCTTCATTCGGGGATTGGGGTAAAACAATTTTTGTAAGACAATTTTTTTAAAAGATTGAGCTGACATTTCCCCAGGTACCTGGAAAGAAGCACATGGACTCTCAACATCAAAGGGCAAAACTGCAACCACTAGGTAATATGACTTTAATTCAGTCTGGTTACAATTGGCAAACCTAGTGGTCTTACAAAAAATTGTTTTACCCATCAGCCTCCAGTGCTAGATATGTCTCTCAACTGGTTGATACACTCTCTATAGATTGCTGCGGAGGTGGAAGGCAGAGCAGTGTTTGAGGTGATCCTGCTTCCCAGGGCTTGCTTCATTGCTGCCTCGGACATCTCCAGGCAGAGGGGGATTCCAAATGGTAGGAGTTTGATAGATTGTATAGGCAAACCAGGAATACTGTGTCTTCTTTCTGGACTATGTGACAGCCATGCCACATTCTCTCTTTGCTCTGTATCGCACCTGAAGTGACCTGCTGAAGAAAAATCCCATGTTATTGAATGGCTGAAAAATCCAATTACAGGGATATGTGACATCTGCTCAATGTGTATGATGATGCTTTACCCTCAAAATGTCTTTTCTATAGTTTCAATACAGACACAGATAGAAATACAAATTCAGATGTGTCTTTCTAGTTCATGCCAGACTGTCTCAAAGGTCCATGGGCATACCGGAGCCCAAGTACTGTCCTGTGAATGGGATTTGCTAAACAATGTAAACCTGGCCTGTTGTTTGCCATAATTTTCAGTCGATAGAGACTGTGGCTTTTAATTTTTGTGTTTCATATGCATTTTTCTGGTTGTGCAGGTGACAATCTTCTTGCATTTCTTATGGGCTGGACCCCTTCAAGCAATAGCAGTAACGGCCCTCCTTTGGCTTGAAATTGGCCCGTCGTGCCTTGCAGGAATGGCCGTTCTAATTATTCTGCTTCCTTTGCAAACCTGCTTCGGGAGGCTTTTCTCCTCTTTGAGGTAAGGAGACCCTTTTTTTTTCTCTCTCTCTCTCTCTCTCTCTCTCTCTCTCTCTCTCCTTCTCTGAAGTACACAGTGGTGAAGACACAATAAAGCTCTGTAATAACTTGTAAATGTTACTTTTCATTGTTTGTATTCTTGGGCATCAAATTTCTAAACTTTGAGCACACGAAATCTGGTCTCAATTGAAAGGACGAGAGTGGGGAAGCCAAAGTTCATTCCTTGCAATATTCAGTCTTCTTTTCTACCTGCTGGTAATAAACTGTCCCTTCTCTTTTGAGAGATGCAAGTGAGCCTTGAAAATATTAAAGGTGTTGGTGAAGGCCTTAATGTACAGTAGATCATCGTGCAAAGCTTCTTAGATGCGGTGGGGGACCTTTAAATGTACAGCAATGAGACATTCTGATGACTCCTGTCACATCCTGGTCATCACCTCTTCGAGTTGCTGCCATCGGGACGGAGATATAGAGTACTGAGGGCAAGAACAAACCGTCTCAAAAATAGCTTCTTTTTTAGAGCAATATTGGCCTTAAACGGAAATCCTGGACTTTGAAGTCAGCTTATTTTATATGTCATATTTTAGTCATTTTATATGTCATATTATGTGTTGTACCTGTTTTTAAATCTATGTGAAATGTTTTAAATGAGTTTTATATAGCAACCACAAAATTTCGTTGTTCCTGCGAGGGGGCAATGACAATAAAGATTCCTATTCCTATTTCAAACAAGGTGATGGAAATTGATCTCATATAAAGTGCTTCTCAGCTTTCAAAAGACGTATCAAGATATGTCAGCATTTCTGGGGCAAATTATTTAATTTTTTGCATGTTCTATTACAGCAAGCGTTGAAATCGCAAGTGTGGGTATCAAGCCAACTTTTTCTCTTTCTGAAGGCCTTCACATCTAGTTATCACAGTGATAAAATTGCTAGAAGCTTTGGGAAAATCTCCAAGTAAACTGGAGAATCTTCCCTGGAAGTGATCCTGCAGTATTGCAAGAAGGGGAAAGTTTTTCACAAAACACATATCAAAGATAGTGAAGAAAAATGTACTTGGCATTTCTTCTCAAATAATTGTGGATGATACTTTAGAACTTGGGTACTGTAGTCACAATTTCTAAATGAAGATGTTCGTATCTAATGCTGTTGCCGCATCAGCAGTTATGTTATATACTGTTCATTCATTTTCATTTTAAAGCTCAAGGCAATTTTGAAACTAGTTTTGACGCATGTCTGTGAAGATTTTCAGTCATCCAGGTGAGTTTATCTGAAAGTTGAGTCATGGCAACTGGACTTCTTTTTCTTGAGAGATTGAAACGTTTCACTGCTCATCCAAACAGCTTCATCAGACTGATGAAACTCTTTGGATGAGCAGTGAAATGTTTCAATCTCTCAATCTTTCGAGAAAAAGAAGTCCAGTTGCCATGACTCAACTTCCAGATAGTTTTGCCACCTTAGTTTATTACATTTTCCCATTGGCCTTATCTTTTTCTATAATTGCTAAGAGCAGCAGTTTCTCTTATCTCTCCAATTGTATCCTGACAATCCTGTGACCTAGGCTGGGTCGAAGGATGGTGTGCTTTTCAGATTTGGGAGTGAGTGAGATGCTTGTATTCTGATCTGCTCTGCCTCCTGTTCTCATCAGTGCATCACATTGCTTCTGTAATTAGTACAAAAGTGCCTGTCCCACTTTAAATAAATAAATAAATAAATAAATAGATAGATAGATAGATAGATAGATAGATAGATAGATAGATAGATAGATAGATAGATAGATAGATAGATAGATAGATAGCCTGGGTCACAGCTGAATGTCTAAATAAAAACATTTTTGTCCAGCTTCTAAAATCCTGTGAGGTTTTGCTGTGAAGATAATAGTGCTGGAAGAGGAATTCCAAAGCTGTGAAATATTTAACCTGGCCATTTGTTAATCTACCTAAAGCCTAGTTCTTAGCTTTCCGTCACCTTTTAACCTGCATATTGGAACAGTTCCCCCTCTTAATTGCTTGAACACCTCAGTGCAAAATATGGCCCCTTTACATTCTTCTGCACACATGAGCAACTGCCGCTCCTTTTCATGGGGCAAAGTGTCATGTTGTAAGTGGAGAGGAGAACCAGATGGTGGTAATGTGGGAAAGAGGACAAGCCACATGAGTGGAAGTTGGGAAATATAGTAGAAGCAAAAGAGTTGCCTCCAGTGATTAAGACAGGGACCTCTGACAACCTGCCCTCTGTAATGAGTTCCAAGTAACCTGAAGCACCCAAACCTCCCTGCCTTTGGGAAGGAAAGAAGGATGTGATAAGATTCCCTCAGGGCTTCCCAGTTCCTATTTACTGCTGCAATCACTGGCTACTGATGTTCCATTTTTCAGTCCTTAAAGACAGAGAAGTAAATGTTGAGGTTGAGGCCAAATGATACAGTAACCCTTAGCAAGTTGTGTGCGTTGTCTAAGTGTTGAGTGGCTTCCATTATTCATTTATCCATTAGCAGTTGTTTGTCCCTTTATAGTGTCTGATAAGAGACAGTCAGTCTCCTAGAATGAATATGTGTTATAATACAGTGGTACCTCTAATTCTGAAATTAATCAGTTCCAAATACATTTTTGTAACTCGAAACAGAGTTTCCCATAAAAATGCATTGGAAATGGATTAATCCATTCCAAGTGGGAAATCACCCTCCTCTGAAAGCAAAAAACACAGTAACAGGAAAGAAAACAACAAAATATGAACAATGTATCACATAATTACTTGAGAAATCCACCAAAGAAGCCTCCCAAAGTCCCTAAAACAGTGCCAAATATTTCTAAAACAGGCATTTTGAAAAGGTCATTGTAAAAAAAGCCCTGGTTCTCAGCTTTCCTTTTCAAAATGGCTCCTTCTTAATTGCATCACTGGAGTCATGTGGCCACAAGATGTGAGTTTTGCTATTGCAAACAAGCAGGAGCCATTTTAAAAAGTAATCATTCCTTTCCTTTACCCTTTCGTAACTTTTTTCATAACTCAATTTTTTTCCTATACCTGTGTATTTTTGTTTGTAACTGGAGTTTTTGATAACTCAAGGTACCACTGTACATATTATAAAACAGCATCTGCTTGTGTCTTGCTAATCACTGTACACTTCCCTGTCAAAATTACAGGAGCAGGACAGCAGCCTTCACAGATGTGCGGATCAGGACCATGAACGAGGTCATTGCTGGAATGCGGATCATAAAGATGTATGCCTGGGAAAAGTCGTTTGCTGATCTGGTGAACAGCATGAGAAGGTGATTTTGTGGCCCACTGGAAGTCATACATGTCTCTGTTTAAATCTACACATCATAATATGTATTTTGTAGTGAAGGATAGTTACATTGCTCTGGAGCACTCTGAGAGTTCTCATCCCTCCTTGTCCCCCTATCCTTGCTTTGCCCGGAAATTGCCATTCTCCACTGGGTAGCCAAACCCCCCACCTGCACTACTGAAGGTTAACCTGCAGTTATGTAGCCCAGCGAGATGGCCCAGGGGATTTGCCTTATGAATGTCAAACAGTAGGATACTCTCTTAATCTCAACAAGGAGCCTAAGGTAGGATGGTGAGGTGCAGCATTCGGAATCCCCTCTGAGTGGTCCAGTTATGGTTTAAACTGCAAGACAATGGACTTCTATGGGACTGGAATCCAATTTTATCTCATGTATGAAAATGTGGCAAAAAGCCACCATGCAGGAAACACTTCATTTGCTTTAAAACAAATTAAAATTTAGCCTTTGCTACACCTGCTGCATTACTGGAATTCTGAACTGTTGTGAGAGGGTATCGTGGCTCATAGGCTGGCTGGAGGGGGCAGTTAGTAGACTGTAGGCCACGTGTTGCGTACTGTGTGTTTGCTATAAATAAACAATTTGACTTATTGGTGCTGTGTAGGTTCCATAATGTTGCCGTTAGTTCCACTGAGGGAAGTGAGCTGTTCTCACTCATCCCTATCTTCTAACATAAGCAAGCAATTTCTCCAGCATGCTGCAGGAGTAATGGAACCAAGCCATTAGCTTCTTTTTATCTTTCTGGTAGATACTGTATATGGTGTGGATTTTATATAGCCTTCCAAGTGAACACCTTCTATAGAGGCCTTGAGCAAATGTCTCTAGAGCGGTCCCTGCGAAAATATGCTAGCAACCTGCTGTGCGCAAGGCTGTCTGCAGGCATGAAGTAAAGGTCAGGCTTGATAGCCTTGCTCAGGAAGGGGCAAAGGATGGCAGGAAGCAGCAGTAGGAACTTGTTCGTTTTGTACAGAAATAAAGGTCAAGCATATCCCCCTTCTCTCTCTCTCTCTCTCTCTCTCTCTCTCTCTCTCTGTGTGTGTGTGTGTGTGTGTGTGTGTGTGTGTGAGAGAGAGAGAGAGAGAGAGAGAGAGAGAGAGGTGCTGTCAAGTCAGAACTGAAATACAGCAAATCAAACAGGGGTTTCAAGGTCAGTGAGATATTAAAGGGGTGGTTTCACCAGTTTCATTTCCCCCAGTGAGTTTCCGTGGCCAAGTGGGATTTGAACCCTATTCTCCAGAGTCCTAGTCCACACTGGGAATCATGAACATATCTTTTTGGGCATCACAGTTTAACTGCTAAATCCCTGTAACAAGGATTTTAACTATCTCTTTTTTTCTGGTCTCAAGAAAAAAACCTAACAAGCTTTTCACCTACTGGGTATTTTGTGTAGACATTGTTTTTTTTATATATATAAAAAAAAACAGATATGGAATTATTGCAGAGCTCTATTTTTGTTAACCTTTCAGGAAGGAGATTTCCATGATTCTTAAGAGTTCCTATCTTCGGGGAATGAACTTGGCATCGTTCTTTGTGGCCAGCAAAATAACAGTGTTCATGACGTTCATGACCTACGTCTTGCTTGGCAATGTTATCTCTGCAAGTCGGGTGTTCGTCGCGGTGTCCCTGTACAGTGCAGTGAGACTGACGGTCACTCTCTTCTTCCCAGCAGCTATTGAGAAAGTATCGGAAGCTTTGATCAGCATTCGACGAATCAAGGTATGGGCACCAAAAAAAAAAAAATGAAAAATGAAATGCTGGCCTCTGTGGAAGTACTTAGTTGCATCCTTACTAATAACCCACAGCTTGCTAGCCAAGGGTTGTATCTGTCTGCCTGCCTACCTAAGAGCACTTACTCCTTTGTAGCCTAAGAGTAGCAGAGAGAAAGAGGTGAAATCCACATGTATTTGTTTTGTCTAATTGCTTAAAAGTGATTTTAATGGCCATGGTTGAAGGGCGGTGTCTAAACATGACATATTTTGCTTTTTATATCCCAACTATTTACTGTATATACTCGAACATAAGCCTAGTTTTTCAGCCCTAATTTTGGGCTGAAAAAAGGGGTCCTTGGCTTATATTCGGGTCAATACTTTTAGCCACTGAGGCAAGTTTGGGTCGGTGGCTAAAAGTCATTTTAAACATTGTGCGCCATTTCTCCTGACCCCCCCCCATGTTTAAAATGACTTTTTAAAAAGTCATTTTAAAACAATGTTTAAAATGACTTTTAGCCACCAACTCAAGCACTTGCCTCGGTGGCTAAAAGTCATTTTAAACATCACACACACATCCAGCTCACAAAGGAGGAGTTGCCAGGCCCTGCTGCATATTCCCACCCTAAGTTTATACTTGAGTCAATAAAATTTCCCAGTTTTTTGGGTTTAAATTAGGGCCCCCGACTTATACTCGGGTTGACTTATACTCGAGCATATATGGTAAGTCCATCAGGACCAGTGAATGAGGGCTAAATGAAAGAATGTTTTTTTATTTGGAGCTCAACACAAGATGGCTTTACTGAACACCTCCCTTCTTCATCTTTCCCTGTGGAAGATCAGGCTAATAGCTCATAGTTGCTATTCCCACAGAGGGCCAAGAAACGCTCAGAAGCATTGCTTCTACCTAGGACATCTCATCTGATGGGAAGAAGCAGGTGTATTCATTCTCAGGCTGGCACAATCTCAAAATGAAAAGAAGAACAGCACAGCCCTGAGCTCACATATAAGTGCTACTGAGTTGAGTAGAATTTACTTTCATGAAAGTGGACATAGATCTATAGTCTCAGCCACTCACGATGTGCTGGGGAGCCCCCCAAAGTGGGTCACCCAGGAAAGTGCCCATTAGCAGCCAGCTTGAGGGAACCCAGTCTCCATCATACTTGGAGGGGTTGTAGAGGAGAGTCAGGAAATGATTCTCTGTGGTTTTGGTGACTCGGTGCCTGGGGGGTGTGTTCCTTTCCTGGGGGGGGGCTCTTGTGGGGGTGTAAGTCAGACATCTAAACCTCAGACTTCACCAGATCTTCAGGGCTTGTAGAGAACAGTCAGGGGAAACTCCTCTGAGATTTTGGTGTCTCTAAGCACATTTTATAGGGTTTTAAAAACAAAATGAATCATGAAATTGATTCATGGTGGGATTATAAAGTCCTGGTTTGGGATTTGTCAATCATGATGAATCATGAGTCAAAATGAATTGTCATTTTCCCCAATGCATGCCCATCTTTAGTGAGGACATCTGGAATGGGTGATAGCATCACTTCTGTGATATCCAGTCTGAAAGAGTATTAATATTTCTGGGCCATTTTTTGTGTGTAGAATTCAATATGGCAATGATTTTTTTTTTTAAATAAAGGGAGAGTTTTACTAATACAGTGGTACCTTGTATAAAGGAATTAATTCGTTCCAAATAAAATTATGTTAAGCAAATTTTCCTTTATACAAATTCCCATAGGAATGCATTGAAAATGGAGTGATCCCATTTTTATGTTGTACGGATTCGCCCCATAGGCGATTATGTTAAGCAAATTTCCCCTATCTCCGGAATTTTTATGTTGTAAAATTTTATGTTATACAAGCTATTTGTTATACAAGGGTCCACTGTACTTAGTTTAAAAAGGAGGAATTACATTGTGTGGAATTTCCTAAATGATCAGACTTTTGTGGTTAAGAATATGAGGTAGGTGGAGAAGCTGAGAGCCAATCTGATGGCTTCTCCCATCTTGGCTTAGGTCATAGGATAAGTTACAAATAGGCTGTCATTAGAAGCTGAAATCAGCTATTGTTTAGAAATGCGATTTCAGCAGACGTTCATAAATGAGCAGTTATACTAACAAAGGAGGCCAGTATTCAGATACAGAGAATTAGTCCCAAAACTCAGCAAGCTAATTTTCAAATGATATGAATGTGAAAAGCCCCTGCTTCTACAACTGTGTTTCTCTTAACACTTGAAGAATTCCTTCTTGTGTTTTTGGATTTTCTATAATGTACAGTTTGTGCTTAAATTTACCTGCTGGTATATTCTCTGTAGGCCTTTCCTGGAGTACATCTCTCAAGGCCAGATGATGTAGAGGTAGATCTGTTATCTTCTGCTTGATTCCACTGGTGGGAGAAATTTGAAAGGTTTTTCTCTCTGCTTTTCTGTGTTTTCCCCCTGTTTAAATAGTCTTCATACTTTTCCTTCCCTTTAATGCAGAACTTTCTGATTCTTGATGAGGTCTCTCAGCTCTGCCCGCAACTCAAAAACAACAGTGAAAATGTTCTCAGAGTGCAAGATTTGACTTGTTACTGGGACAAGGTAATACCTTCGCTTCACGTACATTATTTGGAAGTGTTTTGCTTAAGGACACAAAGCCTTCTCCCTCCACTGATGGGTTTTGTGTTAATGACGTCTATTAACAAAACAGTCCCCGGAGCCCTGAAGATGCAGCCTTGTCGCAGACTGCAGTTGGGGAGGCATATTGGCAGTTAGGAAGGGAAGGGAAGGCAAGGAAGCAGGAATGAGATGCAAGATCAATTCAAGTTCCATTGCTCTCCTATCTAAAATCTTGGGCACCAGCTTCCCAAGTGACTGTTGACAGGCCATTGTTATTTGAACCTTCCCCGACCCCTCACCTCCCAGAAATGGGGATCGCAATAGAAAATTGGTATACAAAGATAGGGACACTGTGTGTAGAGAGTGATTGGAGCACTTGAGAATGCGCGGTATGATACTAATCAGAAGGATGGCGATTCTTGTCCTCCCCTTGTAGTTCATGCTCGCTTCCTTTTTGCCTCTACTGGGGTTGCATGGAGACGTGAAAGGGGGAAATAGCCTGTTTGATTGAATGACATCCTATAACGTGGCAAGAGTGGGGTGAGGGAGAAAGGCGCAGGTCCCTTCTAGTTGGGAATCCAAACGTGCATTACTAGTGACAACTTCTCACTGCCATGACTGTTGTGAAACTGCTTAAATGCTGCTTAAATGTTACACATGATGTAAAAAAAATTAGGCCATTGATGAAAAGAAACTTCAGTTCAGAAGGCAGGTGTGAGGCCTTCATGAAAGGAGGATAACTTTTTAAAAAAATGGATTAGGGAAGCACTGCTCATTTTTAAAAGGCTTTATTTTGTAGGACTCAAGACCGTATCAATTAAAAGCTCATTGGGGCTCTTGGAACTTTTTCTTCATAAAACCTGTGATAATGGAACAGTAAATAAATAAATAAATAAATAACACACTTCCTAGAATCTGATGTGGGCCTCAATTTCCTGAGCGCATAGGCCGACTGCTGGTAGCTTCTGGATATCTTGAAATGTGTTCTCCTTCGCTCTCCTGCTCTATCAATCGGCAAGAGCAAGTAAAATGTACACTTGCTGCCACCGTGTGGGGATTTAGTGAATAATTTTTGAGGAGGGAAATGTCAAAATTAAAAATCATGTCTACTGTATAATGAAACACTTGTGGGTTTTGGAACACAGAAGGCTGTGTTTGAGGTCTGTGTTTTATCAGTATTTATTTATTTATTTATTTATTTATTTATTTATTTATTTATTTATTTATTTGGTGAATTGAAGTGTCCTTGGTTCATCGTGGTTTATTATGGTCTGTTTTACGGTCTGGCTCAAAACAGAATGTATTTTTTCCAGATCTATTCCTGTAATTGTGGAACAAAATATAAGCAACACTGTTCCTCATAATTTAGCCGCAGGTGACATACTTTGTGGTTGTCAATTGAACATGGAAGCAGAAGCGTCTTGGCTCATCCTGCCCAGAGCTTGAGAGGGAGAGGTGGAAAGCACATACTCCTAAGGCATGGAACGATTGACTTGGGAAGGCCCTATGAGGGTGTCGAGCCCAATCCCCTGATCTGTGCAGGGATCCACCTCAGAATATATCTGGCAATGAATGCCTAATATTCTCTTGAATGCCTCCAGTGCTGGAACATGTGGACCAGTGGTTTGCGGTGGCACATTGCTGTGAAGTGTACTTTAGCATTGTGTATGAATCACCTCAGTAATTTCCTTTTTCTGGTTGTGGTGGAAATTCTTCTGCGTTTAGGGCAATGGGTCAAGTCTGAGATCTTCCCTGGCAAGAAGTGAAGTAGACATATAGTTAAAAATATCATTGTTCACGATAGGGCTACTTTGAGGAATCTGGGAAGAGATAACTTACTGGTGATAAGGAATTCCATGTCAAATTCTTGTACTTTTGTCACATTCTGTGTCATTTACAGAACCCCGTCCTGTATGCATTTTTGGGCAGATTTTGAAACTTGCTTACTCTTTAAATAAATGATTTTTTCAATGGTAGATGAAAATACAGATATATTTATTTGCTCGAGGAAACAGAGCAGGTGTGCATATTCTATGTAGGTAATAATCTAAGACAGGTAGAGTGAGGTAACAGAGGAGAATTGGGGTGGTGGATGGGGGAGGTGGAGGCAGAGGAATAATTTGTTATGAATTGTAAGAACTCCAGTGTGGCAAAGGGGCTTGAGGAAGAGAGAGAGAGAGAGAGAGAGAGAGAGAGAGAGAGAGAGAGAGAGAGAGAGAGAGAGAGAGAGAGAGGAACTTAAAATGTCTCATCTAGATGGCAGAGGAAGCAAGAAGGGGAATGTGAAGCAGGGGATAGGAGACTGGGACAATAATTGTGATATGGAGAAAGAAGGAATGGATAGGTGCAACAATGCTTGCAATGGGTGCCTTGCGTAGTTTTAGTGTCAAAGACATATGGAGGAAGCCTTATTATGGGATACTCATTCTGCCCCCCCATGTGCCTTGTGACTCCCATGGTTCAGCAAGGTATTTTCCACCTATATAAAGAAGAAGCATGGGAACAGCATGCAGATACGATCAATGCTCTACTTTCTGTTGGTTTAAAAGTTCCCAGCCCCACAAATCAGATGGGTTGTGGGGGAAGGATTCCTGCCAAATTATGGGACAGGGAGTTTGTTAATTTCAAAAATCCCATCCCTACTTCTCACACACCCTAAACATTCTGTTAGTGTCCTGTGGAACTGGATGAGACTTGACCAGGACACAGGCAGGCTCTTTGGCACCTTTGGTGTCTATGGGAGTTATTAGGGTGGAAGGGGCCAGCAGGCAACCATCTCACACCCGAAGGGTATTTTAATAAGCCTGTGGATTCTAATACATTTTTCTTCATGAATTTACAGGCTCTTGAACTGCCAACACTTCAGAACATTTCATTTACTGTCAGACCAGGAGAATTGCTCATCGTAATTGGCCCCGTGGGAGCAGGAAAAGTAAGTCATAATTCAGCTTTTTACTGTGATTGGAACCAGCCCTTCAATTTAGTCCGCTAATCCTTATGGCTTCAACTGTGTCACAAAACTTGTAGTGTCGAAACAAGGTAGTCCATAAAACACTGAGAATGAAGGGTTCTTTGAAAAATTGCTGAGGCATGGGGAGAACAACTCACCATAGTCTTGAGGAGATCAGCTCTGAGTAAAGGTGCAAAATATAGTCTGTGACATTTGAGTGGTGTGGCTGCCTAATACCTACACCAGGTATCTAGAGTGGTGTAGGGGAAAGAGTTACAGATTAGAACTCTGGAGACCAAAGTTTGAATTCCCCCTCAGCCATGGAAACTCACTGGAGGAATGGATCTGGTAAAGCCACTCTTTAAATATCTCACTTACTTTGAACGCCCTGTTAAGATCAGTCGGTCCTGACGTGACTAACTGATATATGCTGACAGTAAATCCACTTTAGTGTAATAAAATGTTCACACCCCTGCAGATAAGGCAGCTAGCATAGCCCCTCAAAAGCCTTTGCTGTTGTCACTTTTACTAGGTCAGAATTGGGCCTGGATTAGGGCTGGTTATTGCAGTTGTTCGTTCCCCTCATTTCATGGCTCTGTTTTCCTCCCCATCTCTTCCTAAATTTCATCATGTAACACACGTAATAGTGCAGAGTTTTTGCTGGCCAAGGCATAACGATAACATTGATTCAACCTCCTGCTGCTGCTTGTCCTTTGCATGGAGTTTGTCTCTGCAGCAGAGGGAAGATACATTTTCTTGCACTGGTGCTGAGCCCCAAACACTAGATCTTGTTGCTCAGCTGCCACTAGTTGCATTACCCATGGTCTACATTAACCACAACTTTTTCCCTTGCATCACAAGTTTTCCAGGAGACAACTAAACACCTACCCCCATTTTAATAGTTTTTCTCCTGCCGTCCTGGAAAACAAACTAAGAACATACTTTGGTCTTGAATTCAGACATGACAAAACAAGCCAATTTAAACAAGCCAGACAGGTCTCTTAGGTCAACAACAGACTATGTTTTCTAATTGTGGTTTACCTTTGCTATCAAAGCACTCTTTGTTTGCAAAGACAAGCATAACAGCAAGCCCAGCTTCAACGAACTGCAGACTGCCTTGTTACTATGTATGAACTGGCTTATATCTAATGGATTTTTGGCTTCATCGGGCTATTAAATTGTGTGTTGCAAATAATTTTTTGGGGGGATGGGGCTCACAAAATATCTTTTAAAATATAGTATAATATGGGAAGAGTTGATAAGCAAACCATAGTCAGGAAGGGAGTGTTAACGGTTAAACTTCTAGCGTGGCTATGATGACCATTGGAATAGAAGATATGCAAAACCAGAGCATGCAATAAGTGGAGTGTTCAATCTTGAGGTTAGCTCCCAGTCTCTTCAGCAGGGTGAAATCACTATTTTTGCTATATTAGATGACTTTTGGAGGAGTTGAATGTCCCATCTCCTGTGGATGACTCTTAGAATAGTTGGGTGTGTTTCTCTCTATATGTTTATATGTTATATGCTCATTAAAACTAGAAACCTTAATTTCTCTCCTTAACAATGCTTTCAGTCTTCACTCTTAAGTGCTATCCTTGGAGAACTCCCTGCAAGCAGAGGCTTCATCAACGTGCAAGGAAGTGTAGCTTATGTTTCTCAGCAACCATGGGTCTTTTCTGGCACTGTAAGAAATAACATACTCTTTGGGAAAGACTATCAGAAAGAAAAGTATGAAAAAGTTCTGAGGGCCTGTGCTCTTAAAAAAGTAAGTCTTGTTTTCTTCTGCCCTTCTGAATAAAATATAAGTTGTACATTTTGGCAAGGAAATGCTTTTCTTAAAACCTTCTAATTCATTGTGGGGATGTGAAGATTTCTAATGCATTATTCAGTGAAGAATAATGCCAGTAAGGCAGATTTATATTATTTGCATGTACCGTAGAGAAAGCATTTTTATCTCAAGCATGTTTTTGATGTGAATTCCACTGCTTTCAATAGAACTTACTTTTTAGTCATGTCTATGTAAGGTGGGAACATAATGCACTCAGTGGCACTCTGGTGGCAACACAGTTCCCCCAGTGGCAATGTATGCATTTATTCCTGATTATACCACATCTCTGTAGGAACAGTGTCATCTTTGAAGTAGCACGTAGTGCTATTGCTTTTCTTTGAATTTTAATTCTCAGTGAGGCTGACATCAGGCAGCCACCACAAGGTTTTATGGTCCTCATGGAGCCCCTGTGGTTTTGTTCCCAAAGATTTATTATCTTACTTGGTATGATGTGTTTTAAGATATTGGCTTTTGCTTAGTTATTATTATTAGAGGGGTTATTATTGCTTGACTCAATGATCCATAGGGTCCCTTTCAACTCTACAGTTCAATGATGATGATGATGATGATCATTGATGTGGTATATTCTGATTGCTTTTATAACTTATATTTGATTTTTAAGATGTCTACCTTTTTCAGGAAAAAAGGTACTCGAGAAGTAGATTAATTACAATCACAACAGTAAATAAAGAAACCCTGACTTTTCAAATCTTCTCTATCAAAAATTTGACTTAGAATAATATGGCACACATATAAATTGGTACCAGTGTTTAATTCAGAGTGAAATTCTGTAATTCTTAACTATCAAATTAGAACATTTTTGTTCCAGAAAGTTAAGATGTACTTAAATAGAACCACCAGTTCTAAGTGTTCAATGATAAATAGCTTGTAGGTTACAAATCTAGATCTGTGATCTTCAAGCAGCATAAATAGATTTTTTTCAGGGTTGTTCCTCACTAGGGAATCAGAAGTATGAGTGGTGAGAATCAATTGGATATTTATCCATGCACAAGAGGAAAGGGAGACCTCGCTGCAGCTGATTGACAAGGTGCTGGCCAAATGCTTGGGCACAATATCTGATTGGATTTTGGCTATTATCCCTTAATTGCTGTTGGAGACGTATTTCTGAACTATACATCTTACAAGAGCCTTGAAGCAACTAGGAATCTAAAACAAACAATGAAACATTTTGCTTAATGTACCTTGTTGCCAAATAATAGCTAAATGCCAATAGGTAAGGGCTATCTAAGTAAGTCCTATGCTTTTATTGACAGTTTCTCTCAAATGTGACCACATGTGCATAAATGTACACCAGTGTCTCTGTCTTGAGACCTTACATGTCAAGTGCTTTTTTCAGTACATGACTGGATGCTCTGTGGTTTATTTATCTGGCTGCGGAGTAACAGGTTGGGAGTAGTTCGATTTCTCCCTGTGCCTCTTGCAAGGTTCTCCGAGGGTGGCAGAAAGGATCACAACAGTCCAGGGTCGATTGCCAGAAAATCAAGCAGAAGCCAGAACACAAAGAGGAATCCAAATTGTGTATCTTCAAGGCAGAGGTCAGGTTGCCAGGGAGTATCAGTCAGTCCGGATCCAGAAACAGGAAGGAGCATAGATGCAAGCCAGGGAGATAACTTGTTGCTTCCACAAATTCTCAGATTATAGTGTGGAAGTTATATGGAGGTAGCAGTTACTCTGCTTTTGAGGTAACCCATTCTGCTAAAACTCAGGGCTCCCTGACCGACGATGATTGCAGGATGCAAGCACCCGTGCTTGATCTCTGTTTGTTGTGACTTGTTGCCAAAGCTTGTCCCTGACCTTGGTGAGGGGAGGGGGAGAATCTGGTAATGAATCCTCATCTGAGCCAGGGGCATGGGATGCCAGAGAGGGCGATGGTTCATCTAATTGCTCTGCATTTCCTTCGGCTGCTGTTAACACATTGGGTTCCAGGTCTTCCTCAGCTGAGCTCATGACTCAAGGAGAGCCAGCTTGTGTGACCTTGGGCAAGCTGCACAATTGCAGGATGCTCCCCTGAAGAAGGGAATAGTTCCCCACTTTTACCTGGAAATGCCTAAAAAGGATCTCGACAAGTCAGAATCAAACAGATGGCACATCATTATTACTTTCAGTACATAAAATAACCCAATAATATTTGATTGTTTAGGGAAAAAGTCATTTTAGTGCTCTAAAGTGGTGCCTTGTATAAAGGAATTAATTTGTTCCAAATGAAATTATATTAAGCAAATTTTCCTTTATACAAATTTCCCAAAGGAATGTATTCAAAACAGAGTAATCCCTAAAACCTACCATTTTTATGTTGTATGGATTCGCCCCATAGATGATTCTGCTAAGCAAAATTCCCCTTTCTCTGGAATTTTTTATGTTTTTAGATTGTTATACAAGGGCCCACTGTAATAGTATTTTATATGCAAATGAATATACACCAGTCACATGTAAAAGTTAAATCTAGATACAGTAACCCTCCGCCTATCGTGGGGGTTAGGGTCCCACCCCACCCGCGATGCATGAAAATCTGTGATATGCGGAAGTGGGTGGGGCGGGGACGGGGGGTGATTGTGCGGCGCACCGGCGGTGGCAGGGGGATCTTACCTCCCGCCGCCACCACCCTCCCGCTTGGCTCCGAGGCTTCTCCGGGGTGCGTGGGGGGCCGCATGGAACGACCGGATTGCTCCCCCCCCACCCAGCTTGGAGGCCTCCCAGAAGGAGCGGCGGCGTGCAGAGAACAATCGGATCGCTCCCAGTGGGCCCCCGCCCTGCTCGGAGGCCTCCCAGAAGGGGCGGGGGGCCACGGAGAGCGATCGGATCATTCCCGGCGGCCCGCCCACCCAGAGGGGCCTGGGGGGCGGCAGAGAGCGATTGCCCCGAGGCTTCTCCAGGGTGTTTGTGAGGGCCGCACGGAGCAACCCGGCTGCCTCCCACCGCCGCCCCCCCACGGTTCCGGTACTGCGGTACCGTGATGTAGTGGGACTGCAATGCCAGAACTGCGAAATGGTGGGGGTCACTGTAGTTAGAATAATAAAATCATGGATTTGGAAGAGACCTCAAGCTCCATCCAGTTCAAATCCCTGCCATGCAGGAACCCCCCTCAAAGTACCCCCGACAGATGGCCGTCCAATTCTCTGTTTAAAAACCTCAAAAGAAGGAGACTCCACCACCCTCCATGGCAGCATATTCCACTGCCGAACAGCTCTAACCATCAGGAAGTGAGGTAAAAGGTGATAAAAGTTGCTTATTTCATACTAAAATTGGAGTGCTAACAGCTTTGGTTTTAAAGGGAGGTAGTTGTACAGGCCCTTGTTGAAATCAATGAGAGTTATTTTACTCACAACTAGATATATACATTGATTTCGTTGGGATCTAGGAATTAGTTGGGAGCCAATTCACAGGGCTTTTCTATTATATCATGGATTCTACTGAGAGTACATCACAGTTATAACCAATATGTTCGTTTTTTAGAGTTAATGATAATGATGGAAGAGAGAGTTATCCTTCACCAATAGTGGGTTGCTCAAGCCAGTTTATTTAAATGTGTGTTTCCCTTCACAACTTCCCCTTCCTTCTTAACCATCCCTATGAGGTATTTGTAACACTCAAGAAATCTGGAACTACGGCTTTTGTTGATCTCCTTCCCAACATTCTGGGGTCATTAGCTGTCTTTCACAATTGTGAGGAAATACTGTGATCAACCAGTGATTTTGTCTCGGGGTTGTCTGATGATTAACTAGGTAGGTAATGATGATTATAGTTCAGAAAACATATTTTCCTTGTTTTACTAGGATATGGAACTGCTGGAAGATGGAGACCTGACAATGATTGGAGACAGAGGAGTTACATTGAGTGGAGGCCAAAAAGCCAGAGTTAATCTTGCCAGGTGAAAGGCCCTTTATGTTCTCTAAAATCACTTTGCAATTTACAGATGCCAGTGAATGGCCAAGTTAATAGATACCAGAAGTGACCCAAGATGTATTGTTGCCTGAATTCCATGGGCTTCATCCAAATCAGGATGTGTATTCTCTTATCCAACTAAGTTATTTTGGTCATGGGAAGCAGAAAGGCTCAGAAGCATCTCTTCCCATCCCTGGCAGTCATAATATAACAGTAGAGAAGCAAATAAATAACATCTTGCTGCCCTTTTATGACATACAGAATATTTTGCCTTCCTGTGCCTAATGGTGGGGACAGCCTTAGATACCTGTGGCAAACACATTCTGCATAGATGTGAGTATAGTTGTAATAATATCCCTAATATTTATTGTGCTTTTATTAAAAAATGTGCACCATTATTTCACATGCATTTCCAAGTGGGTTGTACAGATGCAAATTGTTATCAGTCAGTAATAAGAAGTAATAGAAAAGAGAAGTTGAACAAAAAAGAAAAAGAAAAACTGTCTTACACAAGACAGGAGATTAGAGAGCAGCAGAACTGGTGACTTGAATGCTTCCTGAAGAAGAGCCAGATTTACTTGTCTTTTAAAAGGACAGCAGAAAAAGAATCTGTGTGCTCTTGTCCTGGAAAATTCTCATAAAACCCAGTTTTGCCACCAAGAACACTCTCCAGGTTTTGGAAGCTAGCCTAGCATTTCAGTAATGTTGCATGTGGGGCAGGGACTCATCTAGATGTCCCAAATGTCACAGGGGTTTTGAGGAGAGCAGGTGGATCCCAAGATGACCAGAAGACAGAATGTTTACAGCTTTGACGATCATAGAATCATAGAGTTGGAAGAGACCTCAAGGGCCATCTAGTCTAACCCCCTGCCATGTGGTAACCCTCCTCAAAGTACCCCCAACAGATGGCCGTCTTCAAACTACCCCCTGCAGGTGGCCATCCTGCCTCTGCTTAAAAAACTCCAAAGAAAGAGACTTCACCCTCTGTGGCAGCATATTCCACTGCTGATCAGCTCTGTCAGGAAGTTCTTCCTAATGTTCAAATGGAATCTCTTTTCCTGTAGTTTGAAACCATTGCCCCGAATCCTAGTCTCTGAAGCCATGGAAAACAAGCCAGCCCCCTCTTCGATATGACATCCTTTCACATATTTAAACATGGTTACCATATCACCTCTCAACCTTCTTTTTTGTAAGACTAAATGTTTCCAGCTCCCTAAGCTGCTCTTCATAAGACATAAGACATTTCTTCCAGACCTTTAACCATCCTGTTTGCACTCCTCTGGACCTGCTCGAGGTTGTTAACATCCTTTTAAAATTGAGCAGTATCAAATCTGTTACATTGCATTGGCATTGAGATCCTATTGAAGAACATTGTACTGGAGGTCCATGTATGTTTCTGTGTCTGGCCGTTTTGAAATGGAGGTGAGTCCTTTGATCACTGGAGGAGCTTAGACAAGGGGAAAGGAATCCCGCATGGATGCACATATGTTTTGTCAGTGTCCAATATGATATTTCTTCTTATGTTTCTAGAGCAGTGTATCAAGATGCAGATGTCTACCTCCTGGATGATCCATTGAGCGCAGTTGATGCAGAAGTTAGCCGACATCTATTTGAGAAGTATGTAACTCTTTCTGTGATTCTGGTTTTTCCCGCCCATCCCCTGTTGTTTCTGTTTTTCGATTTTTGTGGAATATCCTCTGGCCACTAGCATTTCTAAAAAAAAATGCTGTATCAGAACATTTGAGAAGTGGGAAAGATTGTAGATAAAACGTTTGGCCTGCAATGTAGAAATTCGATTGTCTTATATCTCACCTCATAAAAAGCAGGGCAAAGGACTGTGACATTACTTCAGAATCTAAACAGTTAAAAAGAGTTGGATTTATTAGTTCTATCTTTAAAGAAATTCTTAATCTACATACCTATTTATATTTGTGAATTTAGTCAGGCGAGCCCTGTAGAAGTATCATTCATAGATGTGCGATGACACAAGCAAGGGAACTGTCTGCTGCTCAGTTCATTCTTGAATTGGGTGAATCTTTCGTTTGGAGGTTTTTGCCCATTATAAACGGATGTATCAGGTATGACTCTGAATACTTGAAGCATCAAGGTATACCATGGTTTTTTTTTTATGCAAGGTGTGTTTTTAAAATTAACGTTATTGTTTCAGGATAATTGGAATCAAATCTCTGCTGATTTAGTTTTGAGAATAAATTTGCTCTGTGGCACATGCGTAACTGGTGATGCTGCTGTACAAACCGCAGGACCACGCTAGAGTGCAGTGGCCCCATGTGAGGCAGGACGGGTAAGTGGCTTTTTTATACTACAGTGGTCTCCCCTTCCAAGCTTTTCAGTTTTGCCTTTGCCATTAGATAAGGCGGGGTTTGTTTCCAGGATTCCTTTTTCCATACTATGTAGGGCAATGTACGTCTTGCACAGATCATGGCCAAAGAATAGGGCCGAATGCTATTTTTGAGTTACTGACTTTGAAAAGGCAATTGAAAGGCTTAAGGGTCCCTCTTGAATATCGTGCTCTTTTGCAGTTGCATTTGGTGACGCTTTTTTTTTTTTGCTCTTGTTGTACCTGCAAATTGCACGATACAATAAAAAAGCCACTTACATGTTCAGTCCACGTTTAGCTATAAGCTCTAGTTTATGTGTCTTTTCTTGATATGTTATCATCCAGATTCACAGTATGAGTTCTTGGAGGTGTAGCTTCGTTATTCTGTGCAGGTATGTCAGACAAAAAGCAAAGTAAAACAACAACACCCCCAACACTCATCCACGAATGCTCACATCAAAATTCCCTACTTAGTTTTTACAGTGCTGTCACTTTTTTGTCTCTTGTGGCTTTGTTTTGCTTCATGGTATGGGGCACAGTTGGGCTCCTGGCACCACCTTTAAGTTACAGTACCGCTGTGGGGCTTGCATTGGCTTGGGAGACACAGCTTGGGATGGTGCTCTTCTCTTCTGCCCCATGGATTACCTCTTCTATCAGAGTCCTTTGCCTCTTTGAAACTATTGTATGTTCTCCTTGTGAGGTTCGGTTGACAGAAACAATCTCCATGGGTTGTGGCTGACTTATGACCTCAGCCAACAAGAGTGTGGGTGTACATGTTGGATGTTCTTTTGAGGCATGCTTTAGAAATGAGCAGTGGTTAAATGCCTGTACTGCAGGTAAAACTGTGTTCACGACCTGGGGTTCCATCCCAGGTAGCAGGCTGAAGGTTGACTCAGCCTTCCATCCTTCAGAGGTCAGTAAAATGAGTACCCAGCTTGCTGGGGGGGGCAATGTGTAGCCTGCATAGTGTAATTAAAACTGTAAACCACCCAGAGACTACTTGAAGTGCTATGGGGCAGTATATAAGCAGAACACTCTCCTTTA
Source organism: Phrynocephalus forsythii (assembly GCA_029282475.1). NCBI lineage: Eukaryota > Metazoa > Chordata > Lepidosauria > Squamata > Agamidae > Phrynocephalus > Phrynocephalus forsythii. The sequence continues at coordinate 130,518,036 of JAPFRF010000010.1, read as the reverse complement.
TGTTTTGCTTTTGAAAAGTTTGTTCACCCAGCACTGTAAGGCACTACAAGCAGCTCGATCAGCCAGACCTTCCTACAAAGTGGATCAATTTTTGCAAGTTTTGTCTTATAAAGAAGGCACTTTCTGAACAGCAGGGCCTAGTAATTGTTTGAGGAGTTTGAAAATGCTGTGCAATGGGCTGTAACCTTACCTCTGCAAGAATAGTGCACAGAGCTCCTGCGTTTGGAGAACTGCATAGTTTCCCTTCACTTTAATAAGAGAAGCAATTGTGAAAGGAAAGATTTCTTGTTGGCTGGGTGTACACTGAGCGAGATCACTTGTTGAAGACTGGATGTTAAGAACTAAATTCCCAGAATTTTTCAGTAGTAAAGGTGGCAATTCCTGGTCAAAACAGAGCTGTTCAATAAGTTGGTAATAAGATATTTGTGCTGTGTTGTTGGAGTTGTTTACTATTTAAAACATGATACATGAACAAGCACAGTACATGACTAGATGTACTGTGTTCATAATTTAACCTTCAGAGTCCAATTTTCTCATCCCATCTTCTTTTTCACATAGAAAAACACTTTCAATTTCAATGTATTTAAGAGAAGGTTATGAACTCTCCTAAGAGGTCAAGGTAACTTTATCATTGCACTGATTTTAAGTCTGTTTTAAAAAATGTGATACTTCATACACTCAACAATCAAAACCTTTATTGGCATTAAACAAAACATATAAATTCCTGATAATATAAAATAAGCACAACCAAGTTACACCAAGGATCTTCGTAAGGAGCCATCCTTACACATCACAATTTAGCTACACTCTCAGTCAGCTTTTGTTGTTTATCAGCTAACAGTAGTTGGGTTAGGTTTTCAGGGGAACCTGAGAAGTTAGAAATGACAGCATTCAATATTAGTTGGCAGGGCTGGTTGAATTTTCGGCAGAAGAGAAGAATGTGTATAAATCTGGTTCAACTAAACAGTGTTTACACAGTCGATTCTCAAAGGGAATACTGTGAAACCTGGCAGATAGAACCACAGAGAGGAAGGTGTTGAATCTAGCTAACATGAATGCTCTGCCCCATAATGGATTGGTTAAGTTGGAAAAATAGTTAGTGCCTGATACAGAAAGGGGGGAGTTGCCCATATATGCGGGGACTTGCAGGCTACTTTCAGAAGCGTGAGCATGAATGTGCATGTGCGCTTCGCTGATGCTCCTGAGCCCAGTGAGGGGATGTGGCATGGTAGCGGCAGAAAGACGGAAGGACCCATTGGACTTGGAAGGGAAGCAGCAGTGGCAAACGGAAGCTGCAGCGGTTTCTTGACTTCTGGGTTTCCAAGAGGTGCTACCTGCCTTGCCAGTAGGGCCCGAGAGGAAGCCATTCTGCCGTGATGCCTGAGCTTGCCACCAGTTGCTGCTCCTCTTCCCCCGCTTGTGACTCCAGGGCCTTCTGCTCCTCGCGCCAGGTCCCCCAAGCTGGGTTGTTGCCTAGTGCAGCCCACATGATGACGTTTCCCGCACCAGTGCAGCAGCTCAAGGTGGTTGATTCATGGGTGGGGAGGCCGAAGGTGCAAGAAAGTGGGGCGGCAGAAGCAACTTCAAACCCCCCCCCCCTTTGCCTAAGGGAGGGTTCAGCATGGGTCAATGGCTGGGCGTGAGGAGGAGCCAGAGGACAGCCCGTCAGCTCAGTGCTTGTTTGCTCGCTCCCCAAGCAAGCAGCAGGATGGCCGGGGGCCCTGGGCACCCCTATGACTCAAGCTCCTCCTCCCTTCTGCCGTGGTGGTGTCTTCCATGCTGAACATTCCCAGGGTGCTGCTGCCCTTCACCCAGAGCTCCTGGTTCAATTTCACTCTGGAGGCCAGTGAAGGCTGTTATCGCTGGTGAGTGAGTGAGCAAGCACGGAGGGAGGGGAGGGGAGGCGCTTGGTGCAGGTGTGGCACACTGACTACATGTGCGGGGAGCAGCGGGAAAAGCACCCTCCTTTTCCTTTGCCCGCAACGAGTGCCTTCAGAAGGGGAGGCGAGGGTCTTGACTCCCGCTCCAACTCCTCTCCTCAGCCCTCCCCGCCACCCGAGGGGGGCGATTTGGCACCCTAAGATGCTGCGCCCAAGGGCAGATGCCCCTCCCCACCCCTATATACACCACTGCTGCCCGCCCACCTGCTCACTTGCCAGTTTGGCTGCCTGCCCGCTTGCCTACAGTCGGGAGGCTGCCAGGGACCTGCTGGGTGATTTCTGACGGTGCTGCGAGCAACAGGTCGCCTGCGGTCGACATGTTGTGCAGGCCTGTTTTAATAGATCAGTCAACAGAGTTTGAGAGGATGTTTGAAAGTGTAAACAAAGCCAGAATTTAATAGATAGCCAAGTAAGGGTAGTTGGAAAATGAAGATCAAGTTCATTTAATAATGTTGCAAGTCTGATCACATTTGGGACACCTAAGTTCTTCTGTAGAAAGGAGGCAGCGACACAATCTATTTCATAATTAACTGCTGCAATCCATATAGTGGCCCCAAAAAGATGATGATTAATGGTTTTAGCCTGAAAAATCTGGAGTGCTGCAGGAACATATTGATGACTACTGTGGAAATGAAAACAAGCTATTGCAGAGAGCTGGTTCATAGATGAAGAGATTGCCACATTACGGTGGTAGGACCATGTTAATTTATAGTGAAACAATAAGCCTAAATATCTAAAATATTTTTCTTGTTTGATTGGCATTCTGTTAATTTTCCAACTGTTGGGCTACCAGGATTTAGAAAATATCAGAATCTTAGGTTTATCATTATTAATGGTCAAGACATTATTGGAGCAATACCCTGGAAAGGCTGAGAGTAGCTGTAAAAGACCTGTTTTAGTAGTAGATAGGAGAACAGTGTCGCCGGCATACAATAGTAATGGAACAGAAGATTGGTTTATCTTAGGAGCTTGGTGTTTGAATGTGGCAATGTAGTCTGATAGGTCAGACATAAATTTGTTGAAAAGCATGGGGCCAAGGACACAGCCCTCTTTGATACCTTTTAGGATTGGTATCGCTTTAGTCAGAAGACCTTCATTATTAACCCGAATTTGATAGCTATTGTTGGAGTGTAATTTGCATATTAGGAATTAGTAAGCGAGGATCTGCTCATTTATTGGGCAGTTTGTTCCAAAGTAAAGAATAATTGATAAAATCAAATACTCCTCTATGATAAATAAATGCAGCAAATTGCTTACCATGTAAATGGAGATAATATTTCTCAGCTAAAAATGCAAGAGTGAGTGAGTGATCCAGTTTAGAGGATCCTGCTCGAAAGCCTACCTGTTTCTTCCCCGTCTGGTTACAATCATCCATCCACTCCGTGAGACAATTCACAAGATGTTTAGCACACGACTTGCCAAGTATAGATAGTAAATTAATAGGGTGGTAATTGGCTGGAGAATTTGGGTTGCCCTTTTTAATGTCTGGGATTATTATAGATGTTAACCAAGAATTAGGAAGATTACCAAAATGGCCAATTAAGGTCAAAAGCCGAGCCAGGGATTCCACCCACCACCGCGGGTTATTTTTTTATTAGATCAGCTGGGATTCCATCCAGTCCCAGGGCCTTTCCTGATTTTAGGGAGGCAATAAGTTCTGAAATCTCTTGTTCAGAAATTTAGGGCCAGGGAGGGACTGCATAAGGAATTTGGCCAATGGATTCAATTGTCGATGAGTTCGGATTTGTAAATAGATTTCAATAATAATCAGTCCATTCACCAGGAGAAATTGGGGATTGGGCAGCATTAGTTGAGGCAAGAGTTGTAAAAGATGTTAGTGCCCAAAATTCTTTCATGTTTCTAGATCGAGAAGCATGAATCAGCCGAGCCCATTGTTTTAGGACACTTGAATGTCTCTTCGCATCCAAGAGAGACTGACATTTCTTTTTATCCTCTAGACATTCTGCAGTCAATTCAGGTGATTTTAGGGCACATTGGCTGCGAAACATTAGCTGAAGATTTTTTTTACCTGCCACCATTCAGCATCAAACCAATTATGGGGTTATTATGTTTACCACTAGGCCCTTGGGATTTTGAATATTACTTAAAGACTTTATCATTGTTTGGTAGGACTGAATGGCAACAGACGGTAAGTTGGTTTGAGAAATGGTCAATATAAGGTGTCTGGTTTCTGCAGAGTTTATCCATTGGGCATATAGGTCTCTAGATTTATTTGACCAGAGTATTAGTGATACTTAAATTAGATGAAATTGTAAAACAAACCAAAGAAAAAAGAAGGAAAGCAAGCAAGCAAGCCACTGATTCAAATTGTGTTTGTGTGTAAAGATATACATACATGCCACTGTACCTGTCTGTTTACAGAACAGTGCACTATCCAGATGAGAAGGGTTTCCATCGTTAAGTAGATGTTTATTTTGTTGCCAAATTACAGCAGTAGGAGATGTAGATGCAGTGGGGCTTGTGTATGAAAATGGATGGACCTCTGTAATTAAAACACACATTTATGCTATATGTATGTGCACTGAGTGTGCATGCTTGTGCATATGCCTGCATTCCACATGTGTGCGCTATGGCCATCCTGAAGCAGGCAGGCATTAGCCCTGTGGTTTAAGCACAGTCCTGGGCAATTGGACTGTAGACAGTTTGTTTGGAGTCAAGTGCCTCTGCTCTCTCTCTCTTTTAATTTTGGCAGTTGAAGGATTGAACACTAGTATGCACTGCCCATACATAAATGAACTGTCAAAGCCTCTTGTGACTTTCTGTGTTTTTGAACAGCACCACCTGCACTGTGAAAAAGACTTAATTTACACTCCTTTTCTTTGGCTAGCCCTCACTGATATGTAAGAGGCGCTTCTACACTTTTCCATTCTCTTCGCTTGCCCAACTTCACCATGAAAAATGGTGGAATTAATGTTGCTTCTAAGTTCAGAAATAGTTTGAATGTAAATCTTGAAATTCTACGCTTGTGCTGTTGTAAGGAATGTTGGAAACATTAGCATAAAATGTGTCAGTATTCAATCAGTTGGCAATATTCCATCCATGCATGAATATTTTTATAAAGCAAGAATTTCACTTGATTCATTTCTTCTTGCAGGTGTATCTGTCAGGCTTTGCATAAAAAAACCTGTATTTTAGTGACCCACCAGTTGCAGTATCTGCAGGCTGCAAGCCAGATCCTGATTCTAAAGGAGGTAGGTAGAGATAAGATTATCTTTGGACAGGTGACTGAAGTCCAAAGTTTAGATGATGAGAATTTTTGTTAAAAAAAAGAAAAGATTAATAGTGGTAACATCTTTGGAAGCAGGAATAAGTGAAGGGTTCTTAGCTCAAACAAATGCTGGTTTAACGTAGAATGTTGGCTTGTCTCTTCCCAAACAAATCAGGATCTTTAACTGATAGTACATTGTAATCAACCAACTGAGCATTTATCTTAAAGACCCTTACAGATTGTCTGTTCACCAAGACAGAGAAAGTATTCCACAGCTGTTCCCTTTCTTTGTAGTTGCTATAGGAAACGTATCACCCTGTGACAACAGACAGGAAGTCAGTGCCAAGCCTGTACTCTCAAAGCCTCACGGCTGCAATGGAATCTGCAGGAGTTTGTATTGCTTTGCTGCATCCTTCAGAAAACCAGGGTTGCCTCCATGCCACTATGAGAGTTCAGAGTAGGTTTTTGTGACTGTGTGTCATAAATAGGCCATTGGGTTACTTTCTGCATGTCCCTTGAAAAGGGATTTTGGTAAAGAGGCAGTATATACTTTGAAGGCCCCTCACTCTGGATGGTGCTCTTCTCATCCTGTCTGATGCGTGTGCTGTTAGGCCTGGCCAGCTGGCTTGCGCTACAAGTCAGGTGGGATGGCAATGGACCAGAGCTCTTGCTCTCCTTTCTCTTCCTCTCAGCAGTGCTGCGAGGAAACTTGCAAAACTGTGCAGGAGTAACTTGACATGACGCCTGTAGCAACTTCAAAGGCACTCGGTTGGAAGTGCTGTCCGTGAAGTGCTTTTCCTGGCACGTTGCACAATCAGTTACAACAGGAACTGCAAGGCAGAACGTGTGATCAAACTGCACCATTTGCTTTGTCTGGGCATTGCACGTGGCAAGTTACTTTGGTCCAACTTCACGGTACTCAGTGACAGATTGGATTCTTGCCAGTAACTGTCAGTGCCTCAAACCACGCCCAAAGAGATGGAAATCTCTGAATCCTGTCCTTATTATCTGCAAGACTCCCAGGAGCTTACTTGGGATGGAAGAGCTGATGATAGATCGTGATTAATTGGCTGCTTTTTTATGATAGTCATGTTTGTGTTTGCATTAAACAATAGCTGCCTTCCTCATGATGTGCATTATTTTACCATGGTCTTATTCAGCTATAGGTGGTATGGGGTCGTGCACATGGGTCCTCCTGACCCAATATATGTTGGGATCTACCACCTAAGTCCTGATCTTCCTAAGTTGAGCAGAGAATAAAGCAGGATAAAGCACATGCAGGCCCAAGCAAAAGCAAGTAGGAGCCCCCTACAAAGCTTCCTGCTCAACCTGGGCAGATTGGAAGTGTTGGAAACATTTCAGATGTTAGTAGTAATGCTGAAATATGGCTCATACCATCAGTTGATACTAGCGAAAAGTATATTGCACCGTAAACTTTTTTTTGTTTCTGATCCAGCAAAGTGATCTTGTAGTGAAGGCAAGAGGGGAACAATTTTTGGCAACTCCCCTCTTCTCTTGCAGATTCTTAAATGCCCCCCCCAAGCCTCTGGAACAGTTATTTGGCAATTGCAATAGCTGAAGGGAATGTGGGAAATTGATGAAAGTTGAATCATTACCCACCCCCATGCACACCTACAATAATTGTGCCAGTGGGTGAAAAGTCTGAATCATAGGCAATGTGAAATGCCAGAAATGAATATATGTGTAGCCTGCGTAAATAAAGTTTAAACCACTCAGAGAGTGCTTTAAGCGCTATGGGATGGTATATAAACAGGACTCTTTGCTTTTTTTGCTTTATATTTAATCTGAAAGAATTTGTGGTGAAATGGGCCATTCTGTAGATATCTTGTGTGTTTTGTAACTGATGATTTGTTAACCTTTACTTTTAGGGTAGAGAAGTGGGGAAAGGGACTTACTCACATATTCTGAGATCTGGGATAGATTTTGCGTCCCTTCTGAAAAAGCCTGAAGAGGATGATCAATCAGCTCTTCCAGGAAGCCCCAGCCGCCCATTACTTCGCATCCGTACATTTTCTCAGTCCTCTGTGTGGTCATTGGAGTCTTCAGTGCAGTCACAGAAAGATGGGGCTGCTGAACCTCCTTCTTCTGTGAGTAAATAAAATACGGGCAAAACTGTTCATTATTGCCTTTGTTTTTGATTGCCATGGATTATGTCTGCCACAAAAGTTATTTGTGTGTAAAAGCTCTCTCCGTTTCAGTTTCAGTGTGATTCTTAGATAGCCCAGGTGGACTTTTGTCTTGTTGCTTAGTTTATATCAGGCAGAAAGATTTCATATTTCCTTGCTGCACTGAAATGTATGAATACCAACACACATTTTTCTTAAACTCTGCATTTATTTGCACATTTTAGATAATTTATGCACCTTTTTCAGTTATTATTATTATTATTCAGTCTATTATTTCAGTTATGCATGTTTATTCAGTTATTCACATTGCTGAGTGCAGCATTTTATGTGGACTTCGCTTTTTAATGATCTGTAAACTCAGAAATATGTGAATTCTCAAAGGCAAATGCATTTGTTTTTGCAAAGAGTCTCAAGGAACGCGGAAGTGTTGCTTTTGTTAAGGTTTACAAACCTAGCAAAATTCTTCTCCATCTGTAATTTTGTGGCAAAGAGAAGAAACATGAGACAATGTGTAATACTGTTTTAAAGTGTGTCTGGCTTTTTCAGCCCCTTTATTACTGTTCCACAAATCTCATAATTTTCAAACTCATACTTTATCATTAATATTCTGTTATGCTTTTCTCATATATTTTATAGTTGAAACATTGTCTAGTGTAATTTGCAGATCAATCTATTAAGACTTGACTTTGTGACAGGAATAAGAAAGATGCTTTGGCCAAAGAGCTGAATTGATTAAAGATATATGAGGGGCTTCAGAGGGAAGTTGAGTGCCAGCAGTGGTTGGGTCAGATCTGAAAGTGGACAGGGCTACCCCGCCAATAGCATATGCTTAGCAGTCTGATTGCCAAGACACATATAAATGTACACACTTGCTCCCCCATTAAGGAGACACCACACCTCCCCTTCCAGTAGGTAGATGTCACCATGCCTGATGGTACAAGTTGAGAGTTTCTAAAAGCCTTGTGGTGAGGGGGAAGGAGATTTTTCAAGGGGAAATTGAAGTATTAAGATGGCAGCGTCACCTTTTGTCTCTCCATCAATACCCCCTAAAATATGCCCCCTGAAGTTGTGTGTGTGTGTTGTGTCATTACAGTTGTGACTGAGACTCTTTGTGACTCCACGTCCATGGAGTTTTCTTGGCAAGAATACTGGAGTGGTTTCCCAGTTCCTACTCCAGGCACCTACAGCACCTGCTGTTCCCTGGTGGTCTCCCATCCAAGTACTAACCAGGGCCGACCCTGCTTAGCTTCTGAGATCAGGCGAGATCAGATGTGCTTAGGGCATCTAGGCCTTTTAAAAAGCTGTAGTGACATCCATGGAGCATAGTGATGATGGCCAAAATGGGGATCACATCCATAATGGTGACCAGTGATTGAGGATAAGAGATGTTCAGATCCAGAAGGAAAGAAGGTACGAAGTGGAAATAGGAGATTGCTGGTGGGTTGAAGGAGGGACCCTTTGGGCCTTGTCCACAGTGTTGACTATACCCGATTTACAGTACAAAACTGAAAGTAAGGGCCAGAAAAGAACTTGTAATCATGTTGTGTAGAAAAAGTATTCATTATATATTCAATAGAAACATTGTAAGACAGGGCACATTAGAGATTCACGCTTCAGTGGGGCTTTACAGCTTGTTTGGAAGAAACATAGTATGTACAAAACTGTGGTCAATACCCTATTGCCAATGTATGGTTGTATAAAGAAAATGCCATATGTCTTGGCAGCTAATCAAGCCTTAGTTGAATTCTGGGTATTGATCTGCTCACCCGATAGGGTACACATCTAGAAATGCAACAAGGACCTGGTTGTTTAGAACTACTTTCCCTGGCTACTAATAACTACAATCCGTCCCCACTTGCTTTTAACTTACTCTCAATCTTTGACTTTATGGGTGATGGTAATGATTTAATTATGTTTTAGTATGTGCTCTTAAGTCGTATTATTTTCACTTTGCTATATTTTTATTATACAGCATATTATGTTGGGTGTTTTATGTTGAATTGTTGTAAACCATCCAGAGTGGCCTTTTTGCCAGATAGGCAGTATATAAATCAATCAATCAAACAAACAAACAAATAATAAGCAACAATTTGTTACCAAAATGTACATGGTTCCCCTCATGCAAGTGTAGCTCTGCAGTAGGATCCTGATCCACATTTTCAACACAAAAATAACAAGTGTCTGCAAATGTATACATGGCAAAACAGACTTAAATACACAGAAAAACTAGTACAGAAACCAGTGTGAATTTCTATATCAAGAACACATCCTCAGCTCACAGCCTGTTATGACCATTGCATGGGATAAGAATGGAGGTGGAATTCAGCGAAATCTAGATGGAGGATTTCACATCTCGGAAAGAAAGTGTGATAATACTTCATTTGCATAGTTATTATAAAATTCAGTTGTTGAATTATAATCTACTCCCAACTTTAGGGGCAGTTTCTATGTTTGTGTTTTAATATGCAAATTCATTTAAATGTAATTAGTGAATTATTTAAAATGTTTGTATTGCCATGTTAAAGCTTAACCACACTTAAGTCTTAAGCATATCTCAGAGTTATTCTCTCTGTATTTAATATGTTTTATGTCACTTTGTTGTTTTTTAAAATTTTGTATCAGAGTTCTTTGATGGATTTGTCCAATTCTTTAAAAATTATAGAGGCTCTAGGCTAAATCTTCTGCAGAGCTCCAGAGAGTAAGTCTCATCGAAATCAGTAGGAACTACTTTTGAGTGGAAATTGCAATATTAAATACCTTCTATAGAAACCTGTTACAGTTTTTCCCCTGGAGATTAGTTGTGACAGTGTTTTATCTTAATTTTCTTATGTGTTTAATGCACTGCAGATGGAGCCTGTCCTAACTGCGTTGCCAGAAGAGAGCCGTTCAGCGGGAAAAATCGGCTTTAGTGTTTATAAGAAGTATTTTGCTGCTGGGGCAAATTATTTTGTCATTTTTATACTTTTTTCCCTCAATGTTTTGGCACAGGTAAGGTATTTGGCACCACAAATGAAAACATTATTGATGAATTGTGCTTAGAGCACTTCAGCATATGCGATTTCCTACTGTGTGTATGTGTGTGATGTGAAACTGCATAGCATTTTCAAATGTATTAGTGATTTCCCCTCCCTTTGATTTGCAAGTGAGCTCTTTAATTCAGCTAGAAGCCTATTTAGTCTTATTAAATTAAATAGGACTTAATTCAATCAAATTTCATAGTCTTACTCATTTGGAATTCATCTTACACAGTGCCATACAATAAACTTCTCTATTATCTCACTCCAAAATTTTGTTTATTTTATAGTAATGTTCTTTCTATTCATGTCCTAGCTGCAAAACATCTTGGTACTGGGGCAGTATTAGTAAGGGTTGATGAAGAAGGGTTGACCAAGATGGAAGCATGAAGAGCCTGCACTTAGTTGGAAAGCTAGATTGCTGCTTCCTGCCTTTTCAAGCTGGACTGTCCTATCACTGGCCACCAGGTCATCAGTTGTCATATACAGTGGTACCTCTCAAAAAAAAATTAAGTTGTTGTACTGGTCAATTTGTTTTAAGAAAATTTTATCTTACAAAACACGGTTTCCCATAGGAATGCATTGAAAATGGATTAATCTGTTCTGAAGGCTATGGGGTCACTTCGTTTTATGAAATTTTTGTCTTACAAAATGCAGTTTCCCATAGGAATGCATTGGGAATGGATTAATCCATTTTGGAGTCTAGAATAAAGACAAAAATAACCAGTTAGTTCCCCTGGGTACATGCAGAACAGTTTTTCGTCTTTTGAAGCATCCCATAGGGATTTTTTGGTCATGCGAAGAATGCCTATTCCCGATTTTCTTCTTCTTCCTACGAGTTCTTTGTCTTGCAAGGCATTTGCCTTAAGAAGTACCACTATATTTGTACCCGATGCTGAGCACAAGGGACATAGTGAAAATTCCATGAGCAGTCCTGCTGCTCAATATTCTTCCTCTCGGAGTTGAAAGAGATGGTCTTAGATTTGTGGTTGAAATTCCCCCGATTGGTTGTTCTGAATGACCTCGACATTTGCCTCAGGATATCTTCTGGCTCAGGACATCATGGCTGCCATGACAAGGATGACATTGTCCCAGTTTGTCAACCCAGCACATGTGCCATGTTCACATTCTTTTTTTCAGTCATTGCTCTTCCCATAAAATTAGTGATCTGGGGTGGGGAAGTTTTGTTTGGTTCCACTGTCTGGGTGAGTTGTAGGCTCATCTTGATTGGTTTCTTCACAAAATTAGCCAGTGAATAAGGAAGCAAGCAAGCAAGGAAGGAAGGTCTTTCCTAAGAGATAAATAAAATCTGAGGCATTCCATAGTGCCCTTGGGGAATTTCTAGTAGTTATGGGAAGTATTTCTGTTGAAGCCTGTAATTTTAGTTATTAACAAGGACATTTGAATTGTTGCCACAACATAATCAATGTTAAGTTTTCTCTCCGTCTGTGTAGTACTGAATCATTCCTAATCCCTTAGTTAACTGTTTGATTCATGGCAGAGGTTATGGCGTAGGGGGCACTGAGCCAAAACTCTGTGAGAATTTGACTATTAGGGAAGAATACAGTACTGTACTTAACATCACATCCTCAAGCGTATATTTCCCATGATCCAGCTTAGCCACCAGGGTGCTGTTGAGGGCCTCTCAGTAGCATTCTATGGTTTGTTTGCTGCTTCAAAGGTAATATTTTTTCTCACCGAAAAAGTAAATTGGATGACGTGAATTCTACATTGCAGTCAAGGAGGATGGTCGTACTAGGGAGTTGGAGGTGATGCCACTTTGCCCTGGCCACTTTGAAAGAAGTGATGAAATGATTCTGAGGCTTTAGAACAGGGGTCCTCAACCTAAGGTCTGGGGGGGGGGCGGATGCGGCCCCCAGGATCCTGAATCTGGCCCCCGGGACCAATGGCAGACCCCCACCTACCCCCTGCTTTGTGAGCAAGCCAGCCTCCACAGCTTCTATTGATGAGGCAGTTCAAAGCGGTGGGTTATGTTGCTTCCCCCACTCCCCCCACCTACCTCCCAGATGATTGGCACACTGGCTAGTGGGGCAGTTCAGAGTGGGAGGGCTGCGGCAACATCTCCCACTCCCTCCATGTTCCCGAGGCCCCGCCCCTGCTCCTCCTCCATCCGCCCACCTGCCTTCCTTGTGTGGCTGCCACCTGTGTTATTGAGGTTGTGAGGAAGGAAGGGGGCAGGTGGAGGCAGCGCCAGCCAGCCTTCTGAGCTGGAGCAGCCACGGCAGTGGACTGATGGAGGGATGGACTCAGGTGACCAAGGGGGAAACGGAGCTACTTCCTGCCCACCCAGCCCATTCCAAGCTGCTGCCTTGCTCAGTGGAGTGAGGGAGGGGAGGAGGGAGCCCAGCCATGGCCAGAGGCTGAGACTGCCGCCACCACCACTGGGTTAGAGACCAGTGAGGAGAAGGTGGCGGAGAAAGGAGAGAAAGGAAGGGAAGGCCAATGGTGGCCCGGGCCTGGTTCCTTGGAGGCTGGCGGGGCTGCATTTATCCCTGGATGGTGATGGGTGGGCTGGCAAGCCAACAGAGCACCGCAGCTTGCCTGGGCTCGGCCAGTGAGCAGGCTGTGGGTGGCTTTGGGCAGGCCTTCTTGCCTCCCCTCCCTCCTTCCTAGCCCTTGCCCCCTCCCTCTCTCACTTGCAGCACACCCAGTTAGGCCGGGCTGGGCCAGGCCAAGAGAGGAGGCAGCTTTCTCTCCAGACCACAGCAAGGGCGTGATGGTCAGGGCACACGGCTGGATCTGCATGCAGTGAAAGAAGGAAGGAGAGCCGCTCCAGCCACTGCCACTGTAGGAGGAGGAGGAAGAAGAAGAGGCGCAGCAGAGGGATCCCAGCGGCGGCACCTCAGGGCGGAGATCTGGAGCAGGAGGCATTGCTAGGGCCCCAGAGATGCACTGATCATGGGCCGATCGTGGGGGGGGCTCCGCCCACTTGCTCCCTCTCTCCCCCCTTTTTTTCCATGTTGGCCTTTTTTTTTTGGACTGTAGTCTGGCCCCCAGTGGTGTCTGGGGGTGGGTGGACCGGCCTGCTGTTTGAAAACTTTGAGGACCCCTGCTTTAGAAAGTCTCCCTGGATCATCAGGGTTACAAAAGCTAGGATTTTAATGTCATAATTGGCCAGTTATAAATGCCTCCTATTTGGGCAGGCTATTTGAGAGGCTAGAGGCTCTGTTCCCCAGTATTCTATCATCTGATGCTGATGACGGGGCTCCCATTTTTGTCCTCTGACATCCTGTGTGTACTGTGAGATGATGTGCAGAAATACGTCTTCATCCTGTGGAAACAGGGCAGTGGCTGCCAAGTGGAGAACTTTCTAAGTGACAGTATCCCGTCTGTGACGTCGCCTCCACACAGACAACCAGCCTGTTGTAGATACACAGAGAACCAATCTCTTATATTTTGGTGCCAAACACTGCTGTTCTTAGCCACCCAACTTTTAAAATGTGTTTTCGTTTGACATGTAATTTCATCATGTTTTCTCTGTATTTTGTCTTCCTTTGGCAAACTGCCTTGCAAGCACTGCTGAAGGGCAGTACAGAGATAAATATACAAATGTGTGTTTTGCATAAGGATTTGTCCAGACCCTGTAGCAATACACTAGATTTCCTTGAATTAACAAGCAAGTCATTGCTCACTGGCTTATTGCATCCCAAGTGTGGATATTCAAGAGCTACTGTGTGGTGGGTGACCATGAATGATCCCATTGCCTGTATGTCTATAGAAGGAGCCGAGAGGCTGTTCTAGACTGGCCCATCCGTAGGGACTATGATCTGACTGCACTTAAATGTTAATGATTTATGGCCTTAAAAGAAAGCATTATTAAAGCATCCATGGTTGATTGCCTAGTGGTGACTCATGTTGCCACGGACAGAGGCTGCTTAGAACTCTGATGTGTTTATGGGAGAAAGCAAGAGCATCTGCACAGTTTGATTGAAATGATGCTAGAGAAGTAGAAGAGGAATGGTTTTCATCCTCCTCCTCTTCTTCCTCCTCTTCCTTTTAAGTCATTGTCACTGAAAAAATACTTGCATTTGGCACCTTTTTAGGTTTAGTGTATATCCTTCTTGCAACTAATGATACAAACCTTTTAGATATTGCTCTTCAGCTCTGCATGCCTTGGAGCATATGGGTCGAAGTATCACTCTGCTGTCTAATTCTGGGAGATTTAGCTCATTGTATCTGGAAAATGCTAGGTTGGATAAAGTAGGCCAGGATGATTTACAGCAATGGAAATGTACAATTTTAAAAAAAGACCAAATAAAACTGATTTTTGTTTGTTTGCTTTTGTTCAAGGTTGCGTATGTGCTTCAGGACTGGTGGCTCTCTCATTGGTAGGTCAAGTTTTTGTGTAAAAAAGATTTGCTTGACTAGCTGGGCATTGGAGCACTCTTGAGCAGAGAAAGCAGAAATACGGATCACTAAAAGAATCACTTTTCAAATGCCAGAATCAAGTCATGTTTTTACAAGTATGGGGGACTCGAAATCTACAGTTAGCAATTTGCAGGCACCTTTTAGAAGCTCCATTCATGCCATCCAGGCATACCATGATTTTCTTCATGGCCTTACATTATTTAATAGTCTAGCCCTAGTTGAAACATTTTACCTTCTGAAACAGTCCCCTTTCCCTTTAATCACTGAAGGTCCATCTTTTTTTAAGGTAGAAAAGTAAAGCAGTTTCCACAGGTGAAGATCTGAGTTTCACTACTTTTTCCATTTTATGTCAATTTATAGCTTTGGAAATGAGTAGTCACCAGCTCAATGAACCTCCCGCATACATTTGCTAAGCGCCCACAATGTAGAAGTACAATGCTCAACTTACTCCTGCTAATTGTGACTAATTGATGAAGTATTGGTGTGTATCACAGTGACATGCATGGTCACATGTCTCGTTAGAGAACAGAAGATGTGTCCCAACAGCTTGCCAATTAGCTTTTTTGGTTACAGTAAGTTCCACGAACCTTATTTGAGCGTCAGTAGGATCCCAGCCTTTGGATGAAAACTGATGAGGGAAACTCATTGTACTCACTGACATTTTACCAAGATGATTTATGATTCTTTTTAAACATAGGTAATATGTTAATACTGTATCTCTATAATGCTTTACATTGCAGTGCTATATGACCATATAGTCAGGTTTTAAGAAATAATTTTTAAAAGCATTTCAGTAAGTAACCTTGCTGAAATAAACTAATTTGTTAAACATAAGCCTATGTGTATTTGCAGCATTTTAACACTTTTTAACACCGCTGAACCTCCATTAAAGTGGTATTTCACTGTTTTTAGAGGATTTGTGTTAGCATGATGTGCTTGCATCATCATCATCATCATCATCATCATCATCATCATCATCATCATCATCATCATCATCATCATAGTATTGATCCTATATTTAAAAAAACCCTACATTTATGTATTTCTAAGCAGTTTTGAATAATTTTTTTTATTCTTGGTGTTATTTATACAGGGCAAATGAACAAGCAAAGCTGAATGTTACCATAGATGGAAATGGTGGGAAAAATGAGACAAAATCTCTTGATCTTGAGTGGTATTTGGGAATGTATGCAGGTAAAAGCCTTTAAAATACTAATTCTGTGGTTTCCAAGTTGCTCAGTAAATAACAGGGAAAAGGATTTAGTTTTCCTACAATTATTTGATTGCCAACCTGAAAGACTCTGCCTTGCCTTCCAGCTAGACTCTCTCTCTTCCTCAGCTATTGTTCCAAAATGTTGTTACAGGCGTATTTTCTATCCATTAGTATGGATGGACTGGAGATTCTGAACCCAATTTTGCTTTGCTTTATTTAAAAGAAAAGAAAGTGGGGGAACCCCTTAATGACAGCACAACAGGAAGGCATTTTGCCTTGAGCAGTGTAGGACATTAGTAAATAACAAGTAAATAACCTCAGAATTGCACAGTATCCAAAATTTAACATTTGTGTCAATATGTATTTTAATGGCTTGGGAAAGCACTGTGGAAAAATGGCATGTTTGATGATGAAGCTGGACCACAGGGAAGGTTCTTGAACTACTGTATATTAAACATTTTTAAGAGACCAGGAGCTGAATATTCTCCTACCTGTTATCCTTCCCTGCCACTCTTTAATAGTGGTAAGCATTGTGTGAGCACTGAAGAAAAGGCAGCCAAGATTACTCAATTTGTCTTAATTGGAAGAGCCATCCCTGAAGGAGGTGAAAGGGATGGCTTGTAGGAACAGAACCTTTTCGGCAGTTGCCCCCAGATTATGAAATGCCCTCCCAAGCGAGACCCACCTGGCGCCAACACTTATGTCATTCCGGCACCAGGTAAAAACATTCCTGTTCAAGAAGTCTTTTTAACTGATTATTGTGTGTCCTGATGGCGATTTTAGTGCAGTGTTTTAATATATTGTATTTATTGTATTTAAATGTTTTATTGTTTTAATTTTATTGCAATTTGATGTTTTGTCTAAATTGTTAACTTTGATTGTGAGCCGCCCAGAGACCTTTGGGTAGTGGGCGGCATACAAGC
Source organism: Phrynocephalus forsythii (assembly GCA_029282475.1). Lineage (NCBI taxonomy): Eukaryota > Metazoa > Chordata > Lepidosauria > Squamata > Agamidae > Phrynocephalus > Phrynocephalus forsythii. Next base: position 130,501,181 of record JAPFRF010000010.1, on the reverse strand, counting down.
TATAAATAAATAAATAAATAAATAAATAAATAAATAAATAAATAAATAAATAAATGACAACAATTCCTGTGGGGGTTATGCGGGGGCTCTTTTGGGGTTCAAGCTTATTTTTCAAGTAATTTTGTATTCCCAGTTTCTAAAAGGCCTATCAAATTACTTTAATCAGTGCTTTTCAGAAATGTTGGCCTCCAGAGACTCTATCTGATAAGGGTACCATTGGGTATCTAGTAGAAAATCTGGGGCCATGTTGAACCTTGTTCATTGTCAACAGGAATGTGAAGCCAATTGTAATGGTGGTCTGTGGATGCATACCTGTATTATTAGCAAGCCTTCCAAATGGATAGAGCAAAATAGCTTTGTAACTCAGATGTTTGAGTGTTGGGGTGTGTACATGCAGTTTCCTTGAGGTAAACCGTGCAGGTGAAGACGCTTAAGAAACATCCTTGCTCGCAGGAACCCAAGCCAAACCAGAAAGCCCTGCAGCTGTCAATGTTCTAAAGAGTTTAAGTTCAATGTACTTATTTTAGTTTCACGTCTGTGTTTGTTAATGGCCGTTGTGCACATTCATTTTGTTTATTTTATTTATTTATAGAACTTATATGCCACCCACTACCCAAAGGTCTTTGGGAGGCTTACAATTAAAATGAACAGTTAAAACAATTAAAGCATTAAAATGTCAATGAACAATTACAAACAAGAAAAAGTTAAATAAAAAACACCAAAATTGCAATCAGGACCCATAATATGTGTTATTTTTGTGCAGAATAAAGAGTGACAGGTCATATCTTAGTGAAGAACAATGCAGTTTTCAGGGAAGTTTTTCATTCCTGATGGCTGTCACCGAGAACCCTTTAGTTTAAAAGTATGAACGATGCACGAATTCCATCCAAAATGGATATGTCTTCTTATTGTTTGAAATTCTTGTTAAATCACTATGTTGCAATTCATTCTATTTCATTTTTTTGCAGGGGTCACTCTTGGTACTATACTGTTCAGCATACTGAGGAGTCTGCTGATGTTTCAGGTGTTGGTTAATGCTGCCCAGAATTTACATAACAACATGTTTCAGTCAATTTTGAAAGCCCCAGTGCTGTTTTTTGATACAAATCCTATCGGTAAGTTGCATCTACCTTAAATGACTGTCATATATAATCTTTTGTATATCCATTTAGGCTTTTTCTTCCTTACAATTCTTCAGATATTTTAATAAGTGTGATTCCCTGCAGAAAATTTTCAGTGCCTGATTAATGCTGCTAACTTAAGATTCCTGAAATGTTTTGCACCATTTAGTTCACTCCTAATGAAGTGTATCTATCTAATCTAGCAAGCTTGTTGTGCTAATTCTGATTGATTTGTTGTCATGGCCTTCAATATGTATAGAGGTAAAAAGCATGTTTTTTATTTTATTAAATGGCTCCAAAATAGCCAGCATAATGCTCAGCCTGGTTTTGAGCATACAGCTGAAACTCAAAAAATTAGAATATCATGCAAATGTTCATTTATTTCAGTAAGTCTGCTCTGAGATTGTGAATTTGGGGTTTTCATAAGCTATATACCATAATCATCACAATTATACCAAAGTGAGGCTTGACACTTTGCATGTAATGAGTCTCTCTCATATATTAGTTTCACCTTTTGAGTTGACTTACTGAAATAAATGAAGATTTGAATGATATTCTAATTTTTGGAGTTTCACCTGTATGTATCTCAGCAATCCTGCACTTTCCCCCCTTAGAGTAAGTTCCACTGAATTCAGTGGAGCTTACTTACAAGTACATTTGCATATGATTCAATGTAAACATGTGAATATTCACAACGTAGAAGAACAATCACGATTGTCAAGTTTTTGCTCATACTAGCCTTCTTAGGGTTCCAAAGTTAAGCTTGGTCAGAGCCGATTAGTGCTTGGATAGGAGCATGTCAGTGATTGTTGTTGTTGCTCAGTCGTTCAGTCGTGTCCGACTCTTCGTAACCCCATGGACCAGAGCACGCCAGGCCCTTCTGTCTTCCACTGCCTCCTGGAGTTTGGTCAAATCCATGTTGGTTGCATTGATGACACCGTCCAACCATCTCATTCTCTGTCATCCTCTTTTCCTTTTGCCTTCAATCTTTCCCAACATCAGGGACTTTTCCAAGGACTCCTCTCTCCACATGAGGTGGCCAAAGTACTGGAGTCTTAGCTTCAAAATCTGTCCTTCCAATGAACATGCAGGGTTGATTTCTTTCAGGATGGATAGGTTTGATCTCCTTGCAGTCCAGGGGACTCTCAAGACTCTCCTCTAGCACCACAGCTCAAAAGTGTCAATTCTGCGGCGATCAGACTTCTTTATAGTCCAGCTCTCACTTCCATACATCACTACTGGAAAAACCATAGCTTTGACTATTCGGACCATTGTCGGCAAAATGATATTTCTGCTCTTTAAGATGATTAATACCCCCTCTGAGTGGGACTGGAGAAGAAACTTTGCTGAAACCCCAGAGAGTAGCTGTCAGTCAGAGTTGACAAATCTGAGCTAGGTGGATTTTGACTCAGAATAAAGCACCTCCCTATTTTCCATCAAGACAATCAGGTGAGAGTTACATACATCTGTCCAGTTTACATTGCTCCAGTGGTGGAGATGAGTGAGGGTGTAATAGAAAATATTCTTTGGATGTTGCACATAGCAAGCACCTAGGCCAGTGTTGGCAAACCTGTGGCACGGGTGCCAAAGGTGACACTTGGAGCCCTTTCTGTGGGCACCCGACATCGCCCCTTCACAGCCACCTGGATTCAGGTTAAGTTGCTGTATTGGCACTTTGTGAAAAAATTAGTGGGTTCTGAATCGCAGCTTGGGCATTTGGTCTGTAAAAGGTTCGCCATCACTGACCTAGGCCTAAGAAACATGCGGTACTTGAACTTGCAAAATGTTAATGATTTTCTTGTTAACACAATAGATTTTTTTTAAAAAGGCCTGCTCTGCTTGTCAGCAGATTTAAGGGGCAGCAGACAAATATAATAATAATAATATATACTTGTGCCCGACACAAAACAGTGCAGCAGTAACGTAGATAAAATGTTAGTATTGATATAAAGGGTTTGCAGAGTTAGTCTATCAGAAAGACAATGACAATGAATAGAGTAAAAACTCATATATTCATATATACATCCAAATATACACAGCATAACAACCAAGCATTATATACAATATAGCAAACAGACAAACAGAGTATGGGGTGAACTGTTCTCACCATAACAGTCCCCAGTTACAAATGTTAAGCTAGTGCCTTTTATACTTATTCAGCACTCATAAGATCTGATGCAATCACTAATTAACAATCTGATGCAATCTGATCTATCCATTACAAACCATGATGTTACAATCAGTTCGACCTGCACTTCACCACTTAACATGCCTGTGATTACTAGTCTCTAACACTTGTGGATTAACATCATGACACTGCAGAATCTAACTGCCTCCATTTTACAATTCACTTTACACATTCTGTTAAATATACATAACATATGTTTTGTCAACTTTTACATATGTTGACACCCCTCCTATATTTAACAGATTTCAACTCCTAGCCTTTTCTTAAAACATACATGTTTATCTTTACACAAAGGCTTTGTAAATGTCAGCATAATTATCAACACTTGTACAATATTCCAATACAATCAAATGTTGTTCTATGCAGTCTTTCACATTCTGGTAACGGATCCCAATGTGCTTGCTTCTGGATCCGACCTTCTGATTCTGTGTTAATTGGATACACGAAAAAAAATCATTATATACTTTGACTGGTAGTTTTACATTCACATTCACATCCTTTAACAACTGTACTACCCAGGTCAACTCACAACACAAATCACTCACAGCCCCATACTCAGCTTCTGTAGAAGAACACGAAATGTACCTTTGTCTTCGGGCTTTCCAGACAATTAGTGAGTTACCTAAAAATATGGCATATCCAGACATTGACCTCCTTTCTGGACTTGAACCCCATTCTGCATCTACATAGCTAATCAAATCAAGATTATCACATATGGATACTTTCAACTTTTCATGCATTGTTCCTTTAAGATATTTTAAAACATGCTTTATACCTTTCCAATGCTTCATCAACAAATACTATCATTATCAAAAACCTTTTGTATACAATCAACCTATTTCACTTGCAAAATGTCCTTTGCTCTTTGGCGCCATCTACTGGTGCATCCACTTGCCATTCCTTCAGAGACATATGCTCTTTGTCCATGGCCCATCATCCACTGCTTCCTTTCTTCTCCAGGCATCAGCAGCACATCTTCAAAATTCTGTGGCTCATGGAATACATAATTCACTACAAACCTTTCAGGTGGCACACCTTTATTAGATCTTGTAGATTTTCTGATCAACACTGGCTCTTCATCTTCCACCTTTTCATCATGAAATGATGTAGACTCCCCTCCATCACTGGCAATCTCATCTTTCACTTTTCCATCATGTAATGCTGTAGACTCCCCTTCATCACTGGCAATCTCTTCTTTCACTTTTCCATCATGTAATGCTGTAAACTCCCCTCCATCACTGGCAACCTTCTTAACCTCAGTGTGGGGACAAATACTTGGCAAAAATACTTCATTATTAGCATGTTTAGCTTCCCAATTACTCTGTTCACAAAATTTTGCTGACCTGCTTATATAAACTTTTCCATGACTGTCACAAAAACGCCAGGATTTAGCTGCAGGCTGAACACCAATAAACATAAGCTTTCTTGACTTTGGACTATTTTTGTGTCTATACCTCTTTGGAATTAATACCCAGGCTTCAGAGCCAAATAAATGGAGATATTTGATTGTAGCTTTCTTACCATACATTAGAGCAGTGTTTTTCAACCACTGTTCCGCGGCACACTAGTGTGCCGTGAGATGTTGCCTGGTGTGCCGTTGGAAAAATTGAAAAATTCGAAAGATTTTTTTAAAAAAAATGTCGAATTTTCGCCCACTAGGCGGGCGCTGGACTGTGTCCTGGGTATGAAGGAGTGGGGTTTTTGACCCCACCCTCGGCCAGCAGGGGCGTCAATTGGCGCTCCTCAGGGGGACACCCTCCACTTTTCTGATGTCCGGGCTGTGATTGGTCAAGACCCCAGCCTGGACCTATCACAGAGGACATCATCTTCCGACTTCCTTCCCGCCCGAGCACAGTGTGCGCAGCAGCGGAGAGAAGAAGACGTCGTGACTCGAGTCACCAAAAGGAACCGATGCAGGAGGAGACGGACGGAGACCAGGACTCTAATGGTGGTGTGCCTCGTGATTTTTTTCATGAAACAAGTGTGCCTTTGCCCAAAAAAGGTTGAAAAACACTGCATTAGAGTATATGGAACTTCATTCACAGCTGAACTCCACACTCTATTAGACACATAATTTGCATATTTCATTGCCTCAGCCCAGTAACCTTTGGGAAGTTTTGCATCTGCCAACATTGCATTCATGATATTTTGAAGAATCCCATTCTTCCTCTCAGCTAATTCATGCTCAGCAGAAGCAGAAGGGTTTATCAATCTATGTTTCACCCCTTTCTTTTCTAAATATTCAACAAACTGCTTTGCTAAAAATTCACCACCTCTGTCACTTTGTACAGCTAAAATTTTCTGCCTGTACTGTCTTTCTGCCATCACAAACCATTTCTTAAATACAGCACTCACTTCACTTTTGTGCTTTATTATGTATACCCAAGAATAATGTGAATAATCATCTGTTATCACAAAACAAAACCTGGCACCACCAAATGAATTAGCCATGGGTCCAATCACATCAATATGTACCAGCTGTAGTGGTTGATGTGACTTTCTTAAACTCTTTTTTGATATGGGGGCAGACTTCACCTTTGTGCCTTTACAAACATGGCAATCTAAAAAATTTTTACAGTTTTGCATTGACCCATGTTCCACATGTTGCAAAGTTTTCCTAATGTTTTCAAAACTTAGGTGCCCTAATCTTCTATGCATCAAATGTATGCATTTGTCATGTAGAGGCTTATTTTCAACCATGTTCAAAACTTTCTCAGAAGTACTTATCATAAACAAACTGTTTTGGAGCTTCCCAGTTGCTATTGTTTTCCCATTCTTTACAATCTTGCAACTACTCTCACTAAACTGTACATGAAAACCTTGTTTTACAAGCATAGGCACACTTAATAAATTATTCTTTAAAGACGGTATATACAGAACTTTATCTAATACACATTTGAGAGGTTTGAAAAATATATTACCTTCACCACAGACTTTTGCCTGAGTCCCGTCTGCCAAGGTTACATTTCTACAATTAAACAAAGTTAGTTTCTCAAACAAACATTTCTTGTTTACACAATGAATACTGGCTCCTGAATCTACAATAAATAATTCCTGTCTTGAGCCCTTTTGTTCATTATCATTAATTACAGACAGCTGTTGACCTTCACTCTTCCAGCTTGTGCCGGCAACTCTTTTCTTTTGCCTTTGCCGCTTGTTTACCTTATCACAGTAACGAAAAACATGTTGGTTACTCCCACAGTTATAGCATCTTCTAATTACTTGTATTGTTTCTTCAGACACTTGAGCAGGCTTTTTATTAACTTTAGAATCATTCCTTCTTGATTCTTCCTGCTGGAGTCTTGACTGTATATATGATATAGACAATTCATCACTCTTCATAGCTTCTAATCCCATTACTAAATTATCATATGACTCATCCAAGCTTGACAATATAACTAGACATTTATACTCCTCTTCATGATTTATGCCCACCTCAGACAATTGCTGAAATATACTTTCCTTATATAATCAGAAATAGTTTCACCTGGGCTCTGCCTTAACCTGAACAGTTTTTTCATTAGAGATACTTTACTCCCAGCTGTGTCTCTGATATGAGCTGCTCTGAGAAACGACCAAGCCTCATGAGCTGTTTTTGCTTCCTTCACATAAACGAACTGCGTTTCTTCCAAGGATAACATTATAATTGCCAAGGCTTTTCCATCCTTCTTCAAATCTTCCTCATCAGCTTCCTCATCAAGCTGTTTATCTACATACTGATATAGCTCATGGAAGATCAAGAAATGCTTCATTTGCAGACACCAATTCAGGTAATTATTGTCAGAGAGCTTTACAAGAGGCATTAAATTTAAATTTATACTTGCCATTCTCGCTGATATGTGCCGGCTCCTTATCTGCCGTTATCTGCAACACTTTTTTCAGCTTTTTCCGGCAAATATTTCCTCAGCCTCCACAGCTTCCAGTCTAAATCACACTCTGATTTTGCTTGGCTTGTCCTTATCAGCTGCTTTTCTCCTCCGCTCTCATTCCAAGCCTCTGAGAGAAATTCTTTGCAGCTCTGCTTTGTCTCCGTTCCAACTCCAACCTGTTTCCTCTGCAAAAACACAACTTTACACAACTCACACTTTATCTATACAGGTACAACAAAACCCATCAGGCTGCTGAACCAGCTGGGCCCATAACCCTGTCAGCAGATTTAAGGGGCAGCAGACAAATATAATAATAATAATATATACTTGTGCCTGACACAAAACAGTGCAGCAGTAACGTAGATAAAATGTTAGTATTGATATAAAGGGTTTGCAGAGTTAGTCTATCAGAAAGACAATGACAATGAATAGAGTAAAAACTCATATATTCATATATACATCCAAATATACACAGCATAACAACCAAGCATTATATACAATATAGCAAACAGACAAACAGAGTATGGGGTGAACTGTTCTCACCATAACAGTCCCCAGTTACAAATGTTAAGCTAGTGCCTTTTATACTTATTCAGCACTCATAAGATCTGATGCAATCACTAATTAACAATCTGATGCAATCTGATCTATCCATTACAAACCATGATGTTACAATCAGTTCGACCTGCACTTCACCACTTAACATGCCTGTGATTACTAGTCTCTAACACTTGTGGATTAACATCATGACACTGCAGAATCTAACTGCCTCCATTTTACAATTCACTTTACACATTCTGTTAAATATACATAACATATGTTTTGTCAACTTTTACATATGTTGACACTGCTTTCATGCTTGGAGAATGGGGTGAGATTTAATGTAATGTTAGTGTAATAGATATAGGGAACTGAATTTAAATTTGGCATAACTCGGGTTTTTTGAGGGGTTGTTTGTTTTTGGAGAGATACTCAGTACAATATCTTTTTGTGTGTGATCTCTTATGCTCTAAGTGAGATACCTGAAACAATTTTATTAGGCCTTAGAGCAAAGTAAACTTGAAATGAACTAATTGTGGTTTACTAACAATAGTGTGAACTTAAGCACAACACCTCATTTCAATAATGGTGTAGGGGAGTTCTAAGAAACAACGTGATGATAGAAATTAACTTCTGAGCTTCTTTTTGCCTGTATGAAACAGAAGATATTATGAAGGCTTAGTGTATTTAATTACTGATTCTGTACTATATGCGGAATGTACCCCTTTTAGGCCTGCAGTAGATGTGCTGTAGAAGTGAGGAAAACGTGAGGAGTTTTTTTAAAAATTACTAGCCGCTGCTTGCTTTGCATACTAGATCAATCTGCAGGATGAATTTCTGTCCACATATTCCTCCATCACTCCTTTCAGTGCCTGTTCATCTACTGCAGGAAACATGGAAATGATGTCACGTGTGCCAACCTTCTCTTAGGTTGGAGAAGAAATCCATATTATTTTTCTCTTGGGAGATGGTATTTCTCCATAACAGAAAAAGATTGGCTTCAGCCCACAGTAGAATCACAATTCTCTCTTTTCATATTTTTTCTGTCTCTTTCTGAAGCACAGTTTGCAAAAGGGCTGAAGATCTTTATTTTGGATGTGTGGCAGTCAGGATTATGTCACAGACTCTGCTATGTTGGGAAAGCCACATTTTTAAGGTGCAGGATTCAATTGATATCTTTAGGGAAGAGTTACTAAGTAGAATTACTATCCATGGGTTAGTAAGGATATTCCCAAATAGATAACACAATTCCTATTCTAATTTATGTTTTTTTTAAAAAAAAATCATGGTAACTTGAACTTTTGTGATGAAATCCATTTTGCTTGTTTCCTTGTTACACCATTTTGTCAAGCTGTAATTTTAAGAAGACAACTCTGTCCAAGAAGTTTGCATTGTCTGCAATGATAACATGCCTCCTCCATAGCAAAACATGTTATAAAATAAATTGTTCCTCTGCAAATCTGTGTACAGAGAATCAACCCCTCACCTCTTAAGTCAGTAGTGGCCAAACTTCGGTTTGGACCACAACTCCCAGAATTCCAAGTCTGTATTACCAATGACAAAGGACTGTGAGAACTGTGGTCCAAAACATCTGGAGGGCTGAAGTTTGGCCACCACTGTTTTAAGTGCTACGTTTCAAGACGTTCAGTGAATAGAAGGTTGTTTGGAATGGAATAGGTCTGCACAAGGAGCAAAATTTGAGGAGGGAGAGGCAAGCAGTAAAATGAAAGTGGAACCTTTTGAACACAGTACTCCACATCCTGAGATCTTTACGTGTATAGCGGCCTGAAGGTTATCATATTATTTTCACTCTCTCCATTGAGGGTAAAAACCTGTAATGTTATTGTTTTGGTTAAATAAAACTATTTAAATTGTTATTATTAAAGTAATGAATATTTTTCTCCCTCCGATAAAATACAACAGAACAGTTGTTCAAATATGAATGATTAACCTATTAAACTGTAGATAGTTCACCTTGCAATAATTTCATAATTATCTATCTATGTATATCTTAATGGTATATAACCACCAAATCAGTAATTTTCTGATATAACTGTAAAACTAGTCTGAAAAGTTGTTATTCTAAAAATGAAACCATCTGCTTATAAATTTTAAGAATAAAACAACTCCAGCAAAAAATGAGCCTTTATGTAGAAAATCATGATTTAAATAGATCCTCACTGGCTAGTGATTTCAATCATTATTTAAATCAAAGTGATTTAGATCAAATCCACCCTGCAGAAGATATAAATCCAGTTCTTGTGATCTGCTTTACCTCTGGCGCAGAATTGCTTGTTCAAGTGTTAGGTTTCCTTTGTTGGAAAACGGTCAGCTTGGGAGGAGTCAAGCATTTCTGCCTGCTTCTAGACTCAGCAGGACAGGAAACCATCTCATCCCTTCTCTTTGCACAAGTGGGGTTGGGGAACAGTCCTGTGCTTCACAGAGTTTTGGAAGAGAACTGGGCAGATTTAGTCTGCTCCAAGGTCTTGGGATAATTTAAGGAAACTTTCTAGGATATAGCAAATGTTAGCCAAGACCATCAAAGCATAGCAATCACACCATAGCAAATGTTAGCCAAGACCATTGGCTTGGCCCCGGCTTATTTGGCGGAGCGTCTTCCCAGACAATTAGATCTGGCCCGACCCACCCGTGCCTCGGTGGCCCTTTCCCTGCGGACGGTCCCCCCGAGGGAAGCCTGAAAAGTGCGTACTCGCAGTCGGGCTTTCTCGGTGGCGGCACCGGCAATTTGGAACAATCTCCCAGGTGAACTACGGCTGGCTCCCTCGCTGGCGGTGTTTAAGAAGAGCCTTAAGACCATGCTCTTCCGAGAGGCCTATGGCGAGGGTTAGGGACTCTGTTCCTTTTTTTTTTCCTTCCCTCCCCGCCTATTTAATCTTGGATATAATTGTTTTTAGCAAATTTGTTGCCCATTGCTGTGTTTGATTTTATCTGTTTTATACTTTTATGTTGTTAACCGCCCTGAGTCCCCATCGTGGGAATAGGGCGGTATACAAGAGCTAAAAATAAATAAATAATAAATAAATAAGGTGTTTTGTTTTTTTAGGGAGCCAGGTAAAAACTAGAGGATTCTTGTCATTAACTGAGGTTATTAACCATATTTTACTTAGGGTAGGGATAAAGTAACTTTTCCAGTTCTCTAGCATCCATGCTTATTTGATCATGTTTTGCTGGTGACTCCCTGTGTGTTTATCCTCCAGACCCTTAGTTTATGAAGGCACACTGAACCAAAATTTTGATGTTTTTCTGCGGACTTTATAGCTTATTTTCATTTAAAACATTTTATCCTCCCTTTTAACATATCCGTTTTCAATATAGTGGGCCCACCATTATGACAGAATGCAAACGTGTCCTAAAACAAGTTTGAAAGTCTTCAAACACATCTGGCTCAATAAATGTATTGTTCTTCACAGCATCTTAATAATCACCTTGTAGAGAGAGGGCATTTTATAACTGAAGCATTATCACCACAGCTAAAGTGGTTAACCATGGTTTGGCATCTTATCTGCATCCTTTCATGGATATTGCTGACATCCGGATTAACCCTTAATAAGAACTGCATACTATGCTAGTTGACGTCCTTAAGACATTGCCCCATTAGTGGCAAACTGGGGCAGCTTGGGATCTGAGGGGGGGGTCAGTCACCCCTCCTAAATTTCAGGGTGAGTTCCCACTTGCATCTGTGATTCAGTATCTGATCATTGTAGCATACACTCTGCATAGAATTTTGAAACAATTTCTTCTGGACTACAGCTGTCATAATCCTCCAGCCAACATGGATGAGCAACAATGTAGGGTTGAAGGATTTTGGAATTTCCAGTCTAAAAACAGGAACCTTTTCAACCTTTGGTTTTGCAGAACTTTTAAATCAACTATTCATCTGATTTTTTTTTAAAAAAGTCTTCGGGGTTTTTTTTTAGCTTTCTGCTGGTCTGGCACAAGAGGGCAGCATGATCTATTTTATTCTGTTCTAGTTTCAAAACCAATTCATTGGTGGTTGGGATTAAAAAAAGATGTTTCTTGACTATGTTTAATGTCATGAGTTGAGGACCAGATGCAGTAATTCATCAGGTTATATTTTGGGCTTCTGAGAATGCATTTTTTCTGGTATTTATCACATGCAAGTAAAATATTTTTTGGGATATGTAAAACTCAGTCTGCCTGCTGTATCTTCTGACTATGAACCAGGGAAGACAAGGAAAAAAATAAGATTGTAATCCTGTGCTTATTGAAGGCAGTTCTTGTTGAACTCAGTGGGGCTTGTTTTCAAGTCAACACGTATGTACGTATAAGACCAAACTGTAAGTGTTAGCTTTTTCCATTATCTGTCTGTCTGTGTAGTTTGGGCTGTGAATGGAGCTGTCAGCTCTCAGTTCATTTCTGCCTGGATTGTTTGAGTTAACTGGCAATGTTTCTTATAGTTCAAGTGTATAGGGCAGATCCTGGCCAGGAGGTGTCACTTAAGGGGCATTTAATGATCAACTCTTAAGTGTCATTTATTACCAGTCACTGGAACCAGAAAAGTCAAAGACAGAACAAGACAGGACCTTTTGGGCTATACTAAGTAGAACCCACAAAACATCATGACTCTTAGTCACACTGACTGAAGGGTTCTGAGAGAGATGCAGCATTTATAAATTCTGATTGTGGCTCGGGGGGGGGGGGCTCAAAAAAGCTACATGCAGTTTCCACCCTGATTGTACAAGAATTTGGGCTGAGCAGCAGATAAAGCTATCGGTGGACATAACTCTGATAGCATTTCTGATGTTAGATGTTCTTACAGTTTAAGAACTCTTGGTCGCAGGATCCTTGCCTGGGAAGGGGAAGCAGGGCCCCTGGACATCAAGAGCCCTTTGCACTGGTCTAGATCGATCGATGAAATTGCAGGGTACCAGGCAACGTTCCACATTCTTCCAAGTACACACATACCGGGGGGGGGGAGAGGAAGGGGGATGCTGAAGAGTACAGGTTTTTTAAAATGCCCAGTTATTATTGCTTTAGGACAAAATGGTTATTGTTGATTTGGCATTAAGCTGTTTTAGAGTACCTGTGATTTGAAGTGTTGGTTAAAATGTGCAGGTCTAATTAGCTAGGCTCCCCCCCCAAAAAAAAGTCACATTTTAATATGAGTGAGACTTGCACAGGAGAGCTTCCCAGTGGGTTGTGTCAGAATGTGTCTAGAAGTGCATGTATGTAAAGGAATTGGATGCCGAGCCTTACATATAGCTCTTAGAATGAATGTGGTGTCTCTAGAATGAGCGGAGCAGTTCTGCAGTGCATGGATAGATTAAATTACTGTTCGATTAGCTGAATGATGTGACTGCTCTTGGTAGGGTTCATTAATCCATGCTTGTTCACACAAGTGACTTTGCACAAATGGTAGCATGTTTAAACCAGAAATATTGGTCTGAAGCCCTTTAATTTTTACAGCAGGTACTATTCGTGAAAGGTGATGTGGGCCGTTTGTAAGGCAAAGCTTTGTGTCAAAAATATTTCATTGGTGTTGTCATTCGTCACTGGCAGAAGTACTTGGGCGCTCTGCCAGAGTATCAGTGTGTTATGTCTGTCCAAGGCAAATTAACTGAGCTGTCCTTTTTTTAGAAATTAGATCGAGTTTAGTATCTTTTTAAAAACACATGCAGATTTTCTCACGAACAAGATGAATATAATATTATAAGAAGGAACACATTGGAAGCTTGACAGCTAGCATGATTATTCTTCATTTTGAACCCTTTCGAGATTCGTTCTAAGTATGACTTATGTCTTGTTTTCAGTTTATGTTAGTAATATTAGTGAATTGATAACTTTTGAAAAATTATTTGTTGTGTATTAGTACAGTACCTGTTGCCTAAAATAATGATGACCTCATTTGTTCTGTATCCCATGGTTAATTTTTAAAAAAGCCCAGCCAGAGTGATAATTTAAGAAACCAAAGAGCACAATAAGAGTTGTATCAGTCACAAAGATCCCGAACAACCACACAGCACTCTAAATATTATTTTTGGGTATTTGCATGGTTAGTAGGCTGAATGAAGAGGTGTGGCAACTAAACCTGTTTGGCTGCCACATGCTTAAAGGAAAAAGAACACCTTAAATGTTTTTTTCATATAACAATGGTTCTGTGTACTTTAAGCCTTATCAGGGTGTGATATTGAATTATTTTATGGGAGTTGCTCTTTTGCAGCTATTAGTATCATAATAGCTTTTGTTACAAGTTTAAATAACCCTACTTACACATGCACCTAGTAGATTATAACTCTTGAGATTCTGCTGGCAATCTTTATGAGCTGATTGCTGCAGGAGTAGGCTAAGATCAGTAAATACTGCACTAAGGGCTTGTGTGCCTTCATTATGTACATACATAGCTGAATTCATCTTTGTTCCAAAGCATCCAAGCTGCTGCTCATTAAAGGTCAGATTAGATGTTGCATGAAGTGCCACTGAAAATTCCAGCCTTATGCTGACTTGTGTATTTCCCTGCCTTTAGCTGTGCTGCAGCAAGGGATCAGATGCAGGGGATGCTACAGAGGGAGAGAACACGATGTGAGGCTGTCATGTTTTGGGAGCAGTCTTCTATTCTGCGTGCGGTGCCGTTTTGCCCTGAAATTAAGAGAAGGATGAGCATCAGGTATCCCTGGGTTTTTGTAACACAAGTGAAGAGATATATCAGCGATATACCACGTAACCTGCGTTCTGGATACATATACATCATGTGGGCTCCTGTGCCAGTGTCTCTATGTCAGAAAATGAACCAGGAAGTGTAGTTTCGTAGATTTAGGTGGTGGACACCACTGAAGAACACATATCGGCCTCAGTCTTTAGATGCACAAGCAACATGATTATTACTTTTTTAACCATGGGGAAAACGAATCTTCAGGAAGAGCTTGGAGCTGTGATGAAAAGAGGCAGTTAGGTGGAAAACGAGCACTCTAACTGCATGGTTGTTATATTTTGCTTTTTAGGGGCATGCTATGGAACACAAGGGCTGTTCATCCAAAACCTCCCTCAGTCTGCCTTTGGTATACCACTCTTGCTGCTTTCGGAGCACTGGTAGAGGAAAAGCAGTGGCAGTTAGCACTATTGCAATGAGGAAGTCTCTGCAGGGAATATTTCAATATAAAAGTAATGCAGAAGTGGGCATTTATACCTCCAAGATGTAGCATTTTTTCATGTAATTCCAGGAGATCAAGAATGTTGACTGCTTTTGTAAATTCTCTCTCATTCATGACAACAGTCCCCACCCCAAATGTGCAAACAGAAAATATATTGTCAGTAACCTCCACATTTTTTGGAAAGACTCCTGTAGCAACTTGAACATAGCCTTTTTCTGGTGGTGATGTTGCAGAATGCTTATTTTATGTAGTAACCAAGGTATGTGTCCATGCCTTTTGGACAGAGCATGTCAGGCTACAATAGCAGCCACCAAGTTTAAAAAAGCTGTATTTATGTAGCTGTTGTGATTGATCTATTTCAGGATATGTTGAAAACTCAGAGTTTTGAAGATATTTGGATTGAAAAGGGTTGGGGGCAGAAATGGGGGAAACAGGGATTTGATTTTGCACATACTTCCAGAGTGTGTCATCATCATGTGTCTGAAACAGCAGCATAAAGAGAATGTTGATAAGTGTACTGTCTCCGTGTTAGCTTTTTTTTTTGTACGAGCCAGCATGCAAGAGAAGGACAGAGCTCCATGAGAAAAGAACGTGTTGGATGCTGTGACTCAGGCAGCTGTGAGTTGGAATACACCAAAGACCCTTACAATTAAAAGTTATTTCATTAATAGTTGGTGGTTGTTTTTGCAATGCACTGAATACACTCTCCCATATGATTCTGGGTAATCTGCACTGGAGCATCTGGATGAATTAATTAGGCTTCTGCCAGATTGCATGCACCTGGCTGATTATGTAACAGTTGTGGAGCATTTTCAGTCTCAGGGGAATCTGAGAATGACTTTTTTTTTAAAAAGGCCCTCCTCAGATTTAGAGTCTTAAAATCACCTAATTCGGTAGATGAAGCGAATGGGGAGGGGGAGAGGTTGACTAGTCCTTTATCAAGAGTGAAATTGTCATGATAGAATTAAGTACAGTACTTAAGAGTTTTAGTTTAAGCTTCTAAGAAAATACTGCACTAACCAGAATATGCTAGTAGAAAATTGCAAATGCTGGATAAAACCAGTGGTTTGCTTCTGTGCTCAAAGATCATTTTTCTTACAGAAATTAAAGTACATTTTCTGTTGCCCTTAATCGTAAAATGCAGGAACTTTGCTATACATTATCTCTTTCTCCATTACTGCATGCATACATTTTCTGAAAACTTTCTAGAAATAGTTCCACAACTTTAATGACTCTGTTCAACTGGATTTTCACAACCATATTATTCACATGGTAATTGCAGTTATCGCACGATAGCCTGCCTATGTGGGGGAATTCCTTCTGCAGTGATTGAGAAGCTGCAGATAAAATGGAACCACAATCACCTGATTAAAAATATCACCATTATTTCTCATGTCGAACTAACCCTAAGTCCTCAGTGAGATTGTTTGCTTTACAGACTAAGATCTTTGGCTTTATCTTTTGCCAGTTAGTATTCTGGTTATAACTCAGAACCTATAACAAGGGCAGATACTTTGCATTCATATTGCTTGGTAGCACATTATATAATTTAAATATTTGCTTGTTACGGTTCATTTACAGCAAAATCCGCTCTGAAGTTAATCTCACTAAGATGGAGGACTGTAGACTTTAAATGCTTATTCCTTACTCCTGAGGAGTCCTTCCTAAAATTGTTTCCTGATTCACTACCCAGAGACATGGAATGTGTGCATCTCTCATATCTGTCTTGTGGCTCTTATGGCCATAATTTTATTTATTTAATTTATCCTCACCTTTCTCCTTAGAAAGAACCAAAGGTGGCTCACATCATTGTAAACATAATACAGTAATATCTGATTACTGAGATAACGGTGAAGGCAAATTTCTCCTCCCCCTTTATATTTTGAAAGAAAGAAAAGTTAAAGCAGGAAATGTTGCAAGTTTTATCTGAAAAGTAGTTTGTTTGTTTTTCCACATGTTTGGGGCCAGTCCTCCCTCAAGCATGCATACATACTTCAAGAGGCTAAGATCACGAGTGCAGGGTGTCATCTTTTCAGTATTGTCAGATGTCTGTTGGAACTAATAAGATAGGCATACTTCCACATCTTTGGTTAATTTTGTTGTCCTTGGATAGTTCGGTGAGTTAAGTATCTGGCTGCAGAACCAGAGGTTGGGAGTTTGATTCCCCACTATGTCTCCAGGGAAAAAGCCACCTGTGTGGCCGAGGGCAACCCACACAGTCCCAGGATGCCACCTGAAGAAGGGAACATTAAACCACTTCTGAGCATCCTCTACGTGGAAGATCCTGAAAAAGGTTGCTGTAAGTTTCAATGGACTTGACCACTTGAAGGACTTGCACACAAGCAGCATCTGAAGGGATGCATCTTCCCAGTTCTGATATTAAGTCTAACACTAGCAAATATTGTTGACATGATTATTGCTCTTGACTCAATAGCATGATTCATTAAGAAGAAACCATATTTCCCCCCTTCTCCCATTACTGGATGTTGTTGAGTACCGTGCTTTTGTGAAGAAGTTTGACAAAGAAACAAATATTGGTTCATCAGATAGTTTCATAGGATATCATTCACATGGAATGCTGAAGTTAAGTTTCAGGCTACCTGTTGGGAATTTGCTGGAGAAGTTCCAAGCAGACGGGTCTTAATTACAGAAAGGAAGAGAGAGAGAGAGAGAGATGCCCTTTTCCAGGCCAGCTGGTCAGGACACAGACAGACAAAGAAGAGTCTTGCCCCTCCCAGAAGCCTTGCTTTATTCATCAAGTTCATAAGCAGAGATTGGAGCATTTTATGAAAACATTGACTCTAATAGGGAGCAAGCCTATTAATCCTGCCTCAAAGCAAAGGTCAGAGGTTATAGAAGGTCACCTCCGTCTTAGAGATGCAATGTGGTGAAAGTCAGGAGGGCTTGCTCTGCACTGAAACTTCCCCCAGGAAAGATGCCCCTTGAAGAAAAGTTCCCACAGCTACCAAAAATGGTTTGTTTTCAGTACAGAGAGATAGTACTGGTGGTGGGGAGGCAAAATGCTGAGCCACAGATCCTTTTCAAGTTGGTAGCAATCCTTTTTAATTTTCTCGAAGGCACTTACCCTTTTTTTATATTGCTATTTCTTGTAGCAGTTAATCTAATTTAAACCTGTGAGATGAGTCATACTCCCTCAGTGGGATTTAAATCCTGTTTAAACTCTCTGATGTCAGATGTCCTCCTGAGTTATTCCTGTATCAGTTTTTGAACATTAGAAATACTATTTTGGTTGTCTCAATTTATGCTGAGTAGAGGAGATGAACTGTGAATACGTAGCTATTGAATCAGCGTATCCACAACATGTTTTGAAGCAGTAAAAACATATCTTGAATTTGCGCCTGTGCTTATTGGATTTTCATCATCAAGGTTCTTCCCCTCTCTTCCCTTTAGTTGCTTTTTAATGGTTATTCTTGACACAATTCATCAGGGATTAGGACAGCAGTGCGATGTGAATTTCTGGACACATGATAATTTGAACAGCACTGTGGGAAGAGAAAGTCTAGTCCCAAATGACAGACCTCACACTCTCTTTCTCTTAGCGCTTACCACTTTTACCGCTTATTGGGTGGATCTGGCCACTGGGTGAGCTGTTTTGCATGTGTTATTTTGTGTATTTGTGACTCGTTTGGCACATTATGCTAAACTTGCACAACGTATGAGCTACACCTCCCCATATGCAGTCCCTCTCATACTGCTTTGCAAATAAGCCAACTTCAGACTGACTTAAAGGTAGTATCTGGTCCCGAGTTGGCTGGCTTAGTTGTAGTTCCCAGTTCACATGAAACAGGAAGTTTTATTGGAAGTGCCAAATCCTGGTTTGGGCAAAGGAGAACCTGGTAGCTCCTCATGACAGTAGTCCTGCATGAGAGCATAGGGCCTAAACTAATAGACTGAGATATTAAGGAAGGAGGTTCTGTTTAAGCATGAGGAAACATTATCTGGTGGTAAGAGCTGACTGGCAGTGATTGACAGACGACTTGGAAAGGCAATGGGCTTCATTGGTGGTTTATGGTGGTTTATAAACAGAGTTTGGACAGCCATCTGCCAGGGACGATTTATCGGTTAATTATTTCTTTGGCAGGCAGTTGCGCTGTATGACCCTTGGCGTTGTTTGACACTCTATATTTATATGATTGTGTAAGCCAGAATTTTTGACTTCCCATTACATTTCAATACCTCTGTGTGGAAAGGATTCCATTTTCTTCTATCTCTACAGAAGCTTCCACTGGAAAACCAAGAAGAACATTTGTAGGTGGTGAGATAATCAAGATCAGTCTTCTCCAGTCATGTGCTTTAGATCTTTTGAACTGCAGTTCTGATCGGCTGCCAGGAATAATGGAGGATGGGATTTGTGGTTGAGTACATCTAGAGGGCACCAACTGGAGAAAGCCACTCAAGAGTAGCATTGGCCAAATTACCATTGACTCAAGATTGGCTGTAGTGCCAGGAACATGTGATTGCATTATTCTTGGTGCATGTGTGTCTTGAATTTTTTTTTAAAGTGCTCACATAATAAGGCTATGAAAGTTTATGTTATAGTTTGTAATTTCCTTTGTTGTTTCAGACATTTTCTTTTCCTTCCTGGCTTCTGTTTCAATTCAAATCAATTGTTCTAGTCCCTGATTTGTATAGTTTCACAGTTTTTTTCCAGATGCAAGACATGATTTTACTTACATGCTCAGTTTTTCTGTTGTAACTCTTGGGGCTCCCCTCTTGTTCCAATCCCAAGATACCTTCTCACCTTGTGAAGTTAAGTATTAGGCATTTGTTGGAACAGCTTGGTAGCGAATAAAGGATGTGAGGAAAGCAGGTGGTAGAGAAACATAGTGATTAACCATGTACGGAAAAATGAATATCAACAAACACTAACATTTAGTTTTTAAAGCACAGAAGAACAAAAATATGAACATGATAAAGGCATGTTAGTCTTATGTCACAGGCCAGTTTTGGATTTAAAGTTATAGTGGACCATTAGACACAGCATTAATTCCAAAAGTGGTTTAGTTACTTTTCTGGCCACGATGATGGGATATTCAGATACTTGTAGTGATTTTTCCATGCTCATACTTCAGAATTATGGATAAATATAAACATAAATATGTAAAATGAGAAATGAAATATTTAAACATTGTAATGCTTGGGGTGAGTGAACAAAATGAACTGGAGCAGGATATTTTATACAGTATCTGGAAATTACCAAGTGTTTTACCCTTGAAGCAAAAACTCGGAAGAAATAGCGTATTTGTAATAGATGAGTTGACATGTAGAACAAGCAGTTAGGGGCATTATGTAAAGAAATGAGTAAATAATATAATTGAAAACCTATCACTCTGAGCATCATTGAGGTCTGTGCTCTAATTACAGCTAATGGTGATGAAGAAGAAACTGAAATTATGTGTCGGGGGGGGGGGATAAAATGCATAGCAAAATAGTATCTTAATAAATGTGAGGACTGGGAATTGTCAGGGAATCTGGAGTAAAAACCGAATGGGTGAATCTCATAGAATTGTGCAAAGCCAAATGGATTGTACCTATGGAAGTCACGAAACACAAGTGTGCCAAAGAACATAGAAAACAAAATAGTGGCACATAGAATGGAAACAGTCAGTATACATTCCCATCCCAAAGAAGGCAGACACCAAAAATTGCAAGTACAGTGGACCCTCGTATAACAAGCGGTTTGTTTAACAGAAAATCTGCTTAAAGGAAAAATTTTCTGGAGATAGGGGGAAATCACTTCACAGAATTGCCTATGGGGCGAATCTGTACAACAGAAAAACAGTTGCAATTAGGGATTAATCCATTTTCAATGCCTTCCTATGGGAAATTTGTACAAAGGAAAATTTGCTTAACAGAATTTCATTTGGAACGAATTATTTCCTTTATGCAAGGTACCACTGTACTGTAAACATAAAACCATTTTATTAATTTTGCATGTAATGGAAGTGACATCCACATTTTGCTACAAAGACGTCTACTATAAAACCCATATATGCCATCCAGTTGCAGAAAAGAGAAAGGCATTAGAGAGCTTATCGCAAAGATCAAATTAAACCCAATCATAGAAAGATAGCTATGTACAGCAACTTATTATTGCTTTGATGGGCATTTTATATTCAAGAGGCTAGGACAGATTACGAAGAGGCAGAATAGTTTCCCATTGACTGAGATGTGTGTATCTCTTCAGTCTATGTAGAAATAAAGAACATATCTTACAAATTGTTAGATGAGATTCAGATAAAAGAGGTGTGAAAACTGATGGAAGAAAGTTCATTGTTAATTCAAGAAATGTGGATGATACCATATTACTGAGTAGCAAGGACTTGAAATTGAATCAGAATACTGAAGCTTGGAAAGGTGCCAGTGGAGGAACTAGAAAAGAGCCTTAAGTGGAGAGAAATGTCCCCAGATACTGTGTTCAGATGGTCTGTGCTATAATATTCCTGACTAGTGTATACAGATGTAAAACCTCGATATTGATTATAACTGAATGGGAAAAAGTAAGTCATTCAAAATAATGGTGTTGAAGGAGAGCTTTATAGATGCCATGAACCACCAGAAAGACAAATGAATGAGCCCTGGATTATTTCATGCCTGAACTCTCTCTAGAAGCTGAAATAACTATATACACTGAGGTTGTAATACTGTAGACATATCATGAGACAAGATATCATTTTCTTTTTTTGTACGGGCCAGCATGCAAGAGAAGGACAGAGCTTTTATTTTAAGGTTTATACTGCTAGTGAAAGTGGAAGCTGGTAGGAAAATTTGAAAACAGCATGAAATGGATGGGCTAATTTAAAAAGCTGCAACTGTTAGTTTGTAAAACCTGACCAGGGCTGCTAGTAGCATAGGATGAGTTGCCAGAACCAGGGGTGGGGTGCACATGCAGGAGACATGAGCCACAGTGGGGGAGCCGCATTGCAGGCTCAAGGTGGGTGGGTAAGTGAAGGGCGGTGCGAGGGGTGGGGTGGAGAAGCATGAAGCAGCAGCAAATGATCACCCTTTTGCCCCCTCCCACATGACACCTGGGGGTGGCTATGCAGTCCAGCTTCTGGGTTTTTCCCCCAGACCCTTCCCCACCTCACATGCCAGGCAGTTTCTTCCTGAGCCAGAGGCACACTCAGTGGAACCAGCAGCTGCCTTGGCCCAGGCACTGGTTGCAGATGGGCCACCTCTTGCTGGCACAGAGCCAGACTCAAGGCAGGCAGTGCTCTGGGTAGGCACCAGGTCTTGAAGGCCCAGGGCCGCTTCTGCCCCTGCCCACCCCAAGATAGGGCATTTATACACAACCCCTAAGCTCCGCTGCAAATGGCTCCCAGCTCCGGGGCTTAAAAATGTTTCCCCACCAGCTCCGGAGCTAACAGAAAATTAAGTGCGACCCCGCCCACCTAAGCGCAACCCAGCGCAGCTTTCAAGTACCTGCTCTGGGAGAGTGAAAAATTTTGATGCGGAGAGTGCCGGGCTCTCCTCGCTTCTTTTTGTTGTTGTTTTTTGCCTCCCGCCCCTTTAAGAGGAACCAGGAAGTGACCGGGGCTCGGAGCACCTTCCACCGGCACCGGAGGTAAGGCTTTATTCTTTTGTCCCTTTTAAGGCTTTTTTTCCCTCCCTCCCCTCACGCAGACAGAAGCAAGGAAGTGCGGAGTGGTGGGGAGGAAGGAAGAGCAACGAACCCCCAAGATCTCTGGTCCGAATTTAAGGGGCCAGCAGATCTTAGGGGTCGTGTGAAAAGGCCCATAGTGCCCCTCAGTGATGGGCTCCTGAGTAGTAACTAAGGGCTGAGGAAGCGCATAGGCTGGGCATGCCCAGGAGTCACCTGCCACTGCCCACGAAGGGCAAGAGGGTGAAAAGGAGGGTGGACTACGCCCCTTAAAATATTACACCCCTGTGGCACTCCCCATGTTACACCACTGTGGCCTTTTCAAATGGATCAGATCATAGAGTTGCAGTAAGAGAAAGTGGTATATAACAGCAAAAATTATATCTTTTATGGGTTTCTTCCTTTTAATTCCTTTTTAATGGGGATTTTATTTTAGCCACTTTGAATCTTTCTGAGACAAAGATAGGTTACAAATGTAGTAAATAGGCAAATCAGATTTAAATAATGCTAGTATATATTGCTCTCTTTCATCTTCATAAACGTCTATTGAAGCCTGTACAAAGCAACCTTTTTGAACAATTTCCCTCTTTGCGTGTTTATCACTCACTTAAAGGAGGTGAAAGACATTTTACTTCCTGATTTTATTTCAAAAAAGGGGAGGTATTGATACTCCATTGGGGGAAAAAGTATGAACTGTACAGAAAATAATAATTTGAGGATAAACATTCTGGATTGGGTTGAGACATGCCCTTCGTATGTTGCCTGAGGAAGAAGGGGAAAGCCATTTTTGCTATTTGTGATTCTTCCTCCAGTATTTCTTTCATGCTGTTTCTATGTGTCCTCTGATACTCTGGCACGACTTCCCATGAAATATAGGGGGTTGAAAGGAAAATCCCCTTTCTCCAGCAGGAATTTCAGTATGCAGAGCACTATGGCTCAATCTGTTTGCCACTGATTCCAGAAAGATAGACATCTGAAAAAGCGTATCTGATTGAACAATTTAAAATTGTGCGTATAAGGTATATTGTAATATCGTGGTTTTGCTTTGGCAAGGCTAAAGCTCAAAAGATTATCGGGTTCCTTGATTTTAAAAAGCTGTGTGGACAACATTTAACTCAGTATTGTGATAATTTGGTTTTGAGTACAATACAATGGTTGAAGATGCTCTTGAGAACAGTGAAAGGGACAAATGTTTTGGATCATTGAAAAGCAGAAGGGAAGATGATTAAGCTCACTTTTTAAAAATAGGGCTAGATCCTTCTTTATATGGCTGGGAGTCTTTGTGCTCAGATTAGTGAATAAAGCTGGCTTTCTGAGCCAGAGGCCAATTGGCATTAATTATGGTGATTGTAGAGTGTGGAATAAGACCAGAATGATTTAGAAAATGATCAGAATATAAATCAAAGGCAGCAAAAAGAGTTTGTAGAATGATAACTAAAAAGAAAAATGAAGGGAAGAGGAGGAGGAGGAGGAGGAGGAGGAGGAGAAGAAGAAGAAGAAGAAGAAGAAGAAGAAGAAGAAGAAAGGAGACGGAAGAGATTGTTCTAGGTAGGTTAGCAGTGAGTATGAAATCTCATAATGACAAAACTCTAGTAGACCTGATGATGAAGCAAAAAAGTGTTTCGATGCCTGAGGCTGATGGCTTTGTAGGAGAGAAGTGAAGTTGTATTAGGCAGTCTCTCTCTCTCTCTCTCTCTCTCTCTCTCTCCTGAAATACGTGCCAGATATAGGCATGCTGACTTTCTCAGTTTCAGTCCCTCCCTCCTGCTTCAGAAATGTGGCTTCTTATATATTCCTTTATCTCAGGCTGTGTTTCTTTGTTTCACGTGGTTATGTTTACGGTAGTTACAAAGGGCTGAGCATCACGTTGTACATAAATCTAGTCATTTCAGCTGGTTGATCTTTTTTCAGAAATACGTTTGTAACATATGCTTTGGAAGGGTGCACTTTAGAACAGGAAAAGAGGGAAGAGGAGCCACTTGATTTTCTTGCTGTCTCCTATTTTCTTGTGTGTTGTTTTTTTGGGGAGGCGGGGGGGAGGATTGGAACTGCTTTATTTATACTTACCAGAACCAGACTTACATGGCATAACTTAGAGAACAGGCAATATGTCAGAGAACCTGGCAAGGTGCTGCCTTTTGAACCTGATAAGCCTTACATCAGACAGAATGAACCTTGGAAATGTAGTTGCTCTTAGAGAACAGATCAAAGCAAATGGATACCTGCTCATCTTTTGCCATTTCTTTGGGGATTGATTGCTCATTTGCTTCTCATTTGCTTCTAGTTGCTGAATTTCTGGTCAATTTTTTTATTTGGCTGTGGAGCCTCAGTTTTTGAGTTTGATTCCCCATTGGGTCTCCTTGAGAGGACCTGGACTCGATTACCCATAGGGGTACACTTCCAAGATTACTGTTACAATTATACATTTCGCCCCAAAATACATTCCTGTAGACTTTACAAGTGCATGACCTTAGATTTTTGTACAAACAAAATTAAAACAAGATACAGTATAATAAAATGAAAACACCTGAAGTACAATAATTCATAATAATGACTAAAACAAGTTGAAAAAAGTAAACCTTGGCCCTGGTAAAAATCACATGGAAAAAAACTTTCTTGAAGCCAATCATTCGGCATAATTCCCTGATTGCTTATTCTGTCTCCTAGATTTTATTAAACTTCCCCTTCTGTCTACAGATTGCTTATAAAATAATGGATACAATATAGTGCAAGACTATACAGTATAATGGAACTGCAGAGCTGGAACTGCAAGACTATATTGTGGTTTTAGTACTGCTGTTTCCTGTTGACAAAATAGTCTGACCCATTTTAGCTAGTGTTTTATTACTCCTAGTGACATTTGCTTTGAATAGTAACATCAAATTGGCTACAGCATTTCATTGACTTCTTCAATATGAACTAAATGCCAAATGATTTTGTTGTGTTGTTGGGGGACCTTTGTTTTTAAATGCACTCTGCGTTAATAAGGTATAGAATTGGAGTTTACTGTGTTTCCAGATTTAAGAGCAAAAGGAGGTGAGTGGACAGTGCTTCTTAACCATTTCATCTACCCTATGCTCTGGTCTCCAGTGCTACTTTCTCTGACCTTCAAGGTGAACTCTGCAAGGAGACAAGTATTGGGGTGTAGGAAGTGGTAAGACATGCCTGATTTAGGAGGGACTGAGACTTCTACATATCTCCCCTTTGTCTTCAATTCTGACTCCTTAACCCCTCTTTTCTCTTTCATCAAGATACAGTGGACCCTCTTATAACAAATGGTTTGCATAACATAAAATCTGTACAACATAAAAAATTCTGGAGACAGGGGAAATTTGCTTAGCAGAATCGCCTTTGGGGTAAATCCATACAACATAAAAATGGTCGCCCATTTTCAATGCATTCCTATGGGAAATTTGTATAAAGGAAAATTTGCTTAATAGAATTTCATTTGGAACAAATTAATTCCTTTATACAAGATGCCACTGTATCTACATTTAAACAGGAAGGGGTACAACAAGATTTTCTGAGATTTTAATTGACTGGGCTCCTTTTTATCTGTTAAAGCAATTACTTTCTAAAACCAACCACAGACAAAAAAATCCTGAAGTTTTCTTTAATCCATATTATTGTGATCTGTTTCTAGGGAAACTACATTGCCTAATGCCCCATATGGTATTTTGTATCTTGGATATGGAAAAGGAAAGAGCAATTCAGTGTCTAAATACAGAGATATTTGTTGTTCTTTATTAATCAAATAGAACAAAGGGAACCGTGTTTTCTAACTTGTTTACTGATAAGTTAAAATTGTTAAAATGTTATTTCTGAGAAAAAACTTTTATTTGATATAAACCAATGAAGTAGATTGCAGTTAGGAACATGGTAAACCTTACTCATTTTCCCTCTAATGAGTGAGAATAAATAGTCTCTAAGGTTTCTTTTCATCTAAATAAGAGTTTCTGTTAATTTTTCAGATTTCATGACTTGCTTGAAAATTTTGTGAAAGTGGATTTTGTACAAAACCTTACACTTACTGCCTTATATTTAGCCCCCAAATTAAGTGATTCTTGTATAAAACACAATGTTTTGTGTAAAGTTTTTCACACAATAATCATGTCTTTTTATTTATGCTGTTGATGGCATAAAATGTGTTGGCCTTTTTTGGCTCAACTTCTGTCAAGTTGATTCTAATGAATGGTGACCCTTTGCAACTCTAGTGTATTCAGAAGTGGTTTACTGTTCCCTTCTGCCAGTTCTCTGGGACTGTGCAGCTTGTCTGAGATAGATCATGTTGGTTCTTCTCCCTTGGAGTAACAAAACATTAAGTTAAGCCACTTTTTAATGTTTACCTACTTTTAATTGTTCAATTGTATTTTACTTAGTATATAGTTTCATTGTTTTTCAGTGTCTGAATTCAGTTCTTTTAGTGTTTGAAGTTGGCTTGGGTCTCCTTATCAAGAGAAAGGTGGCCTATAACTACTACTACTACTACTACTACTACTACTACTACTACTACTACTACTACTACTACTACTCTTGCAAGTTCATCAAACTGTCAAAGAAGAAAAACAAGGATTATTTGACCATATTGAAAATGCTGTGCTTAAGTCAATATTTACTGAAGGCATAAAAAAAAGAATATCCAGAAACTAAGCAAGAATTTAAAAGTCAACAAATGCAAAGCCGAATAGAGAACTGGCATAGTAAAGTACTGCATGGTCAGTTTATAAGCGACACCAATGATAAGATCAACCAAGAACAAACATGGCTTTGGTTAAGAACATTGAAGAAAGAAACTAAAGGAATAATAATGGCAGATCAAGATCAAGCTTTAAGAACAAATGCCATAAAGGCGAAAATTGATAAATCATTTGGATTTTACCCAAAGTGCCTTGGGTGAAATCCCAAATGATCTGGATCAACATCTGAAAACCCTTGGCATTGACAAAATCAACATTGGTCAACTACAAATGGCGACATTATTAGGAACAGCATATATTCTATGAAGATATCGCCAATCACCCTAGGCTCTTAGAAAGAGCTTGATCATTGGAAAAGGCCAACTCCGGCTAACACCTGGCAGCTGTGTTCGCCAGATGATGGTGGTGATGATGATGATGATGACGACGACAACAATAACAACAACAGCAACAACAACATAGTCCTAAACTTGGGAAATTCAACATGATTTGTCCAAAATCCAGCGTAGGAAGCATTCAACTAAGTGATTTGTAGTATTTAGTTGACAAAATCCAGAAAGCCACCTTACTGGGAGCACTTAATTCGCCAGTATATTATCTTGTCTGCTGTGATTTGATAATTCCAGATGATGTTATCTTGATGATGATGATGATTTGATGATGACGACGGCGATGATGATGATGATATTATTATTATTATTATTATTATTATTATTATTATTATTATTATTATTATTATTATGATGATGATGATGATAATTTCCAGTCACACCCTGGATGTTCAACAGGGGCTAATTGTGGCTAGTCATTGAATACAGGATAGAAAACACAACTAGCTGCTGATATATAGCACCACTACAGGGAAAAGTGCATCACAGTTAATGCTAACCAGTGAAATACTGGGGAAGAAATGTGCCCAGTAGGGAATTAATAAGCCTTGGTCAACATGGTTAGAGGAATGGCTGTCACAACTTTTCACTGGGTTCAAAATTAAGCCTCACCCAGCAAAAAATGAAACATCGAAAACTTTCTTTCTCTCTGCTAGACCTTTCAGTAGCTGACTGCATGTCTGAGAGTCTTATTCAATCAGTAAATTAATTTAGGTTATGAAACACCACACGTAGGTTCTATGCATACTGAACTTTCAGAAATAACACATTTTATCTGAGCATACTTCTGCTCAGTGCCATGGTGCTGGTTTGCAGAACTCAGGAAAGCGAATATGTTCTTGTCATTTTTAGACATCCGGGGGATATTGAAGCAGAGAGAGAGAAAAAAATCTGGGCATATTTTCCTTATTTTTATTTAGAGGATCCCTGTAGTGAAGCTGGTAATAACTGCAGAGCAGCACACCCAGACAGGAAGTGTTAATGACATATTTTTTAAAAAGATAAGAGGCATATAAAAACATTTCTTTCTACGAACATGGAAAAGAAGCCAGAAGAGATCAGTAATTGTCAACAATTCAAGATACATACATAAATAAATATTTTCAGTTTTCTCTAGATTTTTAAAAAAAAGAAACATGGCTTCTTTCAGAGCTTGTAACCCAATTTTAATGGTTTTGATGATTTTTAAAGATGGTGTTGCGTTGAACTTCACTAGTATTGCTGCAGGGTGTGTTTTCTGTCAGCATTTGATATGGGCAAATGCACTTATTTGTCACTGCTTTGATAAACTAGAAAATGCTTATAGAGGCAATAACAATGTTTTGTTATAAAGTGATTCCCTCCCACTCTCTCCCTCATCAGCTTCTGTCGTAGTGTAGCAGGCAGAAGCAAGTAATAGTTATCCTCTTAAGGCATTATCAGGCATGAAGGGAGACCTCCTCCCTCAACATCAGTCTTGGTACTTCACTATTTAAAGTTTGGGAAGTCTTCTCACAACCAGAGCATACTGTACTCCTGCTTGGTGTCCATGTAACAGGCAACTTGTGTCCTTGCAGGTACACAGAGATTAAGCCATCACATGGTGGCAGAACTTCCCTGATGTGTCTAGTCAGGGCTAGGAAGCAACTCTGCCTGATAAACTGGAGACTTCTCTGCCTGAAAAACTGCTGTCAGTCAGTGTCGACAATCCTAGGCTTGATGGTGCCATGGCCTGATTCTGTACAAGGCAACTTCTTTGTTCGTATGGATGTAGGGCTGCCGCTTCCAAGGACCCATGGACTGCTTGATAACAACTAGGTTTTCCTCACAGACTCTTCTCTGGGATCAGGGGATCAGGATAAAAGCTTTGAGCCCCCTTTAATGGTTCTGACCTCATAGCAACCTGTGGATTAACAGACCATAAAGATATGTCTTATTATGGTCTGTTAATGCTGAGCAAGCATGTGAAGGAGGAAGGGGTATACGGAATGTGTAAGTGACAGCCACAGCATATCCTGGTCCAGCAAGACGTCAGGAACTTCATCAAATGGCACTTGATCTAATCATAATATACTTGTTGCCGTATGTTTCCATTGCACCTTTTCATGAGGGAGTGTACATGACCTTTTTCAAGGCAGCAGGTAAATTGTCAGGTGTTCCCATTATTTGGAAGCCAAAGTTTGAACATCCACTCCAGAGTGTCAACAAACACCTGCATAAGCAAGAGTGGATAGGGAACCACCTGAGCACATTCTGATTCATGCAATGAAAGCAGTTTACAGAGCTAGGAAAAAAAGACTATCCCATGCTGAGGTTTGATGTCTCTTTCACTAAGAACAAAAGAGTTTCGATTCTTTCAGTTCAAGTTTGGCCTAAGCATTGTATAGCGAGGGAGGTTTAATGAATCATTGTTTAACTTAGATACTGCCAAGTATTTGACTATAACATAGTCCCAAATGTGTACATAGCACTTTGCTGACAGACCCTTATTTAACTATGATTAATTGACATTGGATAGTTATTTAATTACTTAAGAGGAAATCTTAAGTACAGAATGTGTGTTCTGATTAAGTTATTTAATGTAATAACATCCTCAAAGCTCTGGAGTTAGCAGATTCCCCACAGAAGCTAACATTTTGTGAGTATATGAAAGCTTAAATTTTTGTAGGGTGTTGCATCTTTGAAGGCCATGCATCCTCCCGTACTGAAACATACTTGGATGTGAATCTAGGAACATGTGTGCAAGAGGCAATAGGGGACAGAATAATCTATCTTTTAAATAGTGAAGGAACAAATGGAGACAAGTATTTGGCCCTGGAATTTCACCTTTAAACCCTAGTAGTAGAGCTAGAATGTTTTCCAAGTTATGGGATCAAGGGACTGATGAATATATTAAAAAAGAAACAGGAACGTGTAGCTGTTTTCCTCTGTGGATCTCTGTACTATTCAAAACTCTGTAACATTAGGAACCATACTGTGGAAGTTCCACCAATCCATTCCATGCTATAACATTTTTTTACAGTGCTTGGCGCTCAAACACCATGCATACTTACCATCCTAACCTATGGTTATGCTATCAGATTTGATTTAATTCCACTCATTGCTGTTTTTTTTCCATCCTTCAATATCAACAAAATATGTCTGTGAAGGTTCTCAGTCATACAGGTGAGTTTATCTGGAAGTTGAGTCATGGCTACTGGACTTCTTTTTCTTGAGAGATAAATGTTTTGCAGCTCATCCAAACAGCTTCTTCAGTCCGAATAAAACTAGTAGGAATCCTCCATCTTATAGTCCGCTTTGACCTCTTGTCACCCTGGTCTGAAATAGGCTCATAAGATGAACAATGGCCTGAATAGGCTTGTTAGGTAGACAACAGTATCCACAGCCTTAAGGTGAACAATGGTTTAAGGTGCTCAAACCTATAAAGTATGGGTAGTTAGCTATGGCCTTGGTGGTGAAGGCTTTTTGATTTGTCTGGGTATTGTTGAAAGCACAGCCTGATAGGTAGTTTATGGACTGTGTCTGAGGCCCCCACCTCTGTTGAGAGAGGGGTTTTCAATGCTCACATGAATGGCTTCCCTGACCTCTCTCAAACCACCTATCCTCTCTGTCTAATATAGGTACATCCTCATCTTTGAGCCCTTTGTCCTTCAAATAGAGATATACTGATGATTCTGGTCCGGAGCTGTACCCCTCCTATGTTGGGCCATCCTTCTGTTTAATGGCTGTTTAGTTTCTCCAATGTAGAGGTCTGCACACTCCTCACTGCATTGGACCACATATACTATATTGCTCCTTTTTTGTTTTGGTATCGAGTCCTTTGGTTGGACGAGTCTCTGCCTTAGTGTGTTTGTGGTTTTGAAATAAACAGGGATGTGGTGTTTGCCAAAATCCTTTTAAGCTTCTCACACACTCCAGCCATGTAGGGAATGACCAGGTTCTTCCGTCGGGTCTGAGTCTCAGACTGATCCCTTGTTATTCTGGGTCGGCACAGTGCTTTGTTGAAGGCCCAATTTGGCTATCCAAAGGCCTTAAGTGCTGTCTCCAGGTGTGTGTCTTCCTTCTTCTTGGCTTCAGTGGAGGTGGGGATGCTGTCTGCTCTGTGGCTTAGGGTTTCAAGAAAAAGAAGTCCAAGAAATCTCTCAAGAAAAAGAAGTCCAGTTGCTATGACTCAACTTCCAGGGAACATCATCAGAATTATTAGAATCAAAAATTGCAAAGCTGCTCCAGAAATAAGACCCACCAACATACAAAGGCATTGGTTTTTACTCCTGTTATTTCACTGGGCCCCAGAGTGAAGGATCATTATGCCAAATACTGGACACGAACAAGAACACGAACACACACACACACACACACACACACACACACACACACACACACACACACACACACACACACAGTGAGAGAGAGAGAGAGAGAGAATAAGAACATAAGAACATAAGAAGAGCCATGCTGGATCAGGCCAAAGGCCCATCTAGTCCAGCTTCTTTTATCTCACAGTGGCCCCACCAGATGTGCCTGGGAGCGGACGAAACTAGATATCTGTCTCCTGGTACCACTTCCCTGCATCTGGTCCTTGAGGTACCCTGGTTTTAAGGTGTTAAGGTGTTCATGGTTTGTAACCTGTGATGGACTTTTCCTCCAGGAAACTGTCCAGTCCCCTTTTGAAGGCACCCAGGCCAGATGCCATCACCACATCCTGTGGCAGGGAGTTCCACAGATTAACAACGTGCTGGGTGAAAAAATATTTTATTTGCCTGTTCTTACTCTCCCAGCCCTCAATTTGAAGGGATATCCCCTAGTTCTGGTATTTTGAGAGAGGGAGAAGAGCGTCCCTCTGTCCATTTTACTCATGCCCTGCATTATTTTGTACGTTTCAATCATATTCCCCCTCAGGCGCCTTTTTTCCAGACTAAAGAGCCCCAAATGTTTTAGCCTTTCCTCATAAGGGAGGTGTCCCAGCCCAGTAATCATTTTAGTCGCTCTCTTCTGCATATTTTCCAGTTCCACTATGTGTTTTTTTTTAGATGCGGAGAACAGAATTGTACACAATACTCCAGGTGTGGCCTTACTATCATTTTGTATAATAGCATTATAATGTTGGCTGTTTTACTTTCAATCCCCTTTTTGATAATCCCTAGCATGGAACTGGCCTTCTTCACCGCTGCCACACATTGGGGAGACACCTTCATGGAGCTGTCTACCAACACACCAAGATCTCTTTCCTCATCCGTCACAGAGAGCTCAGAGCCCACAAGTTGATAGATAAAGTTTGCATTTTTTGCCCCAATAAGCATTACTTTACATTTGGCTAGATTGAAACACATTTGCCATTTGGCAGCCCATTCCCCCAGTTTGGAGAGATCATCCTGGAGCTCTTCACAATCTTCTCTGGTTTTCACCACACGGAAAAGTTTCGTGTCATCCACAAACTTCGCCACCTCACTGTTTATCCCTGTCTTCACGTCATCTATGAACAGATTGAAAAGCACCGGTCCCAGGACAGATCCCTGGGGCACACCGCTTTTCACTTCTCTCCGTTGTGAAAATTTCCCATTGACACCTACTCTTTGTTTCCTGGATCTCAACCAGTTCTCAGTCCATAAGAGGACTTGCCCTCTTATCCCCTGGCTGTGCAATTTTCTCAGCAGCAGAATGACGACAGTGGTAAATATACTCCCTCTTCTAAATGAAGGGATTGGTTTGTGGTAGTAGATTTGAAAGATGTTTATTTCCTCATGTTGATAACACCAAACCATCATCATTTTCTCCATTTTGCATTAAGTTATCGAATATACAAACTCAAGGTGCTTCCTTCCAGCCTCTCAACTACAGTACCAGAGCTTTCATCAAATGCATGGAACCAGTGATGGCAGGATATTTGAGAATTAGAGGAATAAATATCTTCCTGTATATAGACAATTGGTATATCAGGGCAAATTCAAAATAAAAGTTGCAAAGGAGTGTAAGAATGACACCACAGTTACTATTTGGATCTTGGACTTAATTCATATGAAGAAATGAAAGCCTCAGAGCCTGGTGGCACAGTAGTTAAACTGTTGTACCTCAGCCATAACTGTGCTTACAACCTGGGGTTCAATTCCAGGTCACAGGCTCAAGGTTCACTCAGCCTTCCATTCTTCCAAGATCAGGATAAGGCATACCCAGAAAACTGGGGGAGGTTGGCAATGTGTAGCCTGCATAAATAAATTGTAAACCGTCCAAAGAGTGCCTTTAAGCACTATGGGTCAGTATATAAGCAGCATGTATTTTTTCCTTCAACCAAAAAGTATTGTTCATTACATAAGAACCATTCTGTACTCAAAGGACAGGAAAACATTTCTACTTTTGGAAAAATTGGATAAAATAATTTTTATTGCTTCCAAGTTCAAGCCAAACACAGAAGTCACTGACAATGCAAAAGTTGTTGAACTTAATGGCATCAACTGCAGCATAAGTAGCTCATGAAAGACACATAATGAGATCCCTCGAATCATGGTTCTTTTAATATTTCAACAGTATGAAATACAGCATCCAGAAAATCTTAAGAGTCATGATGAAATTAGTATTTCAACTGAAATAGTACTCAGCAGCATTATGTCATTTAGGCTATAATCCAAACAGTTCCTTAGCAACAAAACTATTTATTCTTGTCCTTTGTTTTTCCCTTGTATAGATTAAATTCCTTTTAACCTGAGATCTCATCTTCTAGCACTGTCTCTTTTTTATCTTGGATTCTCTCACCACACGGTTTTCAAAGTATTAATGCTGAGAAGTGTTTACCCATTGCCTTCTTCAGTGGAGTACAGTAAACCCCGACCTATCGCAGGGGTTAGGGATCCGACTTGACCCACAATAAGTGAAAATCTGCAGTGTGCGGATGCTGGGTCAGGTCGGGACTGGGCGGGCTCTCTGTGGGGTCTTGTACTTACCCCAGGCCTGGTGCTGCCCCAAAGGGGTCTGCAAGGGGCTTTCAAGTCCCCCAGAGCCCCCAGGTGCTTTCTAGTGATCTGGAGGTCACTTCTGGTTTACTGGATGTCACTTCTGGTTTGCGGGGAAGCACTTTTGGGGCCTCTGACGGGCCTGGGAAGGCCTTTCCTCCTTAATACCCCAGGGGGCCTTTTTTTCATATACTGTGGACCTGCGATATACCGGGACCGCAGTATATGAACCACGAAAGGGCGGGGGACAACTATTAACTAGAGTTAGCATTAATGTAACTTAATTTTTAATGAAAGATTGCAGGTTCCCTCTAAGGGTTGCCTGGTCACCCCTCTGCACCCCTCCAGGCAGGGCTTTTCCTCCCTGGCTCAACCGTTTTTGTTCCAGTCGCAATGGAAACTGTGGAGCGGGGGGAGATGCACCTGTCTGTGTTCATGAAATGTGTGCGGCAGGGATGAAAATTAGTGGGTCTGTTGCCTGGTAGTTCTACGTTTTTTGCTGCTGCTGCTGCCCAAGAACTTCCCTTCAGGAACTTTTTCACCCCCATCACTGAAATTATTGGTTCTGTTCTGCTTATACTGCCATTATTTTCTGAAGAGGAGGCATGCACAGTTGTCTGCTTCAGCTGACTATTACACCTTAGGTAAACCTGCTAGGAATGATGATCTCTAATAGAATACAGTCTCCTAATGATATTACATTTAAGGAGTGAAATGAGTAAATTTTGCTGAGTGCCTCTTCTGAATATATCATAGAACAACTTTGCAACTGACAGAACTGTATGATACACTTCCCTTCTCTTTCTATTAAGAGAAGCCTGTTCTTTGGCAGCATACAAATAGCTGAAAAAAGGATCCTCCCCTGTAGATAGAAAAGTAGGCACTGTATATGTACAAGTAAAGGTATTTGTTGTGTATAAAATAGTTTTGTCCATTGCAAAAGTTATTTTATGATATATTCAGAATGCAAGCTTGGCAAATTTTACTGATTGCACTCCTTACTTATTTCAATTTAAAATAGCTAAAATTAGCTTGGTATGTATTTTTGCATACTTTGCTTTTATGAGTGATTATTTTGGACTGGTTAATGACTGCAATAAAAATTACATGCATGTGTCATTGAGTATTATGAAATATAAACTACTGATGTTACTCTCAGTATTTCTGACACCTTCAGGTTTTCTCGTCACATTCAGATTCAGATTAATTTTAAAAAATAATAGGGAGATGTTGATGCTCCATGGGGGGGGGAGTATTTTGTGCAGTCCATATTTAAACAGAACAAGGCTTTTCTTGGGTGTTATGTGGGTTGTTTGGTAGGTGTGTGGGTTTTGGAAGCGCGTATGATGTAGCCAAAAGGACTGCAGACAGAAGATGTTAGGGACTGCTTGGTTCATAGAATGATGTGCCCAAGGTATTATTTGGATCTCGGCTTTAGTCTTTATTTGCTCTAAGCTTGTAATAAATTGAGCTTTTCCCCCTTGAAGGAATCCTTTGGATATTTGTTACCTTTCCCTAGGGCATGGCTTTCCCAAAGTTGTATCACTGAATCCCTGTTGTGTGTAATCTAATTGTGTTCATGTACCAATTTGTTCTGAGTCAGGTGCTTCTACTTAGTTGTCACCCAGAATTAACATGTGAATTACTCAGATTAAAAGATGATTTTGCTGTTGTTTTTTCTTTTTCCCTTTTTTTTTTTTACAGTTTCTCTTAATATTATTTTTTTAATGCTCGTGTTTTCTCACTTCCTCAAGCTCTGGCAAAATACTCATTTTGGAACACTGCATTACTTGACAGAACATCACAAACCAGGCACCAAAGCTGGTGTTGATGAGCAACATGATTACCCATGAGAACTAAGTAGTTATTTTAAAATGTGAATATTGCATATAAATAATCTTCCTTGTGGAATGATTAGTGTCGCTGTTGGCTAGGCCGATACTAGCTTGGCTCTGAATGAAATTATATTATTCTGGCACTTGTTGGCAGTTGTCATAACTTTAGATATTGCTTTATGCAACACTTGTGCATGTTTTGTTGTGCATTAGAGAGCCAAGACATTGCTTTTACTGTGCTTATCTCATACATCATATTCATTCTGAGCTTTTAGAAAGTTTATAGAGAGAGGCACATTATGTGCCTCCAAAGTGGGCTGAGAACCCCCCCCCTCTTTAAAAGCTCCTTAAGTAATCTGTTAGAGAATGGATCCAGAACCAGTGAAAACTTGGGGAGACAAAAGCTTGAGATGCTTTCAGGATTGAGACTTCAAAGAGAAAAACTGCTTTGTGACATAATTTCTGTGAATGATTTCATTACTGAGTTGTCATTGCCCTTTAGTACCTTAGGCGCTGTATCTAAATTACAAAGTAAAACTGAATAACCAGGTGGTTAAGAGTGACCTCTGTTGACTTTTCCAGGTTGATTGAGTACCAGTGATTCAATATCAGAATGCAAAGGTTTTCCAGCGTTTGTGACATTTCAGAAAATCATTCCACCCCATCACCTGTGTGGTTATATCTATCCCATGTAACTCGGCAGATTGGCTGAGATCCAAATATTCCCCAAGAGGGCTGAGCTCCTGTTTTTTCTCAGCAGCAGAACTTTCTGCTCCATGGCAATTTCTTTTGAGACTATGAAATATTTCAGACCATGGATGAGCAGTTTGTGATTGGAAAGCTACCTGCGTGTACACATAGAGAGCTATTTTTATCTCAGTGGTGGTGAACCTTTGGTGGTCCAGATGTTTTGGACCACAACACCCACAGTCCTTTGTCTTTGGCAATCTAGGCTTGGAGTCACGGTCCAAAAAAATCTGGAGTGCCGACACAGGCCTATCTGGTTCACAATACAGAAAGTAAGGTGTTGATGCAGACCTTTTGGTTAGAGCTCTGGTCTTGTCAGTGTTTAAAAAGATCCTCACCAGCACTGAGTCGGTTCTGGGCACAGTTCTGAGCTGTAAAGCTCTCTTAGGATTCAGAATCCAGAAATGACTGTCTACAGCTTTCCAGAGATCATTTTTAGAAGCTGTCCTTAGACTGACTTTGCTTTTATTAGTTCAGTTCTTCAAGAGGTAAGCATTCGCTGCACTCACCCATAATTTGGGAACATTCTTCCGTAGCCAAGCAAAATGAAACCACTATTTCTGACCCTTAGGTGTGCCCTAAAGTTAGTCACACTACAGTCCCATTGAAATCACTGGCAGGATTTAGCTGGAAAAAAAGCCTAATATTGCCTTTAATTTAATGATGACAAGCACAGCTAAGTGTTTCTTTTTGTGTTATCCTGCTGGTTCTGAGAGAAATTGTCAGAGACTGAGAGCATTTCCGAATTAATATGATTCCTTTCTTTGTCTGGCCAACAATTTATGACAAAAGATGAACCAGGGATTGCTTTTAATTGCAGCAGGACTGTATTAAGTCTAATGTTTTCCCTGTCACACATTTCTATAAATAAATAACATAAAATACATACTGTACATTCATCTATGTCTATCTTTATGTGTAAAGTAAAATAGTGTTCCTTTCCGAAATGGGTTGTTTTGGGGTGGGGTTTTTTTGACTGGAATTTGCTATTCAGTGCTAATTTACTTGAGCAGATCATGGACTGAGGTGTATTTCCTTTACTTATTTAAAACAGGGTAGTGTTCTAAGTAGCTGAGGCTGATGTTACTTATTTGCGAAATCTTGAATGTTTGCCATTATATTACCAGTACCATGATTAGTTATAACTAGTTACTTTTTGGTAACACAAGTAATCACCTAGAAGACACAATGTTCATTTTTCAGTGTAACAAATAATCTTCCCAAATGTAATAGGTAGCTCCAGCTGCCCTTCAAAATTTGCCTTTAAAAAGCATTTTAAGGGTTTTAAGGTGCTAAACTTGCTTAAGAGATCACAGCAGCCTCAGTATTTCCAAGCCATCAGTTTCTTC
The DNA here is from genome assembly GCA_029282475.1 of Phrynocephalus forsythii. Lineage (NCBI taxonomy): Eukaryota > Metazoa > Chordata > Lepidosauria > Squamata > Agamidae > Phrynocephalus > Phrynocephalus forsythii. Next base: position 130,462,772 of record JAPFRF010000010.1, on the reverse strand, counting down.
TCTCAATAAATGACTAGAAATTAGTGACAGCCCTCAATGAAGGAATTTTAGAAAAGCACTTTTCTCTGTTCAAAGAAAGGCCTTTGAAAAAAATATGTTCTAGTTCTGTTTCCTCAGTTCTCAAACACAATAACACTGGTCACCTATGACTCAGTGAAGTCCTTGGATCTGATTATTGGTTTCAACATAGAAGTCCTCCCACAGATCTTCATGATGAAGATATTATAACTGGTAAACATTTGTGAGCAATTGTCTTTTGACTCCAAAGTCATGCCTTTATGACATGGATATATATGTGAGGAAGGAAGGAAGTTTTATAGCAGCTCAAAAACTGGAACAGGTTTTGAGAAATCAGTGTTACAGGCTTCTGAGAACAGAATACAGCAAATTATAAACAATGGGTTGGTGACCAAGCAATCATGTATGAAAATTCTGACTCTCAAGAGGTAGAAATTCTCCTTCTGAAAAATATAGGAATGTTATCTAGAACATTTTTGTTTTTTTAGAGTGTGATATTTTAAAAATACATGATGAAGAAAGGAAAGACATTGATTTCCTTTCCCTCTGTATATAACTATAAAATATGCAGACCAGAGACCTTTGTCTCTGTTCTGGAGTTACATTCTGTTCTTCCACACTGACAAAAATTCCAAAAAATGCATCAGTGTATGGCTACTTTATCTTATCTTATCTGAAACCTATATGCATTTACCTACTCTTACTTTACACTTGTAAGGCTGCTGTCTACATCAGAAATGTAGTCTGAGGTCTAATGTCAACAGTCCTCTGTAAACAAATAGTTCACAGCTTGGGTAGGGATCATCAGTCCTTCTCCTTGCAGCCTGCTGGATGGAGAAGTAAATGAGACAATTCAGCCAAACATGTAGAAGGAAGAGAGTTGGAAAAGCCATCAGCACTGGCCATTTCAGGCATGCTTTTGTCATCCAAAGGAAAATACTTCCCAACCCTACTTTCCATGAAACTGAAGCACAGATGTCTATGAAGGTTCTTAGTCATCCAGGTGAGGTTATCTCATGACACCTGGACTTCTTTTCTTGTGAGATTGAAATGTCTTGCTACTCATCCAAGCAGCTTTGTCATTCTGAGGAAAGTTTGTGGTGAGGCCTCCAATTTATAGTTCATCTTGATTTCACATTGCCCTGGTCTGCTTAACCTCCCTCTTACATTTATCTAAAGTAATTTTGTGTAACACCATTTACTTTTTCAACTGTCAGTCTATGTGGACATTTGTTGCTCTTTTATATTATCAAGTCACTTTCAAAGTATGGCAATTCTATGAGTTAATAATCTTCCAAAGCCCTGTTATTAACTACCCTGCTCAGCTCTTGTGTGCTGAAGATCACAGTTCCCTTGACTGAGTCAGTCCCTCTCATTTTGGTCCCCCTCTTTGAACTTCCAGATAAACTCACATGGATGACTGAGAATCTTCACAGACATACCCCAATGTTGCTACTGTATACCATTGTTATAGTGTGTGCTGCTTATATACTGGCCCATAGCACTTAAAGTACTCTCTGGGCAGTTCACAATTTCATCATGCAAGCTATAAATTGCCTTTCCCACACAAGAATTTGGGAACTCAATTTACTGACCTCAGGAGAGTGGAAAGTGGAGTCAACCTTGAGCTGGCTACCTGAACCTGTTCATGGTCTAACTCAAGTTGACTGCAGTGCTGCAGTTTAACCACGGTGCCATGCGACTCCTACAAGCATGTGTTACCTTCATTGTTAATATATATGACACTGGTCCTCCAAGAGGTAGTTGAATAAATGTATCATGCATTAACTGGCTTTTTCAAAATATTACTGTCTTAATAGAATGATAACGGGCTGTAAAGTCAATTGTGACTTTTGGCAGCGGTTTTTTATAGTTTTCCAGGAACTGAATACTCAGAAATTGTTTACTGTTTCCTTCTTCTGGGGACTGCCTGGTTCTGTGTAGTTTGCCCAAGGCCACAAATCGTGGCTCTGCTTGAAAGAGGACAGGACCCCAGTCCCAGTCAAAGAGGTGCAGGGCTATATCCACTGAGCTATAGAGATGCTAAAAAGTCCACTTTGCTTTCCATCTCACTCGTAAGTCAGTGAGGGCAATTAAATGATGTAGCCCTGTTCAGAAAAATCAGTCTTCAGCTGGTCTTCATTTTTGAACAATCATGATATTGGGCAATGGCAAATTATACTGTATGGGGACCACAAATCTTCTGGTTAAGTCCACAGTTTTTATGGTGCTGTTATTGCATCAACTGAGACTGAATGGCAAGTCCTGACCCCAGCCTCACACACCAAGCTCTCAGAGGACCGTTATGGTTATCAGGATTTCCTTAAGTTGTTGTCATCCTGCCATGATGTGCAACATCTGGCCTGCTATTGACTAGGTGGGGTTCTCCAAAAGACAGTAGAGAAGATCTTGCTAGCTTTGTATAGCTTTCTACAGTATAAAATGCTACTGCTAAATATTATCCAAAGAATAATATCCCCCCACCCCACCCGTGTGTGTGTGTGTGTGTGTGTGTGTGTGTGTGTGTGTGTGTGTGTGTGTGTGTGTGTGTGTGTGTGTGTGTGTGTGTGTGTGTGTGTGTGTGTGTGTGTGTGTGTGTGTACTGCTTCTCATTGTGGCCAAAGCCCCACAACATGCTGCTAGAATTTGATGTAAAGCAGCAACAAAAAGTTGATAGCCCACATTTCCAGTTGCTCTGAGCTCTAGTCTTATGCTAAAGCTAGAACACGGCATATGGAAAATCTACACCTTGATTTAAAGAAGAAATAGAGGTGCTTCCAGGAGTCTTATTTTCTTTTTAAGCAGTGTCTTGTGTGCCTTGTTTGGACACAAAAAAGTCTTTTCTTTCCTACTGGAGTCCCAAATTTTGGACCACAAATACAGCTGAGGCACGGCTTGTGACTTGTGTAATACTCACTCTTAAATTTTATTTATTTATTTATTTATTTATTTATTTATTTATTTATTTATTTATTTATTCATTTATTCATATAGCTTGTATGCCGCCCACTACCCAAAGGTCTCTGGGCGGCTCACAAATTGAGAACTTTGCTTAGAAATAAATGACTTTGTTAATAAACCTAATTAGTTCATGTCAGGAATAGGGAACCACAAATTGTGACTTGCTCTTGAATTCAACTTAATTACTGCTAGAGTTTTCTGGGGGGGACTCAGGACTCGAATTGGGACTTCGACCCATTTGCCTGAGTTGTGTTGTTGAGTCCTGCTGTTGTCACTGCTGTCATCTTCAAAGGCATTCGGCCTGGCTTCTCTTCCAGGAGCCAGACTGTTGCCTCTGACCCCACATGCGCCAGTCAGCTCATAGGCCGGCACATGCGCAGAGGCAGCCGTCTGACCTCTTTTCCCAGAGGAGGCCTGCTGCTTCCTTCCACACATGCGCTGGCCAGCTTCTGGGAATTGAAGTTGCCCCACTCTCCCTGCAAATGCATAGTCATGCATGTGTAGTCTGAGTACCAAGTACATTGGGCCCTTGTATAACAAACAGTTTGTATAACATAAAATCTGTACAACATAAAAAATTCCGGAGATAGGGGAAAGTGGCTTAACATAATCGCCTATGGGGAGAATCCATACAACATAAAAATGGGATTACTCCATTTTCAATGCATCCCTATGGGAAATTTGTATAAAGGAAAATTTGCTTAATATAATTTCATTTGGAACGAATTAATTCCTTTATACAAGGTGCCACTGTACCAGGTGCTGAGGACAAGGCCGAAGACTCGAGGCTTGGGACTTGGGGGGTTGGGACTCAGCTCGAGCTCCGAGACTCACTCGCACATCGACCTGGGACTCAGTCCCAAAGTCTTACCAAACAGCCCTGGCTTATTGTGTATTAGTTGTTCCTGAAATCAACGTTGTCAGCTTTCCGACTGTTTTAAGAACTTCTATCAGGAAAGGATTAGCAGAGTTATTTCAAGGACACACGACATTAGTGGCGGTACCTCCTAAATTCTGTTCTTCCTTTCCTATTCTGGAATCCAAAAGTCTTCAGAATTATCAAGCATTGTAGCCAGGCATGCGGGCTCAGTACCGGTCTATCATGATGAGACAAATGCAGCCAAGATTCAGCCCATGTTCTTGGTAACAGCACTTGTTAATTCTGAAGAATTCATTTTTCTGTTCTTTCTAGTGCAGCCTCCTGTGAGAGCCATCATGAAATCCATCGTGCTTTAAAAGTCACTATGAACAAGCAAAGAAGTTATTCTTCCATGCTGTAAAACTTGTTTAAATAATTAACTCTAAACAGATTTAAATTTTAGTTTGGAATACCAGGTGCATTCCCCCCTCCCTCAGTTGGATTACTGAGATGGGTTACAATAACATTGTATTTAATGCTACAAGTCTGGCACACTTCACTGGGAGAACATCCAGAATGGAATGGACTTCCAACTAAATATCAATTAGGCTGTATTGCATGATTATGTTTGTTTACCTGGGGAACACAATAATGCAATTCATAGAATATTAATTTCCTCTGAAATTGCTGTTTCTCTCTCTCTTTTTAAATAGGTAGAATTCTAAATCGTTTCACCAAAGACATTGGCCACCTGGATGATTTGCTGCCATTAACATTTTTGGATTTTGTGCAGGTAATCTGGAGGATTTGAGGGCAGGGGTAGAATTTATACTCTTCTAGACAGTGTGGATTTTGATTTGGAAAACTGGAGTTCTAAAGAAGTGTATTTTGATATTATGTCAGTTTTTCAGCTAGGTTTAATGCAAGTACAGTACTTGTTTCAAAGAGGGCATAGTCAAAAATTGGAGAGTGGGTGGGGGGGATGGGGCAGGGAGGAAGAAATGAGTAATAAATGGCTAGTAGGAGTGGCTGCCTGCAGTTTACCATTATGTCTAGGTTTCAGTACAAGCTCAGTAGCTACATCCTTGGTAAGTTGCACACCTAATTTACCCCTGAGCCATTTGGCAAGCTTCCTGTACTGTTATGAAATATGTCCACAGTAAAGAAACAATCAACTTGCATGAAAAGATAGCACCGATTAACCTAATTATGCATGTACTTCCTCAAAGAAGCCTATGTTTACCATACTGTTGCGGATTAAAACAGGTGTGGCTATTTACAAAGAAGAGATTAGCAATAATAGGGCTGAAAATAATAGCTGTAATATGAACAAAGGAAAGAAATTATGAACACAAAAAGGAGAGTAGTCTAAGCACAAGTGATATTAGAGTCAGGGAAGTGGTGATGGATTAATTTGTGGCAAGACATTGGCTTTTCAACGGATTTCTGAGTAATGCCTTTTGGGGGAAAATGTGAGTTAGAAGAGGGGAAACCTGAAAACTGAATGGCAACTTTCATACATTGTTAAGACAGTATTGTTAGGGAATTGCTTTTTTTTTTTTGGCCAGGATCTTCCTATAGGTCCATGATGTGTTCATACTTTAGTTGTTGGACACTCTTGCGGAGGTGTAAGCATCTTCTCTCTTTACCTTATAATTGACTCATGCTCCAGTCCACTACAGTTCTAGTTGTTCCTCACACTCCTGGCTTTGGGGTGTTGCTTAAATGTGTATCTGGCTGTACAAGCCTTTGGGTAATAAGTACATTTTTAATTTATTTTCTACTGCTTTTTGTTTTTATTACTGTCAGTGGATATTACAAGGCATTTCTGATTCTAGATATTTCTGATTTGTGGGTCTAGCTATGGCCCAAATCCTATTGGGAGAAAACACATGCAGAATATGTTGTATGCCAGGTTTCATATTGGCCATGAAATCAGCTGTCTCAAGGTCTGCATCCTGCCTGGGTGTTAAGACCATCCAGGGGAGGCCTTTCTCTTGGTTCCACCATCTTCACAGACGGTGACACAGGAATGGACCTTCTCTTGTATCATCTGGTTTGGTTTGATTCCATCAGTCGAAACAAAACGTAGTCATCCTATTTGCAGTCCCTGACAGAAACCTCAAAAGGGGTAGGGGTTCATCATGGATGGGCCAGCTCATGATGACATCTATGTTATGTGGCCTCTGGGAAAAGGGGCAAACTGGCCTGTCCCCAGCCTGGATCAAACTGTAGAACAAATGTCCATCTGGTTGCACCATCAGTTGACAAAATAAGCTCATTTGCATCTCTTGTAATATGGTTGGGACACCCCTAGACTGCAAGCCCCCTTTTAAAGGAATAGTGTAACACCATTGAGAACAAGCTTAATGTTAGTTTTCCTGGGAAGACGAACCACCCACCAATAATATTTCCCATTGCTGGATTTCAATATCAATATTCCTTCTGGAATCCATTGCTGATCCCAGGCACTGATTAGCCTCATCTTAATCAGATGAGAAAGAGCTGCATAATTGTGACACCTCAATCCTAGTTCCCGGCGTAATCCATTCATTGGCATCATACTGCATAGCAATTAAGAGCATGGAAGAAGAGGTGGCACCTCCCAGAATCTGATAGCCCAGATGCTTCTAGACCAGTGATGATGAACCTTTTAGAGACCAAGTGCCCAAACTGTGATTCAAACCACACTAATTTTTCACAAAGTGCCAATACAGCAATTTAACCTCAATACAGGTGGCTGTGAAGGGGTGATGTCGGGTGCCCACAGAAAGGGCTCCGAGTGCCACCTTTGGCACCCGTGCCATAGGTTCGCCAACACTGTTCTAGACAAAAAGTATTTAGAGTAATGCTTTGGTGTATGAGTACCTTGGTCTATGAGTGTTTTGCAAGGCGAGCAAATATTTCTGACAAATTTTGCGTTGATCAATGAGCAATGTCTTGCAATACAAGCAGTGGAGCATGTCACATGATCACAACTGAGCCAATGGTGGTTCTCTCTCTCCCTGCTGGATTGTGGGTGATTTTCTGGAATGTCCCATCTCAGGCAAGCCTCAAACACAGAGGGAGGAGAGAGGAACGGACGTCTCCATTGCACCAGTCATGAAAGTTCTTAAAGGAAAGTGCAGGTTAGGGTATTATTTTTCTTTATATTTTATTTTTATTTAATTTGTTCTCAACATTCTTATTTTTCAAACCATTCCTAGCTAGTCAAGTGAGTATAGGGTTGCAAATTGCATTTTATTATTGTCACATTAAAGACACAGTGTAAAATCCTGTTGTTAGTCCAAGCAGAGCAGATTCCGCAGCCAGGTACCTAAGCCATTGTGTGGATGTGGACTTCTAGCTAATGTCTTTTGTGACTTTTGGCATTTTGTGTGTACAGTATGTGGTCTATGGGCCCCCAGAACAAATACTTTGAGTTTCCATTATTTCTTATGGGGAAATTTGTTTTGATAGAAGAGTATTTTGGTTTACAAGCATGTTTCCAGAACAGATTATGGTATGTTCGTAAACCAAGGTATTACTGTATCTAATTCCATTTTCTCTAGGTGGAGGCAGCTGCCAACCCTGACAAATGATGTCCTACTTCTACTCAGTTTTCTGATGTAAATGGGATTTGGTTGTGCCAGAAGATAAAGAGGGTGGAAGTTGGAGGTCTTGAACTTCTGGGTGCAAGCCAAACCTAGCTCTGCCAGTGTACCAGCATTAAACTGAGCAGCTGCAGTACACAGTACAAGGAGAGTTATCTAGACTAACTTTTATCTTCCTTAACCTGTGCTGGCTTCCTTTCAGCCTAGACTGATAGTGGAATGTCACTTCCTTTCTTTTTCACCATTCTCTCTTGATGATCTCTGAGAGAAGAGAACAGGGGACATATTGTCTTTGTTTTCAAGTGGCAAGGGGCGGCCGTTGTTCCCTGCAACTGTACTTTAATTAGACAAGGAGTCCTATTAGCTTTTGCATTCCAGCGCACTTCCTTGGCTTTTTTATTTCCTTTCAACTTCTCTCCAAAAGGGGAAATATGCTCTGCTAAGCACAGTGGTACCTCTTGGACTCGGTGGCCAGGGGTACCTTTCTCCAACTGTGGAATATATATCAGCTGCGCCCCTACCTAGATGAACGGAGCCTTATGACAGTTATGCATGCACTGGTAACATCCCGTATTGATTACTGCAATGCGCTTTACGTGGGGCTGCCTTTGAAGACAGTCCGGTGATTGCAACTGGTTCAGAATCGTGCTGCATGGCTGGTGAGTGGTAGGGCCACCAAGGAACACATCATGCCGATTCTGTATAACCTTCACTGGTTAGCAGTTGCTGCCCGAGCCCAATTCAAAGCGCTTGTTTTGACATATAAAGCCCCAAACAGCTTAGGACCTAGATACCTGAAGGACCGCCTCCTTCCATATGAACCCACCCGGCAATTAAGATCTAGTCAGGGAGCCCTCCTGAAGGAGCCATCCCTTAAGGAGGTGAAAGGGATGGCTTGCAGGAATAGGGCTTTTTCAGCAACTGCCCCCAGACTATGGAATGCCCTCCCAAATGAGACTCGCCTGGCGCCAACGTTGATAACATTTCGGCGCCAGGTAAAAACCTTCCTGTTCCAGAAGTTTTTTAACTAATGATTGTGGGTCCTGATGGCAATTTTAGTGGTGTGTTTTTAATGTATCGTATTTATTGTATTTATATGTTTTGATTGTTCTAATTTTATTGTAATTTTGATGTTTTAATTGTCCATTTTGATTGTGAGCCACCCAGAGACCTTTGGGTAGTGGGCGGCATACAAGCTAAATAAATAAATAAATAAATAAATAAATAAATAAATAAATAAATAAATAAATAAATAAATAAAATTCATTCTACGGGTCAATTTGTTTTAAGAAAATTTTGTCTTACAAAATGTGGTTTCCTTTAGAAATGCATTGAAAATGGATTAATCTGTTCCAGAGGTTATGGGTTGCTTCATTTTACAAAACAATTGTCTTACAAAACACAGTTTCCCATAGGAATGCATTGGGAACAGATTAATCCATTTCAGGGGCTAGAATAAAGACAAAAATAACTGGGATTTTTCCCATGGGTACATGCAGAACATTTTTTTGTCTTGTGAAGCACCCCATAGGGAATTTTTTGACATGCAAAAGCATGCCTATTCCCTGAATTTTTTTTCTTACTAAATTATTTTTTGTCTTGTGAAGCATTTGTCTTAAGAGTACCACTGTAGTCTGATATTCAGGGGCTTATTTCACAGGTTGCTGTCCATGTACCTAACTCTGCTAACATTGCCAACTGAAAAGTGAAAGAAAGGAAACAAGCCTCCAAAGATTCATAACGCCAGGGAAAGTATTCATGCTGGGCTTCAATGCTGATGATGAACCTGGAGGATGAGTGTTTGGCTCACACAGCTACCAGTGATTCACCAAAATAAGAAGCAGTTCCCTCTGTTGCTATACAGCAGTGATGGCGAACCTTTTAGAGACCAAGTGCCCAAACTGTGATTCAGAATCCACTATTTATTCATAAAGTGCCAATGCAGCAATTTAACCTCAATACAGGTGGCTGTGAAGGGGTGATGTTGGGTGCCCACAGAAAGGGCTCTGAGTGCCACCTTTGGCACCCATACCATAGGTTCGCCAGTTTTTAAATTAGTTGACGCAATGTACTTTGTTTCTTATTTGTCCCTAAATTATAAAATCTACTGGAACATATGTTTTTTTCTTTTCTTCTCTTTTCTTTTCTTTTCTTTTCTTTTCTTTTCTTTTCTTTTTTCTTTTCTTTCCTTTCCTTTCCTTTAAGATGACAAATCTTGTCATAATAGAGAAAAGAAACTAAGAAACTAAGTTTCCTGGTGGATTTTGCCCTGCTTTTCAAGGGTTCTACCGTCCAAGAGATTTTAGAAAAGTAGTCATTTTTAAAAGCTGCTTTATAAGCTCCCTTTCTTTTTGAATGCCACCCCCACCACCACCACAAAAATTAATCTTTTAAACATACAAGAAAATCTGTCCTGTGCAGGGAACATAAAGCTACTACACAGACTCTGTTGGCCATTTGATTCCTTTTTAAATGCTTTTGGAACATCCTTGCACGCACTGCATGGCAAGGTGCCCTTGGTCTGTATGCAAACAGGTGTCTTTAGACATGTGAATGCTTGTTGGACAGAGCTGGCTGTTCATCATGTTTATCTAGCAAACGTTTCGTACAAGATTTTACAGCCTAGTAAGTTGTTCAAACAGTTCTTAGGTGTGGGTGCCAAAGGAGCGTGTAATCCAAAACACTTCCCTTTTTGTTAAGACCAATGGCTCTCCCCTGTGAGAATGGTGTATCCTGTATGCTAATATTCCAGAAAGGACCCTAATTTGTCTTGAGGCCAATTTTATTTTTTATGACTTGTGCATGCCTTAAACAGTCAATGCAAACTTAGTGTCTAGTTGTCTGATTTCAGTGGGACTACTGCAAACATTACTAACCCTGAATCCAGACCATGTACTCAGCCTCTCTCTCGCACGGTTAAGAGTTAGAGGCTGTGTCTTCTGTTCACAAAGATCCTCTTTTCTTCAAAATGATTTCCCCAGGCCTTCCTCTGAGTACTTGGAACTATGGCCATTGTTACTTGTGTGCCATGGTTAAAGCTAACCATGGCTCCATTTCACTGGCCAGTTACACCAGGCCTGGCCAGGCTGGAAATTTTGTCGTTTCAGCTGCTGAGGCCTATGTTGCTGGTTTAGTCTTAGCTCTGAGTCTGAAGAGGGTTCTGAATGGACACTGACTCAGGTAATGAGTGGATAGGTCACATGCCTTTGGTTGTTAAATTCTTTTTTCAAGTCCCTGGATTCCCTGTTAGTGAAGAGAATAGTGTAGGCTGCCAGATGAAATTCTCTTTCTGATTATTTGACTCTTACCCTTCATGTCTGTACTGCTCAAATATTTTAGTTTATATAAAGAATTTTGCTAGTTGTTGTCGCCATGGTTAAGCAGTTAGTTTTTTGTTTGTTTATTCTCCCTTCTCTGTGTTTCACTCCTGTTGATGATTGGCAGTGCCAATTCAGTGGAGGTATTTTCAGTCAAATTATGAAGGCCTGCTGGCTTATTTATGTCTGGAGAAACCCAGCTTTGTACAAAGGATAACTGTTATTGAATATGATAAAGATCTTTTGTCATTTGTTTTGTTTGCAGGTGTCTTTTATAAGACATCCTCTAATCCCTTCAGGAAGAAATATTTTCTCCTTCTTAAAAAAGAGAAAGAAATCAGTATTAACTAAGTATAAAAGCTCTGAGCCTCTACCATTGTTGTCAGTTCTTTGAGGGACATTTCCCAACAGCCATTGTTCAAATGGTTGTCAGGAGGAATCAAGTGAAACTCAATAAACAATGCAGTAACTGGTTCCTCTCACTTTGTGTGCAGCAGCTTTTCTTGAGAGGATTTGCATTGAAGAAGTGGCCCATTTTCGGAGTCGTGGTAGGGTCATTTAGAAACATTCCAGCGGTTTTGCTTTTCGAGCAGTTGCATATTTCAGTTCTGCACAAATAAATCTGACCTATCTAGGCCTTGAGAGGCTTCAAGGCCACTGTTGGAGGAACACCCCCCTCCACCTGGTAAATAACATCACATTGTTTTTAAACCTTTCAGATTATAGATTTAAAGGGAAGTGCACAAGCTTCCTGGTCACATTGCCACCATGTTTGCATATTTGACAATTAATTTAATTAGCCATGGCAGTTTTGCCTGGAATAAAAATATTATTTCTTCAAGGAGTCGCTCCTCTTTTAATTGGCTTATACCAAAATAAATAGGTTATGTAGTTTATTGCTACATAGGAGTATGTCGTACTGATTTCAGCTGGGCTTACTCCCAGGGAACTGAGAATAATTATCTAGGAGTCAATACCTTTACGCTCCGTGGGAATTGCTTCTCTTTGGCCCACTATAGAGATTCATAAACAGCATACTTGGAAAATGTTAATGAAAAGCTTGTGTCTTTTAAAATGGTATTCTGCATTTTATATTTGCAAAGGCCCTGACGGCTAAATGTGTGATGCAGTCCTGTTGATATTTACCCAGAACATGTCAGAATTTGCTTTCTAATCATTGTGTCGAGGGTGGCATTCCATTTCATCAAAGGATACGTGAACTTCTGATGGCTTTTGACTCTGGACAGTGATTTTTTTTTAAATAAGTATTATCTGAAATGTTATGTCGGCGGTGCCAGTCAGTGCCCTTCCAACCTTCCTTCCCTTTTGTTTCTCCTTAAGATTGCCAGCATTATTTATTAATATGAAATATATATTAATAACTTTTGTCTTAATTGTTAGGCATAAGCTGTCTGAGTGCTTGGGTTATATGGCTTCTTGTGCAGCAATGATGTGAAGAATATATAATAATTTCTCCATTAACTTGAATTTCTCCCTCTTAAATGTTACAGATTTTGCAAAGCCCGTCTCAATACTTGGCTTTGTTTCTGGGGGAACATTGTGTTGTGTGCAATCTGCAGCTGTCCTTGGAGGGAGAAAGGGGAGAAAAAAAGACTAGTGATTTATAGAAGCAAGCTGAATTGAAAACCCCCTTTTTTCCTCCTCAAAATCAACAGCTTGACTGAGTTTAAATAACTGACTTTTCATATCCTTTCATCGCACACAAAGACCTAATCCTAAGACTACTTGAGCCACCAATGTAGGCTGTGGAGGAGACCACCACTGGAAATGTCACTCCCTTCTCACCGCACACAAAAACACATTGAGTGCTGCTTTTATGAAGTGAAAATGCCGAAGAAAAGGAAAATGCAAGCAAGGTGGCCACAGTCATTTCTTCAAAATAAAATTTAAAAAGGGCTACTGCATCTGGATATTAAAGACAAAAAAGTGCCCAAGACGGCAGTAGTGGGGTTGGGGCGCTTACTTTCACAAGGGCAAATGAGTGGAACTGCCTCTTTTTGTTTCAGTACCACTGACCCTTATACTTTATTGTGTGGAAATGTCAGGGAAAGTGTGTTAGAAGGCATTCTAGCATATTTTAGTTTCACAAGGACTTTTGTCATTTTGATCTTCCCAAGTGCTTTTCCCATCTGGTTACCCCCCCCCCCCTTCCTCCACCTCTTCTAGTAGCAAAGTCAGTTTGCACAAATAATTTGTCCAGGACAATTGATACTGGCCCCTCTCGTTTTGTTTTAATTTATAACCTAAAAACATAATTTCATTACATCCTTCATGTTTCTTTGACCATGAGAATTTTTTGCCACCTCCGCTTGTTTATTGGCTACTGTGATATTTGCATCGAATGAGGCAAAGTGAAGATTAATTTATTTATTAGCCTCTTACATTTATATCTTGCCACTCCTTAATAATCTTGCCAAGGTTAAGTACTACAACTCTTACACCAACCCTGTGACATAGGAATCTCAATACACCCATAGATGCTCACGCTCCTAGTTGATGGACAAAATAAGGATCTGGTTTTAAGTATGAACAACTCCCGACTCCTGAATAATAAAACTACTGTCATGTAGTGCATGTATAACAGTTTTGGAGTTGGGGGCTGTATACTGAATATATTATTGAAGGTGATAAAGTAAGTCAAATGAGCAAAAACTTAAAAACTAATTCCAACAGTTACAGAAACAGTTAAACAGCTATAGAGCAAAATTAAGTAATCAAAAAAGTGAAATGAGTAATTGCAGAACATTCCCACAAGAAAGTAAGAAAGCAGGCTAACCTATACTTATACAGTAGACCCTTCTATAATAAACAGTTTGTATAACATAAAATCTGTACAACATAAAAAAATTCCAGATATAGGGGAAATTTGCTTAACAGAATCGTCTATGGAACAAATCCGTTCAACATAAAAATGGTCACAATTAGGGATTACTCTGTTTTCAATGCATTCCTATGGGAAATTTGTATAAAGGAAAATTTGCTCAACATAATTTCATTTGCAATGAATTAATTCCTTTATACAAGGTACCACTGTACTTAAATCCTGTCATAGATTCAGTATAGCCACAGAGTATACAAAATTGCAAGTCTTGTAGCAGGTGGCAAATGAGCATAGCATTCTCCAAAGAGATAACTAAGCAAAGATAAATACGTTCTACCCTCATTTTATAATCAAAATTCCAGTTCCTAGACTCTTCCAGAAATCAGGCATTTTGTTCCCCCAAACTTTAATAAAGAAAAGAGTAAATTCTTTCCCATTCCTTCAGTTAGTTGAGGCCATTCTCTTAATTAACTCAGCAGTAATGGGTGAGCTCATGTTGGCCTTGAAATTTTCTTTCTCACAGAGATAAACTGCAGATGTTCTGTCTTCCAATTACTAGTGAGCATTTCTCTCCCTTCTCTTGGTCAGCACATCCTAGGCACAAATTATAAGTCTTATGTTTCTAAAAAGCAACAGATCCCTCATTTTTTCCAGTCTCTTGATAGTTAGCATTTGAGGGCAAAGCCAGTAAAGGTGGACAGAGAAGCTTCCTGTGTTGATTTGAGAAGAGCTGGGCTATATAGCTCATTTGGGGATCTGATATTGAATTGAGTACAGTAGTCCCCCACCACATCGCAGCCCAATATATAATGGTCCTGCTATATCACGGGACTGTGATATGTGGACCCCATCCCTACCACCCCAACCATTGCCACTGTCACCACCTCTCTGCCACTGTCACCACCACCCTCACCACTGTTGCTGCTTCCCCTGCCGTTGTCCCCACCACACTCGCTACTATCGCTGCCTCCTCCGCCACTATTCTCACCACTCTCGCCGTTGTCCCAGCCACCACCACCACCACCATTGGTGACGCTGTCGCCCCCTTGCAATGCACCACTGTTGCTGTCATCCTCTAAAGTGGCTTTAAAGGGCGGATGATGGTACTAGTGGTGGCAGTGAGAGGGGGAGGTGTGTGTGTTGGTGTTGATATAGCACTTGATAAAAGCGAAGGTAATCTTAGGAATTATAATTAAAAGGAATGAAGGAACATCTTCAGCCTTCTTATCTCAGTTTCGTCTGTAATTTTGAAACACTAGTCTTGATGTATCGTACTTGTACCTTTGTCAGACAAATAATTGGCTGTTCCTTGCCCACAGGTATTTGTTTTTACAGAATGCAGAAACTTTAAGCAGCCTGTGTAGAGGTTTTTAATGTCTTCCATGCTGAGAAGATATTTAAATTGGAGGTGGGAATGTCCCTTGGAAAATAACTTGTACTCATTTTGTATTGGAAACTTTCTTTTCTGTTTATATGTGCATACCTATGTACAGTGATGTGGGCAGAGAAGAGGCAAGAGAGAATCAGTTTGGTCCTCTGCTACAGCTGGATCTCCTCCTCCCACTGTTACTGCCAATTGCCCATGGGAAAGATCTGGGGAGGGGGTGGGAGATATCTTCTTGCTGTTGTTCAACTGCCATCAAGCAGCTTCGAATTTGTGGTAATGGTTTGAATGAAAGATCTTCAAACATTCCTTTTGTCAGCACACCTACTCAGCTCTTGCAAACTCCAAAGTGGCTTTAAACTCAGCTCTTGCAAACTCAAGGCTGAGTCTTCATTCATTGAGTTAATCCATTTCTTATTTAGTATTCTTTTTTTCCTCTTTCATTCAACTTTTGTGAGCATTATTGTCCTTTCATAGTGTGCCCAGGTTCAGGATCCCTCAGTTTACTCATTTTTGCTTCTAGGGACAGTTCCAGCTTGATTTGATTTAGAACACACTCATTTATTTCTGGCAGTCCATGAGATCCAGAAACCTCTCATCCAGTGACATTTTTCAAATTACTTGTTTTCCTGACAGCTTTCTTCATTGTGTAGCATTCACTCTCGTACATAGCAATCAGGAATAAAATAGTGGAGATGATTTTCCCCTTGGTCTCCAGTGACACATCCTTGTACTTAAGGATCATTTCTACTTCCTTCTTAGCCATGCTTCCAAGTTTTATTCTTCTTCTGATTTTTCGGCTGCACAGGTTCCATTTGGATTGATGTATTAATCAAAATAGACCAAATAGATTCCTTTGGTTTCTTCACTGTCAGCATTAAAGTTAGGTGCTAACTGGACTAATTATTTTGATCTTCTTAATGTTCAGCTACACCTGTTTTTGCACTTTCAGTCATTTTAAGTCATTGCTTCCTGCCAGTAATATGGTGCAATCTGTTGAGGTACACCTATTTCTTTTAGAACAATCTATATATTCTCAAGATCCACACAGACCAAAGCTTTGCTGGGATTTCTGATTATCTTCTGACATTCTTTGGTATGCTCCTGTAACCAATGTATAATAGCATTCCCTAAAACCATAAAATAAAGGATGCTAGCTGGTTTGTGGTCAACTTTATGGGTTCAGAAGGGGAATGCATTAATTACTTGTTGATGGATGGAGTCCTGGAGAAGGCTAGGAGTACAGTCACCCTCCGCCATTTCGCGGTTCAGGTCCTGTGGTCCCGCTACATCGCAGGATCGCAGTACCTGCACTGTGGGGGGGCATCTGGTCGCTCCGTGACCCCCGCACCTCCGAGAAGCCTGGGGGGCAGGGTGGCGGGGGGCGATAGCGTCGCTCTCTGGCGCCGCCACATGGGAGGGCTGCGGGGAGGGCTGGCGTCCCTCTCCGTGGTCCCCCCAGGCACCTCCGGAGGGCCTCGGAGCTGCGCGGAGGGATGGCGTCCCTCTCCGTGGCACCTTCGGAGGGCCTCGGAGCTATACGGGAGGGCTGGCGTCGCTCTCTGTGCCCCCCTGGGCACCTCCAGAGGGCCTCGGAGCCATGCGGAAGGGCTGTGGGAAAGGACGGCGTTGCTGTCCGAGTCCCCCCCGGCACCTCCGGAGGGCCTCAGAGCCACGCGGAAGGGCTGTGGGGACAGACGGCGTCCCTCTCTGCAGCCCCCCTGGCCCCTCCGGAGGGCCTCAGAGCTGCACGGAAGGGCTGCGGGGATGGACGGCGTCCCTCTCCACAGCCCCCCTGGGCACCTCTGGAGGGCCTGGGAGCCGCGCGGAAGGGCTGCGGGGACGGACGGCGTCCCTCTCTGCAGCACCCTGGGCACCTCCGAAAGGCCTTGGAGCTGCGCGGGGGGCGGCAGGGGGCTATCGCATCGCTCCACGCCGCCCCCCCACTCCTCCGAGGCTTTGGGGAAAGGTGCGCAATCGCCCACCCCCGCCCACCCCGCTTCCGCATATCACAGATTTTCATGGATCGCGGGTGGGGTGGGTCCCTAAGCCCCACGATTGGCAGGGGGTTACTGTACCTCATCTTTTACATTGGCCATCCAGAACTGAAGTATGGAGGGCTAGGGCAGAAATAATAGAAAGTACCTTTCTGAGCCAGAACAGGGATGTTATTGCGGGAATGCCAGGAGACAATAGTTAGGACTCTTAAATTGTGACAGATCACCATAATTTGGGGTTCAGAACGAGTAACATTATAGAGCAGGAACTTGATGCTTCTTTTCTTTGATGCAGTTCCTCCTTCACAGTTAACAGTTTCAAGGGTAGTGCTTTCTTGCAGGATTGTTTGCATTTTTAATTAAAAAATTTAGCTTGTCATCTGGTTAAAGATGTTTTGTAAAATCTTTGTACATATTGCAAGTTGAATCTTTGCTGTCAGAAGTAAGTACCACTGAGTTCAAAGGAGGCAGGATGATTGGAGTCATGCCTGATAGATTTAAATTGTGAGATGTTACTTGTGGTTTGGTTGTTTTTGTTTTGCTTTAGAATGGAGTTTTTAACTACAGTGGTAACTCCTCTAACTACAAGTAATATGAAAGCAGGATGTAAATACGCATATCATGGGAACCTAGTTATGGGAGCTGCATTAGTGACTTCCCACACTTGATAATGTACCACCACCACACTACTGTCTAGAAGCTGTGAAAGGATATCTGATTTCGTTTCTTATGATTGTCTATATTTTTAAAGCAGGAACAGGGTACATGACCCAGATTATCTACAGGAGCTTCAGAATTTTATGTAGTTTGTAGGTTATAGGATCTTTGGGATGTCCTGCTTCACCCTCACATATATTGCCACATTGCTTCAAGCAGTTAGTTTTTAATGCAATAATCTATCCAATCGCTTCTGACTGATGGTGACCCTTTCCAAGGTTTCCTTATACATGTATAAAGTACTCAGAAATGGTGTACCTTTCCCTCTTCAGGGGGTGTTTTGGGACTGCGTAGCTTGCCTCAGACTGTGCAGGTTGGCTCTTCTCCCAGGAGACTCTGTGGGGAATCGAACTCATTTAACTTGGCCATTAAAATCATCCGCTTGAGGCCCTCTCGCTACTGGAAATGTCCCTTTGTTTATTTACGTACATTCTGAATTTCCTTTTGTTGAAGACCATGGTGTTTATTCCTTGAAAGGCAGTGCCACCTTTGTAACACAATATCCTGACAGGAGGAATTGGGGTGGGGAAGGAAGAAAAGACTAAGCAAGGTCATTAAAATTTCTAACACCTTCTCAGCTACTACAAATCTTTTAATTCTCCTGTCAGTCATAAAGTGTAACAATCCTGTTCTAAACTGTGATAAGTACAAATCTCCTAGATTGCCTTAAACTATTGATATATACAGATATGACTTGTGTGCTTATAAACAACGTAGAGGGTTTTTTTTTCCATTTGGCAAAAAGAGACTTCAGATTCCACTTTCTGATTCAACAGGGGAAATAATTCTCCAAGCTGTAATTTGAATTGCGTAGATATGTTTACTAGCATTTTGTCTTACAGCATAAACACGCATAAATAAGCTAAATGGATCTGAGGACAAGACTTTATCTTGGGTGAAGGGGGAGGGATCTCCTAAAATGTGCTTCTAGGTTTATGTGCATGCCTTCTGTGGGTTTTAAATAGTCCCTTTTTTTAAAAAAAAAAACCTTTGCTTTTCATGAGATTTTAAAAGTGATACACGGCCTGGTTGGAAGGCCTTTCACTAGATTGTATTGCATCGATAGCAGGAGAGACTTTATTTTCTTGTTGGCCATGAAGATAATGGACTTACGATAGCAAGAAGAAAGAGTATTCTTGAGATAGTGACGCTCTGAATAGGCCCGCAAATAGACACATGCTTGATCATTTGTAAAGATTTTAGGTGAAGCTGGCCCTTGCATTAAATGCGGATGTGCAATTTTATTTATTTCTCCCAGTAAGCAAATGAACCTCCAATCAGACTGGGACTACGACACTACATGCAGTGGGGGAGAAAGGGTTAAAACTCTCACCATCTTCTTTCTTCTCCCAAATTTCTGCTCTCTCATTGGGGATACCAATGGAGGGCTCCCTTCCATTTAACCTCTACAAGAGGAGAGACAGATTTTGGGAAGGAAGTGACTGAAGAGTGGGGGAGGGTTCAACCTCTCCTCTCCTTCATGGGCACAGTGGCCTTGACCGGCAATGGAGTCCAGCATGTAGGGGGTAAAAGACAAGGAGATTAGTTGCATGCTTCATATTTAGTGCAACATGTGGTTTTGTCCTCACTTCTCTAGATGAGAGGTTTTAAAGTGGAAATGAGTTGTGTTTACCCAAAGAAAATCTTATGGAAGTTCTTTGATGTTCTTCAGCCAGACTTCTTATTTCTTGAGAGATAGAAACGAGTGCCTTTGAATGAGGGCATTCACAGATGGAGATGTACACATATTAGACAGAGGAGAGAGGTGGTTTTAGAGAGAGGTCAGGGAAGCCATTCATGTGAGCATTGAAACCCCCTCTCTCAACAGAGGTGGGGGGTCAGGCACAGTCTATCTGCTACTTATCAGGGTATGCTTTCAACAATACCCAGACAAATCAAAAAGCCTTCACCACCAAGGCCATAGCTAACGACCCATACTTTATAGTTTTCAGCACCTTAGACCATTGTTCACCTTAAGGCTATGGATACTGTTGTCTACCTAACAAGCCTATCTTATGAACCTAGTTCAGACCAGGGTGACAAGAGGTCAAAGCGGACTATAAGATGGAGGACTTACACTAGCTTTATTCAGACTGATGAAGCTGTTTGGATGAGGAGCGAAACGTTTCTATCTCTCAAGAAAAAGAAGTCCAGTTGCCATGACTCAACTTCCACATAAACTCACCTGGATGACTGAGAATCTTCACAGACATATTGATGTTATTCAGATTTTCTCCTTTGAAATCTCTGTTGCCTCAGTAGTACTTTTTAAACTGCATGGTATTCATCCTTTGATGGCCTTCATTGCTCACTCCACTACCCAGAAACCTTCACATTCCAGGCATTGCCATTATGATGGTGTGAGAAATGCTTTTCCATTTGTTTTCCAAGATGCTTCAATTGGTATAGGTTAAAGAGCATTGAGAAATCAAGCAATTAGATGCCTTTATTTAATATGTATATATATAAAGAGGGCTGGGTTGCCACTGATGCATAGTTGTGTCTGCCTTTTGAGACTATTTCATTAAGAGTTCATTTGTATTCAAGTCTGGCTTTTCAAAACATATGCATAACAGAGTGATCCACCCTGTCGTAAATTTCATGTTAATAATGGTGGTGGATGCTTATCGAAAGTTCCTTCCAAAGATGGAGCCAGACTTCCACCTTAGTCATCTTAACCTTTTTGCTCCTCCTGTTCTTTTAGTTTTGCCCCAGTTAGACTTCTGTTAAGTATCACATCTCTTTCCATAGTTCTTTTTGCTGGCTTATCACTAGTGTCCTAAATCAGCTGCATTTTCTTTCCTTTTTTCTTTAACAGTGTGGTGTGTGTATTTTTATGCTCTGGTTGACTACATCTACTTTCCTCGGTGTGCTGCCGTCTGAGTGCTTTGGACTGCCTGTTTGTAGCGGGTTGGAGAAAAGAGGGGTCCTGGCTGGACAAAGGGCAGAGGCAACCCCCCAGATAAGGCATAGGCACACATGGAGAACTCAGCACTGTGTATGGAAAGGAAGTTGATTGACAAGGGAGGCTTGGGACATTGGTTGGGGAACTCCAGGTCATTGTACAAGTGAGGCGAAGGCATGCTCGGCATTTAGTCTATAATCTGAAGGGGGAAATTGTTGTGGCTTCAGCTTGTAGTGTGGCCTGTGGTAAATCCTGCTGGAGATGACGAAGAATGAGAGTAGGGAAGGTGAATTTGATGGACTGAGTTCAACTAACCGGCCACATCTTTTTTTATTTTCTTCTGGCTTATGGAGTGGGAGAGGTTCAGTCCATGGCTTATTATGAAAAATCCCATTGTTTAATGTTTGCATCAGGTATAACTCATAGCACAAAAACATTTGATTTAGATCAATTAAAAACCTTCCGTTTCTTTCCCCCAAACCTGATGTAGGCTCTGTCAACCTCTAGGCCTCCTTTCCATCTTGGGGATGTCTTTTTTTGGGGGGGGGGGGTCTCAAGATGGGAGAAAATCTTTAAAAGGCTAAAATTGTCACCAAGCCATTGGTGGCAGTCGCTGTCGCAGCAGTGGCAAATTCGTAGTGATTTACTTTCTTTTAATGCGCATCCTCCCCAGTCCTAATGCCTCCAGAGACTTCCCCAAGACAAAAGGGAGTCCTAGGTAGCCTTGGAAGGTAAAACAGGGATTAGGAAGCTTTTAAAGCAAACAGTGTTCTGCTTATATACTGCCCCATAGCACTTCAAGTACTCTCTGGGTGGTTTACAGTTTAATTATGCAAGCTACACATTGCTCCCACCCCCAGCAGGCTGGGTTCTCATTTTAGTTAGTGTAAATTAGAGGGGTGTGGTGACTCAGTGGGCTAGAGTGCAAGTTCGGCATCTCAGCGGTTCAAATCCCAGATGCCACACAGCGGAGCAAGCTCCCGCTGATAACCTACAGCTCCTGCCAACCTAACAGTTTGAAAGCATGTAAATGCAAGTAGATAAGTAGGCACCGCCATAAAAAAGCGGAAAGGTAAAACTGTGTTTCCTTGCAGCCATGCCGGTCACATGGCCATGGACTTGTACAACACTGGCTCTTCAGCTTGAATACGGAGATGAGCACTGCCCCTAGAGTCAGACACAACTAGCATCCATGTGCAGGGGGAATCTTTACCTTTTTAATTAGTGTGAATTACAAGTTTCCAGCACCTGGTCTGGGCTATACTGGTGCAAAGTTATGCGACAGGATTTTGCTCATTGTGTGCCAGACTAGCTACAGCTGATAAGAACAAGATTTCAAAATCATATGGAGTCCTGCACACCCCCTAGCTTAATATGTATTGCTTTTTAAAGCTGTGTATTTTCCAGGTCTTCAGTATCCTGTTAAATATTACAGAGTGGGATGAAGTGGGTGTTATTGAGACTTGGCAATTGACTGAAAGCCACCAAATCACTTTGATTTTGAGGAGAGATTAGAATCAAGGATATGTTTTGGAAAATATTTTTAGTCTACATTACTGTAATTGCTGCTTAATTTAAGTAGCCAAGGATTGTTCAACTTGATAAAACTTGAAGAATGCATCTTGTGTTGTTTGTAGTTTCTAAATATTGTTAATATATATGCTTTTAAATCTTCCTGCTGCATGTTCAAAAATGAAATGAAAAGAAAGCTTCTAAGGGAGAAAATGCTCAGGTTTCCTTTGTGATTTTGTATTGCAACTTTGTGTTGTTTCAGACTTTTCTTCAGATTTGTGGCGTGGTAGCCGTGGCCGTTGCAGTGATTCCTTGGGTTCTTATCCCTTTAGTTCCACTTCTTATTCTTTTCATCATTCTTCGTCGGTATTTTTTGGCTACATCAAGAGATATTAAGCGTTTGGAGTCCACAAGTATGTATATATATATATAGATTTCATCTAATTTGTTTGTTAAAGATTTAGGTATCATTTAATAACACGGGGTGCTAATATATTACTAATATGTTAGCACTTTGAAAACGACCCCGGGCCATATCCTCCTTCCCACCATTTTTTACAGCTAATATTCTCTCCCTCCTATTCCCCCTCCCCTATCCATCAATGAACATCTGGTATGAAATGTATATCTCATTACATATTATATTACATACCTCATTCTGCCGCTATATGCCTGAAGAAGTGGATGTATTCACAAAATGTTACATTAAAATACGAAAGTTAGTCTTTAAGGTGCCACATGTTTTGTGTCTTTTGTTTTGTTTTGTTTTTCTTTGATTTTTGCCTGCACTTGGAAAATGTCACTTTTTGGGACAAGTAGGTCTTTGCCGTCCAGGGGATTCTGGTACTTGCAGCTAGAAACAGTAAACTGTTCCAAGGCTCTGGCTGATTTCTTTCCCCAACCTTCTCGATCTGGTAAATTTTCTCTCTGGATGTGCATCCAGATGTTGGCTGCAGGAGTGTTCCTGAACCTGATGTAAACTTGGAGAAAAACTATATTTCTTTTGAGTAATAGATACCACACATTTATTTGAGTGGATTCAATGCCAGAGATTTCTATAGCAGGATTAAAGGGATAATACCGTTTAACCTCTATTTTGCAGCTCGAAGTCCGGTGTTCTCTCATTTGTCGTCATCTCTCCAGGGGCTGTGGACTATTCGTGCCTTTAAAGCAGAGCAAAGATTCCAAGAATTATTTGATGCCCATCAAGATCTTCATACAGGTTTGGAAAGAACTGGAGCAAATATTTCCTAGTCAGGCAGAATCATATGGCAATACTTGTGTGGCTTCTGCTGCTCCTGAATGCAGAGAAATAGCATTCCCAAATTGCGGGTGCAGAGACACCGAAGCACCTGTTTCTGTCTTTTCCTGACACACCCATTAGTTTTGCATGCAGAGAAGTGACACTGAAGGAGGGGGCAGCTACGGAGCCAGGGGGTTGCATAGCAGGGGAAGTTTGAGGAACGGCTTCTCCATGTTCTCATGGAGTACCAATTGCCTTCCTACATCAAGGACTTTCTGTATGGCACACCTTCTTGTTTCATGATGCTAAAACAGTGCAGCTATGTTGGTCTTTTGAGTGTGACATGGTACTTTGCAGTTAATATTATAATTTTCCTTTTTCTCACACTTTTTAGAGGCTTGGTTCTTATTTTTGACTACCTCTCGCTGGCTTGCTGTACGCCTTGATGCCATCTGTGCCATCTTTGTAGTGGTGACTGCCTTTGGCTCTTTACTTCTTGCACAAAGTAAGTATATGCAGAGCAGTTACTGCTTTGTAATTTAAAATATTAATTTCCAAAAGTTACTTTTTAAAAATTAGATTATCAGCTTGCTTGTCTTCCTGTTTAGTGCAAAACTGACTAGTTTAAAGTTCACCTGAAATCTAAAGGCTTAGTTCCAAGTTCTGCCCTACTTTTGTGTGTAATACTGTACTTCACAAGCTTCCCTTCATTCTACTGCGTTCTTCCTCATTTAATTTCACATTATTATTATTATTATTATTATTATTATTATTATTATTAGTAGTAGTAGTAGTAGTAGTAGTAGTAGTAGTAGTAGTAGTAGTAGTAGTAGTAGTAACAACAACAACAACAACAACAACAATAACAACAATAACAATAACAACAACAACAACAACAACAATAATAATAATAATAATAATAATAATAATAATAATAATAATAATAATAATAATAATAATAATAATAATACAGCTTATATGCTGCCCACTACCTGAAGGTCTCACATACTGCACATGCACGCACACATGCACATATACAAAGGAGGGAGAGACTATATTCTCTGTATTTTAAATATTTCTCAGTATTTTGAATAATTATTATTTATTTATTATTTATTTAAAATATTTTTACATTTTCCATTTTCAGAATTGTATTAAATAAATTATTAAACTTTCAAAGAAAATATACCACATTTTGAATATGTGCTTTCTTTCTCCCTTGGCAGCTCTCGATGCAGGTCAGGTCGGTTTAGCTTTGTCCTACGCAATTACCCTTATGGGAATGTTTCAGTGGGGAGTTCGACAAAGTGCTGAAGTTGAGAACCTGGTAAAATTCATTTGTTCCTTTACAATCTTTTTAAAGTTGGAAAAAAATCAGTGTTGTCCTTCTACGCATACTTCGTCATGGACAGTGAAATGCCATTCATTTTCAAACTATCACAAATATTATTTTCTTAGAACTAACAGAGACTTCAGAGCCTATAAGTATATTTCAAATTCTGTTGGTCCCTTTTGGCCAGGGGAAGCCATATCAATGCCACTGGAACTGGGACCACCGGTGACGATCTATTGGCAATTTTTTTTACTATTAACCCGCAACCCACCCAACCGCACACATACATTGCAAGGCTTGAAAAATCTTCTCCATGACAAACAAGTGCCCCAGCAAGCCTTGGATTCTGAAGTTGAGGGTTGGAATCCTTTAACTTTAAATTACATATTACTGTGCTGGATGGTAGTATTGTCTGGTTTGCTCCAACATGTACTGTCAGTTTTTTTTTCTTTCAGACTAAAACAGTCCACGTGATTTATCAGTTGTTAATGGTGCATCCAGATGTTGCACTCTATTTACTTTTTAAAATATTGGCCCAAATCTTATTACTTACGCCCACATGCATAAAGCAAAACAGTGTAACCTTTGGAGGCCAATTGCCTCAAGCGAAGAAATCACCATAGCCATTCCCAGTTGCATGTTTAATTGTGTGACTTGTCATGCAACAGATAACATCTGTGGTGATTTTGTTTTTAAAATTGCTAGCATTTGTTGAAATGTCTGCTGCTCTTGTTGCTGTTGTTTTTAATTAATTCAGGGCCTTTTTACACGACCCCTAAGATCCGCTGGCCACTTAAATTCAGACCAGAGATCTTAGGGGTTCGTCGCTCTTCCTCTGTCCCCACCCCCCTCCGCACTTCCTGGTTGCTGGCTGCGTGAGGGAGGGAGAAAAAGAGAAAGAAAAGCATGCCGCTCACCTCGTTCTGCCTCTCGTCTCTGTAAAAGTAGCTCTTAAAGGGGCAGGAGTCAAAAAGCAGCAAACAGAAGCGAGGAGAGCCCCGCACTCACTATCGTTGCACCGCATCAAAGATTTTTCACCTCCCACAAAGAAAGGCGCAAGTCGCGCTAAAGTGGGCGGGGTCGCACTTAATTGTCTGCAAACTCCGGAGCTGGTGGGGAAACATTTTTAAGCTCTGGAGCTTGCAGCCATTTTCAGCTGAGCTTAGGGGTCGTGTATAAATGCCCTCAGTGTATATCAAGCTCTTTTTGTAGGGCCTGAGAATGATTCTCAAATGATAAAAGAGGCACCAGTTTGGATTCTTAGTTATAGATTAGCTAAACCTGTGGTACAAATTTGATAGGACAACAAATAGTTTATTTAAGTACTGCAGAGTAAAATTGCAGTGGATTAATAGAAAGATGAGATGTATCTTCAAAAACCATAGACTATCTCCTTGATGTTTTTAGAGAATTTGGGAAGCACTAAATGTCAAAAGCCTTCATAAAGCTAGGCCTTCCATCAGGTGGATAGAAAATAGGAGGATGAGAAGAGCATTTGTATATGAATCCACCACTGGTGAACAGAAAGTTGAGTGCCAGCTAATCAAACTCCTATAACTGCAAGCACTGTTGGTGATGTTAGTAAATAAAGCTCAAGCCAGACTTGCTTTTCCCAGATGATATCAGTAGAACGTGTAATGGAATACACCGATGTGGAGAAGGAAGCACCCTGGGAGTCAAGCAAGCGTCCACCTCAGGACTGGCCAAGTGAAGGTGTTATAGCCTTTGAAAATGTTAACTTTGCATACAGCATTGATGGCCCTTTGGTGCTGAGACATCTAACTGCTTTAATAAAGTCAAAAGAGAAGGTAAGTATTTGTTTTTTGTGTAAGTGTAAGTGTGTCTCATAGGGCTGAAATGAATCTTGTCAATATCTGTTCTCCCTCAACTTAAACAATATGTCATTTGTTTTCAGGAAAAACTATGGTTTTTATATAGATATAGATATAGATTAGATGTAGATATAGATATAGACAATTTTGTAGCACTGATAGCTGAATTATGAAACAGAAGGCAGCTGAAAATGAGTTTGAAGAGTACCCCACCATTAACCTTTGGTGATCTGAATAATCTTTCAACATTAATTATTTTACATAATCTGATTTCTCAGCTCTGACACAGTGGGTGGTACAATAATGCAGCATTAAATGGTTGATACAAATATGTATTAAGGACTGTAGAAAATGGGAAATATTTTCTGAACTATATTCTGTACTTACAGCTATATTGTTCATGTGATGCATAGATAAGTATAGCTTATTATTTACATGCCGTCAGGTTCATTCTGACTTAGATCAGCCCCTTCCAGGGTTTTCTGGGTAGAAAGTACTCAGAAGCGGTTTACCAATCACGTCTTCTGAAGTTGCTCTGAGACCAGGTAGCTTGCCCAAGACCACACAGGTTGGCTTTTCTCCTACAAGAGTGAGGGATCAAACTCTGGGCCGATGGCTCTGCAGCTAGGTGCTCCATCTCCTGAACTATTTAGCCCATTAATTATAGATTTTCAGTGGAATATTACAGACTGTGCTTCTGATTTAGTGTGTATTTTTCTGTGTGTGTGTGTGTGTTGTGCCATTACACTCGTGACCGACTCTTTGTGACTCCATGTCCGTGGAGTTTTCTTGGCAGGAATACTGGAGTGGTTTGCCAGTTCCTACTCCAGGCGCCTACAGCACCTGCTGTTCCCTGGTGGTCTCCCATCCAAGTACTGACCAGGCCCAACCCTGCTTAGTTTCTGAAATCAAGCGAGATCGGATGTGCTTAGGGCATCTAAGCAACTGTATTTCTGTATATTTATATACAAAATGAGGGGGGAAAGAAGCTGTGAATTGTGGGTGGAAAGATGATCAAAGAAATAAAGAGCCAGCATTATTGCATAGTTATGAGAGGGTAAATGGATGAAGATGAAATATAAATGGTAAGTGAAGGAAGAAGCATAATATTTGTGCGTGGTAGACCTAAGAGTTTGTGTCCACAGCATGCATGGTTACAGATGAATGGATAGTAGATAGAGACGTGTGGGATCCAGGGGAACACATGGAAGAGCAGAGAGTACTTCTGCACGTGGACAATTCAGTGTCTAGGGATATTATTTTTGCACACAGGCTGCCACTGTGTCCAAGGTGTGTTCTGAATAGCCCTGGATTTCAGGCAGCCATTGGGAGGATGAGGGCAGGAAAGTGCTGCTTGAAAGGTAACGCCAAAAAGCTTCATGTGTCCGTGGAAAGCAACGGTGCACTTGGCTGGTTGTAAACAAAAACCCAAACTGCACAATTTTGTCAGCTGTTCTCAACTGTTATTGTAAGTTTTAACTAGTTGGGGAAAGCAAATTCAACAAGGAGAAATACTTATGCATATTTTGGCTGGGGGGAAAAGCAGGGCATTTTCATTTCTGACATGTAAAAGAGTGTAGACATAGCACCAGTTCAGTAACTGGATAGGTTGCCAAAAGAATTAAAATTAAAATTAAATCTTATTTAATAGATGGTGATTATTAAGGTTAGGATATCCATATTTAGGACTGTATATTCTAGAACAGTGATGGCGAACCTTTTAGAGACCGAGTGCCCAAATTGCAATTCAAAACCGTGTAAATTGTGCCAATACAGTAATTTAACCTGTATACAGGTGGCTATGAAGGGGCGATGTCAGGTGCCCACAGAAAGGGCTGCGAGTGCCACCTTTGGCACCCGTGCCATAGGTTCACCATCACTGTTCTGGAAGATGCTCCCTTGGGTATTTTATGTAATGGGGTTCCTGTGTTTCTAAAGTCACCTCATATTGCAGTTCCCAGTTGATTTCTGAAAGATATTTCCTAGCTTAAAAACAACAAACAAACAAACAAAACATCCTGGCTTTTATTGCAGAGAAGGGAATTTATGGGAGAAAAAATGGGTGGGAGTTGAAGCTCTCGAGGTTTTTATGCAGTGTGTCTGTTTATCTCTTTTCATACTTCTACTTGCCTTTGGGCCAGCTCTCTTGCAGTGGTAATAAGCCATTCTAATAGTGGATAAGGAGATTTACATTTCACGGAAAAGAACAAACAAAATAAAAGCTGAGAAATAAGAGTGGGGGATTTGTTGCTTAGACAGTCGCTCAATGAACCTGCATTTATGCACTTTTGTGTTTATTTGATTGCTTGCTCCCTGCCCCCCCTTACTTGTGTGTCCTTCCTTTTGATTTTACTAAAATGAGGTCAATATTAGTCCATCTATTTGTATTTTCAAGGCTAACCTTTGAGCTACTCATGAAGAAAAGAGGGGGTGGGGAGGGAGGATGCTGATTCTTGGCTTGGATTAAAGTACGACAAGCTTGTTAGAAAAAACAGAAGTGATGTGATGTATTTTTAAGCACTAATGTATTTAGGGGTAGGACTTGAGGTTTTACCTGTTTTTCTGAGGTCATGACTATACAGAGTTGAAGACCTAGTTTGCTTTAAATGTTTTAAAACCAGGTTCTTATGAATAGGTACAAAATAAACCATCCCATTTCTAACTGAATAAAAAGAAACAAATGTTGATGCGAAAAGAAAGAGTTTCCCTTGCAGGGTAAACTCTAGTGTAGTCACATCCCAGGTCACCTTTTTTAAAAAGGTGTCACTGTTAAACAGCTTATAATTCTAGAGTTTAGAGTGGTTGTGAAACCAAATATTTATTATAAAGCTTTGCCTCCCACAGAAGGTAAGAGTTCTCCAAGGTTATAATAATATCTTCCTGAACTTCTATGCATACACTTCCCTCAGACTAAGTCTAAATGGATGGCATATTTCTTTCTTCCACATACAGTTGCAGGAAAAAGTATGTGGACCTTTTTATTTCATGGTGTTCTGCATTAATGTGTCCTACAGTGTGAACTGATCTTCTTCTAATTCAAGTGTATTGACAAATATGTGCCTAAAAGAATAACTAAAATAATGGAGGCAGTCACTCAATGTATCTCCTTTACCTAGCTCTCCAGTTATGGGAATGATGCTTTGCTGAACACGTATTTCCTGTAGCAGTACATATTGTCGCCACAGACCACAAGGTTGCAGATCAACTCAGCAGACTCATGACCCAAGCCCATGAACGAGTCCTCAACCAGACCATTTTTCTCCACCTCATCAAACAAAAAGTGTCCTAAATTTTGCTCCTGGGCAGGCAGAGACACTCTGTCCACTCCTGCTTTCATGGTTAACTGGTCCAACAGCTTCCTGTATCTATTCCCACCAATCCCTCTTCTCCAGAGAACAATTGTCCAGATTGAACATTATCCTGATAGTGACCCACATAACTATGGTTCACCCCTTTCATGTCCATGACCTCCAGTTTCCAGCACCTTCCATCTCTCACTCATCTCCTGATACAGGATGATGCCAGAGTCATCCTCTCTCTCCATGTCACAGCATGGAAGATTTCCCATCAGTAGACTTCATCCTATCTCAGGCAAGAAAACCGTCTACGTTAAAATTATACCATTAGAAGTGGAAAGTATTTTATAAGTTCACAAAGACAAACAACTTTCCGTCTTCACCTTTCAGTTTGGACACCCTCTTGTTCTTCCTTCGCTACTTTCCCCCAAGATGTGTGTCCCATTGCATAAAGTATACATTGCAACTATTGTGGCCCACCAACCCCCTTGTTGGAAGCAGCCTCTTTATTTCATTATCCCATGCTAAAGACTTTCCTTAAAGGCCACAGAAATCCAAACCCCTTGCCTAAGCTGCCACTGGCTCAGTGGTCCCTGCAACTTTTCCTACACCACATGACTCAACCACCATTCCAGCCCCTGGCTGCTGCCATCCTCAAGTTGCCTTCCCTTAAAACTACCTTTCTGGTTGCCATTACCTCTGCCCATCAAGCCAGTGAGTGAACTAGCAGCCCTTACCTTCCATTGTCAACTCCACATTGAACACAATCCTGATAGCACCCTGGTAGCCCAAATAAAGTAACACTATATCTTGATCTTACCTTCCTTCTAACCCCCACATCTCAACAACCATTTGTTCTGCCTACTTCTTCCCGAATCCATCTATGCCTATGGAGCAATCAGTTTACTCTTGGGACATCAAGTCCAACCTTGCCTTTTATGTGTCAAGGACTTCCTCTGTATGCAAGTCCCCTCACCTTTTTGTCAGCTTTTATGAGCACACCATTGGAACTCCTATCTACTCACAAATGATGTCCAAGTGGATATTTTCTGCTACGCCGGTAGCTTACAACCTGGCACATCGCCCTCTGCCTACTTCTGTCAAGGTTCATTTTACCATACCTGTGTCTCCTTCAACAGCCCTTCTCAGGGGGATCAGTTTGTCAGACATCTGAAGAGCAGTGACATGGTCTACCCCGATCATATTCATCTCCCATTATTGCCTAGATCCCTGTTTTTGGCAGGGCAGTGCTCTCCTCTATCTTGCTGGGACAGCCTGCCTCTTGTTAACTCAAGCTTGTTAATCTCTCATTTGTGTGCATTCACAGAGGCCACAGAGAAGAAAAGGAGGTCACCTAGTTGTAACTCTGGTTCTTCCATTGGTCCTCTGTGAATTCACACTCCCCAAGCTTCTCTTTGCTATGTCAAGCTTGGCATCCTTCTTTCTACTGGCAACACGGGTACAAAATTGTGCATCAAGAGCAGGTCATTTCCTAGTGTTTTGAATCATGGATACAATATCCCACATTGACAAACTGGAGGGTTTTGATTTTTTTTAAGAAATAGTTTTTTTTTTTTTTAAAAAAATAATCAATTAGACTTGATTAATTTTGTTGATTAGTAGCCTTAGATATAGTTCTTATCCTATGTCTCCGGTGTGGTCAGATTGACCAATCTCCTTCCCATCCCTCTGTTGGCAGAAAAGCTACATCAAATAAATCATTTGCTCAGAAATTCTTTTAAATAATATGTTTTATAAGAATAGCAAAAATTATTTTCAATATCTTAAATTTCCTGTTACTGTTAGCAACAGTTCACAGTCACTTTGCCCCTACCCCCGCTCCAAATCGATAAATCATCTTTTGAAATGCTCAGTGTGTTCTTTTTCATTGGATGCCAGCCTGAAAGAAGAATATTTAACAATGAACAGAGCAGCTGCATTTTTATTTTAAGTATCAATTTTATATAGTGCCTTTATGCTGCTAATGCACTAATGTACATCAGCGACATCAGAGGAAGCACTTGAACTCTTTTGTTCTTATCCCAAACTCTGTATTGCTGGTTTAGCTTTCTTGTTTTCTTTATCTTCTTCCTGTTCCATAAAAGCTTTTTCATTCTCATCTTGTTTCTGAAGGAACTTGCTCTCTAGTAGGAGAACCTCTCTCAGAAGTTGTTGCACCTCTCCAGTTTAAAATCTAAATTGGAATAAATTGGCCACCAAGGACAGGCTCAGACTCAACCCAGAACGAGGTGAATCTCTAAATCCAGCTGCTAAAGGCCTTGTCCCTGGATGCCCAGGTATTTGACCATTTTTCATCTCGCCAGAGAGATTACCTAGATGGGGACTCCCTGAGAACAGTGGTGTAAAAATTGCAAATACCCTGAAGCCATTCTAGATTTTGACTTAAACAAAACAAAACAAACTTTTCAAAAACTTTAAAATAATTTGTTTGCTTTCGGTGAAGGAAAGCTGAAAGACAAGCGCCTTTGCCTCTGCTTTTTTAATAAACTAATTGTTTGATTAGAACGTTGGGAAGATAAATTCAATAATAAATAAATAAATAAATAAATTCAGAGACCGGAAACAGAACAATCTCTAAATCTGCTAAAGGGTATTTGAGCTCCTAGAGATTCGTGTTACATAGTTTAAAAAGAATACCCTGAAGCCATTCTAGATTTTGATTTAAACAAAACAAAACAAACTTTTTAAAAACTTTTAAATAATTTGTTTGCTTTCCTCGAGGAAAGCTGAAAGACAAGCAAACTAATTGTTTAGATTAGAACATGCTTTCATTAAACATGGGTGGGAAGATAGATAGATAGATAGATAGATAGATAGATAGATAGATAGATAGATAGATAGATAGATAGATAGACAGATGTGATTCTCAATTTTACAGGTGTCATTATTAGCTCAAAAATGCATCAACATATATGCAACAATGGATGCTTTAAGATGAAACACTTTTAGCAATGTATACTTTGAAAGAAAGTACATCCAGAATACATCATTTAAGGCTATTTAAACAGAATATTTGTGTAAGTTTTTAAAAATAAAAAATGCATGGGAATGCAGTAAAGGGAAATGTGAAATAGAATTATCTGTAGAGAATAGTTGGGTTCACAATGTTCCATAACACATTGTTCAGAGAGAATACAGTGAAAACAATACTATATACATTTTGGTCTATGACCGTAAATAAAATTATTATTATTATTATTATTATTATTATTATTATTATTATTATTATTATTATTATTATTATTATTAATTATTATTATTTTACTATATACATCTCAAAAACAGTTCTTTGTGCCTCTGTTCCTAGAAATTGTGCTACCTGTTTTTTTTAAATCCAACTTAATAATAATTAATATTAAAAATGGGAACAGTAAACTGTATTCAGTTTCACTGGCCTAAATTTGGTTGGTTGACCAAACTAGAGTAGACCTACAAAAATGAGATATGTCAGGTCAACAAATCTGTTGATTTAATTATCTCTCTTTAGGACAGTTGGATTTAGTCCGGCATGATTATTAAAATCCAGCTAAGTTTCCATTCCGTCATACTGATGAAGCAACAAGTTATCTGTAAAACCCAAACTAGATTATAAAAGAGTATAAAAAGTACCCACTATATAAGATAGACTAGGTGGGAGTAACTGCACAGATGTAGGTTGATATCAAAATGAATCATAGGCATTTTTTGATAGTTCTGGAATGTGAAGGCATAAATTGTGACTCCAATATTGTATTTTTTGTCCTTTCCTTTACCTTCATCTTTCCTTTCCTTTTTTACTTTGTAACAATAACAACTACAATAAAAATCTTCATCATCTAAAAAGTACCCACTATAAAAGACTGGGCATTAATGCAACCGATTCAGGTCTTTTTGCACATGTCATTAGAAAAGGAACTTGTGCTAGTATCATAAGATTTGGGGAAGGAGTACCTGATTTTATATTCTGCTTCCGTGGTCTTGGGATAATATATTTTTGGTTTCAGTTCCATTTTTATAATAGTAAATTAGGTACAGTAACCTACCAATGGAACCTGCCTGACAATGCGAAGAAAGAAACATTATTCCTATCCCAAAGAAAATGTTAATAATGTTTTATTAGCTACATCATCCCTGAAGGGTCACAATAAGCAACATTACATTTAGAAACAAATGTAAAATTGCATTAAAATTTAAGTTGCATTCAGGCAGCTGAGACATGCCCGAAGGGAGTGGATGAAAATCTTAATAAAAGAAATAGATGTCAGCTTTTTCAATCTTGTTAAGGGAAAACTGTTTTATCTGCATCATATAGGGCTGAAATAGCTGGACCTGTCTCACAGTAGCTTTAGCTCACTCAAGTGTTTTCAGTCTTACTGGTGCAAAGCAATTTACAAATACCATTTATTTACTATATAGTGTGCCTCTATGGTAGCCTTGTCTTCTACTATCAGGCTCGTGAATCTTGCCCAAGAAAAACTAAAATATGCAAGATGATTATTAGCCATGCAAAGGTCTATAAATCAAAGCCAGTTTAACTCAGAAATTGTGTTTTTCATTTCTGTGTTTCTTTTTCCCCCTTTTTCTTTCAGGTTGGAATTGTGGGAAGAACGGGAGCTGGAAAGAGCTCCTTAATAGCTGCTCTTTTCCGGTTGGCTGAGCCCCAAGGAAGGATTTGGATTGATAAATTTTTGACATCAGAATTAGGACTTCATGACTTGAGGAAGAAGATTTCAATCATACCTCAGGTATGGACTGCTTTGTGTATCAGTACGCTTTAGAGCACTCTCCAGAAGCCTCATAGGCTTGTAATATTTTGTTTATCATTACCCTGCACTCTACTGGGAGCATTCCAAGAATCTTTTATAGTGTTTTGTTTTTCTCCTTCATTTTGTGCTATCCTCTTTTCTCTGAATGTGGATGGAAAATAAAGTGAAATTATTGTGACATTTTAAGAGTATTATTATCTGTTCTGCTGTCATGGCCGGACTGCTCCCCCCCCCCCCAGTCATCAGTTATCGCTGAAGATACAGCAGAATTTAGTTTACAGGTGAAGGTGATATTATTTTACCAGACGGACCTAAGAATGCTAGAGTAGAAAATAAGTGGGTGGATATTGTACACGTGCAGATTGAAAACGTGTAGGACTGTTACTATGTATCATGGCATGTCAGTAAAGACAAAGCTTCATCTTGTGTAAAATTGATTGCCACATGATTTATTTTAATCACGTCACCCATCTGTGAGGACAGTTTTGTTTACAACAAGGTTGGGATCTGTGAACTGCATGATTAAAAATATATATCTTTTAATATATCTTTTATTGTAATTTTATGGCTTTGGTAAGGTTGGGATCTAGATGAACAAATAAATAATAAATTAAAAAATATGTTTTCTTCATCAGTCACATTGGAAGTATGATCAATTAGGAACTGGCCATAGTGTCATAAAATGGTCATAAACATTTTGTTTGTTGAAATACAAGATTGTAGACCCATGTGTTACCATTCTTCTGTGTAAGAACTGCTGCTGTACCAAATGTATACATTTTGGTGAATTATAATGGATGTATTTAAGTTGTTTCTTTTCTCAAATACATACATGAAAACCAAGACTGAGTCCTTCCCCTGCACTAGTTTCTCACTGACTCAGAGCTTTCTATGTTTCTACCATTTCACACAGATTCTTGAATTCAGTGCTTAGACATCTGTGACTGAATATAAAATATATGATAAGAAGGATCCCTCAGTGTTGTCTCAAATCACATAAGTTGTTTCTGCTGAAAAATATCTCATCTTTTGATCAAGCAGTTACAAAATCTCTCTCTGCAGTACTTCATCTGTAGAGGTTGCTGCATTACTTGTGCCAACTGCTACAAGACCATTACTATCATCAAAATGATAAGCATTTATGCATGAACTCCATCTTATCCTCAGACATACTGTATATATCCATAATAGGTTAAGCACCGTGATAATGTGAATGAAGACAGAAAAGGTCAGTCAGTTTTTAGGCAAAGCTTCATGTGTTTCAGGGTTCCATCATCCATCATTCCTAGAACTCATTCAGGACCTGAAGCACAAAGCTCTAGTGATGTAGCAACAAACTACATACTTTAACATGTCCTTGCTTCCTTTTTCTGGTGTTCAATCTCCAACCCTCCATATGTTCAGAGAGAGTGAGACAAAGAATTCCAGTATGATACCGTGCTTTGTTTTAGAATTTCTGGACAAGGGAGTGGATAGATTGGTTATAGCTGAGTCTCTGTATGGCTGAGTTCTGAGTAGTAACAAACTGTCGGAAAGAGAAATGGAGGAGATGAATGAGGAAGCAAGAAACACAACTATTAATGGGTTCCCCCCACTCTATCTAGCCTGTAGAATAAGATAATAAGAGGAGAAGGAACTTAACAGAGGAAAGGAGGCTGGAAAGAGCAAGGCTTTGAGCTGGAGTGTATATAAACTGCCTACATGACCTGGAAATCAGATCACGTCATGGCTTTTGAAATAGGTGTACAGTGACGAAGCACAAATGCAGCAAATGGAAAGGACATCACTCAACAGGTGATGGATTATCAGCCACATTCTCTTGAGAAAAAATGGAAGGTGGGATGTGCCTACTTGGCATTACATTGCCACCTTTTTTTCATTCGGGACACACACACACACACACACACACACACACACACACACACACACACACAGAGAGAGAGAGAGAGAGAGAGAGAGACCTTTTGCTGCAAGACAAATCTGAAGTTCAGCGACCTGCCTATTAGACTAATGTTGATTATGTTTGGTAATAAGCTGCGTGTTTATCCAAATGTAGTTTGTGGGCGAGGGAGGCTGCAATTACTTTTTTATGTAGGGATCCTTTTCTTTCTTTCTTTCTTTCTTTCTTTCTTTCTTTCTTTCTTTCTTTCTTTCTTTCTTTCTTTCTGCAATTGTACTCCCCCCCTTTTTAAACTCCAGTGATAAAAAGTTTATGAGGCACAATGGTTCTCTAAAAGCCCTCTTTGGCTTATCCTCCTTTCCTCTTCTGTTCAAAGAACACAAAGCCGAGAAAGAGGTAGGTATGCTTTTACTAGCAAATAAATACAATTGGATTGCAGCCTAATGCAGCCTTCCTCTTTGTTTCTGAACACTGAAGGTTTCATTAATGCACAGTAGTGCTACCAAGTGAAGTTGGTAACCTCTTTGTATCTAAAGAGGACTTTACATGGACTTAAATTCTTCTTCCTTTGTGTGTGCACAATGTTCTTTTCTCCTGAAAATGGAGGATGATCAGTTCATTCAGTGCCTGCAGGGTTTTGAAAGCCCTTTTCCAGACTATTTCAGGTGGGAGTTGAACTGTAAACTGCCAATCTCTGTTCAGACAAAAATGCATGTTTCAAAGGCAAGGTAATCTTCTAGGCCAATTCCATTTTTCCCTCCCTCTTTGAGACATTTATTTATTGTTGTATATATTATTGATGTACAGGATTACTGTTACAGGGCCTAGGGTTAGTTTGACAAAATAAGAAAGTGTTAAGACTTTTGTCTACTGGTTGTAAGTGAGATTTCAGTCAAGTCCCCAGTGGCGTTCAAGGGTCTGAAAGCCAGTTGGTACAATTACCATACAGATGAAAAGAGGCTTGTTTTCCTCCCCACCCCCACCCCTCAATTCTCAGGAGGCTACAAAAGTAACTTTACTTATAGACTTGGACTGGAGAAGTGATGCTAACTGCATGAGCCAGAACAATATTACTGAATATTAATTAATAAAATGTAACCTCTGTTGAAAGCATCGACACAGTGTGATTCTTCATACTAGTACATGCATGTGCCTACCCTCTCTCTCAACTCTCCCCTGTGCAAATTCCCCCTTCTTTCCTTTGCAGTATTAATTTGTTGTGTTGTATTGTTACAGTCATGACCGACTCTTCGTGACTCCGTGTCCATGGAGTTTTCTTGGAAGGAATACTGGGGTGGTTTGCCAGTTCCTACTCCAGGTGCCTACAGCACCTGGTATTCCCTGGTGGTCTCCCATCCAAGTACTAACCAGGGCACACCCTGCTTAGCTTCCGAAATCAGGCGAGATTGGATGTGCTTAGGATATCTACGCAGCTACAGTATTAATTACAGTTAATCTGAATATGTGTAATAGTGTTAATTACAGTTGCACACATTCAGATTTTTTTACTGCAATGCCCAGAGTTTTGCCTCTGGAGTTCTGGGTTCTGCAGTCCAAAAACACAGTTCTGCACACCTCCAGTATTAACCATAGTATTTTGTTGAAGACGGGCCAGCCCTTCTGTCTTGAACCCAGTAGTAGTAGTAGCAGTAGCAGTAGCAGTAGTAGTAGTAGTAGTAGTAGTAGTAGTACAGAAGCAACAATACAAATTGCAATCCTTCACAATGCATATAGAGCACGAGCACCAGATGATATTACTAAATTGAGTTAACACACCTCTCCATAGGTCTATTTGGGAAGCTGGGAGGTAGGTAAAAAAATCAGTATAATTATTACAATGCTGGATAATGGAATCAATGGAATTTGTGCTGGAATTCTGGTAGGTATTCATTTAAAGAAAAGCATTCAGTTGGTATGAAGATCTAGTATCATCAACGTACCCATTCTTTTTTACTCAAAAGCATCCTTTCATCTGTATCCATTGATGCCATCAGGATGATAAACAGGTGCCTAGAGCTGAATAAAAGATAAGAAACGGAAGTTCATTCAAGTCAGAGGTGCTGTTGGTGGGTGTTTTCACGATGTTCAGGCAGTATTTTTCCTATAAGGATCTGGTCCACAGCTGTCTTTTTAGATCTCAGTCTTCCTTCACTGGATATCCTCACTACCTTGCAACACAAAGTGTCCTTAACCAGCTAGGACTCTTTTAACAAGAGATGGCCTTGCTCCATATTTTATCCGCTCCTGTAACACCTAGATCAGATTACACAGAGTATTGCACCTGAGGCTGTCAATGAATACTTTTCAGAAACTTCAAAAAACCCTTGAATGCAATAATCAGTAAGAAGGAATAAAACTAGTAACTCCCTCACTGTCCAAGCCGCATGTTAATAGCAGGAAGAGTTGTCAGACAAAAGGGGGTTGGAAGATCAAGGCTTTGAGTAGAATGTTATTAGGAATTAAAAGAACACACCTTAATGATAATCAAATAATCATTACTACTACCACCACCAACATCGTTGTCATCATCATCTTTTTAGAACTGGAGAGCTAGAAGAGATCCCATGGATCACCAAATCAAGGGGGCCCAGTGGGGAATTGACCTCCCAACCAGATGTCTAAGACACTGAGCTCTCTAGCAGTTCATTGATACTGGTTCATGGTTTATTTTCGAGCACAATTCAAAGTGTTTCCTGTTCTGACTTTCTGAACTAGCCAACTATTGGGTTTTGGATCTCCAAAGGACTGCTTGCCATTTTTTGTATGTGGGCATTGCTGAGATCATGTTCTAAGGCAATGGTTCTCAACCTTGGGGAGCCTAGGTTTTTTTGGACTCCCCCTCCCAGAGATCCTGGCCAGCACAGGGTTTGTAAAGGGTAGAAAAATGTGAAGGCTTCTAGTAGCTGGAGTCCAAAAACATCTGAGTTACCCAATGTTTGGAACCACTGCTCTAAGGTTCTACTCTGGCTGCCCCTTTTCCTCAAGAACGAGAGGGTTGGGGAGAAT
This sequence comes from Phrynocephalus forsythii, assembly GCA_029282475.1. NCBI lineage: Eukaryota > Metazoa > Chordata > Lepidosauria > Squamata > Agamidae > Phrynocephalus > Phrynocephalus forsythii. Next base: position 130,423,291 of record JAPFRF010000010.1, on the reverse strand, counting down.
CTTCTAGTTCCTCTTTATGAAATGTTGGGATCAGAAATAAAGACTAGGTGATGCAGACCGTTGGTTATGATTTCCTTTGAAGGATTTCATTTACACCCATGTTTATTTTCTCTCACATATTTCACATATCTTATGTTCAGTAGATTATGAGTCTAAACACAAATGGTTTAACCTTCGGAAGCAAATTTCTACAAGTAACAAAGGCAATATAGACAATATTGGTTAAATGTTGAGTTGTGTGATATCAAATAATGTCTATATCAATTTAGTAATCTATACCAGTTCAGTCCCCAAACTTATTTAATTTGCATTATGCTGTCCTAAACCGACAATAGGATTTTAGCTAATTTTTTGTTAATCTTGTTGCCAATTTGGAAACTTGGTTCAGGCAAAATCTTTTACATGATTTATACCAACAAATAGATATATCAGAAAATTGATAGAGGGAGGGTAAAAATGCCTACTTGTGTGTGCATTTGTATAGATAGATATGCATGCACTCATATAAAAACTAAATAACTTTTTTAAAATCAAATTAACTTAAATCATGATTTAAATGTAAATCAAATCCACCTTGCATAGAATACACTTCTGTGACCCTTTAAAATATCTTAATGTATCTCTAATTACCTTGTGTACTCTATAGGAATAATGCACATATACTGCTGACTGTTCAGTTTATCTCCATAGTATTGCTGTCAGTACCATTAAACCACCCTGAAGGCTTTTCATACATTCTTTTTTTTATTTTTTTATTTAAGGACCAACAGAATACAGTTCATTTTCCAACGTATCAATCCTTATACAATTTCCAAAGGTTGTTCGCCCTTCTTCTTTTTTCCTCCCCCCCCACCCCGAGCAAGCAATTAACTGCCATTTCCTCTCATATTATACATTGTCAAAGACTGATGGAAAAGTCTAGCCCATTTCTCATTCTCAGGTTTCCCTTCCAACCATTCTAGAAACTTCTGCCACTCTTTCAAAATTCTATTTTTCCCTACAATTTTCCTTCTTGCATTATTTGTATCCATTCATTTTGAAAAAATTGATATAATATTTCCACTTGTCGTATTTCCATTTTCCTTCATCCTTCCATCCACTTATTAGCACCATTATATCAGCTGCTATTCCATAATACATAATATGTTTTATTTCCCTCCAATTGCTTTCTCTCTCCACTAATCCTAAAAATATATAGTCTATTTTTAACTGAATCCTTTTGTTTGTTATTTCTATTAACCAATTTTCTACTTTATTCCAAAAACTCCTTACTTTCTCACACTTCCAAATCATATGCTCAAAAGTACCCTTTACTTTCTTACAATGCCAACATTGGGTAGAAATTTTTTTATCTACTCTACTTACTTTCTGCAGTGTATAGCAGTGTTTTTCAACCTTTTTGGGGCAAAGGCACACTTGTTTCATGAAAAAAATCACGAGGCACACCACCATTAGAAAATGTTAAAAAATTTAACTCTGTGCCTATATTGACTATATATAAAGTAATTTTTCAATTTTTCCCACGGCACACCAGGCAACATCTTGCGGCACACTAGTGTGCCGCGGAACAGTGGTTGAAAAACACTGGTGTATAGTACCATTTATACAATAGTTTCAATTGCATTTCCTTAATTTTTTCCATTTTAACCTCTCTTAACCCCTTTATCATGGATTTGATTTTTTCTTTTTTCAATTCCAAATCCTCTTCCCAAATATTTTTAATTATATTTTATGACTGATTTCCCAGAGTAACCAAATATAAATACTTCCTGCTCCTCCCCTTTTCTCTGTATATATCTTATACATTAATTCCCATTGCTTATCTTCATTTCCCAATAGGAATTGAAACCTTTTATTATATCTCTTTTTCATACTTTCTACCGTTAACCATTTTTGATCTCCTAATATCTCTTTTAACTTACTTTCCCCCTGTCTTGTTTGCATTAAAGGATGAAGATCCTTTATTTTACTGTATCCTTTCTCGTTTAAATTCTTTATATCATACATTCTAATATAAATAAAGAAGAGAAAGAACAGCGCTTTTCATGGTTCTTCTTGGATGTGTGGACACCAAACCATGGATTAATAATACTTCTGTTGCTCTGAGGAGCCCTGTACTTGCAGGCCATTTTTGAAACATCTGTCTTCAAGGGACCCAGCCTTATATTGCATCCCTTTGTTGCTGCCAGAGTGCCACCTTTCAGCATGGTCCAAGCAGGGCTCAGCAATGGCAGCCCCCACATGAATACACCAGAGCCAGAGGAACAAGTCAGTGGTGGCTGTGAGCCGGTTCCTCACTGGCCACCTTTCGCCCTGCAAGGCAGTGGATTCTCTTGGCTCTATAGTCTATTAGCTCTGTACCTGCAGGCCATTTCAGAGATAGCTGTTTGCAGGTAAAAACAACGCTCCTTAAACTTCTAATTGGTTTTTTGCATACATTTATGTGAAACTTGAATTAGTCTTCATCAGTCTTTTGATGCATTGTTATCTTTTCCCCTTGTCTGTGATTTACAATTATTTACAGGTTTGGTTTATTAACTTACTCTCATGAAACAGGCAATTTTAATATAACAATCTGTGTCAGAAATGGTAATTAAAATTATCCTTATCTGCTGTTGCAGTACATGTGTGCTGTTATAATTTTATAACAGTTATGAAGATTTTATGAATTCAAATTTCCCATTTTACCAACCTATAAAAATAGATTGAAATGGAAAATCATCTCAACAATAATTTCAACTTGCATCTTAAGCATAATATAATAGGCATTGTTTTAAAAATGGGAAGCAGAGGGAATTCAGTCTTTAGATCAACAGGTTTTGTAGCTAGAATTATACTGGTGAAATTCTTTTTTTTAAAAAAAATCAAAGAACCCATTGCATAGATTTGTATTTGAAAATAAAATATAAATCTGTATTATCATGCACATCCATTCTGTCTCTGTTGATTATCCACACCCTTATAGCTTGGTGGATTTTGTTTGAAAGTTTCATAACCCAAAAGCATTTGAGGAATGCACATGGTACTTGGCTTAGAACACTAGCCCATGGACGTTGAAATGGGTACAAGCACTTTAATTTTGCTGCCCTGTCCTGTACTACAATATATTGTTTCTTTGGTTAATAAATTGGCATCTTGAATTATGGTAAACAGCCTGACACATGGTGCTATTGAATACTTCTGACCTATATTACACTGTTATACCAAAACTGCAGTGAGCTGTAAGAAGCTGGCATCCTCTTTTCACAATCAGTGCACAATCTGTGTGTGAAACTGCATGTTACAGCATTCATTTTTGCTGTCCTTAATTTGTATATCTTAAATCGCAGTCTCTATGTACTCCTTTTCTGAAGTCCTAAAAAAAAAAAAGGTATTCTTACAGTGCTTTAAAGTTTTGTTTTTAGTAGGTTGTAGAGCACTTTGTTTTACACAAAAAGCACTGCCTCACCAGGTAGATTGTTCTGCAAAGACATGCGGGTCAGGAGGAGGATGTCCAAAATTTAGAGTGGCCATTATCTTTACAGTTCTTTTTGTCACGTGCCTTCACTGTGGTTGGTACACAACTATGACATTTTTATGCTAAGAAGGGTGGGAGGAGGGACTTTTGACAGTTTGGAGCCATGGCAATTGGGGGATGTGTTTAAGTTGAGGCTGCAACTCTAAGCACACTTTCTGAAAAGTCAAACTTGTTGTGTGCCGTGTGATTTACTTCCAGCTAAACATGTATAGGACTCAGCGCTTGGAAAAAGCTCTTTTCTGGATTACAGTTCCTAGAAATTCACGCCCAGTAACCTGTGTTGAGGTTTTGGGAACTCCTGAATGTCTCTTTTCCAAGTTCTGATGCAACTGCACTATGGCATAACCCTAATCAAGTAAATTGTTATGTCAACCGGTATCTCCAGTAGGGCTTGAATTTACCTAGAACATTTTAGCAGTACTGGGGCCCAGTAACTTTCGAATTTGCCAATGTGTCCATCAGATTCTACTAAGCAATGTCAGATCCGGAAGGGGGCAGGGCAAAGGGAGACCTATTCCAGGGAGCCAGTTAGGGTGGAGGTAGAATTACACGGTGTGTGTGCACTCCATGCAAGTCGCTGGAAGAAAGTGTGTGTGTGTGTGTGTGTGTGTGTGTGTGATTTGCTGCTGGATGTATGTGTGGAGCCAGCCTTATAGGATGAGTACTGCTGAGGTAGGAAGAGAAAGAAGGAAAAGGCTAAGAAAGGAGGCAGCAGAGAGACCATTCTGATTTCATCAGCAGTCTTTGATGTTTTTTTTAAAAAAAAAAACAGCTTTCTTGAAGGCACTTGCATAAGGTGAAGTTTTTAGCCCAGAGCCAATCGTCTGCAATGTATAGTCCCATTCCATAGAAACTGGATGCAGGTGGCTGTAGTTTCTTCTGATTCCTTGAAGTGATTGATTTGGAGTTTGGAACAGACAGCTTTGCTTTCCTCTGAGTAATTAATCTCTCTCTCTCTCTCTCTCTCTCTCTCTCTCTCTCTCTCTCTCTCTCTCTCTCTCTCTCTCTCTCTCTCTCTCTCTCTCTCTCTCTCTCTCTCTCTCTGTGAGTCAGTAGGTATGGGGCAGTGAGGAAGTAGCTTATTTGGGAGAATCAAGATCTGGCTGAATGTGTACAATTAGAAGAAAGTGTTTAAGGAAGTCAAATTGTATGGATAAAACTAGAAGAAAGGAATTGAAAAGAATGTGGTTCGGTGTTTAGAACTAGTAGTGTGACAAAGAACCAGGTCAAATGAATAAGAGCTGAAGGAAGGGTTCCGGAGAGGCAGGTCAGCGGCTCTCAGGGGAAGTGAGGTGCAAAGTTGAGTGGCTCCAAAACAGTAAGGAAGGGATGTAGAGAGACTTGCTGGATGGGCAAGAGTATGGAGCTGAGCTCAAAATGGCCAGGTTGGTTGAATAAGATCAGTGGGAAAGGTATGTAGAGGACCAAGATGATTTGTTGAAAGTGGTGTGGGAGGGTAAAGAAAGCATGTTTGCCTGGAGAGAACTAGCGCTATCAGTGAAGGAAAGAGGGTTGGGGGCTTAGTAATAGTTTTGGATTGTGTATATGTATGATGACAGCAGGATTATGACTATCAGGACCAGCAGGGGAAAGGAGTAACCTTCCCTGCTGAGGTATAAAATGGTGAGTGGCTCCTAATATCTGGAAAAATCATGATTTTATGTAAAACCATAAAATCATGAGTTCTTATTGAAATCTGTCACTTTTGTGTGTGTGTGTGTGTGTGTGTGTGTGTGTGTGTGTGTGTGTGTGAGAGAGAGAGAGAGAGAGAGAGAGAGAGAGAGAGAGAGTTTGTGTGGGGTAGCTATCCTGAAGTGATTAATGGGGAAGGGCAGCATTCTCCTGCATAGTTTGTTCAAGGAGCAGCTAAAGAGTATGAAGAAGATTCAGATGCAAAGGTCAAAATGACACCATGGCTGAATGATCACTATTGGCAATATTGTTGTGGTTAAAATGATAATTATTTTGGCAGTGAGTAAGAGAGAGAGGACATACTATGCTGTCAGAGGGTAATCTCACCTCCCTCCACCACATTACCATTTAAAGGATGAAATAAATTTTTGCATATAATCAGGGAGGGGGAGTAGCACTGGAGACATTTTGCCCCCATGGCAAAATTTGTAGATCAAGTCCATCCACATTTTATCCTGGCTTCATCATCCAGTGAAACCAGACAGGCAGCTATCACCTTCTTTAGTAATTAATGTATTTTGCTAGCCTGGACAGGCAGGTCTTTTACCTTACAAGGAAGGATATAGGCTATCCCAGTTTGCTGGGAGGATGGGGCAATTTATTGACTCCAGGCAGCAAACACACATGGAGGAAGGGCATAGTGCGGAGGGATCATTTTCCCGACATGTGTTAAGAGAAAACTTAATTTCATTATCATGTGTAAGGACCATGCATAACACAATTTAAAAGAATCAATGCAATTTTTAGGTCTTTTAAAGCAATATATGAAGAACTTCTGATGGTAGAAGTTAAAGATATTTTGAAGTACTGTTTTTCTAAACTATCTTTCTGATGCTACTCCTTGTCATTTTGGCAAGCTCCTCAGAATGTAATTTTTGCTCACAAACTATTAGTGAAAATATGCAAAAGTGCAAATAATTAATTTATTATTTGTAAACATCAGTGGATAGATCTGACAAGCATGGACATTTTGCCTGGCTATCATCATAATAAACCAAGAGGTGCATGTGAGTGCATGTACTTGCACACACATTTTGTTAGATGTCAAAATGTTGTTTATTCCAAAGTTAGGGCTATATAGTCCTAAACTTTCCTCTTACCTTAGACAGATATTATATGTAAATATATGATGAGCTGGTTCTCAGTGTACCAGATGCTATAGAATTTAGGCAAGGCATATTTGAGAGAAGGAGATTTTTGCTGTGAAATGAATATCCTGCCTAAAGCCAGAAGATCAGAGGACATAAGAATTATATTTGGAAGGTTAAAACAGTTTTGGTATCTCATGGAGGGCAAGAAGAAAATATGGGAAAGGAGAATCGCAAGAGAAAAATGGTGGGAAAGGAATATATTAGTTCCCCTGCCATTTTTCTTCCATGTATCTGACCCACCTGCAACATTAATTTGCCATGAAAAAGTAGGTTTGTAGTTTTTATTATATGTGCTTTTGTTGAACTATGCTATATTTTCCTAAGCAGCTTTGAAAGTATTTGAGGAAAATCTTTATTAGAGATGGGAATGAATTGAAAAGTGAATCACATTTTTCTGATGAATTTGGATGATTCATCCAAATTTGTTGCTTTGTATTCATCATAAAGTTCCCTGGCTAATACGTATTGACAGATTTTTAGCAATTTTTTTAGTCATCAAATCATTAGGCTATAAAATGGCCCTAGAGACACCATATTTGTAGGGAAGCATTTCCGGACTTTCCTCTACAATCTCTCCATGTTTGGTGGGGAGTAGAGGTTTGATCCCTGAATTATTCACCTCCCAGGAAGTTATCCCCTGAGCACCTGGAGACTCCCAACTTGCAGAGAAGCTTCCTCTGACTCTCATCTGTAATCCATCCAAATTTTGTAAAGATTGGATTTTCCCAACCCAGTTTCTAAAAGACACTTGCCTAGGGACCCCCAGTTTGTGGGTGCATAACTCAAGTGTCTGAAACCCAATCTTCACCAAATGTAGAGGGCTTGTATAGGAGAGTTTGGAGAAGCCTCTCTGCAGGTTTAGTGTCTCTAGGTGTCTGGGGGAACTTTATACTGCCCCCCCTTTGGCAGTACATAGCTCAGACATCCGAACCTCAGCCCTCACCAAACGTTCAGAGCTTGTAGAGAAGAGCCAGACAAAATATTATTGGAAATGTGGGACTTCTAGGTACTAGGGGGTTCTTTTTGGAGCTTTTAAAGTGGTTACAAATCATTTTGTTGATTGGTCATTTTGTCAATGGAAATTCATTAATTTGTTGATTTGTCAGCCCTAACAAATTACGAAAATTTTTAAAAATTGTTTCCATCTTTAATCTTTATTAAAGGTAGGTCAGTTTGGTTTGTTTGTTTGTTTGTTTGTTTGTTTATATTTTGAATTGTAATTCATTGTATTTCAGGAGCCAGTGTTGTTTACTGGAACAATGAGGAAAAACTTGGATCCCTTCAATGAATATACCGATGAGGAGCTTTGGAATTCTTTGGAAGAGGTACTTTTCCAAAAAGCTTTTTAAAAACCAATTACATGCTTAAAGAAGCATTGTGTTTCTGCTATTTGTATGTGCTGGCTCAAGTCCAGCAGCAAGCTGCAAATATTATTATTATTATTTATTAGATTTATACCCTGGCCATCTGGGCATTCTGGGCAGGTTACAAAATTATACAAAATACAATCAGATATAAATAAGACCAAATAAAATAAAACAACAATAACAGCAACAACTCTGAAAACAAAACAAAACTGATAAACAAATCAAATAAATCTTTACATATTATTAAAAGGCAATTTGAGATGGCGAGACCGTGACTAAAGTGATATAGCTATGAACTCGGGAGGGCATGTTGAAAGAGCCAGGACTTCAAGTCTCTTTTAAATGAAGCCAGGGAATGAGTGAGACAAATATTGAGCAGAAGCTCATTACACAAAGTGGGAGCGATCACTGAAAAGTCATGAGATCTTGTTTTTTTCTTACGTGCCTCTTTAGGGTTGGGGTTAGGTCTTAGGTGCCCAGTCTGGGAAGAATGTGTGTCATGGGCAGTTCTTGCTGGAAGCAGGGGTTCTGAGATGTAACAAGGTCCTAAACATTTAAGGGCTTTATAGGTGAGAGTTGTCACCTTGAACCTGGCGCAGAAACATACAGGAAGCCAATGCAGTGCAGCAGAGTAGGGGAGATAGGATTGTTGTGTCTCAACCCATTTAAAAGTCTGGCCACTGCATTTTGTACCTGCTGAAGTCTCTGCACCAGCCTCAAGGGTAGCCCTATGTAGAGGACATTACAGTAGTCAAGCCTTCAGTTTACCAGCGCATGAGCCAAGGCGGGGACAATCCTCCAGATAGGAATGGAGCCAGGCCAAGGCCGAACCAACAATCCCCAGTCCAGAGAGACTCCCCAGGAGGATACTGTGGTCAACAGTATCAAAAGCTGCTGAGATTTTGAGGAGGACCAACAGGAACATATTGCCCCTATCTATCTCCCTCAACAAGTCATCCTGCAGAGCAACCAAAGCCGTTTCTGTGCCATGACACAGCCTGAAACCGGACTGGAATGGATTGAGGGCACTGGCTTCCTCCAGAAGCGACTGAAGTTGATCAGCCACCACCCTCTGCACTACCTTACGAAGGAATGGGATGTTAGCAACAGGTCTATAGTTTTTAATATCGTCTGTCACTAAGCTCGGCTTTTTAAACAAAGGTCTAATTAACATATCTTTGCTTTTGGCATGCCTCATTCTGATTGCTTACTTTGTGTCATTTTAATGGATGCAAAAATTACTGATATATAGCGATGCCTCTTAAGACTAATTTAATTTGTTCCATGGATCAATTTGCCTTACGAAAAATCTGTCTTACAAGACACTGTTTCCCATAGGAACAGATTAATTGGTTTTCAATGCCTTCCTAAGGGCTCTCCACTGATCTCCTTCTCAGCCAGGCAAGCTTCCGACGACCACCAACACTTGCCTGGCTGAGAAGGAGATTGGTGGAGGGCTGGATCCTTTTGAATTTCCGGCTGCACCAGCAAGAGTGCTTGTTGTGGTGGGATATTCAAAAGGATTCAGCCCTCCTCTGACTCCTCTTCACACGAGTCTCGGTGCCGAGACTCCGATGAAGAGGAGGATGGGACAGGTGTTTGCGTGGGACAGCTGCGTAGGAAGAGAGTTGTGCCTCTCTTCCAAGCCGCCCAAACATGCACACGTCCCTGGGATCAGTGCACGTTGGCTCATCTAGGGTGGGTTGGGAGGGAGGCATGCCTCCCCCCCAACCCACCTGAGATGCCTAAACATGCACCCGTCCCCGGGATAAGAGGGATCTGAGCAGAGCATGGACCCATGGATCTTCTCCCAGCCTACGAGGGTTGCAAGGCAAGTGGCGGCAGCAGATCGTCACCTCTGCTTCCCTTTCAAGCCACACAGGCTGGGCAAAGATCCATGAGACCCTGTTTTGCCCACCAATTGGGGTGGGCAAAGCAGGGACCCTGTGATCCTTACCTAGCCTGGGCTGTTCCCTTGCAAACAGCCCAGGCTGGGCAAGGATCAATGGTACCTCATAAGACAAATGTAAACGGGAAAGAAAAATTTCGTCTTACGGGTTTTTCCTATCCCTGGAAATTACATTCGTCTTATGAGTTTTTCATCTCAAGAGGCATTCGTCTTACAAGGTATTACTATATTTTTGAATTAAATATGTAGTTATTTATTAATTTATTTATTACATTTATATACCGCCCATCTTCCGAAACGGAAGTCTGGGCAGTTTACAATTAAAAACAAAAAACAGGGGGCGAACAAGAGAAACAGAGGCAAAGTATAATAAAAATAGGGGGGGTACAATACCCTCCACAAAAGATGATGTGGGCGGCCAAAATAAAATAAAATAAAATAAAAAATTAAGTAAACAGGTCGCCATATGCCTCCTTGAAGAGATGTGTTTTCAAGGCTTTTTTAAAGGCGGGCAGGGACACTGCTAGGCGCAGCTCACTAGGGAGCTGATTCCACAGCGTAGGGCCTACCACAGAGAAGGTGCAGTTACGCGTGAGCGATTTCCGCACCTCTCTGGGTGTGGCCACCCTGAGTGAGCGCGCCTGCGCCATCCTCATGGGCCTGGTCCCGGTTGACCTCTGAGAGATACGCTCCGACAGGTTAATATTATGTTCTTTTAAGATTAATATTATGTTCTTTTAAGAGCAGTCTACTTAAAATCCTCCATACTCATATGTTTGCAGGTTCAGCTGAAAGAAGCTATAGAAGAGCTCCCTAATAAACTGGAAACACAATTGGCAGAATCTGGATCTAATTTTAGTGTTGGCCAGAGACAATTGGTATGTCTAGCCAGGGCAATTCTGAAGAACAACAGGATATTGATAATCGATGAAGCAACTGCAAATGTGGATCCAAGGTAAATAAAAGGTTGAGATATACCCACAGTAGTATTAGGTGAATTCCACCAACCAACTCACAGCCACATTGGTCATTTATGAAAGTTTGTTTGTAATTGGGTAAACAGCTCTGATATGACATAATGCTAAATTGTGACTTAGCTTTGAGTGCATTCATTCTGCTTTCCTCACTCCTTTGGCTCTACTACGGGAAGAGATTCAAAACCTGTCACCTCTGTGGCTTATTTGTAGACCTGAAACTGTATTAGTTGTTAGTTTTGATTTAGGAAAAGGAGATAGGATCAGAAAATGTGCTTTGCAGTTGACTTGTTTTTCTAAATTTCATTTGGAACCTGACCTGGTTAGAAGTTATAGAACAAATATTAATGTTCTCTTGTATGTCTTTAAATAGTGTTCTTGAGAGTGGGTTTCATTTGTTCTTTGTTCTTTTTCATTTTAAAAAGCAATTACAAAGAAGCTCCTTTACTTTAAAAATGATCATTTGCTAACATTTTCCTTTGGGCAAGAGGTATTAGAAGCTGTGGCTTTTATCAGTCTAATGGCAATATAATGTTTTCTCCATCTTAAAATCACTTGGAACTTGTTTTAAAAAATAAACATATGCATTTAAATAATATTGCCTAACCTATGTATGTAATACATTTTACAGTAAAGCAGTTGTTTACTAATGAAGGGCATGGTAATTATAAATCATAAAGACACTGCAATGGTAACTGGAATTTCTTGTTTGTTTGCCACATCCCTGGCATTTTAATGTTTTTTCCTTAGCATTTGCTATCCCGGCATAACAACATAATTCTATAAATGTTGTAGAAGTTTGTGTAAATGCCATACATGCGAATTAAGCACAAAGAAGCTTTAGTGCAACATGCTTAACATAGGGCCTTTTTACACGACCCCTAAGATCCGCTGGCCACTTAAATTCGGACCAGAGATCTTAGGGGTTCGTCGCTCTTCCTCTGTCCCCACCCCCCTCGGCACTTCCTGGTTGCTGGCTGCCTGAGGGAGGGAGAAAAAAGAAAGAAAAGAATGCCGGCTTACCTCCGTTCTGTTCCCGGCAGCATTCAGATCTCTTAAAGGGGCGGGGGGGGCAGAAAAACAACAAACAGAAGCCAGGAGAGCCCCGCACTCACTATCCTTACACCGGATCAAATATTTTTCACATCCAAAAAGCAGGTACCTGAAAGCTGCGCTGGGACGCGCTAAAGTGGGCGGGGTCGCACTTAATTTCCTGTTAACTCCGGAGCTGGTGGGTAAACATTTTTAATCTCCGGAGCTGGGAGCCATTTGCCCCAGAGTTTAGGGGTCGTGTATAAACGCCCATAGAGACAAAAAGTGCCTTTTTGAAATTTTTAAGAATTTATGAAGAGACCTGCTGGAACCAAGGTGGTGGGTTTGTTTCTTCCAGTATTCTCTCCCCAGGCTGTCCAAATTGATGCCTGTGGGAAGTCAACCAGCACTACATCAACACTGCTGCATCCTTCCACCCATGTAATCTAGCTAGCAAGTGGTAGTGAGGTGCAGATTGCCTCTGGTACTAGAGTAATATTTATTTGATTTTATACTGCCCTATTACTGCACACTCTACTCTGGACAGTTTACAGGTTAAAACTGAAATATCCCATAGACCCCGCATAACAATACATCACAGTACATAATATATAGGTGTCATGACTAGAAACTAAGGATAATATTATTCTCCCCCAATTTATCTGATTATCTTTTAAAGCTGTCCAACTTGGTGGCTACTACTAATTCATTAATCTGTTCGTTTGTTTTAACCTGTCAGAACTGGCAACACTTAAAAGACAGTATTTGAAGTAATGAGTGTACAATGCTAAAAGAGTAAATGAATACAATACCAATACAACACCTAATATAATAATAATAATAATAATAATAATAATAATAATAATAATAATAATAATAATAATAATAATAATAATAATAATAATAATAATCAACATCAGCATCAACATCAACATCAACATCAAAATACATTCAATGCATCAAAGAACAGCAATTCATTTCAAAAACTCAGTTCAGCAGTCATTACTCAGGAGAAGTAAAAAGAAAGGTCAGATTGCACCTGTGAAAGTGGTGGGACTCAGATGAAGGCTACTGTTATACTTTGTATTTTAATAACCAACTAAAGCAATTAACATAGTTTCATAAAAGCCCCATGGCGCAATGGTTAAATGCCTGGACTGCAGGTAAAACTGTGCTCACGGCCTGGGGTTCAATCCCAGGTAGCCAGTTTATGGTTGACTCAGCATTCCATCCTTCCAGGGCCAGTAAAATGAGTACCCAGCTTAATACTCTGGTTTCTCTTCAGATTGTATAAATCTTTCGCCTTTTACTAAAGATTTCTTTGGAGAGGAGCGTTTATGAGTTTCTAACACATCTGCAAGATTAATAATGGCAAAAAATTGGAAAGATAATAAGAAATTGAGTCTAGAGGAATGGTATGAAGAAATGTGGAGTTTGGCTATTAATGATAAACTGACCTGCGAATTGAAAATTTAAAAGGGGATGGTAAAAGAGAATGTTTTAAATCAAATCTGGTATAAATTTCTGGATCACGTATTTCTAAAGCAAAAAGGTTATTTTCCATCTAAAGAATCAATTCAGTTTTGGAAGGAGACAGGTTGTTTAAGATAAAACATGTGATTTTAATGAATGAAATGTTATATAATGTTATAGAGTATATTGTTATATAATCCTGAGGGTGGTGGATAATTAACGCACAATGTGTTGTGGGGGATTTATGTGTTGTTTAAATTTTTAATATTTTTTTTTAAAAATGAGTACCCAGCTTGCTGTGGGAGGGCAATTTGTAGCCTGCATTACTGTAATTAAACTGTAAACCGCCCAGAGACTACTTGAAGTGGCATGGGGCGCTATATAAGCAGAAAACTTTGCTTTTGCTAATTATTTTATCTCCAAATGGTAAACCATGTCTGAGTACTCTCTACCTGTAAAAATTCTGAAAAAGAGTCACCAAAGGGTCAGAACCCACTAGATGTCTCATGATTATTTTTACGCTGGCCGGAGAGGCTGGGGATTTGATCCACCACTGTGCCTCCTGTGAGTACCGTACGTGGCCTTCAGCAAGTTGCACAGTCCCAGGATGCCCCCAGGAGATGGGAATGGTAAAAACACTTCTGAGTATCCTCTACCTGAAAAACCCTGAAGAGGAGTCACCTTAAGTCAGGATTGACTTGACGGCACATGACTATAATAATAATCATTAAACCCTCTCTGGAATGCGGCTTCCTGCAGCAGTGGGCGAGGGTTGTATAAATATGTATTGAACAGCAAGTATCATGTTGTGGGACATAGCAATTAATAATTGTTTAGGAAACAATTTTCTTGGGATCATGCATGACCGGGTGCAGTGCTGGATGATTGAGGGAGGGCTAGAGTTGTCCCTATCTTCAAAAAAAAAAAAGAAAAGAAAAGAAAAGAAAAGAAAAGAAAAGAAAAGAAAGGAAAAATGAGGAACCTGGGAACCACAGACGGGTCAGCCTGGCATTAATCCCAGGGAAAATTCTGGAGGAGATTTTAACAAATCTTGACAAACTGATCTTATATATATATTTTTTACTGGGTACCCTCCCTGGTAGACAGTAGGACTGCTGCAAACATAATGCATCTTAGTGTCAGCAAAGCTTTTGGCAAATGCTCATGACATTCTGATTAGCAAGTTAAGTAAGTGTGGGCTGGATAGACGATAGATACATTAATAGATACACTGTTGGTTACAGACTCAGAGTCCTATTCAGAGAAGGCTCATCAGTGGGTCCTTCTCAAACTGGACTGGAACGACTGGCAGTGTTTAACTTCGAGAAAAGAAGACTGAGACTGAAGGGAAATGTAATCGTTCTTTTCAAATACTTGAAAGATACAGGGGAGGAACAGGAATTGCTCTTGATGATCCCAGAGTGTAGTAATAGACTCAAGTTACAGGAAGCCAGATTTTGTTTGAATATCAGAAAACTTTAACATTAACTTTAGACAACGGAACCAATGACATTGAGAAGTGGTGAGCATTTGAACACTGAAAGCATTAAAAGAAATTTGACAACCATTTATCGGATATATTTTGATTTCGAATCCTGTATTAAGCAGGGGAGTGGAATTGATGGCCCCTCCCAACTCAATTTTTTTATGATTCTGTGATTAAACAAATAACCACAGGTTTATTTATCTTTATCACTTAGCATACATTCTTTCCTGTAAAGTAATTAGACAAATTTTGATTTTAAAGAATTTACTTTCTTCACAATGATAACTTGGGAGAGCTTGAAGCCAATAGATGAATGGTGGTCAGGAAGAGGCTTTGATTCCACTATTTTCTCTCTAAATAATAAGTCCAGTAATTTCATGCCATAGCTTCAAAATCATGCTTGTGTTTCTATTTAAATATATATTAAACAAGTCTCCAGTGGATCAGTTTTAATGACTAAATGATATATTCCATTTTATTTCTCTGATACAGAAAATATTTGCTTTGTAGAATTCATCCATATTTGTACTGTGACATAATGTTTTTGTGATTTCCTTATCTTCCATTTGTAAGCCACTTTACATAACAGTGTAAGAAAAAAATGATGAAAGTAATAAAAATAACTGGAACTGAGCACTGTGTCTAAAGGGCTACCACTGCCTTTAAAAATTAGTTAAGTTGGTGAATACAGAAAACAAAACTTTCTCTATTACTTCAGTTTTCTTTTTCCTTTTTTTTACACAATATTTACATCTCGGTATGCTGTTTCTTTCAGAACAGATGAGTTGATTCAAAAGACAATCCGTGAAAAGTTTGCCCAGTGCACAGTGCTGACTATTGCGCATAGACTGAACACAATTATCGACAGTGATCGCATTATGGTGAGCATCATGTTTTAAAAGGCCTATAAAGCTTAGGAAACTGACTTTCTGCATTATTTTCTTTTTCTAAGCTCTTGATTCTAGAGCAGTGGTTCCCATACTTTGGTAACTCAGATGTTATTGGTCTGCCACCCCCAGAAATCCTAGCCAGCACAGCTGGTGGTGAGGACTTGTGGGAATTGGAATCTAAGAAAATCTTGGAATCACTGCTCTAGGACTGGTGAATTATTGGTCATTCCAAGTGGTTCACTGTTCTAGAGCATAGTAAGTGGACTGTGACAGCTATGGTGATGGGGACTGTCATCTCAATTACCTGGCGGTTCCAATTTGGGAGTAGAGGTCCTTCCCGTCTTTCCATATTGTTATTTTGTTATGCCTTGACCCTTTCCTTGGCCTGCTCTGACCTGGGTCTGTCGTGCTTACTACATAAACGTACAAACATATCACATAAATCACGAGAAAGGTGTCATACGCTACACATTTCGGTCATATCTTTCAAACCTTTACTCCAACTGCAAAAGAAAGTTTGCTTCCTTCAACAAGAGTCTTGCTAGAAAACATGTGTGGTGTGGTTTAAAATCTATTCCGCATCCTTGGATTTTGAGTTGTTAATTGCTAAAAACAAGTAAAAGCAAGAGTGCTGTTCCAGTACAAGGACGGAAGTTCTCCACTCTTATCTCAAATTCTTTAGATACGACATTGACTTAATGGCAGCTAATTGTTGGTTGTCAGTTTAACACAGTGGCTACATACAAAGTAAAAGGAAGACAAATGAGACATCTCGTTTTTGTTTTTTTTTCCTTTACTGTTTATTCCCTGATTACTGAACATGTTTCCTTTTTGTATTTCAGGGATTAGTATATGCACTTTCTAATTCCTTATGATGCCCTTTCCGCCAGACTTTACAGCCCGTAGGTTAAAAGCATTCTTCAACCATTAATTACGTCGTGCCTTTCTAGGTGGAACATTTTGAGGATTGTAGGCTAGTTTCTATAGAAGTTCTTCATGCTCTTATTATCTCATCGCACCTATATTGAAATATGTTCCACAACCTCTATTAGCATTTTTATTATCCCATGGTTTCTTTGAGAGTCTTATTTCTTTCTACCAATTGCCTCAGTGTTCTTATTAGATAATTAGCAGGGAAGAATAACCGGCAGGCATTAGAGGAGGAACCACATAATTATTTACAAGAGTTGGAAACCACTATGTGTGGATTTCTCCTTTTATTATTCCATAATGAACTTTTCTTATAAATGGGTTTCCATGAACCTATATGATAAGGAGGGAAAGGTTATTGTTTGATTGTTCTTTAGGATATTGTTGAAGGCAAGTAATAAAGCTGCAGTCATAGCAAAACTTCCCACTGGAAAACTGCAGGGATGAGGGGCGGGGAAGCACTATAAAATATTTTTCCTGTAACATAAATGCTACAATATTCTTTCCCTATGGAATATATTTATTGATGTTTCTGCTTTGGGGCTTGAACTGGATTTCATAGATCATGTTTCCATTTGGACCATAAGTACAGATATGGTAAATATGTTGATTGTTTGCGGGCAAATATTTTCAACACAGAATGAAAAGGGGAACTTTCCCCAGGTGCTGCCTCTTTACTGCCTCTCTTGGCAGGTGCTCTGTTTCCTTTTTCTTCTTCCTCCTCCCTTATTGCTTTTAACCAGAGTTTAGATATATTCCCTTTTTCCACCCCTGGCAAAAAAGGGAACCCTGAGCACGGGAACAGTGCTTTCCCTTAGACCTTCAGCAAGTTCAAGTCTTTCCTTCCCTAGGCACCATCCTGATTAACACAATTCCCCTTATGTTTCAGTTAGCAATAAATGAAAGCCATCCAATCCTAGATAATTAATTAAAATCAACAACCTGTTTCTGAAGAGAATCTTTTTCCACTTTTAAGAACTATGTCAAGGGGAAGAATTCTATATAATATTTCTTTCCCATCATTACTTTTTTTTGTTTCATCTTGTCATGTAGTGCTTATAAACAGTCTCCTAGAGTTGTTCAGAATGTGGGTGGAAGACTGAGTTTTGGAATGTTTTCTTCCACAAAGGGGTGAGGGATCTTCTCTAAAAAAGGAAACTTACATGACAGTGGGAGGAGAGCAAGGTAAGAGTGTGGAGATATTAGAGGGGAAGTCCTGTACAGTATTTGAATCAGGTTTAGCATATTTAAAATTGATTTTTTTAAAAAAGGTGAAGACATGACACACATGGAAGCATGGATTGTTTTGATATAGAACTGTGTTGTTTTGATTATAAGAGAGGTATTTTTCTCTTCCATTGGAGGGTCACTTATTTTAACTTGGATGTCAAATTGATTTAATTTGAAATGCTTCAATATACTATATGATATGTCAGCCATGTCCAAAGTCCGGCCCGGGGGGCAAATCCGGCCTGTGAAGCCATTTTGATTGGCCCGCAGATGGATGGCCCACCCTCCCCTCCCCCTCCTGTTGCACCTGCTTGACATACCACCGGCCCCAAACCAGCCCCATGAGCCTGTGCAAGTGGGGGAGCAGAGCGCGGGGGCTGGGCTCCACACACACCCCGGTGTCACTGCTGCCGCACCAAAGCCCTATGAGCCTAGGCAAGTGCAGGGAGAGTGGAGTACAGGGGCCGGGTTCCACCCCCTGGTGGCAATGGTGCCACACTGGAGCCACCTGGGCAATCGCAAAGAAGGCAAAACCGAAGACCGGGATCCGGGTTCCACCCCTAGTTGGCGCCACTGCCACGCCAGTGCCCTGTGGGCCTGGCAAGCATGGAGGGGATGGAGATTGGGGCCAGATTCCCCCTCTTAGTGGTGTGGTGGCACAATAGCACACCAGACTCACTTGTGCCTGGGCGAACTGAGGGAGGCTTCCCACCTGGGTGACACAGCCGCTGCTGTGAAGTGTGAGCGGCCGTTAGCTAGGCTGCCCACCCTGTCAGTGGCACTGGGCTTTGTCACCATGTTCCGCCCCACCGGAATTTGTGTCGCCAAGAGAGGGCTAAAACTGGTGCCGCTGCACCGGGCTCTGCAAAGACCAAATCTGTGGCCGTTTGATGCTCCCGCGATAAGGTAAATCCCCTGGGGGAATGCGGGCAGGGTGGGTTTGCCAGGCTCAGGGTGAGGGGGCAACAAACAGATGTTTGTTCTGTATGTGAAAAACAACTTGGGAATTCATTTGCCCAGCTGGTTAGTGGTTTAAAGATCTGCCTGCAAAGCCGCTATCAGGGAACAATTCGAACACAACGTCTCTCAGGACAGCCTGAGCCATTTTGGTGCCCCTCAGCATAGTGATAAGAGTTATGTGCCTCTCTTGCCCCGCCCCCAGTTGTGACTGTCTCCACCGCTGTAGCCTCTGCTTAGGGGAGCCGCACATTTGGGAACCACAGTACTACAGTACATGAAAAGGACATCCACCTTTAACTGGAAGTTGAGTCATGGCAACTGGACTTCTTTTCTTGAGAGACTGTAACGTTTCGCTGCTCATCCAAACAGCTTCGTCAGTCTGAGGAAAGCTAGTTGCAGAGACTCGTCCACCCAAAGGACCCGACACCAAAACACAAAAGAAGCAATATAGTATATGCGGTCCAATGCAGTGAGGAGTGTGCAGACCTCTATATTGGAGAAACTAAACAGCCATTAAACAGGAGGATGGCCCAACATAGGAGGGGTAACAGCTCAGGACCAGAATCAGCAGTACACCTCCACTTGAAGGACAAAGGGCGCTTAGTCAAAGATGAGGTTGTACACATATCAGACAGAGAAGATAGGTAGTTTGAGAGAGGGGTCAGGGAAGCTATTCATGTGAGCATTGAAAACCCCTCTCTCTACAGAGGTGGGGGGCTCAGGCAAAGTCTATCTGCCACTTATCAGGCTCTGCTTTCAACAATACCCAGACAAATAAAAAATATTTCACGCTTCCATCACCAAGGCCATAGCTAACAACCCATACTTTATGGGTTTCACCACCTTAGGCCATTGTTCACCTAAAGGCCTATGGAGACTATGTCCACCTAATGAGCCTATCCAGGCCATTGTTCATCTTATGAGCCTACTTCAGACCAGGGTGCCAAGAGGTCAAAGTGAACTATCAAATGCTTTCCTCAGACTGACGAAGCTGTTTGGATGAGCAGCAAAACATTTCAATCTCTCAAGAAAAGAAGTCCATTTGCCATGACTCAACTTCCAGATAAACTCACCTGAATGACTGAGAATCTTCACAAACACATCCACCTTTAAATTTCTCACTTATCAGCCAGTTCGCTTACTGATCAAGTTGGAAGAATAAAACTCGGTCATTAAGTTGAGGAGTGCCTCTACACTTCTCCATGTAGCCGTGGTCAACATATCCCTCTTCCACACTAATATGTATTACAAAGGGATTTAAAATTTAGTATGCATACAGGAATAAAATACACCTGAAGTTAAAAGAGAGGAAAATTATGTCTAAATTGTTGTATTTGAAAAATTCAGGAAAAGAATATTCAGATGGAATAGGTATAGGTAATGAACAGAACAAAGAAAGAAGGATTACTTAAGGCAGGCATAGTTAAACAGGTAAAACTGTGTTTCACATTTTTGCATCTGGGCTGAAAGGAGTAGAATGGAAGCTAAAGGGTTTGTTTATAAATTGAATTTCAAGAAAGCCATGAATAGACTATATAAAGATGGATGATCAATATGTTTGTGTGTTTAAGTGTATGCACACATTCTGAGTATGTGTGGTGTGAGTTAGTTAGAGCGACGACTCATCTTCATTTTTCAGTAGGCTTTATTTTACCTAATGGGAGCTGCCTCCTGCAAGAACAAAAGGAGGGGAAGCATGCGCTTTACAGCATTGCAGACAGAATTGGCCTTAGGAGGTGTTTAATTCTGATTTATTCTCTCATCCAAAGTCATACTTCTGGTTTCTCAGTCTCAGTCACGCCTTGAGGAGAGTTTCAACGCAGGATTTTTCTTTTAATTATAAATATGCTTATCAAACTTCAAACAACTTGAAATCATTGAGAGGATCTGTATTGTGTAAAGTGATACTGTATTAAGACAATTGTTCCAATGAGTAATAATACTTTGCTCTTATACAGCACCTTTCATCTGGGAATCTCAGAGCTTGTTAGAAACATTAATTAATTAAACTGCATGACATCCCTACCAGGTAGGGAACTAATTGAAGACTATTGACTCCTGAATTAGAAAAGACCTGTTAGGTTAGGTTATCTAAGCATTCATCTGTAAAAATGCTATAGCATTCTTAATGCTTTTCTTTACGATACTAGCCTTCTGTCATGGTTCACTTTACCTTGTGACTTAGCTAAGAAGAGCATGGATTGTAATTACTTGATTGCGTTGTAGAACACAACGGAACAAAGCTGGGCAGAGTTGCTAAAGGAGTTTTTGTTACAGTATTTTCCATATTTTCCATTAGCTGTGTGCCTTTACATGAGAACAGCCTTGCTGGAACAGGCCACAGCCAATCCAGTCCAGCATTCTGTCTCACACAGTGGCTCACCATTTGCTTCAGGGTATTTCCAAGCAGATGTCTTCACCTGCTTTCGATTCCCTGCACATGGTATTGAGATATATCCTGCCTATCTCTCCAACTTGGACGTTGTCCTTAGGCATCCATAATGATAGCCATTGATACCCTTGTTCTCCATGAACTTGTCCAATCCTTTCTTAAAGCTGTCAAGGCAGACAGCTGTCACCACTTCTTCTGGCAGGGAGTTCCACAAACCCGTGATCCTCTGGTTGAAAAAGTACTTTCTCTTATTTGTTTGAGATCTAGCACCCAAAAGGTTCATGGAGTGCCCCCTAGTTCTAGTGTTGTGTGAGAAGGAAAACAGTTTTTCCTTATCTACTTTGTCCACACCGTGTATGATTTTATAATCTTCAATCAGGTCACCTCTTAGGCACTGTCGTTCAAGAGTGAAGAGGCCCAGCTGTTGCAGCATCAGATGGTAAGGAAGGTCTTCTAGTCCCCTAATCATTGTGGTTGCCCTCCTCTGCACTTTTTCCATTTCCATAATATCCTTCTGGAGGTATGGTGATCAGAACTATACACAATACACCAGACAGGGCCTCACCATAGATTTATAAAGAGGCAAATTGACACCTGCTGACTTATTTTTTATACCCTTCCTAATAATCCCTAGCATTGAGTTTGCTTTTTTCACTCCTGCGGCACACTGGGTTGACACCTTCATCGAGCTGTCCACCAGGACACCAAGGTCCCTTTCCTGGTTTGTTGCAGAGAGTTCAGACCCCATCGTTTTATAAATGTAATTGGGGTTTTTTGCCCTAACATGGATCACTCTGAACTTATTAATGTTGAAGCTCATTTGCCACTGGTTTGCCCACTCCATCAGTGTCAAAAGATAATTTAGTGTCGTTGGCAAATTTGTCTACCTTGCTATTTACTCCTACTTCTAGATCATTTATGAAGAGGTTGAAAAGCAGGGGTCCTAGTACTGGACCTTGGGGGACCCCACACTTTACCTCCTTCCATTTGGAGAAGTGTCCATTTAGGGCTACTCTCTTCTTTCCTGTCGCTTAGCCAGTTACTGATCCAGGACAAGACCTGTCCCTTTATCCCATGACTGGCAAGTTTATTCAAGAGCCTTTGATGTGGGACCTTGTCAAAAGCCTTCTGAAAGACCAGATAAACAATGTCAACTGGATCTCCCTTATCCACATGCTTGTTGACACTCTCCAAAAATACCAACAGATTAGTGAGGCATGGTTTGCCCTTGCAGAAGCCATGGTGGCTCTCCTTCAGCAGCGCCTTCTCTTCTATGTGCCTATTAATTTTATCTTTTAGGATGGTTCCATCACTTTACCTGGGACATATGTCAAAATGACCAGCTGGTAATTTCCTGGATCACCTCTGGACCCTTTTTTGAAGATTGGCGCTACATTCACTACCTTCCAGTCACTAGACACAATGCCTGATTTGAGGGAAAGATTATATATTTTGGCTAGGACCTCAGCAATTTCCTCTTTAAGTTCCTTGAGAACTCGTGAGTGGTTGACATCTGGTCCTGGTGATTTGTTAATATTTAATTTAACAAGATGCGCGAGAACCTCCTCCCTGGTTATTTCTATCTGCATTAATTCTTCAGTTTCCCTCCCTGTGAAGACAGGCTCTGTTTTGTACATTTGGTCTTTGTCGTCTTCAGTGAATACTGAAGCAAAGAATTCATTGAGTCTCTTCGCAATCTCTGTTTCCTCTTAAATAATCCCTTGTCTTCCATTGTCATCTAATGGTCCAATGGCCTTCCTAGTTGGGTTCTTACTTCTAATGTACCTAAATTAACTTAAAGAACTCCTTGTTATTTCTTTGAGTGTTTTTAGCTATATGCTCCTCCAAGTCTTGCTTTGTTTTTCTGATTGCTGCCTTGCATTTGTTCTGCCTGAATTTGTGTTTCTGCCTGATATCCTCATTTGGACAAGCCTTCCATCTTTTAAATGAGCTTTTCTTGTTTTTGATCACTTCCCAAACAGCTCCTGTAAGCCACATTGGAGTCTTCTTGGACCTGGCAGTGCCCTTTTTCCTTTTGGTATGCATTCCAATTGGGCCTCTGTTATTTTTGTGAGCAGCCTCCATGCCTCTTGAAGTGTTTGGACTCTCTTAATTTTACCTTTCAGCTTCTTTTTTAACTGGTTTCCTCATCTTTGGGAAATTTCCTTTTGAAAATTTAAGGTCTCTGTGTTAGATTTTATCAGTGACTGGCAGTCTCTGATTAAGTTACAATTAATTGTGTTGTGGTCACTGTTCCCTATTGGATCAGTCACATTAACGTTTTGCACCAGATCCTGTGTATTACTCAGGGTCAAATCAAGGATTCTTGTTCCTCCATTTGGGTCTTCAACCATCTGTTCCAGGGAACAATCATTTAGCACAGTGTTCCCCAACCCCCGGTCCGCGGACCGGTGCCGGTCCGTGGATCACTCAGCACCGGGCCGCCGCTTCCTGGCGCGGCCGGGCGGGTGCCGCGAGCGGGGCGCTGGGGCCGGGAGCCGTGCGCGGGTCTCGCTGCTGGCACCCCGCTTGCTCCTGCTCCTGCTGCTGCCGCCGCCGTGGGCCTCCTCCTCCGCCGGGGAAAGGGAGCGGGCCTCGGCTGCTGCTGCTCCTCTGGCGGCGGGAGGAGGAGGAGGAGGAACCGGAGCAGGAGGAGGCGGAGGCGGCTCTTCATGGACGCTGTAGTGGCCGGAACGGAGCGGCCGCGCCTCCAATGGGAGAGGCCGCTGCGGCCACTCTTGTGGGAGGGAGAGCGGCCGCCTCGGCCTGACGGGCTTCACTGGAGTCTCTCTGTGTGTGTATGTGTGTGTGTGAAAGGGAGGCGCGTCGCTGAGGAGAAGAAGAAAGGGGGGGGCGGGGGCGCGTGCGCGCTCTTTCGCGCGCGTAAGCCTGTCTTCTTCCCACACCCGTTCCAGGAGGCAATGGTCGCTTTTGTTGTTGTTGTTGTTTTTGGGGCCCGTTGGGCGCCCCCTCCCCCATCCTCCCCTCCTTTTGGGGAGCCCTGAGACCCGCCGCGCCTGACGGGGAGGAGAGGGGGGGAAGGAAGATGTCTTCCCACTCGCGCGTGAGGCGAGGCGGCGGCTCCTCTCCTACGGGCCCGGCCTCCTCCCTCGGCGGAGCGGCAGCCGCCGCAGCGGCAGTGGCGGGGGGGTCACCGGCTGTGGCGGCGGCAGTGGAAGCCCCAACAGCGGCGGGCGGTTCCTCCGCCGCCGCCGCCGCTTCCAGCCGGCTGCAGCCCATGAGGGCAACGGTGCCTTTCCAGCTGAAGCCGCATGGCAGCCCCACGAGGAGCGGCGGCGGCGGAGGGGGGATCGTCGTCGGTGTGCCACGCGCGGCAGCGGCGGCCCCTCAACAACAACAACCGCCGCCGCCGCCGCCGCCTCAGGCTTCCTCGTGCGCCGCCAGCCCCATGCGGCCGACGCTGGCCCACGGGGGCATCACCACCCCCGGCAGCGGCAGCCCCCTGGCGGTGGCCATGCTGATGCCTGCCGGAGCCGGCCCGAGGAGGCCTCCGTGCCCCGCGGGCGCCACCACCCCACTGCCGCCGCCGCTGCCCACCGGGTCCTCGCCGCCGCCGGGCTCAGCGCGGGGCAGCCCCACACGAGGAGGGGGAGGGACACGCGGCAGCCCCCCTCGGGCCCCCCACCCGCCGCCTCCCCCGGGCTCTTCGCCTCCGCTGCCGCCGCTGCCCCGCGCTTCCCCGGTGTCTCCGCCGGCGCCCAAAGGCAGCGCCTGCTCCTCCTCCTCCGCGGGAAGGATCCGGCCCCATCAGCGGCGGCGGTCCCCCAAGCAAAGCCGGGCCTCCCCGGAAAGGAAGAGCCCCAACTCGCCCGTTTGCAAAGGTGAGAGGGAGGGGGTGGGTGGTGCGGTCGCACGTGCGTGCGTGTATGCGTCTCTCTCTCTCTCTGTGTGTGTATGCGGCTGCTGACAGGAGGAGGAGGTGGGGGCCCGCCTTCCCAGGAGCCCCGGGTTCCCCCCCACCCCGCCCGTGTGTGGGGGGGAGTGGCTTCCTTCGCAAGGCACACGCGCCAAGCCTTCCTCCTTGCACCCTTGCCTCCCCCTCCTCCTTTCCTCCCATCCTTTGCTTTCACACACACCCTCTTTTGCCTCCCCGCCCGACCCCCCTTTCGCATTCCTTTATCTCCCCCCCTTCCCCACCCCCACCCCCCGGGCCACGGAAAAATTATCAAAAATTTACCGGTCCGCGGGGATAAAAAGGTTGGGGAGCACTGATTTAGCATATCTAGGAACTTTATCTCTTTATCATGTGCTGAACAACAGTTCACCCAGTCAATGTGAGGGTAATTGAAGTCCCCTATTATGACCAGGCTTCCCTTCTTGGATGCCTCCTTTACAACATTCCCCAACTGCCAGTCTCCCTCAGGGTCTTGGGTCAGAGGCCAAAAGCATATGTCTACTGTTGGACCCTCCTTGTGGCCTGATACTCTTACCCACAGAGTTTCTAATGGTGACTCGATGAAGAAATATCCTAACAGGGCACAGTTTTGTATTTTACACTCCTTGAAATCATGATGCCATCATGACCTGGCTACAAGCATAAAACAGAGTTTGCTTCTTTAGTGAAACACATTTCATTAAAAATAAATGCCATTTGGATGCAGAAGTGACCTAAACAGACCTCTTCCCCTCAGTTTAGGGAATGAAGCATCCCATGCTTGGTCCATGAGCTTCTTCTGGAGAAGAATGGTGTGCTTTAAACTAAAAATAATAAAAGGGTCATGTATGCCTTTTGGGTTGGCCATCCACCAAGGATAAAATATTTATAAAGTTAAAGGATACTACAGTGATCAGCCTTAGGCGAATGGGCTCTCGCATGTCCCATTCTGACCAAATGTTGTGCTTAGCTGTACATGGTTTGGTACGGTATGTTTAAATCAGTTATAGTGTGTTAAACCTGATGCAAAACCCAGAAGTGTTACAATATGTAGCCAAGCCCTTAGACATGATCTGGAGCAAAACCATGGTTACAATCTGTGTTTTTCAGGTCTTCTACTCCTAATGCATTGGTGTTCAATCTTATTCCTTCAAGGATCCTTTCATACAAAAACCAGTAAGATGCCTTATAATAATCAATTGACCAATATGGTAAGGGATCTGGCCTGTGACAAACACTTGAGGGAGTTAGATCTGTTGAGACTGGAGAACAAAAAAGTAATATGGTGTAAGAGTCTTTCAAATATCTAAGGGCTATTACGCAGATTATCAAGCAAACTTGTTTTCAAGAGGTAGGACACAAGCCAATGGATTCTAATGGCACGAAGGCAATTCTGATGAAATACTAAGAGGACATTTTTCACAATAAGAACTGTACAATTGTAGAGTGGGCTGTCCCAGATGGTAGTGGGCTTTCCTTCATTGGAAGTGTTTAAATTAATTGGCTCACATATCATAAAACAAAGTAACCAGAATCTATGGCAGATGTCTTAACTGCGTAATGAGGAATGATAGTGCTTGCTCCCCTGCACTTACAATTCCTCTTCTTCTTTCAAGCCCAAATCCAGATGGAGAGCTTATGTCTAGCAAAGGCCTTGACCTGATCCTGCCTTGCCTTGTTCAGCTGTACTACATTGCTATAAGTAAGAATCCTGGGAAGATTCTCCCTCCTTCCCACATTTGGAAGTTTCAGGTATGACCCAGCTTCCCCAAGTAGGGATTGTCAGGTCCCAGATGAGCTGGGAAATTTATTCAGATTGGTTATTCACCTTGCCAAGTCTAAACCACACCTCATAGACAAATTGGCACCACTAAAAGATCTCCCTAAAGAAAAGCATTGGACACAGAGTTTCATTCAGTAGGATGCATGGAAGGAGTCTGTCTTCTGTAGAACAGGGCATCTACTTTGTAATGCACCTCATGATGTTGAAAAGTTCATGTATGAGATGACTAACCAAGTCTTAATAACTAATTAACACAAAGAAGCCAAGTATGGATCCATAATAAATTAGGGCGTTTATACACGACCCCTAAACTCCGGGGCAAATGGCTCCCAGCTCCGGAGATTAAAAATGTTTACCCACCAGCTCCGGAGTTAACAGGAAATTAAGTGGGACCCCGCCCACTTTAGCGCGTCCCAGCGCAGCTTTCAGGTACCTGCTTTTTGGATGTGAAAAATATTTGATCCGGTGTAAGGATAGTGAATGCGGGGCTCTCCTGGCTTCTGTTTGCTGTTTTTCTGCCCCACCCCCCCCCTTTAAGAGATCTGAATGCTGCCGGGAACAGAACGGAGGTAAGCCGGCATTCTTTTCTTTCTTTTTTCTCCCTCCCTCAGGCAGCCAGCAACCAGGAAGTGCGGAGGGGGGTGGGGACAGATGAAGAGCGACGAACCCCTAAGATCTCTGGTCCGAATTTAAGTGGCCAGCAGATCTTAGGGGTCGTGTGAAAAGGCCCTTAGAGTGTTGATCTTTCTCAAATAGCTGTGAGGTTTGGGTGGAGCCACCATGAGGCCATATTCAGAACTTGAAAATACTACTTTCTGAACTGTAGTCTTCAGGATCCTCCAACTAGTATGGCAGCACCATTGTTTATGCGGAGTTTGCCTTTTATGTTGACAGAGAGGAAAAATGGGAAATTGGGAGAAATGAAAGCAAAATGCAATACATAGTATGTTCTTGCTAAATTCTGAAAAGGTTTGGAGTATGTATGTATTTAATGTTTCCTTTGGGGCAGATGGCTATAGCTACCTGCATTTTAAAAATTATTTCAGTATTTCACAAAATCAAACAGCTGCAGAGTAGGAAGGAATCCCTACAGTTTTCTACTCCAGGCCCTGCCTCTGTAACAAACAACAGCTAAAATTCTCCTGGTCACCCAACCTCAGTTTAAAATGCTCTATTGAAGAGTGGCCCACTGTCCTCTGAGAACAGCTCTTACTATCAGAAAGTTATTCTTAATGGAACCCCACCCACCACCCACCCAGATGTAATTAGAATCCATTGCTGCTCTAGTTCAAGGGTTACCCTCTGGAGCAACAGAAAATAAACATGTTCTGTATTCCCTGTGACATTCCTTGCAGCTCTACCTTGTATCTTAAACTCCTGATGTGATGCAACAACTGTCAGTATTCGGAGGCATATAGCTGGCTTAAAACCAATGTTGATTTCACTATTTTAAAAACATTATTGCATTAAAACAACAATGATACCATTGTGTTCAGAAAGGAACAAAGATATAACCAAAACCCATCTAAAAGATTTCAGGCAGTACCAGCCAGTTTAAAAGAAGAAAATTTACTTTGGAAGCCTTTCTATCTGGAGTGTTTTAGAAATACTTGAAATAAGTTTGGCTCTCTGATCATATTCTTGTAGAGAGTTGTGTAGGAAGGGTTTTACCAGAGAGAAGTGTCTTGCTTGGGTCACCATCCTTGAATGCCAGACAATTAGCTCTCTGGAAAATCACAAGGGCAGTTATATGGGAGAATATGTGTTGCTGTTCTTGGCCTAGAGCCCTAAACCATTAAGGAATGTAAAAACTGGTTTCCATGCCAAGCCACTGATTTCAATCAGTATTTAGGTCAGTCCTTTGAGTGCTGGTATTGTTTGAGATGTCCAGCATTTGTCTGTTCATGTCTTGTTCCTGTGGTTTTGGCCACCTGCCTCAGATTATAGATCACAGACTATAAAAGGTATAGATGCCATTCGTGCTCCTGTTGAGACTTGAAGATGCTCTCTGCATTTATTAGTCTCGAAGAAAAATATATTTGTGTCTGTTATTTTCAGTGATGTAAAATTGTACTGTACCTTGAAGGAAGATGAGGAATTTAGATATTGGTGAGATTATGATTTTAAAAAATGAAATACTGTACAGGTAAACCAAATGGCATAAGGTGGGGTCAAAGTTTAAGAGGCACTGATTCACTTCTGAAGGCATAAATTAAGAAATTCTGAAGGTTCTTGTAATGCAAACTCAAGATTGATTTGTCAGAGATTAAATGGGGAGGTGGAAAGCAAAACAAGTATATCATAACAAACACAAAGCAAAACAAACACCATCTGTGTTTTGCCCTCCCCTCTTGCAGGGTTTTAGAGAGGCAGGAAGTTCTGTTACCTTAGTGCTTTGCTGCTAGGGTTTGTCTTTTTGATAGCACGTTTAGGATTGCGGCTAGGGGCTGCATGGTGAACATTTTCATTTTCTTTTGTTTTGGATTATTTTGGAGGCAATTCTTTTATTTTACTATTTTCCAGGTACTGGTCCTTTAGATTTTATGTGAAATAGAAAGCTGCCCTCAAGTTTCCAATTCATGTTTGCTTATTTGTGTCTAGTACTCCAAAAGCCCTAACCCCACCCTTAAAAACTGTCCCAAATGTACAGAGACAAAACAACAGAGAAACAGTCCTAGACAGTCCTTTGCTGTTGGAAATATAGGCTTGGAAGTCTGGGAGTTGTGGTCCAAAACAACAGGAGGGTCGAAGTTTGGACATGCCTACTCCATAACAAGCAAGATTGCCTGAGAAAGAAAAACCTGTCATCAGACTTTTGAAAACACTAGTTTGTTTATCTTGTCACATCCACATAGCTTGGGGCACACTGGCATTGTCCCTGTCTACCCACTTGGCTCACACACACCCCAAACAAAAGTAAACAAGTCTCCCTCAAAGAATCCAGAAAAATATATACATTTAACAAAATAATACACAGTAAATACAAATGCTTCTTCCTCTCTCCAAAACCAAGAAAAGCAAATAAACATAGGAAGACAAAAATAATAAAATAAAATAAAATAAATGCTTCCAAAAGAGTACTAGAACTTGGGAGCTTTCACTCTCCGCCACCAGTTGCGGCCTTATCTTCTTTGAGTACAGCAGGTGATAGGGAAAAAAGGATGGGGTAAATACGTACTCCAATAAATTGGGGCATGGAGGGTGGAATTATACAAGAAAATAATCTCAAACTTTGGCACAGGCAGATTCTCTAGTAGCAGCATCAAAAACAATCCAGATAAATTGGATCATTTGTATTTGGATCATCCCCCAAAATTCCAAGTAAAAAAGGTGAAAACTAAAAAGACTCAATAAAGTCAGGCAGGCTAGCAGCAGTACAAGATAGAAGGCATCAAAAGTTCAGCACACAGTAATCCTACAAGGAACAACACGCAAAAAGAGCACACATCAGTAGCCTCCAGGCCCTTTTACAGGTTCAGAATTCCTGCTCCGTCCACCCTGGATGTTCTTACTCACTGCTGGCAACACTATTGGATGAAAAATTTCTCAGGCAGTTTGACAGAAAAAAGACGCTGGAAGAGGGAAAATTTTAAAAAAAGCATATGAGATGCTGTGTACCCTTCCTTCATAAACAGAAGCCATTCATGTTTTAGAGATGCTCTTTTGGCAATTACCAAAAGAACACAGCCTTTTTCATGTTTTAGGTCTTAAACATGAAATTCTCATTCCCAATTGTTATCCAAGAAGCACATCTTTTGTTTTCTAGTAGACAATGTGTACTTGCCTTGAAATTACTGCAGGTGTTATGTTGGACCTGGAAAGATGAAAAAGAAAAAGAAAAATATATACTATATGTAGTTAGGTAATAAAGCTTCCGTGCAAAGCTCTTGAAAGATTATAAGAAAACATGTTAACAGTCATCTGTGAATGATGGCAATGCCTGATATGAAAATATGCCCATCTGCTACTTGGGTCCACCCTAGAATGGGCTACTGTGGTCCCCTTAATGTGTGTTGTTGTTTGAGGTCTATAGTTCCCTCACCGTTATCCAACATAACAAACGTGAGATATAAAATAACTTTTAATTTATGTTGATCCTATACATTAATGACCACAAAAGATCCATGAGAAGCCTTGTTTGGGTCTTTAAAGTAAATAATTAATTCTCTCTTCCCATCCCATGTTAGGCTTTCCAAGTTTCTATGGTTCCTATTGGGTGGTGCAGTCTCCTTCTTTGGAGGTTTTTAAGCAGAGGCTGGATGGCCATCTGTCAGGAGTACTTTCATGGGGTTTCCTGCATGGCAGGGGGTTGGACTGGATGACCCTTGAGATCTCTTCCAGCTCTAAGGTTCTGTGATTCTAGGATTCCAACTCTAAGATTCTTTTCCAGCCAGTGTAGTCATTCTTCCGTTGATACATCCACCATACAATAGTCATACCTAAGTTATTTTATCTTCTGTTGAAGAGTGCAGGCTAGAACACACATTTAATTTTCTGGCAGTCCATGATTTTCAGTAAGCTCTTATTCAACATAAAATTTCCAATGAACTACTTTGTTTCCCTCTGCATTCTCCCCATTGTCCATCTTTCATGTATGTACATATCAATTAGGAATACTATAGTCTGATATCGGTGATCTTGGTCTTGGTCTGCAACAATACATCCTTACATTTACAGTCCCTCTGTAGTTGCCTTTCAAAGCCTTTGTCTTTTCTTTTCTTTTCTATTCCTTCTTTTTTTGATTTCTTGGCTGCAGTCACTGTTTGAATAGAAGTTACACCACATGTAACAATTTTTACTTCTTTATTGTCAACATAAAAGTTACGTAATTCTTCCATAATCATGATTTTTGTCTTTTTAATGTTTATTGTAACCATATTTTGCATAGTCCATATTTAAACTTCCTAAGTTAATTGTTTTGAATTATTATTATGTTTTTGGGGGATTGGAATGTCTACCAAACGTGTCTTATTTATGGACCATTGCTTTCTTTTCCATATTTGTTGGTATTTTCTTGGTAGGAATTTAATAGAGTCAGTCTCTGTCGTTTGTTAGGATCCTATCTATTTCTGGCTTTAGAGCAACTTTCATTTGACTTGTATGTTCTTCATCAAA
Source organism: Phrynocephalus forsythii (assembly GCA_029282475.1). Classification (NCBI taxonomy): domain Eukaryota; kingdom Metazoa; phylum Chordata; class Lepidosauria; order Squamata; family Agamidae; genus Phrynocephalus; species Phrynocephalus forsythii. The sequence continues at coordinate 130,391,495 of JAPFRF010000010.1, read as the reverse complement.
CGATTCTTCTTTCAAGGCATTAAGTCTGTGAAGATTTTCAGTCATCCAGGTGAGTTTATCTGGAAGTTGAGTCATGGCAACTGGACTTCTTTTCTTGTGAGATTGAAACATTTCGCTGCTCATCCAAACAGCTTTGTCAGGCAGCATCTGCCCTCCTTGTAGGACATCTTCTCTGTGTACTTTGGTGCATTGTTTCCATGTTTTCTTTATTTGATCCTAATCAGATAATATATTCCCATGTTGACCTTCATTTGATTTCTTGGATCTTATGAAGAGATGTATTGAGTCCCACTCCCCACAGTATTACATTTTGCTATATTTTGTTCCATTTCTTTGTGGTTATTATTGTAATATAATATTTTGTCTCTACATGCAGGTCACTGAAAAGTTTCATGTACAGTTCTGAGGCTTTCTGCTGCATATTACTTTTGTTTTTTGTCTTCAGTTAAAATGCTAAGAGTTTTATTAGTCATCCATTTCTTTTATTTAGATTATAATAATAGTCTTATTATAATTATCTCATTATATATCTGGTTTCATGCCACATTCTTCTGGTTCATGACCAGATGCATTTAGCAATGCAAATCTATTCATTGCAGAATTTTTAAATTCTTCAGAGATGTTTAAATTATATTTTGATATTATGATTGTTTTAGTGTTTCTCTTCAACTTCATTTGGTTTTTTAAATTGTTATCAGTTCATGGTTTGTACCAAGTGCATCTGTTTTTGCTTTTGCAGAAAGAATAGAGATTTTCCATCTTCTGCTTTTAAATTATACAGTGTATTTTATATTTTACAATTATACATGTCATATTCTGATTAATTTCGTCTTATGTCAAACTTTCTTCTTTTTCAACGTCTGTCATTGGAGCATAGACTTGAATGATGTATGTGTTTGATATGTTTTCTGTGACGTCTTTTATTATTCAGAGTTTTTATAGCCCCTAACTTATGTTGTCCTGTCTTATTACCAGAGCCATACTGCTTCTTTTGAGTTTGTCATTTTCATTTAAAACACTTTGTAAATGTTAAATGTCTTATTCTAGTCTACTTTAGTTAATTCTCTCTATGGATTACAATCTTTTATACATTGCATTTCTTGTTTTATGGTTTTGAAGTTGTTGTATTAAATATTGATCACATTCCATGTTCCAATGCTGGCTCAGGGCCTTTTTACACGACCCCTAAGATCCGCTGGCCACTTAAATTCGGACCAGAGATCTTAGGGGTTCCTCGCTCTTCCTCTGTCGTCCTCTGTCCCCACCCCCCTCTGCACTTCCTGGTTGCTGGCTGCCTGAGGGAGGGAGAAAAAAGAAAGAAAAGACTGCCGGTTTACCTCCGTTTTGTTCCCGGCAGCATTCAGATCTCTTAAAGGGGCAGGGCTCAAAAAAAGAACAAACGGAAGCCAGGAGAGCCCCGCACTCACTATCCTTACACCGGATCAAATATTTGTCACCATCAAAGACCAGGTACAAGAAAACTGCTGTTTGGTCGCGCTAAAGTGGGCGGGGTCGCACTTAATTGTCTGCAAAGTCCGGAGCTGGTGAGTAAACATTTTTAAGGTCCGGACCTTGCAGCCATTTGCGGCGGAGCTTAGGGGTCGTGTATAAACGCCCTCAGACTTCCATTCTGCCCTGTGCTCATCAACATTTGATGACTTCCTAGCTGTAGTTCATTCCTTTCATGATTCATATTTAACCTGAACTGGTCCCCAATAGCTGGTTATGTGTTTTTCAACCTGAGAGTCTCATCTTCCAGCAGTATAATTTGCTTAATTTTGGATTGTTTCGTTAGATGTCTTCGGAGGTACACAGAGTAGTATCCTGTAACCAGTTTCAGTGCAGTACTAGCAAGAGTTAGCTTTAGTGTTCCTGCTGTTGTCTATGCAATATTCTTACCAAGTGTCCTCTTCTGCTATTGTTGCTTCAAGAAGTTTTCTGCCCCATTACTACTGCAACTATTAATTCTCTTCTGAAGTGGCAGTTAATTCCTGAATAGAATGGATGGATCTTAGTCTGGTGGTTCTGCTTTGACCATCCCAACATGAATGACCCTATTAAGACTTTGGACAAGTAATAGAGCCTACCTTCTCCTGTAGTATTTATCTTAGCTTTCCTGACACACTCCGTCCCCGCTCACTACATTAAGAAGTGTGTCCAAGAGTGAGTGGTTGTAAACACATCAAAAGAAAAACATGTCTTCTTACAAGTTATGTAAAAGGGGATAATGTAGAGAATTGGGTACTGGCAGACATGTCCAGCTAGCCTAGCCTGCACTGATACTCTTATTTCTTTACTGCAGTATCAAGTGACGATGTACCTATATGTAAACAGGCTCCCATAGTTAGAACGTTCATATCTCTTCCAACGAAAAAAGCTTTTCAGTGAGGTGCATTCATTCAGTTGCTAATCATCCAATATGAAGTGATGAAAGAGTGACTGATACACAATGGGTGGTGGTGGTGCAATAGTACTAATCCAAAGATAGGGTCAGGACACCATGGAGACAAAATCACACATCAGTTTTATTAGCAAATGTGGATGACTGCCAGCTGAAATTCAACCAAGAGAAAACAAAAGAACACTTTGGGTGGCATATCTGAGCTGGAGAATACAGCCTTCCCCTTTGGTGCCCATGGACCATCCAAGTCATGAAGCTCCTTTCATTAGCTGAAGCTGGTGTGCTGACTATAGGTCCTCCTATCAGAAAGAGTCTGACCACCATTTTCCATACCTTGATAATATCTCGTTTGTTGGTGCTGCTGTTCGGCTGACGATTAGCTCATAATGTCAGTCGTGCAAAGCATAGCAACTTGACTACTGACTGGGATATTGCAGATGAAACATATACCACCTGGGCAGGTTACCTGCTTTGTTCTTGGAGCAGTTTTAGAAGGCTTAAAGTGATGTCGGCTTAGAACAGTGACTGAAATAATGTTGCTTAGTGCAGTAAGTTGTGGAAACGGGCACAAATTGGTTCAGCCCAGCTCATCCAAATTTAGACATGTGGCACCACAGGTGTCACATGTTACCTCCCACCCAGCCACCCCCCACACACCCAGCCACAAGTTGACAGTTGCTGGCCAGCTCTTCCTCCTGGGGCAGCTGGCCAGTTAAGGCAGAAGAATCAAGGACATTCCTTCCCCACCTCCTCTGGCAGCCATTCATTAAAAGGCTGCAGGAAAATAATTTTCTAACTCTTCTTCAGTTGTGTTTGTTTATTTATTTATTTATTTATTTATTTTTACAAGTTATATGCCGCCCACTACCCAAAGGTCTCTGGGCGGCTTACAATCAGGAATTAAAACAGTTAAAAACATCAAACAACAATAAATAATTAAAACAACAATAAAAACCTTATACTAAAACATCACACTAAAATTGCCATCAGAAGACCCACAATCTAAATTGTATCAATTAAAAAACTTCTGGAACAGGAAGGTTTTTACCTGGCGCCGAAATGTCATCAGTGTTGGTGCCAGGCGGATCTCACTTGGGAGGGCATTCCATAGCTTGGGGGCAGCTGCCAAGAAGGCCCTGTGTCTGCAAGCCATCCCTCTTACCTCCTTGAGGGATGGCTCTTTCAAGAGGGCCCCCTGTCTTGATCTTAATTGCCGGGTAAGTTCATATGGAAGGAGGCGGTCCTTCAGGTATCCAGGTCCTAAGCCATTTAGGGCTTTATATGTCAAAACAAGCACTTTGAATTGGGCTCGGGCAGCAACTGGTAACCAATGTAGGCTACGTAGAATCGGCGTGATGTGATCCCTAGCGGTTCCACCACTTACTAGCCGCGCCGCACGATTCTGAACCAGTTGTAATCGCCGAACCGTCTTCAAAGGCAGCCCCATGTAGAGCGCATTGCAGTAATCAATACGGGGTGTTACCAGTGCATGCGTAACTGTTATCAGGCTCCGTTCATCCAGGTAGGGGCGTAGCTGATATAATTTCCGCAGCTGGAGAAAGGCACCCCTGGCCACCGAGTCCACCTGGGCTTCCAGAGTTAGACCAGGGTCCAGGAGCACCCCCAAGCTGCGAACCCTGTCTTTTAGCGGGAGTGCAACCCCGTCCAGAACAGGGAAGTGGCCCTCTAACCTGTCTGGCGAAGCACCCATTAACAGCACTTCCGTCTTGTCTGGATTGAGTTTCAATTTGTTAACCCTCATCCAGTCCATTATCTGGCCCAGACACGAGTTCAGCACAGAAACCGCCTCACCTGGATTGGTGGAAAACGAGAGGTAAAGCTGAGTATCATCAGCATATTGCTGAGTCCTCAGCCCAAACCTCTTGATGACCTCTCCCAGTGGTTCCATGTAGATGTTGAACAGCATGGGAGACAGTATAGAGCCCTGAGGAACCCCATGATATAAATGCCACGGGGCAGAGCAACTGTCCCCCAGCACCACCTTCTGGACACGGTCAGCCAGGAAGGAATGGAACCACCGCAAAGCGGTGCCTCCGACTCCCAACCTGGCCAGCCTATCCAGAAGGACACCATGGTCGATGGTGTCGAAAGCCGCTGAGAGGTCCAGGAGTATCAACAGGGTTGCACTCCCCCTGTCTCTCTCCCGGCAGAGGTCATCATACAGGGCGACCAAGGCAGTCTCTGTACCAAAACCCGGCCTGAAACCAGATTGAAATGGATCCAGAAAATGTTGTGTCCTTCATGCCATCAGTCACTCCCCTTTCTTCCCTTGCACCTCCTCTGGGGGCCCCATCCCTTTTAGTCACCCCAGAACCCTCCTTCTGTGCGTCTTTGTATTTCTCCCTTTTCTCAGGTGGAAACGACGGCACTGAGGTGAGAGGCATGTTGGTCTTGCCTCCCAGCTCATACACATCTATATTTTTTCCTGTATTGTTGTGTTAATTAATAATATTCTTGAGTAGAGTGTTGCATCAATATGTTAAAATTAGGATAGGTGGACATTAAGAGAGTATTTCATTTAATCTGCTGTCATAAATATCATCTATATATATAATGTTTATTTAACTCTAATTAGTTCTTTTTCTGTTTATTTGTTCTGTGACCAGCTTCATGAAATCAATTCTAATAGAGAAGAAAGAGTCTGTCTGTATACATTTCAGGCACAGCTGGTATTCAAGGTCATGCTGTTAACATTTTAACTGCTGGTGTGCAAACACGCTGAAGTGATGGAAACAGTAATTAAAGCAGGGGAAGGAAATCTATCTCTTCATTTAATCCTTTTGGGACCAATGTTTTTAATTTTATTATCCAGTCTATTTCTTTCCTAAGCAATAACTTGTTCCGCATTGTGTGAACAACTTGTAAAGTCCAAAATTGTAGATCTGTTTCTGAATGGCAGTTTTCCATATAATGGCTCACTAAGGGTGTTCCCATTCTTTTATTTTGTGTATTGCTGAGATGGTCATATGCTTTTAAAGGGGTCTAGATGTCTTTCCAACGTAGATTTTATTGCAGGGGCATCTAATAGCATATATCACTCTACTGGTGCTACATGTAGTAAATTCTTTTAAATTATACTTCCATCTATTTTGATGATATACAAACCATGTCATGTTACATTATTAGCTGCTGTTTACAGTATTGTGCTTACACTGGAGTAACAAACTATTATGATTCAGGCTGTTTTACTATCAGTTCACGATCCCAACATGGAATTTCCCCCCTTTTATAGCCCCTGTGCAAATGAGCTAAATTTTCATGAAGGTATCCTAAATTATCCACAATTCCAGAACTTCCCTTTTGGTCAAGACTCAGAGTACATTTTCTATTTATTATTCAATCAGTATTCATATGGACTATACAGCATTCATCAAAGAGGAAATTGTTAGTTTTTAAATTAGTTAGCAGATAAATATTAGGAACAACAGTGATAAAAGCAAAAAAATAAAGTATTTATGCTTTCTTAGTCCATAAAAAGTATTTGATAGTGTTGTGTGGCCATATTTAATTAAAGTAATGGAATGTTGCAATCTAATTTGCTAATCTAATTAACATTTTTATGCAAGCTAGATGCAGTTCTGAGCGAAAAACTTGGTCAAATAAACTTAGAAATTGCACAGTTCCTTTTGTTCAAGGCACAAGAGTAACTCTTGGTTTATTTATTTATTTAAAATATTTTAACCTGCCTTTCTCCATAAAAAAGACCAAATGTGGCTTTTAACAATTAATAAAGGTATTGAAGATTAGTAACAATCCTAGAAGGATCAATGAATACAATACGAAAAAAGTCAGCAAGACTTAAAACACATTTGATGGAGCATAGCTGCCCAGGGAGTGGAAGGGAGGAAACCTTTATGAATTAGGACTACTGGTTGGTACCCATCTCTAATGACGAGCTTAAATGTTTTGTGAAATAACTTAATGTTAATGAACACCAGCTTAGAATATTTCAGAATTTATCTGAAAGAAAACACAGAAGGATCTTCAGCTGGGAGATCATTTCTTTTCAGTTTCTCATTCTTTTCTTGAATGTATTCTATCCCCTCTTCTTTATTACTTAAACTATTCTGTGATGAGGGCAGACAATTGTAAAACGTGTTACACGGGACATTAGAAAGAAAAACAGAAGAAATTCGCACATCCACCTCATCCGCACACATAGCACAAATGCACACCAGTGTACACAAAAAGGTCAATGAATCAGTATATGAAAGAGTTCAGCAGGAAAGCTGTTTCATAATGGAACAGGCAATTTCGCTTCACAATGGTTTAAAAAAACCATATGGCACAACTGGGGCACCCTATAATTGCTAGAAATGGCAACAGCAGTGTATTCTAATACTTCTCTACACAATTCAATAAAATTTGTATTTTCAGAACCACAGCCTGGGGCCATTGATGACAAATCAAAGAAACCCTCTTTTTCCTGAGAATTGCACACTCACAAGGGTGTGGTCTGCCAGTTTTTTTGTGGGTGAAGACACAGCTGAGTATGGCACAGTTAACCCTTTCCTGATTCTTCTGTCAAAGCCTTCTTTCGCTCCCTTTCCCCCCTGAAATTAGAAGGTGTGGCCATGTTGGTCAGTGCAAGCAGGTCAGGCAAAACCAAAAGTGAAAGAAAAAGACAAAAATGTTGTGGTATCCTAAAGACTATTATATTTTAATGTAAGTTTTTATGGCCCTTCTTTGCTGATTTAGAGGTAGCGAACCCAGACCACACAGTAAAAATTCATATTGGGCTCCAAGGGACAGTGGTGTGTGGTTGCATTTCACAGCCACAATGATTTATGACCTCTGTTTGGTATTCAGTTACAGTGGTACCTTGTATAAAGGAATTAATTCATTCCAAATGAAATTATGTTAAGCAAATTTTCCTTTATACAAATTCCCATAGGAATGCATTGAAAATGGAGTGATCCCATTTTTATGTTGTACGGATTCTCCCCATAGGCGATTATGTTAAGCAAATTTCCCCTATCTTCGGAATTTTTTATGTTGTACACATTTTATGTTATACAAGCTGTTTTGTTATACAAGGGTCCACTGTATTTTGAACTCCAGTCTGAAAACATTCCAACAAGATGCAAAAACAAGGCAAAAGGGGGGGGGACTCCGAACAATAAATAAGGGTGTTGTAGCACTTTAAAGAACACCGTAGCAGGGGAACAATGACAGACCTTTGAGCATTGCAGGCTGATATATATCAAATGGTGTGAATGACAGAAGTGCCTTGCCATTAGTGAAGAAACCAATGCTTGTATTATTTGTTGTGTGCCATATCATGCAACTGGTATGTGACTTATTAATTAGCAACAGTTTTGCCACTGTGTTTCCAGCTGTTTAACTTACACATGAATGTAAGCATTAGGATTCTGTACAGATTATATAAAAGTATTAGCAGTGTGTTGTGTTGTGTTGTGTTGGGTATAGTCCTGATCATGTTACAAAATCTGAAGTTTTATCTATGAATTAACAACTCTAAGGTTACCTGATAGGTTGAATCTTACAAGACAGTTATGCAAAATAAAATTTTTTCTCATATGTTTATGAGCGAAAATAGTAGTACATGCTAAGTATAGAAAATTAAATTTGGTATCCAAAACAAAGAGATAATTTGATGGAGAACTGGCAAGTTGTCAAGATGCTGTCAAGTCAGTAAAAAGAAATCTGAAGTCTTTAAAATGTGATGTTCATGCATGCAGGAGCAAGTTCTTGGAGGTAGTCAAACCCCAATTTGCATAAGGCTTTAATGTTTCTATATAATGGAGTTATGGAATTAAAATGCCAAGCAAGCAAATGATTACATACTTGTAATTCTTTAGCACCCCAAACCAAAATTTTAACTCAGATATCCTAGTCAGATCACAGCAAGATAAGCAAGATAGGTCTTTTCAATTTATGTAATATGTTTTAAATCTGGGGACGTTTAAGGTTACCGGTTTCTGAAGGGGACGAGAGCTAAAACAGTTTCATAAACTTGAAGACCCTTTGTCCAAATATTCTTAAATATGGTAGAATGCAAGATCAAACTGTCTTCTAAACTGTACCAAATTTGGTGCTGATCTGAATCCCAACTTAAAATTTATATATATTTTTTTAAATTTGGGCTGCCCCCATTTTTAGAATTGCATCTATAGATTTTTTTTATATTTGCTCTGCCAGCACAAGATCATTGCTGCCAGTCTTATGGAGCAATAATGTTAGATATAGACAGGAATTAAAATTCAAAGAATGTAAACATTGTAGAGGGGTGGTGACTAGAGCAGTCTTTTCAGACTTCGAAATCAGACTTCTAAGGAATCCCATGCTTAACTCCTGAAGACCCATCTTTATTTTGGTTATTTATATTAGAATGGAATGTTAAACCACTTCTATATGTTCTCTACCTAGAACACCCTGGAAAGGGTTGACATAAGTTGGTTATAATGACTTATAAATAGAGCCTTGCAATCTGCATAATCCTAGAGGACAGAGAAGCTTGTTCTGTGACATTAAGATACAGTGGTACCTTGTATAAAGGAATCCATTTGTTCCAAATGAAATTATGTTAAGCAAATTTTCCTTTATACAAATTTCCCATAGGAATGCATTGAAAACAGAGTAATCCTTAATCGTGACCATTTTTATGTTGTACAGATTCGCCCCATAGGCGATTCTGTTAAGCAAATTTCCCCTATCTCCAGAATTATTTATGTTGTACATATTTTATGTTATACAAACTGTTTGTTATACGAGGGTCCACTGTATTCACATTACTTAAGACTTTTCCTCTCCCACTCATAGTATATCACTAATGTCTGTTTCTGGCTTCAGGCAGCTGCTGGAGATGGTAATGGTCTGAAGGCCTTCAGCAGTACTGATTTCATAATCAACTTCAGTTGCCACATGTTCAAATTCAGTAGTTACATGATCTTCACACAAAATGTAGTACTGTAGTAGCACCTATAATTTCTTTTAATGGAACCTACTCTGGAAATTCATTTATGTGTAACTTTTTGTCAGCCACTTGTGGCACTGTGCAACAAATAAAAATTATTTTTCTTGAAAATTAAAAAAAGCAAATCATCACAAACAAACACTGTAAATTAGGGTAGGCATTAGCAAGGGAAGCAGCGGAAAACCTTACTGAAGTCTGGATGATTAACGGGTCACAAGTTTTTTTTTTTTAAAAAAACCACTACTAAATGCAACATAAAATGAATAAAATATACCATGAAAAAAAGCCAACAACAGCAGCATTTTAAAAACTGAGTAGTTAAACAGTGGGAGAAGAACAAACTAATTTGTAGCACAGTTTACAGTATAACTATAGGCAAAAGTCATCTGAAATAAACAAACACATGTTAATTTTCTAGTGGAATGCTATGGATGTGGCCAGGCAGCTTCTCTTTCTATTCTCTAGCTTCTATTATATTAAGCCCTGCACTTTTGCTCTTGAGCATATTTTGAAAAAGAAAACAATTGCTATCTGCTGACTAAGTTAACCACTATCTCCATGTTTTGAACCTTCTCTCCAGAGTCTTGTCACACAGAGACTGAAAGCTGAGGCAGCAGCATGAGATCCTGCAATGTCTCCAGGCTGTCATCCCATAAAGTGATACAGTGGTGTCTCTTAAGATGAATTTAATGCATTCTGTGGGTCAATTAAATGTACAAAAAATTCATCCTACGAAACGCAGTTTAATGCGGTTCCCCATAGGAATGCATTGAATTTGTCTTGCAATGCATCTCATAGGTAAAATTCGTCTTACGAGGTTTTCCTGTTCTTGGAAAGTTCATTCATCTTACGTGTATTTTGTATTAAGGGGCATTCGTCTTACAAGGTTCTACTGTGTTTTTAAATTTTTAATGGCAAAATCTCTCACATGGACTTGTAAGTGGGATTTGAAACACAGGTTGCTGGGGTGAAATTAACATTCTTCCTGTTAGCTTAGCTCCAAACCAAGATCTTCCTCTCCCTCCCTCCCTCCCTCTCCCCCCCGCCCCCCCTCTCTCTCTGTGTGTGTGTGTGTGTGTGTGACTGACTCTCTGTGACCCCATGTCCATGGAGTTTTCTTGGCAGGCATACTGGAGTGGTTTGCCAGTTCCTACTCCAGGTGCCTACAACACCTGCTGTTCCCTAGTGGTCTCCCATCTAAATACTAACCAGGCCCAACCGTGCTTAACTTCCAAAATCAGGTGAGATCGGATGTGCTTAGGGCATCTAGGCAGCTAAGATCCTCCAGTACAGGCCACCAAAATGGTGTCTCCTCCAGAATTGTGAGCTCTGACTGATGTGAGTTGAGATAATCACTATTTTCTCAGAGAGCCTGGAAAAAATTACATAATGGCTCTGCCATACCTCATTAAGAAAGTTTTTGATGTTCACTTCTAAAATTACTGTTTACAAACTGAGAGAGTATGTGTGTTTTCAGAACAGAACTGAAAACTGACCTAGTTTGCTAACTGAAATACCACATGGGGGAAAAAATCTCCTGCTGTTGGATTTCTCAATCTAAAAAAGTATGATCCACCTCTGAATAAAGTTCTAATTTAATGTGATTTGCAAAACTTAGATAGTTGCTATTTACTGAGTCAGAGCAATGGTTTGTCTAGTTCACTATTGTCAGCAGTAGCTCTCCAGAATTTAACATGGTAATCTTTCCAACTCCTGCCTAGTGCTAACAATCATTAAAGCTGGGGGCTTTTACAAAGCATATGCCCTATAACTTGAGCTAAAGCTTCCTACTCTACCCTTTCTCTACCTTAAAAAAGAAGAAAGGGGTAATAGTTGCAGTGATTATAGATTTGCAAAACAAGTATCTATAATATTTAAATCAAATTTAGCTCATTTTCTCATGAATGTATTTATCAATGTAATTTCTATGTTGTCCATGTTATAACAGCCTGTTAACAACACTGGTGGGGGGAGGACCTCACCCAAATGGGTTGGGCATTTTAAAAGTCAACAAAAAAACCCTTTCTACATCCCCAGACTTTATATCTTCTTCTGATTGGGTCTGTTTGCCTTTTGATAAATATCAGTGTCTTGGTCACTCTATTTAATGTCCTTATGATAGTATGAATATACTTGGACTTTATAGTGATGCTTTGGGAAAGTGGTATAGACCAGTGTTCCCCAACCCCCGGGCCGCGGACCGGTGCCGGTCCGTGGGTCAATCGGCATGCTCGCTGCCGCCGCCGCCGTCCGACCCCCTGCAATCGCCGCCATCGCCCCGCCATCGCCCCCGCCGCCACCACGACCCCCGCCATCGCCCCCGCCCCGCCATCCCCGCCGCCGCGACTCCCCGCCATCACCGCCCCGCCATCGCCGCGCGACCCCCGCCATCGCCCCGCCCGCCATCACCGCCGCCGCGCGCGACCCCCCCGCCATCGCCGCCCCGCCATCGCGCGACCCCCGCCATCGCCCCCGCCCCGCCATCGCCGCGCCGCCGCGCGCGCCCCCGCCATCGCCCCCCCCGCCCGCGCGCGCGCGACCCCCTCGCAATCATCGCCCCGCCGCCGCCGCGCCGCAACTCCCCTGCCATCGCCGCCGCCGCCATCCCCGCCATCGCCGCCCCGCGCGCCGCCGCGCCCCCTCGCAATCGCCGCCCCGGGACCCCCCCCCAATCGCCCCCTCCTCCTCCTCCTCCTCCTCCCTGCCATCACAGTGGCTCAGCCGGATGCCAGGCAGAGGGCACCCTCCACTGACCAGCCATGCGGGATTAAGTTGGAAGAGGGAGTCCCACCACACACTCACTCATGGAAACGATCGTCTCAGAAGGATCTGCCATTTTAAGGTTACTGGGGTTGTATATATTTTTAATGGGGAGGTGAAAATTTGCCAGACGTCAGGTGGAGGAGGATGCAGTATCAAATTCACAAACCCATTCATCATCTTTAAATGCTTCTCAGTGGGTCTGTGGCTCTCATGGCGGGAGCCCAGCACCTGTCCCTTGTAGGGGCAGGAGCAGAGGACGGGGGTGCACAGGTCCACCTTCACTTCCTTCATTCAGGTCAGTGAAGAAGAAACAGGCAAACAGTTTTCTCCCTGCTGGGCACAATAATTGGTGAGATTTTGTGCTTTTCCCCTTTCCCCTTGTCTTTCCTTTTTATTTGCAGACCATTTTGCTAATCTGAGAACGACAGAGCTAGAAGAGAGCGGTAAAGAAGGCCCAGGTGGATCAGGCACGGAGAAGGGGCAGGGAGGGTGCTCCTGGCCAGTGCCTTTGGCCACCATGGGTCCAAACTGGACTCTCTCTCTGCGCAAGAGCAGCCAAAAGAGTACTCACAGAGCATCTCCTCCCCCCTTTGCTGTGGCATCCATCAGGCGACCCCAGGGGGTTGAGAGGCCTCCCACCCAAAGGCTTTTCCCATCTGCGGTTGATCCTCTCTGCAAACCAGAAGGTCTTTCTGGAAAATTTATGGGTGGCCGTCTGAGAGAGGAGAGAACCTCGGGGTCATTTTGTCCCTCAACTCTAGTGAATCAGTGGCGAAGGGAAGCAGCCAAAGGCAAACTCACAAAACATTTTCCAGAGGCTTTCATGTCAGGTACCTTGGGTGTGTAATGCAATCAGGCTGTTACCAGGCTGATAACCCATCCTATTTTTAATCGCTGGAAAGTCTCTAATCTGCCCAAAACATAGTATGTTGTTGTTACTTTGACTTATACACTATTCCATTTTGGGGGAAGACCTGGACCACACAATTTACTTATAGGGCAGGAATGCTTGATATAGTTAGTTGTGGGTAAAGTGGCTGCCTAGATGCCCTAAGCACATCCAATCTTGCTTGATTTTTGGAAGCTAAGCAGGGTCGGCCCTGGTTAGTACTTTGATGGGCGACCACCAGGGAATACCAGGACCTAGGGTTCCACAACGGTCTGGATCTTCCCTCTGCCCTCCCCCCCTCCCCGCCATTTTTAAAATAAAATAAAATAAAAATCCTTCTTAATCCTGCGCTGTGGAAAAGGCTCCGACCGGGCAGCGCCTTCTTTTCCAGTCCTGTTTCCTTGGAAAGCGTCTGGGTTACTCTCTTTGCCTGTGTAAACTGGTGTGTGTGTGTGTGTGTGTGTGTGTGTGTGTGTGTGTGTGTGTGTGTGTGTGTGTGTGTGTGTGTGTGTGTGTGTGTGTGTGTGTGTGGACTGGAAAGGCTGGATGGTGCTGATGGATGGGAAGGACTGGGAAGAAAGGAAGAAAGAAAGAAAGAAAGAAAGAAAGAAAGAAAGAAAGAAAGAAAGGGGAAGGAGGAAGGGAGGAAGAAAGAAAGAAAATGAGGAAGGAAAGAAAGAAAGAAAAAGAAAGAAAGAAAGAAAGAAAGGGGGAGAAGGAGGAAGGGAGAGAGAGAGAAAGAAAAAGAAGGAAGGGAGAAGGGGAGGAAGGAAGGAAGGAAGGAAGGAAGGAAGGAAGGAAGGAGAGGAAGAGGCAGGAACAAAGAAAGAAAGAAAGAAAGAAGGAGGCAGAAGGAGGAAGGGAGGAAGAAAGTAAGTAAGTAAAGGAAGGAAGGAGGGAAAGAAAAAGAAAGGGAGAGAAGGAGTGAGGGAGAGAAAGGAAGAACGAAAGAAGGGGAGGAAGAAAGAAAGAAAGAAAATGAGGAAGAAAAAGAAAGGGAGGGAGGGAGGGAAGGAAATAAAGAAAGAAAGAAGAGAGAGGAGAGGAGAGAGGAAGAAAGAAAAAAGAAAAGGGGGAAAGAAAGAAGAAGAAGAAAGGAGAGTGGGAGGGAAGGAAGGAGAGGAGGAGGGAGGGAGAAAGAAAGAAAGAAAGTGAAAGAAAGAAAGAAAATGAGGAAGGAAGGAAAGAAAGAAGGGAAGGAAGGAAGGAGGTAGAGTGGGAGGGAAGGAAGGAAAGAGAGGGAGGGAGAGAGAGAAATAAATAAAAAAGAAAGAAGGGAGAGGGAGGGAGGGAGAGAAAGAAAGAAAGAAGGGAGAGAAAGAGGAAGGAAGGAAGGAAGGAAGGAAGGAAGGAAGGAGAGTGGGAGGAAAGAAAGAAAGAGGGAGGAAGGGAGAGAGAGAAAGAAAGAAAAAAAGAAAGAAGGGAGAGGGGGAGGGAGGGAGAAAGAAAAGGGAAAGAAAGAAAGAAAGAAAGGAGGGAGGGAGGAAGGGAGGGAGGGAGAAAGAAAAGGGAAAGAAAGAAAGAAAGAAAGAAAGAAAGGAGGGAGGAAGGGAGGGAGGGAGGCCTCATGTCAAGGAAGGGCGAAGGGTCCCAAGACCTCACGGGGGCTGGGTAGCCCCAGGGGAAAAAAACGTGAGGAAGTAAAAACAGTGTTTCCTTGCAGCGATGCCAAGGACTCGCACAACACTGGCTCTTCGGCTTGAGTACGGAGATGAGCACCGCCCCCTAGAGTGGGAAACGACTAGCGCGCATGTGCGTCAGCGGCCGGGGGGGCATTTACCTTTTTTATCTTATTAAATCAAAACAAGCGGGCCAGGGAAAAATTATCAAACATTTACTGGTCCACGGTGATAAAAAGGTTGGGGAGCACTGGTATAGACAATACATCAGTACAACAGTAAATTAGAAGCACACAATCTATTATTAGTGGCTTTAAGTGATGTTAGCTCTTGAATTATAGTTGCATTGTAAGCTTAGAGACCATTTGCTCTGTTAACATTCAGGAGCTGGGAGGAAGTGACATGTGCTGAAATTTGCTATACATCTCATGAGTGCTTCTGCTTCTTTGGACAGTAATCTTTTCCCAACACTTTACCAGATAGACTATATGTGCAATAGCTTTAAGCACGAGTATGGATTGTGTTGCACAGCGGAATTCTTAATGCTAAGCAGCATGTTATAAAGTTAGTTATGTAAATGTCGTTAGGCAGTGGAATTTCAGAGCAGAAGAGAGGTTTTTCATTTAAGGCAGTGTTTTATAGACATTTTACCTTTAGGGAACCTATTCCACTCTTATATGATTTATACATCACAGTAAACCAGGAATCCATGGAAACTCTGGTTTACTATGGACTACTGAGAACTTGTGCTGTGCCCCCAGCTGAATCATTCATTGCAGCAGGAACAGCATAATAAACAGCAGACGTTCAGCCTCTGCTTTGTATTGTGATATGTGATACTTGGTAGGAGCTAGCTTGCTAGTTCAGTTTCCTTCAGCCAATCCTGGGATTAACCCATGAACAAGCCCTATATTATTTCTCTGCTTTGTCCCGGGTGAAATGAGCCAGAGAGCTGGTTCCTGCCAGGTTCCCGGGCTAGTCGTGCTGCAAGCAACAGAGATTTTCAAAGACAAAAATCCAAACCTGTATCATGGCTTTCAAGTGTATGGAATATCTACCAAATAGTGTCCAATAATGCATCATCCTACTATAGGAAAAAAAAAAATTTATTTATTTTATTTATTTAAAAAAACAACCCTACAGCACCCTAGAATTATTTTGATTTGCATGTGCCTAGGAAGCAATAGTGAAGCTGCTCCTTTTCTCTGCTTAGAACAGTACATAAACAAAGAAGAATCTCTTCACTTGCTTTTTGTCACTGCAGCAAGACATTGCCTACAATTTGTAGGAATGTACCCCCCCATCATTGTTCATGATAAATCCGGTAATCCCAACTAGGTCTGTGATAAGAGTTGGATTTTTTAAGGCTTACTGTGGCTAAAATGTGCATCCACCTAACCTGTACTGCTCCTCTTCATTCCGGTGAAGATGGACAAAGCTCAAATGGCCCATCTCTATTCTTGACCTGTGCACAGCCATGTAACCCCATAAAGTGTGGCATGTTTCAGAGTTGAGAAAGGCAAACAACAGCCACTACTGTTCCTTCTGTTGCCATATACAGTATTATCCATTATCCCATAACTTGCTTCCTGGCTGCTGTCACATTAATTTTTATGCATCCCCATGGATTGAGCATTGTTGCTACGGGTAGCGACACGCGGCATTGAGTGGTTGGTGGAAATGCCAGAGCCAACTGGGTTAGTTCAGCAGATAGAAAGCTGGTTTCATATTCGAGACTCATCCGGTCAGGTTTGGCGTTCATTCAGGTGAGGCTGTGTGAATGGCCCAATCGATAGCTCAGTGGGAATATGGAAGAAAAGGGAAAGGTCACACCAATGAATTTATATGAAATCTGGTACTCAAATCATGTTTTCCCGAGTCCCAGGTCTGTGCTAGAATATTAGTGTCTTCCTGTCCTTTTGGATTATTCCTATCTTGTCTTGTAATAATTCTGGGTCTGTCTGAGTTATTGAAGATGAAATGAGTCAAGTTTTGCATTCCATTGAGTTATCTAGAGAGCAAAAAACAATAATAATAAGTTGTCATGTTCTGTAAGAAGAGAATCTCAGTGGGTGTAATTTTGCTGACAGAAGTAAAATACAGATAGTTAAGACTTTGGATTCACCCATATTTTCAACTAAATAACTTATCTTTATGGGTAACTTTTTCTCATTCCCGTGGGTTCAGCTTGTGAAGATTCTTCTCAGCTTCAGCAGGAATGTCAGAAACTTGGCCAAAGTGTTGGGTTTTGATTATAATTTATATATGCATTTGTTGGAATAGAAGCGCCTATCCCTTCCCCTAGGCCCTGCTTTGACATCTGTGACTTGATATCAGGTGCTATTCTGAAATGCAGCCTAATCACACTATAAGCCTCTCTCACTGCCTTCCTGCTCTTACTCCTTCCCTTTTAACTATTTCGTTCCACCAGGCAGGGTGAGCCCAATGTCTCAGAAGGTTTTAGAATCTTCCAACCTTCCCACCTGGCCTTCTCACCAACCACATCTTTGCCTATTGCAGGTGACCAACTGAGGCATGGTTGGGGATATAACTTAATTCCAGGTTTCGTGGGGGGGGGCTTTGAAAATGTTTGTCACTCACCAATTCAGTCCTAGCAGTTTTGGTTTCTGGCTGTGGATGATGATGATGATGATGATGATGATGATGATGATGATGATGATGATGATTTAAGTAACTCATAACTAGAACATCCCCATCCTATTTTGTGGTAATCCCCCCGTGCCTCCTGTCCTGACAAAGTAACCTTGAATACTACTTTATGAGCATTTTAAAAATTGTTTTATTGTTTTTATTTTGTTCATTTATGAAAAAGTTTACTTTTCTTGAAATTTGTTTTTGCCTTTTGCCCTTTAATTATTCCTGTTTGTTATATACATATTCCAAATACAGTGGACCCTCGTATAACAAACGGTTTGTATAAGATAAAATCTGTACAACATAAACAATTCCAGAGATAGGGGAAATTTGCTTAACAGAATTGTCTATGGAGCGAATCCGTACAACATTAAAATGGTCGCAATTAGGGATTACTCTGTTTTCAATGCATTCCTATGGGAAATGTGCATAAAAGAAAATTTGCTTAACATAATTTCATTTGGAACAAATTAATTCCTTTATACAAGGTACCACTGTACTATTTTTTGGCAGTAGATTCACTATTTTTAGTGAAACCTTTGTATATAGATGTGTAGTTAGTTATCCCCCTTGTATATGGGGAAGAAATTCAGGTTGTCTTTCAAATAAACAAATCTAAAGTTTCCCCAGTAGCTGAGGGAGGGGTATCTTTGGCAGAGGAACTGAATGCCTTTTTTGCCCGTTTTGAAGCAACATCAGTAGAGACATCAACAGAGTTTCTGCCACCTTCACTATTGTTATCAGCATCGGCACAAGGGAGTGTAATTTTTAATGTGGAGGAGGGAGAGATGAGGAAGGTGTTGAAAGGGATCAATCCAAGGAAGGCTACGGGGCCAGATAGAGTTGCCGGAAGGGTATTGAAGGATTGTGCAGATCAATTAGCAGGAGTTTTCACTGGGATTTTGAATCGATCCCTATCCCAAGCTATTGTGCCGTCATGCCTAAAGTCTGCCATTATTGTTCCGATACCAAAAAAACCAAATCCAGAAAACTTGAATGACTTTCGTCCAGTAGCACTTACACCTGTAATCATGAAGTGCTTTGAAAAGCTGGTATGGAACTATGTTATTGCCTGTTTACCAGAGGGACTGGACACATTCCAATTCGCCTATAAAAAGAAGAGATCAACAGAGGATGCTGTGGCGTGTGCTCTTCATGCTGTTTTTGAACATCTGGAGCAGAGGGGGGGCTATGCTAGATTGCTCTTTGTGGATTTTAGCTCGGCTTTTAACACCATT
Organism: Phrynocephalus forsythii; assembly: GCA_029282475.1. Taxonomy (NCBI): domain Eukaryota; kingdom Metazoa; phylum Chordata; class Lepidosauria; order Squamata; family Agamidae; genus Phrynocephalus; species Phrynocephalus forsythii. The sequence goes on along the minus strand of JAPFRF010000010.1, from coordinate 130,372,972 downwards.
CTTCCACGACATTTGATCTCTAAACTGGAAGGCCTAGGGCTTCCACCATCACTTTGTGGATGGATCTTGGATTTTCTGTCAGAACGTTCTCAGAGGGTCCGGTTGGGCCCTTACACCTCTAATACTCTTAGTGCCAACATTGGAACACCACAGGGATGTGTACTTAGCCCACTCCTTTATATTCTTTACACATTTGATTGTGTCTCTGCCTATCCTAGTAATAGGATCATTAAGTTTGCAGATGACACAACTGTGATTGGGCTCATCTCTGGCAAGGAGAGTGAGATGGCTTACAGAGATGAAGTGGAGAGGTTGACCAAGTGGTGCAGAATAAATAACTTGCACCTAAATATAAAGAAAACAAAGGAGCTTGTGGTAGACTTTAGGAAGCAGAAAACTGATATTCAACCACTGGTGATTGATGGGACTGGTGTGGAGAGGGTTACAGGTTTTAGATTTTTGGGCATTGAGTTACAGGAGGATCTGTCCTGGAATGTCAACACAAGGGGGCTTGCAAAGAAGGCTCAGCAGAGACTATTTTTCTTGAGAACCTTAAGGAAAAACCATCTTCCACATAAGCTGCTGCTGGCCTTCTATCATTGTGCAATTGAGAGTGTGCTTACTTATGGGTTATGTGTGTGGTATGGAAGTTGTACCCAACGGGATAAGACAGTGTTGCACAGAATCATAAGAATTGCAGAGAGTATTGTGGGCTGTTCACTCCCCACCCTAGAACAAATTTATACTACCAGGTGCCACTGTAAAGCATTAGATATATTAAGAGATCCATCACATCCTGGTCATCACCTCTTCGAGTTGCTGCCATCGGGACGGAGATATAGAGTACTTAGGGCAAGAACAAACCGTCTCAAAAATAGCTTCTTTTTTAGAGCAATATTGGCCTTAAACGGAAATCCTGGACTTTGAAGTCAGCTTATTTTATGTCATATTTTAGTCATTTTATATGTCATATTATGTGTTGTACCTGTTTTTAAATCTATGTGAAATGTTTTAAATGAGTTTTATATAGCAACCAAAAAATTTCGTTGTTCCTGCAAGGGGGCAATGACAATAAAGATTCCTACTCCTACTATTTGAACAGAAGACGTGCCTTACATGCCCCATTAGGAATTAAATATTTGCAAGTGATATGTTTACCTATATCTTTGCTCCATTTTAATTATCCAGCAATGTTTAGCAGTATTTCAAAAGTAATGTGACAACTAAAAGTTCTTTTCAGTTTAATCAGCAGTGTTCTCTAATAGAGATGGGCACAAAAAAAAAATTAAATGCTGTTTCTTCATTTTGTTATGTAATGAATTGTTTTGTTACAAAATGAAACAATAGAAAACTTTTTGGTTCTGGAAACGAAATAGGGTGCTTCCTCAAGCTCTTCCCTGTAAGTCCCCCAAATTTGGAGAGATGTGGGGTTCAGGTCCACCTCAGCAGTAATTGGAAAAATGCTGTGCACACACTGTGCCAGCTATAGGTCAATTTTTATTACTTCCCCTTGCTTAACCCCTATATTGCTGGTGCACGCTATACAGCAGTTTTGCAATTGGTTAGGGGGACCCTCTTTGCAGTTGAATAGCTTAGCCCCCTGTACCCCAAACTCCTCCAAATTTGCAGGGCTTACAGGGAAGAGCTTGCGGAAGCTCCCCTGTGATTTCCATGCTGCTACATGCCTGCAATCGCTATTTTCGAGTACATATTTTATGTACTCAAATAGAGATTGCAGGCATGTAGCAGCATGGTAGTCACAGGGGATCTTCTTTGGCCTCTTCCCTGTAAGCCCTCCAAATCGGGAGAGCCTTGGGGTTCAGGAGCTGAGTTATTAAACTCCAAAATTGCCCCCCCAGGAGAAAATCATTTGTAATTAAGGGAAGCACTTGAGGAAGCTCCCCCCCACAGGGGGGCTATTAGCAGCTTCCCGACTCAATTAGAAATGATTTTCTCCTAGGGGGGACCCCCTTTGGAGTTTAATAACTCAGCCCCCTGAACCCCAGATCTCTATTTTCAAGTACATAAAATAGTGATTGCAGGTATATAGCAGCATGGAAATCACAGTGTAGCTTCTTTGGACTGTTCCCTGTAAGCCCCCCAAATTTAGAGAAGTTTGAGGTTCAGAGAACCAAGTTATTCAACTGCAAAGAGGGTTCCCCCCCATCTAATTGCAAAACCTCTCTGCGGCACGCACTGGCAGTATAGGGGGATTACTGTATTTTTGTTTTGATTACTGTTTCATACTTTAAAGATGTAATAGCTAAATCCAGCACTTATTCACCATAAGTCAGAATTGACTTGATGAGAGACTTGATGATAAATGATTATTAATTTTTTCTGGCTCACCTGTAACAAGAATATAATGTGTTCATAATATGCACTTTGCTTAGCAGACAGAACAACAGCAACAGTAATGATAATCTGGCTGCTATGAAGGAAAGAGCAACACAAATAGTTCCTTCTGTAAAAAATAACTTTCCAAGCACTGCTTTCAGCACAGTGCAGATTCTACTGGTATACTGTGTTTCATACTTGTGCCTCTTAAGAAAAGATCAAATCACAAGATAGCATTGCTGCTTTTTCCTTGCTCAAAGCACAACAGAAAGAGATAATTGGGCAGGGTTCCTTCAAATCATAGCTAAGGGCTCTTCTAGATGGAGCATTTGTATTCCTTAAGTACTGGGTTCTATACCAATCTGAAGAGAAATTTCTCAACATCTCTTATATCTCTTTGTTCCATTTTTCCTTCCTATTAAGAATCAAGTACTACCACTTAATTTTTTTAAAAGAAATCCTCCAATATTGCCATGCTCTTTAATTGCTGGTCTTTGCATTGATATTGCCTCATTATACCCCCTTTCCACTTTTGCTCCACACTGCATGCCTGGGGGTGCGTATGGGGGGGGGCAAACCAAAAGGATTATCCTCCCCCCACTTCTGCATGGACTGCAGACACTGCTTGTCCTTACGAGTTTTCTAGAATATGTAGAGGGGAGAAAGGTAAAAAGAGGTGGGAAGAAGCATCAACAAATGATGCAGGGTAAAGAAAAACGAGCAATGCAAAATGCATGGGTGGTATTTCTGGGAGAGATACCTTCAAGCCACTGAAATAAATGTGGACCATGAGGTCAATACAAAATGCAAATGCAAGAGGAGGTGATGCCTTTATAGACCACAAAAAAATCATACAATCAGTGAACTTTCAGATAACTGGAATTAAACCTAAGGTCATGAGCAAAGTTTTAGCTCCAGTGCAGCAGTTTAACTTATCATACCATGAGGTTCCTGCATTCTCTGTCTTCCTTTTCTTCACAAACCAGAGGTTCTCTCCTTTTAAGAGGAGCTGTTAGCAAACTTAGGGAAGGTTGTTGGGGGGGGGGGAGGAAGAAGCATATAAATCATGGACCATTTATAGGAATGTGGGTAGATGTACTCAGAAGTCTGACTCAGCTCACTGGGCTATATAAGCATCCATAGGGTAGCAACCTAGGGGGGCATGAGGTAAAGGAAGGGCAGGGGGAGGTGAGTAAGGGTTGTAGGCGGGGGAATTTGTGCTTTTTCTTTGAGGAAAACCCACTTCACGTACCTGGAAAAAAAGTTGTGGGTGTGGGCTCACTGCGTTTTTGCCCCCAAAGCTTTCTCTTCATATATAGCATGCAGTGCTGCCCATTCCCATATAAACATACATAGTGTTGCAGATTTGGAAGCAAAAGAAAGGAAGGAACACTTCTGTGAATACATGAGATATGATGCTTGCCCAGCCCTGGTTTGCCTTTTTTTGCAAATTGGATTTCTGTTGCAGCAGAAAAACTTTGAGCTCAAAGAAGTGGTTCACCTGCCCATTAGAGGAGGGGCCACAGCACTGGGTGACATGAACCAGGGCTTTGATTCAGTGGTAAAGTCAGCCTGCTATGAAACGTCTCCAGCTGCTGCCCTACCCTTTCACCCCTAGAAGCCGCAATGGGTACCATTTAGCATTTGACAGAGAGAGTATTTTGCTCCATGCTATGAAAAGTGAAAAGCTTCACTTTATGTGGCTCTTCACAGAAGAAAAGACCTATATTTATAGTATGTGCATTTTGCCCTTTCATTTGAAGAAAGGGTGGTTATACCATAAAGGCTTGCACTTGGTTAAAAATTACACATTTCAGGGCATTCAAATTGGCACGCCAAATTATAGGGCATCTTGATTATTGTGTCAGTGCTGAGTATATATGAACAATTTGGTTATCATTCCCCTCTAAGGAAAGGTGCTTGCCTTTATGTTTAAAACAAAGTTCTGTGACTGGAACATATGTAATGTGCCTTTGTATATATGTAGGAAAAAAATGATGAGAAGTTAACACAGGTGTTAAGGTGTCTAACATGGATGATGGAGAAAATATTTGAATTCTGCCGACACAGAGAAAGGGCACTTTGGTAATGTCCCTCATTGTTCTGGGGCTGCTGTGGGCCATTCTGCTGTTTTTTTGTTGTTGTTGTATACTTAACAAGTCATCCAGCTATTGGTGTCTGTATATTGGAAGGGCATTTTTGTTGCTGGATGCACTGAGTCTTGAGGGCTCACTCCTAGCACAGATTACTCACCATTGTCACCTATTTTTTCTGCCCTTTGCCTGCCTACTTTTCTGTCTCTTTCTTTCTTTCTTTGTTTTGCCCATCCACCATTCTAAAACCTGCACATTTTGGGTGCAATGCTTTCTGGTTGTTTTTAATTGCTTCAACTTTCATGCTATAGTGCAAAAGTACTACAAAAATACTATTAAAGAAAATTAAAAAGCAAAATGCAAAAACAGCTGTTACTCTCTTTGCGCTCTCCCTATCTATTACGTGTTCTCTTCCCTTTCCCTTTTGTTTTACCTCCCTGTCAATTTAACTTCAGTTCTCTCTAATTTTAATCTTATTTTTATTTTTACTATTGCGTGATAGTAAAATTTGTGACAGCATTTTTTGGGAGGAAGTGCAATGTAGGAACTAGAGATGGTTACGAACCAGAAAAATGGCAATTCGTTTCATTTCATTTAAGGCTTCATTTCGTTTCATTTCATTTTAATGATTTTTTTTTTAAAAAAAAATCATTTCGTTGGTTCATTAATTCATTATTCATTTTTACCCGCTTTTTTTCCAATGCCCACTGTGCAGCCCCTGGGGCCCGGTCAGCGCTGGGTTTTTATTATTATGATTATTTATTTTACAGTGCAAAAAACAAATGTAACAAAATTTATAGAAAGAGGGCACACACACACACACACACACACACACACACACACACACACACACACACACACACACACACACACACACACACACACGGACCATCTGGAGATAGAACCAATTTTTTCTCCATTCCACCTCTGAAACTGTAGTGGTTCCTTTGAAAGTATTCAACCCTTCCCTTTTAAAAACACAAATTCAATAGAATCTCCTCATATATCAGTAAAACCATTTTTATGTAGCAAACTTTTCTTAATTTTCATGTCATATGTTAACTATCTTTAATATCTATTTTCCATACTTCATTATAACAAATGACCTATTGGTTTCAATGGTGATAATGAGGATGGTGGTGATATTTTCCACCCCATGGTGTTCATACTCCCCCCCCCCCAAAAAAAATTACCATTTACTTTACTAGCACTTTTTTGGAGTTCTGACAGCATTTTTGCTTGATTTTTCAGAAGTCTCATATTTCCTTCTTCCCTTTGTGTGATAAGGACTTGAGCAAAGTAGTAATACATTTGTCTGGAATACCTTGAGCTCCCGCAGCTGTTTCACTGTTTCTTGAGACACATCACAGCCTCCATCATCTAAGTCTGGTTATCTCAGACTTGGTTATCTCACTGCAGGAATTAGGGGTGGCAGCAGCAAGGAGGCATATACAGTAGCCTGTGAACACAACCCATAAAGAGAACTACTTCCTATATTAGTCAAGTCCATATATATATTTCCTCATGTAGCTTCTGCAAAGCCAATTCCTCTCCTGTGAATGTGTGGGCTGAGCTGATATTGTATTATGGAGGTTATATGGGGCAAATTGAAGCAAGTTGAAAGCTTGAGAGAGGAATTGAGGTGTGAGGTATACTGGGATGCATCTACCCATGTGAAAGCGGTCTGTGATTCAGAATAGATCCATTAACCAGGATAGTCCTGTGTGCTGTGTTCAGGAGCAATTAATACAGGATTTCATTTGTGACAGTGAAACCTCTTTCACTAAGAATGGAATTTTTTGTTTTTGCTTGGATTGAGATTCTTGCAGAAAATATACATTTCATGCCTCCCAGAATTCTTAGAGATGGGGAAAAAACAACATAACTTGCTACATAAATCTGCACATTTGCAAGACTTGCAGGATGTTTTTTTTTTTTTTTGGAGGGGAGAAGTACTATGTGCAAACTCTGCATACGTTTTGAAAATGCAAATAGCTAAACTGCATAGTTTGAAAAATTAGCAGAAAAGGAGAAAGTATGTACCAGAATACATATATATGGAGAAATGTGGAAGTAAAAAAGGCCTTGCAGCATGACAAAGGGTGGGACTGGATTGAAAGTAGACTCCAGAGAAGCACAACAAAATGTAGTCCAGACCAGGAGTACTTAACATCCTTGTCTCGACACCAGTTTACTGACCTTGTGATGGTGCAGAACATTTTCATCTATTTAGAGATCAAAGAAAAGATTCATGGCTAAAATCTGATCTAGTGTTGCAATAGAGCCTGCAGGTGATAGAATAACAACTGGAAGCTGGCTTGGGGGGGGGGAGTTCTCCAGAGAGTAGAGAATCTGTATCGAGGAATACAGAGATATAGAAGATGGAGAAATGCAACTATTGGTGATAATGTGGTAAGGTGAGGGAAGGATAGTGGAAGACAAAAGGGCCTGGGATTTGTATCTACAAGGATGTGATATTGTTATGCACTGCCAGGTCATTTCCAACTTATGTCAATGAAATTCATTAAGAAATTCCATTCTTAATGACCACCAAAAAGTCCTGTCATTGATTGCCTTGACCAGACCTTGGAGATTAAAGGCTATGTCTCACTCAATGGAGTCAATTCACCTCATCCAATCTTTCCCCTTTTCCATCTACTTTCAACTTTCCCCAGTATTATTGTCTTCTGTAGTGAGTCTTAATATACAGGGCCATCCAGTCACAACTAAGTCTCTCTTGTCTTTTAGGCCATACAGGGAAAGGAGGCCTTTCCTTCAGTACAGGAGGCTGGACTAGAAGGGCCTTTGGCCTGATCCAGCATGGCTCTTCTTATGTTCTTATGTAACAAAAACTGCTGGCTTATTAAACCTGAGAAAGACAATGATTTAAAAAATATCATGAATGCTATATATTATTTGGAATGATAAGTTTGACTATATTTTTGATCATTCTGAAATGCCTGCCCTTCTGGTTAATAGTGTATTAATTAAATATGTTCTAAACTTGCCCCCTTCCATTTTAAGCCATTATATTTTACTTCTGATTTCCCCACCTTTCACTAGAAATAACAGTTTCCAAGATCCTCCTGGTTTGGCATTAATTTTACTGTTGCCATTACATGCCCGCTGATAGCATCTTCAAGGAACACATATTGGTCTGCCCTGGGCAGCCCTTTGTCAGGAATTGTTCCTTCCTGTACAACCAAGGTTTTTGCTTTCATTTTTAATGGAAGAAAATTAACATTTTGTGTCATATGTGTAGTGAGCTTTTAGTTTTGAATATGATGCTAGGTGCTGGGTTGATTCAAGGCATTCTGCTGTCTTGGGTGGAGCAATAGGCACCACACATGCTGACCAGAGACGTGCGCCAAGCTAACATTGTCATGATTATAACCTGATGTCTTTTCTTAAGTTAGCTGATGGTTCTGAAAAGTGACCGAGATATGCAAAAGGAGGGATATAGGACCCAATCATTTCTCTGATGGACCATTGTTCCAAAAGGTTGCTCTAGTTCTGCATCCTTCTGCTTCCAACTCTAATGAGTTATATGCAGACTTCTATCATATACAGCAGGCATGTCCAAACTTCGCCCCTCCTGATGTTTTGGACCACAACTCCCAAAATTCCAAGCCTGTATTTCCAATGACAAAGGACTGTGGGATGCCTGATATACAGGGTGTGTAAAAGTTACTTTTCATGCTATGACTCCCACAGTTCTTCAGCTGGAATGGTGAAGCAAAGGAAACGCAGTATGCTGCTTATATACAATATAGCCCCATAGCGCTTAAAGCATTTTCTGGGCGGTTTACATTTTAATTATGCAGGCTACACATTGCCCCCCTCCCCCAGTGGGCTGGTTACTCATTTTACCCACCTCAGAAGGATAGAAGGCTGAGTTAACCATGAGCCCCAGATCATCAGCACAGGTTTGGGCTGTAGTATACCAGATTAACCACTGTGCCACAAGGCTCCATCCCCTGGATATTGTAAAACTGACTTAATGCCAGTGACTTGGCTATCTTTTACTTTGTTTGGATTTAATGTATTATGTATCTCTGTGTGTAGTGTTGTAGTTAACCTGATTTGTCTGTGAAACCTTTAGCTTAATTGTGTGTGCGCTTCTTATGCCCCAAAACGTACTGTAGAAGATAAGGATCACATAACTGTTATTCCCGGCTGTCTTCTTTCTGCCTCTGAAATTATAAAGCACCATGTTCACTGATAGTGTTGTATAAAGAATAATGATTTAATGACAAAGGTGCAAGTTGGCCTTTTGTTTCTAAAGAATTTTTGCTGCAAGAGTTTACTGTATATACTCAAATATAAGCCTAGTTTTTCAGCCCTAATTTTGGGCTGAAAAAAGGGGCCCTCGACTTATATGCGGGTCAATACTTTTAGCCACTGAGGCAAGTGCTTGGGTCGGTGGCTAAAAGTCATTTTAAACACTGCGTGCTGCTTCTCATGACCCCCCTTTGCATCACAGGGGAGTGGTCCGCGATGTTTAAAATGACTTTTAGCCACTGACCCAAGCACTTGCATCAGTGGCTAAAAGTCATTTTAAACATCACACACCACTCCCCCAGCTCACAAAGGAGGAGCTGCCAGGCCCTGCTGCATTTCCCACCCTAGACTTATACTCGCGTCAATACATTTCCCCAGTTTTGGGGGGTTAAATTAGGGGCCTCGACTTATACTCAGGTCAACTTATACTCGAGTATATACGGGTACTTCTCCAGTAATCATGTGACCCAAGTTATGTGAAACTGTACGTTTGCAGTGCATGTGGTGTATGTTGTTTTTGCCAGATTTCACCAGTCTGCTTTTGTTGATTCATCAGGTTTTGGATGCAGGAAGGCTGAAAGAATATGATGAGCCATACATTTTGCTTCAACAAAAAGAGAGCCTGTTTTACAAGATGGTTCAGCAAGTGGGTAAGGCGGAGGCTTCATCCTTAATGGAAATGGCAAAACAGGTAAGGCAGCCCCCCCTACCCTGCCCCGGCAAAATGTTGTAATTAAGTTTGTCTCAACAATTTACATTTTGGGGGTTAGCTTATTCAGGACTTTAGAAAACCCATCCCTTCCACTGTAGTTATAGTTCTTACAGCTTTTCAATTACAACCCCTTGTTTTTCAGTGCTTTATTACTGGGATTTGGAATAATATATACTCAGAGCTGAAAATGACATGCTCCAATTGCAGAAAACAACAGTGCTTGCGATTGTTTGTTTTCTCACATTTGGGGAAGATAATGCATACTGTGTATCTAGTTGCTTCTTGATGTTGCATGTGCTTTTTCATACCATCATGTGGCAAATTTCAGCCAGAGTTACAGTGAAGTTGTTCCATGAAGTTTATCTATCTGAATTGCAAGCTAGAAGAAAATTCCATGCCAGCCGTAAACAGGGAAAGTATAGTCTGCCTTTCTAGCTAGCTAGCTAGAACTTCATAAAAAGCTGGAATTACTTGATATTGCAGCTTGACTTGATTTGACATTTGTGAGTTCCTAGCTGTATCTAAGAATGTGTGTTGTTATTTGCCTTGCAGAGGACACCCCCCTCAAATGCACCCTTAGCAAATCTGTGTGGGTCATTTGCAGAACATGCATGGCCTGAAAGAACCAGAAATGCTCATCATCTATTTTATGAAATATGTCAAAAGTTTAACAGCAGAAGTTCAAAGGAATAGCTGTTTACAATTTTGCATTAGTTATTGAAGCAGTTTATTGTGTTAGCTTCAATGTGCTTGGGACTTGGCTACAAAAGTGAACATTTAAGTTCAATATGGGCATGATGCATCTAAATCTTTTAACCATGCCTCAAGGTTGCATGCACCCTTTCTTGTTATATCGCTCTGCTTTCATGTCTGAATTCTCCCTGCCTTCCTTCCTTTTATCAGCTGGATCCATTGTTAAAACTGGGGGTGGGGGAGAGACTGAAATGCAAAAGATGAAAAAAAGACCACAGATAGTGATTTGGTCGTGCTTGTTTAACCAACAGTGGTTGGGAGATGGAAAGGATGTCCTAGCACTGAAGTAGAATGCTTAGAGGACGGAGTGTGCGATACCAGGCACTTATACCGCTTGTTTAACTGTTGCCCTCTCTCCAATGAGATGCAAGAAAGGAAGGAGTTGTGGCAGATCTCATCCTGAGGGATGGAGTATAATTTGTGTGGTCTTAGAAAGTAAAACAACTCTTCTAAAGCTGCTATGAAATCACGTTACCTTGAGACTGGTTACAGGCCTAACAGAAAGGTATCTAGATAGATTAAGAGATAACCTTTTTAAAATTAATATGCCAAGACTACACCTAAGGTGCACATGTCCTATTTATGGGACCATGAGATACTTTTAAAGGACCGATTTCAAACACACCCTTCTCTTCAGAGACAGTCTGAGCAGTGGGGCACTGGACTCATGCCATGTCCAGATAGCCAGACAAAGATACATACAAGCTCAAACTGATTTGGGCAGTCTTTCCACCCGATTTTGGATCTAGAACCTTTGTGAAAGCTGGGGGGCAACATATAGATGTGGGAGTAGAGATCTCCAGAACTCATCTGCTGCAAAGCTGAAATGGACGTCAGAACTTCAGAACTGCCCTGTAGACACATCTGGGGATACTTTGAAATGAGGTGCAAAGTGTTTTCTTTTGTGCACCTGTGCTTGAAAGACTGTGTGGCAAGGACTCATTCCACACCGATCTTCCATGTGGAATAATGAAGAAAGCTTTACCTGCTGAATCTCGGCCTACACACGGCTTTTAGAGGCAGGAGCTATGTGTGGCCAAGCCACAAGGAAAGCTCAAGAAGAGCTGAACAGCAACTGCTGTGCCTGGCTTCCCAGAAGAGCCTTTGTGAGTGCGTTCCCCATCTGGAGGAGTAGTCACTGAGTTATGTCCCTCACCTATTAATCAAAACAATTGTGTGTGGTTTATTAAAAAAATAATTTTCCTGGGAGTTTTTCAAAGTAATATAAATGAACAAAGAATGGGCTTCATGCTTGCATTTTCAGTGCAGCATGAATATTAGGCCTAACTCATGACACATGCCGGCCCCAGGGAAGATAGCACATTTTGTGTGCGTGTGTTTTAAAGGCTCAGACAAAACTTTTCACATTCTTCTTTGGGGGAAGAAATACATTTTGAAGTCCTTTTTCACCCAAACACATTTTCAGATAAGAGCACACAAGTCTTGACATTATTTCATTTTGTTACACACATCTGTCAGGGAACCGAGATATGATACAGCTCCTAAAAACTGATGATTGTGGAACAGTGAAACTTGACAGCATTTCATTTCCTTTATGTTCTGATTATACATTTATCAGGAAACCTGTATCTCTGGCAGTTCAGCTAGAAATTGGTAGAATTCAAGAACTCAAAGGCTCGGCAAAGAACTGTCCTATTATTTGGTATCATCTTACATTTTAGAGAAGTTGCTTGCTCGGGCCTTTGTTGCCGCTTTCCCTTTCCCTTTCATTATTGTGGCACCCTATCCCCAGATCACATTTCTATAAGGCTCTATGACTCCTCCACACTGCAAATTAAACGCCTGGATATTTCATACGTACATCCTGAATTTTTCAATGGTTGTCAATCATAGTTTGTAAAATGCAGGGATTACAACCTTGATATTAACATCCAAATCCATTGTGCTTATTTTTATGTGTGAAAATGAAAAGCCCTTGTGCAGACACTAGATTTCAGGGCTGCTTTGTCACCCTGTTTTTAATTTATCTCCATTTCTGAGCCACTGAAAGGATTTTATTTATCAATTTAATGTCAACTGATAAAGTTATCCATTGATCTGAATTATTAGCCGTTTGGGTAGGATAGCAGACCTATGTGTTGATATGCCTCAACTTTGCTACAAATTACTAAAGAACTGAAGGTAATTGTATTAATGTTTAAAAAATGAAGAGTTGAAATGTGTACTTTTCCTATGGATGGGTAGCCTTCTGTCACCCTCTTTAGAGCGCACTACCTTATAAAACTAATGTACAACTTTTTCCCTCCCTAGGTTTATTTTAAGAAGAATTATCCAGAAATTGTTCCAAATAGTGAAGCAGTTGCCAACTCACCAGTAGACAATTCTCAAGGATTGATTGTTTTTGAAACTGCACTTTGATCCCATTGGTGTCGCTGATTATTTTTTAACAGAATGTAATATGAATGCAATACAAACCAAATGTTGCTCTTAATTGAAAATACTGTATTTTGCACTGAAAGGCTAGTTATTTGTTATAGTGAAGAAAAAAATATGTTTCATTAATATTATTCTTTTTTAAAAAAATGCAATACATTTTGAACTTGGTTTTGTAACTGCTTTATCCTGTGGATTTAGCAAATAGAAGAAGTTTGCCCTTTGGGATCTAAAGCCATCCTGTACATTTTGCAAGCAAGGCTCTGGAAATCCTAACTTCCTCGCTTGGTGTAACAGCATCCTGACAGGGAGAAAGTGTGCTGTAGGTTTCCAGTCCTGATCACAGCTCCTGGGCCACTGCCTCATTCCTAGGTTGCTGCATGAATATGTCCTTCATGCAGTATAATAGTGCTGCGCGAGGGAAGAGAATTGGATCTGACGTGATAGCTCTCATAACTCTTGTTACTACATGGATGTTACCTTTGGCTAGGTCAGATTTAGCTTGTGGCTGCATACTACCAATTGTGGCATTGCCCTGACACAGGGCCCCTTCATTTATAAGTACTTCTAATTCTGCTATTCTATAGGGCTAGCCTTGCATATATCCCATGTGACAATGCAAACTGAATGCAGCCCAGCAGCCACGTAAGGTGCCCATTTTCTTTTTACTTTGGTTTTATGCCTCCACAAGCTGTAGGACACTATCAGGTTTTTCATGACATTGGTACAGCTTGGAAAAATTACTTTTAGACTGCAACTCCAAAAGTCTGCAGCCAACATGGCCAGCATCTGGGAGAAATTAGGAGTTGAATTCTAAAAAGATAAAAGCTGTGCGATCCCTGTAGAAAATCCAGAAACAAGGGTAGGTGATAATGGCCTAATAAAAATATCACCCACTCTTCTCTTCAGGTAATCTAAAAAGGTTGCTTTTACAAGCTTTTCTGGACAAGTGTTTCGGTCCTTCTGTCAACCAATGAGACACAGGAATGTGTACATCAATTTGTGTGTTGTGCTTCTGTTAGTATGTTTGAATTATTGGTTCCAGACACCTCTGACTTGGACATTTGCAATCCATATTCTCAGGATGAAAATGTAGTTTTCTGGGTTTGCATATAGAAGTATGAGAGGAGTGAATGTTCTTTTATCCAAAGAAATATGTGTTCATAAATCCTTTGCTGTATGTTTTTCTTATTTAAGCTTCTGCTGAAGTCTATGTAGAAGATTGTCCTACTTTGTGTGGTTGTTGGTGCGCAAGTGTCATGTTATTTTAACACATAGCCTCCTCTTGGGCAAGTACTTAGTGAATGTGTTTTGCCAACATAAATACATATACTGTAGATTGTTGTAATCATTACATTGTACATATGTATTGGGCTTTCCTGGATTTCAAGACAATTTTATTTGGACAATGCAGGCATTTATTATAGCACTTGGATAAGATCATAGTAATCATATTAAAAGCTACCATGTTTGCAAATATGTCCCACCCCCACAGCCCTGTTTTATGACATCTGTTCCAGACTAACTCTTCAAGCACCAGCACCTTATCACTGGAAAAGGTCAAGTAAATTTTAAGCTTCTGTTTCATGAAAATATTTCCAAATGCTTCATCCCTTAATTATTGCCCCTTTAAAAGGCATCAGCCCACATATAGGTAAAAGACATGAATGTGCGGGGAAAAGCATCACTAACATGCATAACATTTATTATTACCTTTTACATCTAGATACCTTGCTTCTGTGGTTTGGAATGTCTGTAGCTTGAGGAAAACCCGTGTGTAAAAAAAAAAAAAAACACTTTTTAAAAGGAGCCCACAATGAGCATTCTCAAATAAATGAGAGAAGTGTCTGTCTTCTCACAAAGTGAGGAGATTGCCCCCCAAACTACAAGACTCAGTCAAAAACAAAAAAGAAAACAAAGCAGCAAAATAACCTACAACCAAACCAACTTTTAAAAAAACCACTTAACTGACAGTAATACCTCTTGTACAAATTTTTGAGTCTCTGGTAGGACCTCTGCATGGCTGTTGGGACAAATGTTTTGCAGGCATGAATTTGGTAGTACCCAGTTTAGGTAAATAATGCAGCACATTTTGCTGTACAGTACTTGGATCTAATAGTACAGCACATTATTCGATTTATAAATTATTAGATTTGCCTTGTTTTCCAGCGGAAGTTGTTACTTGACACACTTCAGTTGTGTTTTGTCCAAAACATACAGTATACCTCCATGCAGGACTTTCCACAGCTCAGACAAGGCCCAGGCCAGTGATGGCGAACTTTTGGCACACCAGGTGTTTTGGAACACAGCTCCCAGAATTCAAAGCCTGTATTGCCAATGACAAAGGAAGTGGGAGTTGTGTTCCAAAACATCTGGAGTGCTGAAGGTTCGCCACCACTGGCCTAAGCCATTTGACATTGTGTGTCTGGCTTACTTTTTTGCAAGAAGAGTTTAATATCATAATGCAAAGAATGGCATTTTCCTCAAAGAAAATCCTAGAATTAATGTCAATCATGTACCTTTGGCTGAAATGAAGCTGCCCTGTGAGGTACGCCCCAGCAAACGACCCTGCTGGCCCCACTTTTACAGGGCCTGGCATCTATGGCAATATGTTTATGTGTGTGTGTGTGTGTGTGTGTGTGTGTATAAACAATTTTCATTGTTTTCAAGAAGTCAGAACAATTTTCATTGTTTTCAAGAAGTCAGAAACCCAAATTAAAGGAGTCCATTTTTACCATTTCCTAAGGAGTGGGTTTAAATATTACTATCCCATAAAGAAGATGGACACTTGAGGTGTTTGTTTAGTCATATCCATGTTGCCTTAGCCACCCTTCAATTTAGTTTTCAAATGATGGAATTCTTCTGAACCCATGCAAGATCAAACTGATAAACTGCTTTGCAAATATAATCCATTTGCAGATTTTAATTTCAAAAGTGTATTCATTAATAAATAAATGGCACACAGTCTCCAGGGCTGATCCAAAATATTGTGCAGTACTAAGGAGATTTACTTGCATTTACTTCAGTAGTGTTTAGTATTTTGACTCCAAATAAATTCAGATGTGAGGTTGCTACTGAAGAAAGCAGAAACTGAGAGGTACTGACTACAGACATCTTCTTCCCACCATAAAAATCAGATCTTGTTATATCAGGTCATAAAAGCAGCCTATTTTGCCTACTAGAATCATTTGAAATTGTAGCTTTTAAAATGTGAACAAAAAATATGTGAGGTATCTGAGAGAATGCTGAATGTGCTGTTTTTAACGTGTTTTGACAGGATAATCCTGGCTTCAGCCACTGATGTCAGTGTAATAGATACCACAATGAAAAACGCTGGAAGTTGAACAGAGACTACCAGCAAAGAGCTGCGTTAGGAATGTTTCTCACAGCCATTCAATATTTGCTTTTCCTTCTCTAAGGAACACGAAGGCTGAAGCTTGGATCCAAACCCCTGCATGGAAACTGGGGTTGCTGATATTATACCCCAAGAGCAGGTTCCAGCAGTGTTACTTTTCATGACTGTGTATGCTCCTTGGGTGTTTTGTAGGGGAGAAAGTATGAGGGGTTGCAACACCCTGGTGATGTAACCCCTAGAGATGCACCGTTAAGGTGTTCCTGCTTGTTCAGGGCTCAGATCCAGGCCATCTGTTTAATCAGAATGCCGTACCCCTTATAGTGTTGGTGGCTGTTTACCATTATAACTTAAGCAGATCATTGAGACATTATCAGTTTACCTTTAATAAGTTCAACAATTATTTTCTGAGGGCAGAATAATATAGACACAGCTCATGATGAGAGTTGAAAGCACACTAGCGTTGGTGAGGCTGTGGTTCAGGCAGTCCTTTGTATTTAAAAAAATCAGACTTCAAAGGAATCTTCTTAAATCCTGAAGACCAAATCACAAAACAAAGCACTAAGTCCTGAAGACTAAGCTTAAAAGAAAAGAAGGTAATTTGCAAATTGTATGGGAGTTTCAGAGAAGCTCCTGCTGAGACACCAACAACTAGCCCTTAAGGATCTTCCTCTTCCACTCAAGGGTTATCTGTCATGTTTAATTTTGTCCCCAAACTTCAAATAAGTTCTCTGCTTAAATCCTGAAGACCAATCACAAAACCAGTCAATTTGCAAATTACATAAAGTAATAAAAGCTCCTGTATCCAGTCACTTTTAGTTGTAAGGGGATTCCCTTTTCTAATGGTGAGTGATCTGTAACATTATTTTTAGCCCTTACATTTTGAGAAAAACCTTGCTTTAAAACAAAACAGTGCAGGTTGATTTTTCTAACAAGCCAGATTTCAAACAGTCTTGAAAGGATACGGGCTGTTTCCAACCCAATCCAATTGAACATACCTAAATGTAAAGTGCTGCCATTTGTGGTTAGTTTCTTATCATTTTCTAAAATTGTGTTAGCCCTGTAAAAGTGATAGCAAGTGTAACAGCTATTGTTTGTCCACATCTCTGAAGCTAGCAGATTCTCAGTGCCACCTTTGCCAAAACAGTTTTTAAGGACATTGCAGAGTGGCTTGGAATGAGGACAAAAGTCACTCCACCTGTTTCATCACCTCTTTGCCTTAGTAATCTGCATAAGTTTACAGGAAACATTTAAAAAGTTTTAAAAAGTGCCTTCCTTTATATTTATTTTAGGATAAAGCAATGGAAGTTATTTATGAATCTAGATTCATAAATAATGTGCACAATTAAAATACTTAGAGTCAGTGCTTTTATCAGATTGGTTGATTTACTTACAAGTGGAGTTCTTTGATTCTTATCCCCCCCAATTATGTAAGAGAAAATATATTTAATTTTGATTGGCTAGAGCCCCCCAACAGCAAAAAATAAATCAAAAAAGGCTTGGGTCCTATGAAGAGCAGAAGACAAATATGTAATGGTGCCCCTGCAGCTCCCCTGTTGCAAACAGTCATGGCAACTGGGCACGCAAAAGGTATTCCACTTAAAATAGTATACTGTATTGGGATTTGCTGACCATAACTCAAAAAGGTACAAAAACCCTGCAACTCATCCTATTTTTCTCCCGCTCACAGTAGCTACTCAGTAGATATTGTTCCATTTCTTAATCCACAGATTTTTTATGTGCTAGATGAACACAACTATAGGTTCTGGACTTGTGGTTTTATTTCTGACATTCACTCCAGTTTTATAAGGTCGTGTTATCTATATATGTTTGCATTTTTAATTTCAGTGTCTTCTAGTGCCTTGTTTTTAATAATGGATGGTGCATTTGTAACTGACTGTTTCAGTCACAAGACTTGTTATGAGTAACTTATGCCACACAATAAAGTTACTATAATAAAAAGCCTTTCAGGAGTTTTGTGTAGTGTCTAATTCCACCAAAGTCTGTGGATTACATAGTTAATATTTCTGGTGTCTCTGCTTGTGTACATGATGGTTAGTTATACAAACATCCAGGATATCACAATGGTCCTAATACATTGTCTTATTTTCACTGCAAATCTTTTATTATTTCTTCACTTACCTCAGGTTTTCTCTCTGCCACTTTGCATAAACTAAAGGCAAATCTCTCTCTCTCTCTCTCTCTCTCTCTCTCTCTCTCTCTCTCTGTGCACTTCACCCCGATTAATATCAGCAGAAAGTGTCAAATTCTCCCTCATCTGTGTCAGATGTCCAGTTTCAGATGTCCAGCCTCATGTTGGACACCTGGCTGTGGTACTGAAATGGATGGAGGCCAACAGATTGAGGCTGAACCCAGACAAGACAGAGATCCTTCAGATGGATAGTCCAGTTTCTGTGGATTAAGTGCCTCCTTTTCCTTTGGGAAGGGGGGCTAATCTCTCCACAAAGCATTAGATTTATAGTTTGTGTGTCCTATTGGACCTCTCATTGATCCCCAGACAAATGAGAACCACTTCCCACCACCACCAGGAAAGTCACGGCTAACGACCCTTACTTAATGGGTGTCCGGAAGGGTTGAGTAGGTGGGACTTTCACACACCCCAGGCCATTTTACAGCTAAGGAGCCTGCTCAGCCCTTTGTCCACCTAATGAGCCTATTCAGGCCACTGTCCACCTAATGAGCCTGTTCAGACGAAGGTGGCATGAAACCATGGTGAACTATAAATTGGAGGCCTTGCACAAACTTCCTCGGACTGATGAAGCTACTTGGATGAATAGTGAAACATTTTGATCTCAAGAAAAGAACTTCAGTTTCCATGACTTTAGCTTCCAGATACTGGACCTAACACTGTCAATAGACACTCAAATAGGATCTGTGGTCTGGTCTCCCTACTTTCATCTTAGACGGATTTCCCAGCTGTTTCCCTCCCTTGACACTGAGCCCCTCACCATGCTGGTTCATGCACTGGTAGTCCAAAGATTAGACTACAGTAGTTCCCCCACTACATCGTGCTTCATATATTGTGGTCCTAGTACAGTAATGTCCAAACTTCGGCCCTCCAGATGTTTTGGACCACAACTCCCACAGTTGCTTGCCATTGGAAATACAGGCTTGGAATTCTGGGAGTTGTGGCCCAAAAATCAGGAAGGCCAAAGTTTGGACATGCCTGTCCTAGTATATCACAGATTTACTAGGACCACAGGTGCATGCGAGTGGCAGGGCAGCAGGTGGAGAGTGCTGGGCCCGGGGCAATCTCCAGAGGCCCAGCACAGGCCCACGGTCTGGAAGTTACTTCTGGTTCACCAGAAGCCACTTCTGGGCCCTGTACAGGCCTGGGAAGACAGCCGGAGACCTGTTCTGGACAGCGCCAGTTCTGGGGTGAGTACAGGAGGCTCCACACAGGCCTGCCAATCCCAGCCCAACCCACAGATAAAGGTGCTTGCATATCGTGGATTTTCTTTTATTGCGGGTGGGTCAGAAACCTAACTTCTGCAATTAACAGGGGAGTACTGTACTGTAAAACTCTCTACATGGAGCTGCCCATGAGGCTATCACTTGTCAACAGATTCAGAACATGGCAGCCAGGTTATTGAGTAGAGTGAACAAAGATCAACATATAACCCCAATTCTGGCTACCTTACACTGGTTAAACATTTTTTTCAGTGTCAGGTAGGTTTAACCTGTAAGGCCCTAAACATTTGGGGACCTCAGTATCTGGCAGAAGGCCTGCTTCTAACTGGATCTGCCTTTCTTAGACAAGCAGCTGAAGATGCTAGCTCCAAGTGAGGCCTGGAGGGATCAGATGAGAAAACTGACCTTATCGACTGTTGCTCCCCTCCTGCAGTGTGTTTTGCCCCTTCGCTGAGCTTATCTAGTTTTTATTAACTCTGCCATAGTAAATGTTTGTGTCAATGTATTTTAATGCTTTCTAATTATGTTTTTTATTTGTATGTTATTATTTTTATTTTCTGTTCTGTCAATTTAGTATTTTAATTATGCGGCTGCTGTATTTGTTGTAACCAAGCTAGAGTGGCCCTTTGTTAGATAGACAGTATATGGCTCCTTCAGATCATCTGTATGAACCAATCACTAAGGAGACCACAACACCGGTGTTTCTCTCAGTGCTTCCCTCAGTGGTTCCCACTCTTCCCAGCTGCCATCTATGTCAAAGAAGGGATAAAATCCAGCAGAATGGAGATTGACAGTGGGTCTGACTCCACCATAGAATCACTGTGGATTAAACTACCAGGTCCAAGGAGCAATGTGATAGTGAGGGACCTTGAAATGAGGAGACAAATCATGGAGGTATATAAGAGGGACAGGATAGTAATCATGGGGGATTTCAATTATCCCCACATTGACTGGGCCAATGCGAGCTCGGAGCAAGAAAGAAACCGGGTTTCTCAACATGCTGAATGACTGTGCCTTAGAACAACTTGTCATGGAGTCCACCAAAGAACAAGCAACTCTGGATCTAATACTGTGTAATACTCAGGATCTGGTCATGGATGTGAATGTCACTGAGCCTTTGGGGAACAGTGACCATGCTGCAATCTTCTTTGCCATGCATGTCAGGGGAAGAGTGTCAAGCAAATCAGACACAAAACCCCTTGATTTCCAAAGAGCGGACTTCCCTTAGATGAGGAAACTTATTAGAAAGGAATTGAAAGGGAAGGTAAAAAGAATCCAATCTCTCCAGAGAGCATGGAGCCTGTTTAAAACAACGGTAGAAGTCCACCACAAGTGCATTCCGCAAAGAAAGAAGAGCTCCTCTAAGTCCAAGAGGGCGCCGGCATGGTTAACGAGTGGAGTTAGAGATGGTCTAAAGAGCAAGGAGAGGTCTTTCTATAAATGGAAATCCTCCCCAGATGAGGAAAATAAAAAGAAACACAAACTCTGGCAAAAGAAATGTAAGAAGATGCTAAGAGAGGCAAAGAAAGACTTGGAGGGAAGTTTGGCTAACAATATAAAGGGAAATAAAAGCTTCTTTAAATATTTTAGAAGTAGAAAATCTGCCAGAGAACCAGTTGGCCCTCTGGATGGTGACAGAGGACAAGGGGAGGTTAAGGAGGACTTGGAAATTGTAGATAAATTAAATTTTGTCTTTGCATCTGTCTTCACGACAGAAGACCTTGGGCAGATTCTGCTGTCCGAACGGCTCCTCTTGACTAAAGAATTAAATCAAATACAGTTTAAAAGAGAGGATGTTTTAGGTTTAATCGATAAATTGAAGATCAACAGATCACTGGGTCCAGAGGGCATCCACCCAAGGGTTATTAAGGAACTGAGAAATGAAATTGTGGATCTCTTAACAGTAATATGCAACTTGTCTCTTAAAACGGCCACATTGCTGGAGGACTGGAGGATAGCAGTTGTCACACCAGTTTTTAAAAAAGGAAGGAGGGGGCCTGGGAAATTACAGGCCTGTTAGCATTACGTCTGTCCCAGGGAAGATGGTGGAAAGCCTCATCCAAGAGAAAATCTTAAAACACATAGAAGAACAAACCTTACTGAGGAAAAATCAGCATGGCTTCTGTGAGGGCAAATCTTGCCTGACAAACCTTTTAGAATTCTTTGAAAAGGTCAACAGGCATGTGGATTTTGGTGAACCAGTAGATATTGTCTATCTTGAATTTCAGAAGGCTTTTGACAGAGTGCCTCACCAAAGGTTGCTGAGAAAATTGCACAGTCAGGGGATAAGAGGACAGGTCCTCTTATGAATTGAGAACTGGTTGAGATCCAGGAAACAAAGAGTAGGTGTCAATGGGCAATTTTCACAATGGAGAAAGGTGAAAAGTGGTGTGCCCCAGAGATCTGTCCCCAGTGCTTTTCAATCTGTTCATAAATGACCTGGAGACAGGGATAAGCAGTGAGGTGTCCAAGTTTGCGGATGACACAAAACTTTTCCGTGTGGTAAAAACCAGAGATGATTGTGAAGAGATCCAGAAGGATCTCTCCAAACTGGGGGAATGGCTGCGAAATGGCAAATGCATTTCAATTTTGGAAAATGTAAAGTAACGCATATTGGGGCAAAAATCAAAACTATCTATCAACTCATGGGCTCTGAGTTATCTGTGACAGATCAGGAAAGAGATCTTGGTGTGCTGGTGAACAAACAGCTCAATGAAGGTGTCTACCCAGTGTGTTGCAGCGGTGAAGAAGGCCAATTCCATGCTAGGGATTATCAAAAAGGAGAATGAAAATAAAACAGCCAACATTATAATGCCATTGTACAAGACGATAGTAAGGCCGCACCTGGAGCCTTTGTACTGGAGTCTCCCTCTGTTCAGAAAACCAGCTGAATCATAAAATGGCAGAGAAAATTGGTGGAAGGGGATGATTTAAGATACAGTATGTGTTTAAATTAGATGTGTCTAGACTCAAGTCAGATGGCATAAGATCATTTTTCACTGAAAATGTTTTTCTACACTTTACGTTATTTCTAATTACTTATTTAAATTGTTTGTTTTGCTCACATTTATCCACTTGAAGAAGTAGGCTCTCCAGAACTGACTTTGTAACTGAAGGCAAGATATTACTAATAAAATAAAATAAAGTAAAATAAAATAAAATATTTTTTAAAAAAATAATACATAGTTTGACAGATGAAACAACACAGATCCAGCTGCCTGAGATATCTTAGAAAGGGTTTGAGTTGGCTTCTAACAAGGGCTGTTTTCAAATACTGTTTATTATAGTGTTGTTCTGCAGATACGTAACTGGAGTGCTCATTTGGCTCTTGATGAAGCAATGGGTCCCTGCCTTGGGGTCCTTGGTGGTCTTAAACTGTAATTCCCAGGTGCTTTGGAAATAATCATAAACTCTTGGCTACTTTAATTATGGCTTTTAGATATTTTAGACCAAGTACACTCATAGACTTTAAAATTATTTAAAAATTATAAAACTATAATATAAAACAAAACAACATTATATAGTGAAAGAAAGAAAAATTAAACAAAACTCAAATAAATCTAACAAAAACCTACCCCATACAACCCACCCCCCACTCAGGACTTAAAAAAGTTACAACTCTTAAGGTATTGACCAGCCCATTTCCTCCAGTCATTTCCGGGTGTATACCCTTAACCTTTTTGAAATACATATACCAACAGTTTATCCCATATTCCATTAAAGTCATTAATCTTTCTCAAACCTTTCCTAATTTTAATTGCACAAGTCAATTTATCCCAGTGCAGAAATCCCTACAATTAATGGCCATATTTCATAAGTCCCAATATCATTCCTCCAATGTCATTTGGTTATTGGATTTCCAATACTTGGCAAAAACAACCTTGCTGTTATCATTATAATTACCAATTTGACCTTTCTTCAATTGTGTAGCCGTAGCCATATTTAACAATGCCATATGTGGGGACATTTGAATCTTTTATTTGTTTGTTTGTTTGTTTGTTTGTTTGTTTCATTTTTATACCGCCCATCTTCCAATATGGAACTCTGGGCGGTTTACAAGATTTAAAAAAAAGTACAAAACAATACAACAAGATGGGTCAAAAGGGCGGTAGACAAGAAGGAAAAAAAAGTAAACTAAATAAAGTAAATTAAATTAACTTAGATTAATTAATTAAATTAAATTAAATTAAATTAAATTAAAGGTCGCCATATGCCTCCCTGAAAAGCAAGGTTTTCAAAGCCTTTCTGAAGGCAGGCAGGGACTGTGCGAGGCGCAGCTCACTCGGAAGATGGTTCCATAGTGAGGGGTCCACAACAGAAAAGGCGCGGTTGCATGTGGCCAACTTCCACGCCTCCCTAGGAGTGGGCACCCTGAGTGAGCGCGCCTGCGACATTCAAGTAGGTCTGGCCTCAGATGACCTCTGGGAGATATGCTCCGACATGTATTCAGGACCCAAGCCGTGGAGGGTTTTGAAGACCAAAACCAGGACCTTGAACCTTATCCAGAGGGCCACGGGCAACCAGTGCGGGTGGGGCAGCACTGGGGTTATGTGCTCATATCGACAAGCACCCACCACCAGTCTTTCTGGCGCGTTCTGTACCCGTTGGAGTCTCCGGGTAAGGGTCAAGGGCAACCCCACATAGAGTGTGTTACAGTAATCAATCCTCGATATCACAAGGGCCTGCATAACCGTCCTCAGGGAGGACCCATCGAGGTACGGGTGGATCTGGGCGATCCTGCGAAGCTGGAAGAAAGCAGCCCTGGAAACGGCCATCACCTGGGCTTTCAGGGAGAGGGGAGAGGCCAGGACGACACCCAGATTCCTGGCCCTGTCCGTAGGCTGGAGGGAAATTGCCCCCAGACTAGAGAGGGGGCCATTGTACCTAGACGAGGGCGCCCCGAAGAACAGCACCTCGGTCTTCTCCGGGTTAAGTTTGAGCCTGTTTATCCTGGTCCATTCCAGAACTGCCTCCAGGCACAGATCAAGGGAGCGAACTGCCTCCTCTGCAAACGTAGAAAAGGAGAGATAGAGCTGCGTATCATCAGTGTACTGATGACAGTGAACTCTAAATCTCCTGATGACCTCCACCAGCGGCCTCATATAAACATTGAACAGCATAGGGGAGATTGCCGACCCCTGGGGCACCCCGCAAGGGAGCGTCCAAGGAGCCAACAACTCTTCCCCCAGCTGTACCCGCTGAGACCAGCTGTCAAGGAAGGATCGGAACCAGCAGAGCACCGGGCCCCCGATTCCCACCTCTGCCAGCTGATCCAACAGGTTACCTTTTCCCTAATATTTCTTGAATTTCATTAAAAACCACTGTCCATTCCATTTTCCTTTTCTCACACACCCACCACATATGTAAATATGTCTCTTTTTCTTTTTTTACATCTCCAGCATATTGGAGATATTTCTTTATTTATTATATTTAATTTTGCAGGTGTTTTATACCATCTCCAATGTACTTTATAACAATTTTCTTTTACTCTCACTGATATATTTTCACTATTCTTTTATTCCACATTTCCCCCATTCTTCCTCTTTAATTTCTTTATTAATATGTTCTTGCCTTATCTTTTAAAACGTTTTTATATTCCTCCTGAATTAATAACCTATATATTTCACTTACTATACCTTTTCTCTGTTCTATATTCTCTATCTTATTTCTATCTATAATTTCTTCAAACCTAGTTAATTTTCTGTAATCTCCTACTTTAGTTATCCATTCTTTAGTTCATGTATCCATTTGTATAATATTCAGCCATGAAATATTTTCTCCTAATAGCTCCTTTATACTTTGTCTAATCTGCATTTGTGTGAGCTAATCCCGTAAGTGTATAACTTTTTTTATCTTGCAGTACCTTATTTAACTTGCCTTTTAAATTTCCTGTGAAACTCTTAATTTCTGTTACTCAAATCAATGGTGAAACCAATGGATTTAGAATCTCCCTAAAATTCTCCAAACAATCCATCATGTTTTTCAAAAATGGATTATTTATCTTTCGCATCTGGGCTTTAATGTCTTCCTTAAAAATATATGCTCCTTTTGCATAATTTCTAGGTCTTTCCAAATTATCTTATAATTTTCTATTATTATATCTGGAATATGTCCTAACTGATTGTCTGTATAATATAGCTTTATATTAGGTAAGCTAAACCACCCTCTTTTTGTGATACATACCATAGATTCTTATTAATCATAGCTTTTATATTACCATTACAAAACAT
The DNA here is from genome assembly GCA_029282475.1 of Phrynocephalus forsythii. Classification (NCBI taxonomy): domain Eukaryota; kingdom Metazoa; phylum Chordata; class Lepidosauria; order Squamata; family Agamidae; genus Phrynocephalus; species Phrynocephalus forsythii. The sequence goes on along the minus strand of JAPFRF010000010.1, from coordinate 130,347,388 downwards.
ATTTATTTTCCCCTGAATCTCTTTTATCACATTTTAAAGATAACATCCAAAATTAAAAATTCAATTTGGGGATATTTTTCATTTTACATAGAGCTCTTTCCAAACCAGGAGATCTTTAATTTCTAATATTCTTTTATTTGTTCAGTAATCTCTTTCTTTACATTCTCTATATTTATTTTAGACATATATTGTAAATCCCATGCTAATTTTATCCTCAAGAAATTAATGCTATTTGTTAATTTAACTTTTAATACTTCTTGAAACAACTTTTTCTCTTCATCTTTGGACTTTGCCAACATACATTTAGATTTGTTCGAATTTATGTTTAATCCTGTTGCTTCCTCAAATGCATTATAATGTTTTTGTAATTTATAGATACTTATCAATGGGTTTAAATTATTAATAATGTATCATCAGCAAATAGGTTATTTTTTATTTACCTTGCCCTCTTCTACCGCTTCTATTTCTTTATCCTCTTTTATTACATTATAAACAAAACTAGAGATAATGGGCAGCCCTGTCTTGTTCCCCGGCCCAGGGTCATAGTTTCAGTTACTCCATCATTCACTACAATTCTAGCCCATAGATGTTGGATCTACTATAATTGATTCTTTCCATGACTGGGGAATTCCCCCCTTCAATAATCTTGTTGAATAATTCTTTCAATCTAGGTATTAATAATTTCTTAAATAATTTATAAAATTCTGGTCCTATTCCATCAGTTCCTGGTGTTTTGCCTATTTTCAACTTGATTATGATTCTGTCAATCTCTTCATCTGTTATTAAGTGATCCATCTTTTCGCTATCATCATTCTGAATCCTTATTTTAATATTTTCCTTTACAAACTCATAAATTCTACTTGTAGATGGGCTATTACTTGTATAAAGATTCTTATAGTTCTCTTGATGTTCCTCCAGCTTTTCCTTCATTTTATTAGAACTTTTACCTATCAAATCATGTATTACCTCTATCATTTTTTTATTTTTTGTTTATTTGTGTCATTCTTGCTAACAACTTGGAATGCTTATTATTATGCTCATAATATTCTCTTTTCAAATTATTAAATTCTGTTGTACTCTTTTTAAATGAATTCCCTCTAATTCTCTCCTTTTAGCTTGTAACTCCATTAATGCTTTATTATCCTATATTATTTTCCAAACCTTGGATTTTTAACTTTCCATGCATATCCTCTTGCTTCTGCCTTCATTGTATCCCAAATTATACTTATTTCTCCTCCCTACTTCATTTATCTTCCATGTTTCTTCCAGATTTTTATGAATTTTATCTATTATCAATTTATGTAAATAAATCCTTTCATCAGTCCCTAATCTTTTTGCTTCTCTATAATCACACCCTGGTACAAATTCCAAATTTCCCATAGCATGATTTGTATTATATCCATTCCTACATTATTTATTCTGGATATTAAATCTTTAGACACAAATATATAATCTATTCTAGAATAAAAATTATATACAGGGGAATAAAATGAATATTTTTTCTCATCTCCTCTTAATTCCCTCCAAACATCTTTAAAATCTGTTTTTAAATGCGTTTATACAAGATAGTTTAAACACCTCGTTTCTCCTTTCAAAATTTTTGTCCTATCTTTGCTAATATCCATGACCATGTTGAAGTCTCCTGCCATAATAACATTCTTTCCTTATCTTATCTAATTTATCCAAGACATTCCTTGATTATCATTTGGTGCATACAAGTTCACGAGGATACAATATTCTTTTAATTTCCCTTGGACTATCAACATCCTACCCTGATTATCCTTATCAACTTTAGAAATTTCAAATTCAGTCCTTTTGGATATCAGTATAGGCTTCAATGTGCCAAATGATTTTTCATACACACCAACCCATTTACATTTAAGTTAATTAATCCCTTCTTTATTCTGGTGAGTTTCCTGTAAAAAGACTATATCAGCATGGCTTTTATTGAACTTTGCTTATACTTTAGCCCTTTTAATAACAGATCCTAGGCGTTTCACATTCCAGGATGTTATCTTAAGTTGTTTAACCATTGTATATAATTAATTAAAAAATTGTCGGACCTGCGTTTGGCACATAAAAACAGATAAAAACACCCCCCCAAAAAACACCTAGCATAACCCCCTTCACCTTCTCTCTTCCTTCCCCACCTCCAAACAAAATGCCAACACATATAGAATTTAGCTTTTGCCTCTTCTCTCCGATGTCTTTTTCGGTGTACAAGTCCAAAGACTTCCGGGGGGAGGAGGCATTACCCAACATCCTGACCCTGTTCTTAGTAACATTGCCAGTCCAGTCCATTATTTGACATAGCTTTAATACCACATTATGCAAATTTATTAGCTATATACATTCACATCTCCCAACTCTTTAATTTTACTATTAACTATAAAGAAAAATTCTATAAACTATATATAATCTATAGTGGGTTTTCATAATTTTATGCAATTATTATATGTGGGGATTAAACAACAATTATTGGGAAATGATCGTTCTCTATTAATAACCAACTCCCATTATATCTGGACCATACCCCATTTAAAAAAACCAACATAAACAATTTTACCATATATTCTTCCTTTGATACCCCCAACACTTTAATCAGTTACTTCTGGTTCCATTATATACCCAAAATATCTACTTATCCATTTCTACCAGATGTCCTCCTCTCATTATGATCTTATATTTATGTATATTATTTATTTATTTATTTATTTATTTATTTATTTATTTATTTATTTATTTATTTATTTATTCAGTTTATATCCCACCCATCTTCCCAAAGGGAACTCTGGGCGGCTTACAATAAAACCAATAGGACAACAAAAACAGTGGCAGAGAATAACAAGAGAGGCAAAATCCAAGCACGGATGGCATGGGGGGGGAAAAAAGGAAACAATAAAAAGGTGACCAAACGCCTCCCTGAAAAGGTGGGTCTTCAGGGCCTTTTTAAAGGCTGGCAGGGACTCTGCTAGGCGCAGGTCACTGGGGAGATGGTTCCATAGTATGGGGCCCACCACAGAGAAGGCGCAGTCACGCATCCATGATTTCCATGCCTCTCTGGGTGTGGCCACCCTCAGTGAGTGCGCCTGCGCTAGTCTCGTGGGTCTGGCCCCAGTCGATCTCGGGTATAGTGGTACATCAACTTAAGAGAGGCTCGACTTAAGAGCAATTTGACTTAAGAGCAGAAAACCATTGGCATTTTAACTGCTGCCTTACAAATTTTAGATGCGGTCTGCTCTATTACAAATGTTTTATTTATTTATTTATTTGTTTGATTGATTGATTGATTGTTTTTTTTAAAGATAGGGCTCCTCTACTTAATGGTTGTTCAATTTAAATTCATCAGTAGAGGTACCACTGTACATGTATGCACAACTACATATACCCATACACACAGATAAACATATACCCATACACACACCCATACACACAAATACTTACTAATTAATTTTCTAATTCTTAATTCTCCATGAGGAGGTATAATATAACAAATCCTAACTTTGTTGAATCTTTATCCCTTTAATCCATTGACTACTATCCAATTTTCTCAACTTTATTCCATTTGTTCTTCTCCCCCACAAGCTACAGTTCTATATGAATCCACGTTTTCCAGTTATATACTGTATTCAGAAATCATATTCACACTGAATATATATTTATAATCCACCAAAAACACCATCAAAATAAAAAATTCCCAAAAGCTCTCACACACTTCTTATCTTGTCTTCTTCAATGCTTTACAAACTTTCTGCTGCGTAGGTCTTGCCAATGCCAGTTCACTTCTTTCTTCTTGTTCTGTTATCTCCAGCACCGGTGATCCTTCCCCTTCTCCCTCTGATGACTCTTCTCCACTCAACTTATCCATGAATGTCTCCCACTCTTTTTTTTTTTAACAATCCCATGGTCACTCATTATATTCCAAGCTTCTTGAGCTGATTTTGCTCTATATGTCACTCCTTTATACATTATATTCAGAAACACTGGACCCCCATTGATAGCAAATCAAAGTAGGGTTGCCTAGAATAAATCTAGTTTTCAAATGGAGCACAGGGCATTTCCCCTTTTTGGAGGGTGAATGTGGATTGACATGGCTTTTGGAAAGATATGTCAAGTCCATCTTTTTAATTAAGTAAAATATTATGTTTGAGATGTGTTTTGTTTTTAAATTAGATTTTGACAGCTTTGTTTCAGCACGGGTTCAAAAAAGAAGAAAATTCAGCATTAAGTCTCTTTAACATCTCAGTAGTAGGCCCAACTATATGGAACAAACTGCCCAGGAAGATCCATGTGGCTCAATCCCTTACAGCCTTCAAGAAAGCTTTGAAAACCTGGCTGTTTAAAGAAGCTTACGGCGATTGCTAATGTTTGTTTTGTGCTTTTTGTGATTTGTTGTTTATTGTTACTATCTGTTCTGTGCCCTTGCTAGTTTCTTTTCTCTCCCCCCCCTTTCTGTTGTTTACTATTTGATTTGAATTGTGGTGTTTTTAATTTTTATGTTGTTCTATTTGTAAACCGCCCAGAGTTCTCTTTGGGAAAATCGGTGTGGTATATAAATTTAAAAAAAATACAGTGGAACCCTGACTTACAAGATTAATTCATTCCAAGCACACGCTTGTAAATCGCTAATCTCATAAGTGAGGGAGTGGTTTCCCACAGGAATGTATTGAAAATCAATTATTCCGTTCCGGAGGAATGTATTTCAGTGCATTCCTATGGGAAACTGCTTTAAACAACCAACTGCTTCTCCCCCAACCTGCCTGGTGTGTGTGTGTGGGAGAAGTGGCGGATTGTTTAAAATGTCTTCGAGCCACCAAGACAAGCACTTAGCTCAGTGGCTTGAAGACATTTTAAACAACCCGCACTTTCCCCTGCAATGTGCCATGGGTTGTTTAAAATGTCTTTGAGGAAAGCAGCAGTCGGTGTGTTGTGGGGGAAGGAGCGGGTATTTAAAAATGCCTTTGAGCAATTAAGGCAAGCAGTGGTCATAGTCACCGCTGCTTGCCTCAGTTGCTCGAAGACATTAAGATAGGGTTCCTTCGTAAGTTGAAAGAACCCTATCTTTCGCTCGTCATGTGCCAAGGAAAACTCCCAGCAGATTTCCGCTCGCAAGTTGGTTTTCTCATATGTCGGGCGTGTCGTAACTCGGGGTACCACTGTAAATAAATACGTATAATTCTAACATACTGTTTCTGAGCTCTGGGTATAATGTCTGGATCTGTTTAGCATGTGACTCTTCCCAATGAGATAGAAAATTTCCAGTGCTCAAGGAGACCCATGAGACCAACAGCTCTGGATGCCATACCTGACTAAAAGAGAATCCAGTTTCATGCCTGTGTCAAAACAATAAGGACCTTTGGAAAGTGGTAGAATTATTGGCTGTGTCATTTAGTAAATTCTGTTTGACTACAGCACTGTGTAAGATCTATGGGCTTAATATCACAGTTAACAGTGCACAGATGCTTGGATATGTGGTGTTAGTCCTTCACTGCAGTCCATAGCAAGATTACGCTCCAGACAAGTCTATGCTAGAGATGCAGACCCCCCCCCAAAAAAAAAAGTTGAACCATGAACACAGTTCTCCTGGATATTGCACAGGTAAGCAACTTTAGCTTGCTTGGAATATTGTTTCTGTCAATCTCCCATTAGCATCTTTTGATGTGGCCCGGACTTGCAAATGAAAAAGTAACAGAATCAGTTGTACACCACAAGGGCTTATAGCATGCTAAAGAGAATTGCAAATATCTGCCTCCAACTTTCAGGCCATGAAATTTATTAAGACTAAGACGTCTGAGTCCATGGTGCAACTTGTAAAAACACTAACTTGAATTAAGGTCATAAAAAGATCAGTTTGTCTCAAAAAAGTAAAAAAAAAATAAGCACTCCTTACCCGTGAACGGAATGCTGAGAGGAGGGTTTTGGTCTTCTGCCAAGGCTGCTGCAGAAAAGCAGAACAAGCACCTCCAACAGGGTCACTTCCATAGCTGCTTGTGTGGGGGTGGCTTAGAGATGCCTGTGTAGAACTTGGAGGAGTACTGTTTAAAGCCTATTGGCCGTGCATGCTGGGGAAATCTGAGCACTGTAACTTTCTAAGCTCACAACCTGTTTCAGCTGTGAATTCATTCCCTCCAAGCCCTGCTGTGCTAGTAACACCATCTCTTCTGCATAGCAGATGCTTTGATAATCTCTCACTGGACAATATCATAATTTGACTCCTCAAGTACTTCTCTAAGCCTGTTTGCAGAACACAAATTAAAAAGCTATGGCAAGAATATGCACATCCTTGTGCTCTTTTTATCCCGTTGCTCTCTGTCATATGGCCTTCAGCTTTCACTGCGGCTTTTTTGTTGCATTGCAGATTGCCAATTACATGACTATCTCTTGAATCAAAGACTTTTGTTTAGCAACAACTTCATCAGCTCCCTGTTTTGTACTTTATCAAAGGCCTCTTCCTAGTCAATAAATCAAGGCTATATAGCCACATTCATAGCACAACATCTCCTAGGCAGCAGGCAGAATAATAAATCCATGCTCTGAACCCTCCTCTGAATCAAAATTGCATGTTTCCTTCCTCTTCCCCATACATCTTTAAATTTTGTCATTTATAAATAACTTTTTAAGTAAAAGACTCATTAAGCTTATTGTTCAGTAGCCACCGCAAGCTTTGGTATTTTCGTTTTATTTATTTAATTTACACTATATTCCACCCAGTTAGTACTACTCTGGGTGGTTTGCAGGTTAAAACTTAAGCTCCACGAAACCCAGCATAAAAACATACTTTCAACAGTATAGCAATCTAACAGTATAGCTCTAAAATGCATTAAAAATAAAATTAAGGTTAATAGTATCCAAGATAATCAATTGTTGATGCAAACTTTGATTTATTCTGCTTTCAGCATTTTTTTCTGAACATAAGGAGAGAAGGTGTCTCAGTGAATAATTTATTCAAAGATTGGGAGCCAGCAATGAAAAGGTTAGGGTTAGGGATAGGGTTAGGCCCAATTCCTTGTTATTGTTTTTTGGCCTCCCTTGGTGTGGCCATTTTTAGCATCATGGGCAGCAGGTAGCTGATTTCTGAAATAGATGTCCATTATGGGCTTTATGGGGCAAACCCGGCTCAAATTGAGCACAGAAACTAAAAGGAAATCAATGAAGGCTCACCAAGACTGGGGATAAACAACTGAATTTTATTTATTTATTTATTTATTTATTTATTTTTACAACTTATATGCCGCCCACTACCCTAAGGTCTCTGGGCAGCTTCCAATCAAAGAATTAAAACAGTAAAAAACATCAAACAACAACAAATAAGTAAAACAATAATAAAAACCTTATACTACTCAGAGATGTCTGACTGCTGTGTTTTGGGCCTGCTGAAGTTTCCATACCATTTTCAAGGGCAGCCCTAGGGGGAAAGCATTTGAGATTATCAATGGTTGAACCACTGCTGCTAGGCATTTCTTGTGCAGGTAGGCACACAACTGGACAATCAACTGAAGTTGATAATGGGGGTACTTTTGGACACAGCCAGTATCAGCCTCCATAGGGTCCAGGAGTACTCCCCAGCTGTGGATCTGATCCTTTAGGAGGAACGTAACCCCAACAAGGGCAGATAAGTTCCCTCTAATTCTAACAGGATCTCCATCTTACCTGGATTCAATTTATAGGCCTCTATCCAGTCATGTTATCAACACTAGGCAAGCTTCAAGGAAATTCTAGCAAAGGTGAATAATCACATGCAGCATTCTTTTTGTTGTTGCTATTGTTGTTTTGTGGTTTTGGACTCTAACTCTAGAAATCTCCAAGAATTTATCAGACAGGGCAGTAACTAGGGGGGAGCAGGTGGGTATGTGCCCCAGGTGTTGTGCTGGAGGGTGTGCCAAAATAACCAAATAGAATTTGTACTTTCTACTATTCTGTGTGCATCTCTGTTTGGGGTGGGACACAGAATCCATCTGTTGCCCCAAGTGACACAGGCCATGGTTGTGGCCTTGTTCCCAGCCAGAACCCTGGGAACTCCAATTCACAGGCCCACATCTACAGACATTTATATTTCACTCACTTGAACGAGGGCCAAGCCTTGATCTCTGTCAGTAATCTTGCCCCCCCCCCAAAGGAAGCTGTTGTGGTGCTTCCTGGGAGTCATTCTCTCACTGTCCCCTTAAACAATATAGAGGGTGTCTCACAAGGAACCACAAACCCAGGAAATATCACTATATTACAAACAGGATGCCTCACAGATAGACCCAGGTCCGAGTGAGTGAAAAAGCAGACATTCAGGTCTCTGTGGTTCTGAGGGCTGGCACTCCCCAAATTCTGGAGAATTCTTAGGAATTTCTGGGAGTTAGAACCCAAAGCAACGTATGGCACACCTCCAGTGACTAACAATGGCAAAACAAACATGGTGCCTTAAAAAACAATCTATACAAATAAAAATATTTGCCTTTCTGTTGGTTTGTTACTGCAACATATAAAAAAACAGGTGACCAGATTTTTGCCAATTTTGGAGCATAAACCTGAGTTACTTAAAAATATGCTATCTGGCCTACACAAAAATTACTAGGAGGGCCCTAATTAATACAGTGGTACCTCTACCTACGAGTATAATCCGTTCTGAATGCATGCTTGAACAACTCTTAAGTAGAGCAGCCCTATCTAAAAAATCAAAATAAATAAATTAAAAGATTGGAAAAATAAATAAAAAAATTGTAAGTAGAGCAGACCGTATCTAAAATTTGTAAGGTAGCAGTTAAAACGCCAGCAGTCTTTTGCTTTAAGTCGAGTCATTCTTAAGTAGAGGTACCACTGCATCTCATAAATGAGTGGATGGATTTTCATCACACATAAGGGTATTTTTGGGATACTCTGATTTAAAATGTAGTATACACGAAAGTCAACATCCACCAAAAAAATCACAGCCACTTTTGTCTTATACAGCTAGAAGAATTTCATCAGATTTGTGGGGTATCCTTGGATTGGACTGATTTAAAATATAGGTAAGTGTATAGTAAAATCAATTGGAGAGCCCTTGGCAGAGGCAGCTGATGGGGACCAGGCTGCTTAAACTATACTGTATAATCCTGAATGAACTTGTGAACTCATTTGTTGTTGGTTCAGGAAACATTTGTAAATTTCTGGTTTACAGGCTTGTGCAAATCTCAAACCAAGGCAAACTGCTGTTTTGCTAGTTTGTATCCATCTCTACTAGTAATCAAAAGTAAGGGTCAAGATTACAATTTAATAAAGAAGCATAATCTAAAATGCATAGACTTTTAATTTTTTTAATCTAGCTGTTAATCGGAGTTAGGGAAGACCTACTGAATAAATGAGACCCGCTATATCAACAGTAATGCATGTCCAGTTTATTATATTTTTGAGGTCCCCCTTTCCCATTACCCAAGGAGAATGGAATTGATCCTGTCAATTATATGCTTAAATGAATCATTTCAGCTGGATATAGCCTTGGTAACAGTTTTCAGGAAATAAGATTGATCATCTATACATATAACTAAGGCCTCTGGGTAAGTAACAGTTTAGGATCACTGCCTAAGGCTAATTAAATTATGCAAAGGACATAGATATGAAAATGGGAGTCAAAGATGGCTTTTACACAAAGTGAGAAAAGGCAACGAGTTTTGAAACCTCTCATAGACAATTTCTACATTTTATTACTGTATATACTCGAATATAAGTTGAGTTTGTTAGCCCTAATTTTGGGCTGAAAAAAGGGGCCCACTTATATTTGGGTCAATACTTTTTGCCGCTGAGGCAAGTGCTTGGATCAGTGGCTAAAAGTCATTTTAAACATCGTGTGCTGCTCCCCTGTGATGCAGAAGGGAGTCAGGAGAAGCAGCGTGCCATGTTTAAAATGACTTTTAGCCACCACTGAGGCTTGCCTCGGTGGCTAAAAGTCATTTTAAACATCACACACGGCTGCCCCAGCTCACAAAGGAGGAGTTGCCATTTCCCACCCTAGACCTATACTCAAGTCAATAGGTTTCCCCAGTTTTTTGGGGTTAAATTAGGGGCCTCGACTTGTACACGAGTATATACGGTACATCTTGAACTCCCATAGGCAGTAACTTTGTTCATCAGATGTAAAAAATAGAGAACAAAATTAAGGTACAATCACAGGGTAGAAGAAATAAGATGGTTTCTAAGTTTTCTAACATATTTTTAATATAAATGTTGAAGACTTTTAAGAAAGGAAAACAAAGGGAGCTCAATCAAAACCTTCAGCATACTCAAGAGTCAGCATACAATTGCACAGCTGCTAAATAAGTAAATATATTTGAATATTCAGTTTAAGTGTTCTGAAAATAAGGGGAAACTACTGTTCAGTTTTCACTAACACGTAGAAACCTGAACAGAACTCTAAAAATCTAAATAAACATACTTACATAGCAATTATGCAATCATTCATTTACTTTGGAAGAGATCTATTATATTCTGACTGCATGCAGCGTCTTTGTTAATTAGTGTCCCCTTGAAGAACATTTATGTTCAAAAGATACTGGGAGATTTAGAAATCATCACCAACCTAATCAAACATACATGTTAGACATGCCTTGGGGTCAAACCACGTGTTCCATTGGAGCACCGTGTAATTATCTTTTTATAAAAGCAGTTGTGAGCTGTGGGTGTATAAATGCAGAAGCATTGCACAGTGTGTGTGTGTGTGTGTGTGTGTGTGTGTGTGTGTGTGTGTGTGTGTGTGTGTGTGTGTGTGTGTGTGTGTGTGTGTGTGTGTGTGTGTGTGTGCATTTGTGTAGAGGAAGAAGAATAACTCTTATCCTTTTTCCTTTGCATTGTAACTATGATTCAGATTCTTACTCCAAGATTGTTACTAGCAAGTCCATCCGAGGCATCTTCTGGTCTGAGACAGCTGAGCAAATTGTATCTCCCTCATCTCAAATTAAAAGATGCACAGTACCCACCCAATGCCAACCCACATCATTTTGGCAAAGGAGGCAGAAATTTCCCCCAAAATCACTTTTTCATATTTCTATCTGTAGAAATATCATCATCATAAACTGAAAAACTAATAATTTGTTGCATTCCATGATTTCCAAAATCACTTTGCCTAATTGTAGAGTTGGCCAATTCTGAGCAAGGGACATTTCCTGGCAAAAGTATTTAAATCTCTCTCTTCTAGAATACACATCTAGATTGCTCAATTACCCCAAGTTGGATCAGTCTAGATTGTGCTAAACAAGGTCACTTTGAAATGTGGTGTGTCATTTTGGGTTATTTTTGCATCCATATACACACAAGGATCAACCACGCCGTGCGTCAAGCCACTCTGTCTAGGGCAATCTCAACTGATCTTCTTTCCCTGTGAGTCTGTGAAGATTCTCAGTTTGTGAGGAAAACCAAACCAAACCAAACCAAAACACAAGCAACAACTCTCTCTCTTTCTTTTTCCACATTTTGGAAATGGAAAACTTCCTCCTCGCTCCCCCAAGACAGAAGAAGGGAGACAATGTTTTCAATTTCTTTTTACTTATGTTTTAATTTTACTTGTTTCATTGTTTTATTGTGAGTCATCTATAATTCCTTTCCTGGGACAAAGACAGAATATAAATCAAATGAGTAATAAATAAAATTTATGGGTCAAGATTAGGGAGTCCCAGTTCCTCCAGATATTTTAGGCAAAATAGACGCCGGCCACAGTCAACTACTGATGCTCCAATGTGCCACAGCCTGTGCTTGTTGTCTTCCGATTAAATGTCTGTTCCGGGAAATTAAAGGAAAAGAGGTGCCAATTAACAGCTGCCCTTTTATGGCCTAACAAATAACATTCCAGCTTCTCTTTGGCACTGGCTTACGTGCAGAATATATTTACTTTCACAACTCCAGAATGAAACCATTGACACCTATTATCATTCCATACTTTTGTCCTAGAGTATTCAAACCTTAGAGCCATCTGTGACATTTATGGGAAGAAATCCTAACTTCAGAAATGAGGCAGACTTTTCTGGGCTACGTTCCCTTCGAATTTATTACATTCTGAGGAGCACATTTTCTGCTAACTGCTGGAGTTATTCATGAGCCATTTGTGGTTTCATGCGTAATTTCTATCTTCTTAAGGGTACACAAATCTATGATTGTATACAGTTTGTTATGCATTATGTTTGCATTTTTGGCCATGAAATCGTTTGCACTTATTGTACATTTTGGGTCATTTAGTTCTATTAAGTAGATTTGTACTGCATATATAGTAAGATGCTGAGGAGGGAAAAATATCCTGTAGTGGAACAGGTAGTGGGTGGAGAATTTATGTTTAAAACACCTTGAGCAACCCAGTGCTCTCTAATGGTTTCAGGTACTAGTATTCAAAATTGTTATATAAATGTGTGTGTGTGTGTGAGAGAGAGAGTTCTACACAGGTGCAAAATCACAGCACAGAGAGAGACATCATAGAAATCTTACACCTCTGTCTTTATACATTTTGCAGCACCCTTTTAGTGCCGCAAAAGAAACATCGTTTGCAAAAGGCTGTTCCCCGAGGTTCCTAGCTGCTGCTTTCCTCAGAGCCACTTTGGTGAGTCAAGAGGTGAATACGTGGGAAAAGCACAAATCAAACACTAATTTGGGGTTGCTCAGAAATGGGGCAGCAGTAGCGGGAGGGCAGGTAAAAAATGAGAGTGATTAAGGAAGCATGAAATCAAAGTGACAAAGAAACAAACAGTGTGGGAGAGAAGATCCATTTTCCTTAAAGCAGCATTTGTTATGCTCTCTGAATTTAGAAGATACAGTAATTAATTTGTGGGATCTGGTCAGTAACATGTTTAGTGCCACTGGTAGGCAAGAAGTGGAGTACAAAGCTACCCTTCCTTCAAATAAGACTCCTTTCAATTTATTTATTTATTTGTTTTAGAGTATTTTTACCCCTCCTTTCTTGGTTTGTTCCATTGAAGATTGTTTCATTCACCGCCCACAACATTTATCTCTTCTGATACCATAGCTTGTGATGCATGCAGTTTGTACATGTAATCAAACATACATCTTCATGGAGATGTGCTGACTGTGAAAACTGCTGTAGAGAAAGCTTTTGTAAGTCGCATATATTAATATATATGATTTTATAATGTTTTAAAATGTAGCTATGCAAGTCTTCCTCAATTGTACATACAACTGGATCATCCGGTTCTGGAAAGTGAGATATAATTTATTTTACAAATCTACCATGTTCTCTTTTCAACTAACATTTTATTACTTACATATTTATAATATTTTTGACTACCTCCCAACTACATTTTTCAGCAACAATAATAATTTTTTTAAAAACTAGGTTGGTGACAAAATTGTCTCAAAATTTCTCTAGAATGAAAATTTATCAGCTGGATTCATGTTTTAAATCTATTCTCAGATTTTCATTCTTCTGTTGGGTGGACATGTTGGCAATAATTGCATTTCTGCTCTATGTTTATGAGAAAAAGATTGACATTTCAGTTATCATAATTAAAATTAGAGATGGGCATGAAACAGAAAAATAGTGTTTCATTTTGTTTCATTTGTAACAAAATTTTAAATTAATTTTGTTATGAAACGCTATGTTCCCCTGGGTCCTAAAGGACCAAAATGGCAGAGGAGCTGCCTCAAGTGATTCTAGGTAACCCCCCTGAAATTTGAAAAGGTTTGGAGTGCAGGGGGCTGAGTTATGAAGCTCCAAAGGGGTTGCCCCTAGGGAAAAAAAAATCTTTCAAATTGGAATCGGAAGCCAAGCCACCACAGCGCTAATTGCTCAGCTACGGTTTGGTTTCTAAAGTTCTGAATCCAATTAGAAATATTTTTTTTTCCTAAGGGCACCCCCTTTGGAGCTTAATATCTCAGCTCCTTGGCCCAAAAACCTTTCCAAATTTTTGGAGTGTTTCATTCTAGAAGGAGAAATGGTTTTCATTACAAAACAAAACAAAACACATCCTACCGTTTCATTACCTAAAAAAGTAATTCGTTGCTTAATGAAATGACAAAACAGCATTTTGTTTTTTGTTTCATTCCCATCTCTACAGGGCTGTATTAATCCATGGTTAAATCCCTAGGGACCCTCCAGCACTTCAAAAAGCCTGACCCTTAGTATTTGTAGGGCCCCTAAGCTACAGCCTAGTCAACCTTATGACTAATAAGACTCAATCCAAGGCATGGAGAAATGTCACTCAGGAGGCTAAACCTTAGCCTAAAACAAAATACAAAATCAGTTATAAATATACATGATCACTGGAAGAAATCTGCCCCTCTGGTACATAGATATTGACCTTCTGTTCTCAAATCAAGGCTACAACAGTTAATTCCAATCACAGAGGAAAAGAAGATCCTTTCTTTTATGGGCAATCATGATTTGCCTAGAAAGTTTCTGAAGTGCTCTTCTGCTTTTACTCTTCTAATTTGAACATTGAATTCTGGCATTGAATGATATCAGCAGCTCAAACAGCAAAGTTGAAGAAGCCACTTACCTGAAACCCTTTGCAAGATGTTGCACTGTGGAAGAAATTATAGCGGATGTGATGGTCTAGCTAAGAACACAGCGTAAATCTGAGAATCCTTTATACTCTGAGACAGGCCATTAATCTATCAAACTGGGTATCATTTATTGTTGATTGCATTGATATCTTCATTACTTATATATAGAGGTGGGCACGAACCAGAAAACCCATGGTTTGGGTTCGTCTGGTTCAGGCCCACCCTTGGTTCGGTTCGGGTTCGGATTTGGATGAATTTTTTAAAAAAATCGTACAGACCTGAACCAGTTCAGGTTCTTACCGGCAGCAGTGGCAGTGATGGCAGAGGATCCTGGCCCCTGCGGCAGGGACTTTTTGAGGTGCTGGCATGGGGCCAGCATCTGTCAGCTGAGAGGGTCTGGCTTGGGGCCAGCACCTCTTTTTTGTTTTTGTTTTTTATTTTCAAGTGCCCACTGCACAGCTCCTGGGGCCCGGTCTGTACTTCTTTTATTTATTTTTTTCTTGATTTTAGGGTGCTGATCCTGGGGCCGGGTCAGCACTCCTTTATTTTATTTTATTTTTATTTTATTATTATTATTTTTTAACTTCTGGGTTCCGGCCACACTACAGCTGTAGCGCTGACTGTCTTTCCCCTCCCAAGCACCGACCGCACGGCCCCTGGGGCCCAGTTGGTGCTGGTTGTTTTTTAAAAACATTTTTTAGATTTTAGGATGTCAACCAGGCCACCCGTGGGGCCCAGGTAGCGCTCCTTTTAAAAATAATAATAATTTTTTTTCAAGCGCCAACTGCACAGCCCCTAGGGTGCAGCCGGCACTTCTTTTTATTTTTTTAATTTTTTCTTGATTTTAGGGTGCCGACCCAGCCTGTCATGACCCACAGACTCACACACACAAGTAAGTTCAGGCTTTTACTGGAAACTCAGAGCCAAACCCCAATACAGCAAATCAGAAGTAAATCAGACTCCAGGAAACCTATAGAAAGGTCACACCTATTCTGAGAGCAAAGCAGAGTCCAAGATGAACAGTCCAAAGGTCAAAGTCAGAATGCCAATGGAAGCTTACGTCAGGTCCACTGAGAAAGTCCAGAGCCAAGAGAGATGAGGTCCAGGGTCACGCCAAGCAGGAACAAGGATCAAGCAGGAAAGCAGTAGCAAATTGTCGTAGCAACGCATTGCTCCCACAATTTGCCTCAGTCCTGAATGCTTAATTTATGTCTCCAGAGAGCAACATAACTTCCCCAGAAACTAACCCTGTCAAAACTCAGGACTCCCTAAATGTAGATGTCGGTGGTTCAGATAAAGCTTGTCTCTGCTTCTCCTGGTTGTAAGTCTTCGCTGCCTTCGACAAGCAGCCCTCTGTGGGGGTGGAGAATCCCCTGAAGATGCTGAGTCACTCTCCTGTGCAGCTGCTGGAGGAACTGACAGCTCAGAAACCCCATCTGGGGCTTCTTCAGGCATTAATTCTTTAGTCTCTGGAATAGCTTCTGACAGGGGCCTGACATGGCAACCCCTGGGGCTGGGTCGGAGCTCCTTTTAAAAAAAATTTTGAAGCGCCAACCGCGCAGCCCCTAGGACCCAGTCGGCACTGGGTTTTTTAAAATATTTTTTTCGATTTTAGGGTTCCGACCAAGCCGGCCTGGAGCCCGATTGGTGCTCCTTTTTTAATATATCTTTTCAACCGCCGACCCTGCGGCCCCTGGGGCCCAGTCGGTGCTTCTCCCCCCCCCTGATTTTTTCCTGATTGTCAGCGCTGGATTTTTTAATATATATATATATATTCATTTTAGTGTGCTGACCAGGCCACTCCAGGGACCAGTCGGCACTCCTTTATTTTATTTGTATTTGTATTTGTATTTGTATTTGTATTTTTACTTCTGACCACGTGGCCTGTGCTACAGCTGTAGCATGGGCTTTTCAGCTTTTCCCTGCAGCCAGGAAGACCGAAGACCATCCAGCACCAGGTAGGAGACATTGCTGCCATTAATGAAACAAACTGAACCAAACCAATTTTTTTCAGTTCGGTTCATTTTGTTCTAAATTCACTCTGGGGTTCGTTATTTATTTCGTTAGGTAATGAAATAAATAACAAATAACAAAAAGAACTAAAAGTTCATTTCGTGCCCATCTCAACTTATATATGTCATTTCCAGCAGTGAGTTAAAAGTGGTATAGTCTAGAGGCTTTTTCTCCTATCTATTTCATCATCACATCATTCCTGTTACACATAACAAACTCAACACATCCCAATAGGGTTCATGAATCTGGGTGTGACTGCACTAGAATACTGAACCAGAAGAGCTCAACTTTGCTTCGGTTTGTTTTGAAGTCTGTAATATATTTAAAATCACAGATACTGCTCACACAAGGGCTGAAGAACATGTTGGGAGTTCAGTGTTTGCATTGGATGTATTGTGATTGGCTTTCCATCTTAAATCCCTTCTTCTAGTCCTGCTTCAGCCTTTCCTTTTAGGTTATGTTGTAAAGCATCAACGTTTTCAAATACATAGATTTCATGGCATTACCTTTCACTTCGTCTTGCTTGCTTCTTTTTCTATTTCTTAAAAGAAACTTATATGTGCAGAGGTGATCCAGCAAACCCTCTCCCTAGTGTTCTTTCCTCTAATTTTTAAAATTCTTATTTTATATCTTTTGAGATTAGTGCTGGATCACCTCTGCAGTATAAAGTTTTTAAAGGGAACAGAAAAAGAAGCAAGAAAGACAAAATGAAAGATAATGCCATGGGATGTGTTTATTTGAAAGCCAGGTTGATTTACAACA
The DNA here is from genome assembly GCA_029282475.1 of Phrynocephalus forsythii. NCBI lineage: Eukaryota > Metazoa > Chordata > Lepidosauria > Squamata > Agamidae > Phrynocephalus > Phrynocephalus forsythii. The sequence goes on along the minus strand of JAPFRF010000010.1, from coordinate 130,330,150 downwards.
AACCATAAAAGGAAAGCTAGAGGCAGGACCAAAGGAAGGAAGGAAGGATTAGCGCCAACCAATATGCCCCTCCTATCTTGTAAAACTGACTGCAGGGGGGGGTGGAAATCATTCAAATCCTTCTGGAATGGAAGGTATCTAATGGGAATGGGAAAAATGCTGTGTTGAGAGGAAAAAGCACCGGATGGATTCAAATGAGTATTTGAGTCATGCTGCCAGTACAGTTATTTTTTTAAAGGATAGCAAATCCACAGTATTTGATGGCATAGTCACACACTTATTGTGGGTTACTAGAATTCAGATCACCCAAACTCTACTCTAACTACCCCCACCACACTAGCTTATTACTTCTTAAGGAGCCAAAGGTTTTTAGGCATTCAGCAGAGGTGCTCTCAGTTCCTTAGAACTTCAACAATAGTGTGTGAAGAGAAAAATGGAAGGTGGTTATTATAACATAGACATAACAGCTCAGGAAAAGAGGAAAATGACCAGGGCAGTTGTTTCACCATGTCCCACGCCCGCTAATAAGCGCTTCCCTTGCCTTCCTCTTACCAGGCTGAGTAAGCACCCTGGTGACAGCTTCTAAGGAAGCGCTTGGTTTTAGAAAATCTCCCATCTCCCTTGCAGTCCAAGGAGGCGCTGCTTGTGGTGGTGGTGCTTGTGGTGGTGGTGGCAGCCTTGGTTGGTGGTGCCTGCCTGTGATCTCTAGGTGTCTATTATAGGATAATTAGAGGGGTCGTGCGTTGGGATAATAACAGGCTTCAGCTTTGTTCAGGTTTGATCAAAATAAAAGTTCATTATCTTCACCAGCCTGAAGAACTGGGGAGAAAGACTGCATTAAAAAACAAAGTCACCCTCTGTGAGGAAAAAAAAGACAGAAGCGTACCATCTCCCGAAGAGCTTCATTTGTAGGCCTCAGGCCTTGCAGTTTGGGCATGCATAATGAGCCTATGACAGGAAGCTTAATATAAATACTTAATTGTAAACAACCACCTGAGCATTTTTAAGGCCTGATTCATGTTCTAGGCCACCTGTCAGATGTCGGAGAATCTCCTAAATTTAACTACTTCCCAAATCCCAGGGGGTGGGGGAAGGTTATTTTGAAGACGGGGCAAACACAATTTAGAATAATCATTAGCAGGGAAGATGTTGGCAGTTGAAATGGGAAAGGTAATTCAAGTTCAACAGGAAAGCAACGTGTCTTCCAAAAAGGTTTATGAAAAACATTAAATATCTGTTTGAAAAATGGCAAGGTCTGGCAGGCTGAGCTGCTGCTTAAATGTGCCAGTAACGGTCTCCTCTTTATTTTTAATGCAGGGTTTCAGTGCAAAGGGATTCCTGTATGGTAAGTAGGTCCACTTTATTGCTCTTCAACAAATCCGCATGCATTTATTCTGCTTAAAATATGATATAGGACTTTTTTTGTATTTCCATTTATCGCTTGCCAAGAAATAATTAAGAATAGGAGCTAGAAGATTAATTTTAAATAAAAAAAATCTTCTCAAATGAAAATGTCAGGTCATAAAAATTCCTTTTAAATCATAACAGCATATAAATCTTTGAAATTAACCATGTAATTACAATGTCTATCAACTTCTACCTTGAGCTTTGAGCCTCTCTTTTTAATCTTCCATTCTTTTTTTAATGAATAGCTATTTTGAAATTAAAAAGTACTGTTCATTACACATGCCCCACTATAATAGGGTTTTTATCATATTTGCTCTATTTAAAAATACTTGCTACTTTGTAATTATTCACACACCGATCTCTTCCTATATCGAGCAGAAAATAAAAAATGAAATAGAAGTCAAAGGTGCTTCAGAGCTGAATGATTTACACAATTCATTAAGGACGGTGATTTTTCAGTTAGCATCAGATTAAATGGTTACTTACTCTCAAATAGCCCTCGGGAGTTGAATTGCTGGGTAGCAAACAGATTAAAGTTTGCATTGAAAGAAAAATTGAATTCAGAGGTAATCAATAGCATAATAGGGGCAGTGAGTGGTGCCTGCTGCCTGAAATGAAATTACCATATTTTTAATCTTAATTTTCCACTCTGTTTATCTGACAGTGTGGATGTGCAATCCAAACAGATAATGAGAGAGTGGGATATTGACACTGCTGTCCTCTGGAGTGCTTGTTTTCAGTGATTAAATGCTGTGATCTGTGATTACTTTGTGCAGGGATGTCAGAGCTGTTGGCCAGAGCTATGGGAGGGACACTAACTCAGCAGCTGCAGCTTCCCTGTCTCTCAGGCCCAAGTGTTTGAAATTCATTTCCTGCCTGCTATAAGGTTGTAAGGGAGTGAAGCAGCCGGGGCTTGTTTGGGGTGGTGTGTGTGTTTGGAGGGTGGTGGTGGTGGGGGTGTTGCAGGATGGGTTCAGGAAAGATTGGTAAAATGATCTGTTTGTTTGGAACCTCTGCAGTTGCACAAAATCAGAAGAATCAATCTTTATTTCTTCTTATTCTTCACCCCCTCTGCCAAAGCCATTTAATTAGATCAATATGTAGAGTGCATTATTTTCTAGCCAAGTTTGTTTACTATATCCTGCAAAGCTTGCAAGCAATGGGGATAGATGAGTTGCTATTACAGGGAGAAAAGCAGATCAGACTGAACAAATTTCAGGGTTGAAGTGAATTATCTTCATTAACATGAGTGGATGAATATTTGTAAATCAAAGAGCGATTCCATGAGATCCAGCAAAGGAAATAGCTATTGATATACATAGAAATAGAAACATGAATTACATCAATAATCAGGCATAATTCCTTTCAAACTGCAGGCAAAGCAAAAAAAACAAAACAAAAAAGAAGATTGCCGACCAGAACTGTGTTTAAAGGGTGGAGGACAGAAAGTGTTGGAACAGAAAATTCAGGAAACAAGGGAAATATTAATACTCTATATGCAAAAGAGTAGGACCTATGTGGATATTCTTCACTCTTTGTTATTATAGCTTTGTCGTTTGTTCTGTGATTTAAATGAGTGTATATAATAATATTCCCAGTTATGAATGATCATCAAACCATGACACTATATACTGGAATGGGACAAAATACGTGTTATAGCAGTGGCCACAAGAGGCACTTGGTCATACAGATGCAGAAAGCAGTTATATTGTTTGCTTCTCATGAAGGCTGTAGCTACACTGAAAAGCTGAGTCGGAACAATTCGGCTTTGCTGCAGTTTGATTCACAGCTTGCATTACATAGGAAATTGCAAAAAAAAAGCTCAACAGGGGCTTCAGTTTGGTTTGGAAGTTCATGCTGGTTGGGATGCCACAGTTCCTCCCTTCATTCCTGGTCCCCACCTCTGCTGATCCTTAAATGGTCTGCAGCTGAGAGGAATCCCATATCTATCCCAGAGTGGGAGGGGAGAACCAAGGAAAATGTTGCCTTTGTGGGGACAATTGTGCAACACAGGAAGATTTTGCCCAAGGGTGAGGGTGAAGCAGCTGAAAACCCAAATGTTCTGTCTCAGAAATCTCCCAGATGAGGTAGAATTCTTATATGTGCAGCCAGGAAAGAGTGGTGGTGGTGGATGTGTTGGCGAGTTGTGAAGATACTGGAGGTTTGGAGAGGACTCAGCGAAAGCATATACATTAGGACCCCAGTATCTGCTGGAGATTGGTTCCAGGCCTTCCCGTGGATAATGAAAACCATGGATAACAGGGAACGCCTGCCACCCCACCCCAAACTGCTGTTTCCTGATAGTAGCTCACTTTATGACTGCTGTTTTGAGACAATAGTTTGCTTTATGACTGCTGTTTGTGACAGTAGTGTGCTATTACAGATGCTATTTGTGACAATAGCTTGCTTTGTGGCTGCTGAATTTTTCAATTTTTTCCTTTGCCAACCATGGATAACTGAGTCAGTGAATGATGAATCAGTGGATGTGGGGGTCCTACTGTACTGTATGCCAGTGTCAATGTACCAGGCATTGTTTGCAGGCATATCTCCCTAGCTCTCAGCCAAGAATCCACTCAAACTTCAGACTAGCATGTTACTGAAAAACTATTCTATAGTAATAGAAAAATAATATGGGGAAAGTACTTCTAGAAAACCAAAGGTATGAACAATTTAAACTAGCTTAACAGGATGTGTCACCAGAACTCAGTGATTCCTGCATGTGTGTTGTGAATGTAAGGAATGGCACTACGTAACTGATGAATGGTGGGAAGGAGATGATCCCAAATGAAATAATTCTGAGATGTGAATCATGATGTATTTTTCAAAACTACTGTTCATCCTTCTGTTGTTCTGCATTCTGAGACTACAGAGTACCTTTTCCATGTTATTATGCTATAGAAACATTTTTGAAGCGTTAAATGGGAAAACAGCTTCACAGCAACTCTTACTCATGGTGCTTTGTTTTTGCATGCCCCCCTCATCTTGCACATCACACCCACCTGTTGATTTTGTATTTAAAAAGTGGCTTCATGGAGGCGTGGTGTTGTAGAGAAAGGTGTATGTCTTATTTTCCTTAAAAAGAATAGTGGCTTTTCCACCAGAGGGGTAGGCTAAAAATCGAAATAAACTAACTCGAGATAACAAAGAGAAATAAATGAGTTGTTGTTGGTGAGACATCAGAAGCCAGTTTGTGGGGAAAGAGTCTTCTGAATATATCAGAGAGGCTGCACTTTTACATGAACTGAAAAAAATGGTAAGCTGCAGTGTTTATGCAGATTGCTTGTGTGAGCAAAAATTTATTTATTTATTTATTTATTTATTTATTTATTTATTTATTTGATTTATATACCGCAACCATCTACCAAAAAAGCTACTCTGGGCGGTTTACAAACATATACAAAATATAAAAACAGATTAAGCAAGTTAAAATAGAAAATAAAAACTTGTTACACTAATTTCAGCATTACCAGAATAAGACTTTTTACTTTGTTTTATTATATAATAGTGGCATCTAGTAGAGGCTGCTGCCCCAACATGAAATGAAATTACTTTTGTAGGTATCCAGTAAACTTTCCAGCATGTCTGAAGCATATATTCCATCTATATCAAAAAGATAATCCATGTTAGGAAACAGTTTTGGCATTCATGCTCATAAGTGGAAATCTTACATGTCCCATGTAATACCTTGGTTTACGAGCATAATCTGTTCTGGAAGCATGCTTATAAATCAAAGTACTCGTATATCAAAGCAAATTTCCCCATAAGAAGTAATGGAAACTCAGATGATGTGTTCTGGGGCCTCATAGACCATATACTATACACACAAAATGTTAAAACACAGTAAAGAAGTTGACTAGAGATCGACATCCACACCATGATTTAAGCACCTGGCTGTGGAATCTGCTCTTCTTGGGTCTAGCAACTGGATTTTACTCTGTGTTTTCAAAGTGACAATAATCAAACACAATTTGTAGTCATATACACACTTGACTAGCTGCCCCATTACTAGAAATGGTTTGAAAAATAAGAAAGGATGTTGAAAACGAATTAAATAAAAATATCAAGAAAAATAAAAGAAACCCCTAACCTGAGCTCATCTTTGAAAATCTTCATGGCTGGTACAAGGGAAACCTCCTTTTCTCTTTCCTCCCTCTGCTTTTGAGGCTTGACGGTGACTGAAGGTTCCAGACAATCCTGGACAATCCATTAGGGAGAGAGAGAGAGAAAGAGAGAGAGAGAGAGAGAGAGAGAGAGAGAGAGAGACCATTGGCTAACCTATGATCATGTGACCTGCTCCTGTGCTCATATGGCAAGGCATTGTTTGTTGATCAAGGCAAAATTGATCAGAAATATTTGCTTGTCTTGCAAAACACTTGTAAACCAAGGTACTCATAAACCAAGGTTTACTGTAGAGGTTTTTTTCCATTGCTGTTTAAGACAGCCATCCTCAATCATTTTTTGTCACTGCCATAAACACAATAGGAAAGTAATGTAAGCCACAGCAGGATAGTATATTGCATGATGAACCTTATATATTTCACATTGTAAGCAAACTATCTGGCTCTGATTGCAGGGAGAGGCCTCTGACTAGTATCTCTGTGACAACATTGTAGATTTTTAAAAATCTAAAATGGAGGCCATCCAATGAGGTCTTGACCACCACTGTTTAGCAGTTGATCCAATCGAGATGTCCTGAGCATCGCATCACCTGGAATTATTAACAGATTTTCAACTGTAATGACTTTGAACATTGACAGAGTACTTGATCGCTTCAAACCTTCTCCCTTGGCCTTTGCCTGTTCCGGCTTATAAAAGTGGCCAGGCCAGCAACTACAGAGTGGGCCACTGCAATAATTAATGAGTTTTTCCATGAGGGATGGGTTCCCCCCCGGCTGTCAAGAAAATACTCATTAGCCTCATCCCTAGGAAGACGAATTTGGCGGCGGACAACCTTAACAGCTATAGACCCGTTGCCCATATTTCTTTTACAGTATTAGCAAGGTACTGGAGCAGGTGGTGGCTGACGAGCTTCAGGTGTTCCTAGAGGAAACTGATGCCCTCAATTCATTCCAGTCGGGGTTCAGGCCACATAATGGTGTGGAGACAGCATTGGTCACCCTGCAAAATGACTTTTTGAGGGAGGCTGATGGGGGCAAAATGTCCCTATTGGTCTTCCTTGATTTCTCAGTGGCCTTTGATACCGTTGACCTCAGTATCCTCCTGGGGAGGGTCTCTGAGTTGGGTATTGGTGGCCTCACCATGATGTGGTTCCATTCCTTCCTGGAAGGCTAGCCTCAGAGAGTAGAGATTGGTGAGATGCAGCCCACCCCTTGGACCCTCAAATGTGACATTCCACAGCGGTTGATCATCTCACCAATGCTATTTAACATCTGTATGAGGCCATTGGAGGGGTCATCAGGAGTTTTGGAGCTTTGTGTCACCAATATGCAGATGACATGCAGTTATCTGTCCTTTCCACCCTCTGCAGTGGATGCAGTCCTGTCCCTTGGGTGGTGCCCTGGATGCTGTGCTGGGATGGATGAGGACAAATAGGCTAAGATTGAATCTGTACAAAACGGAAGTCCTGCGTGTGGGTGCACCTACTGTCAGCAGGTTGGGAAGCTCCCTCTCCTTTGGGGGTGCAACTCTCCATGCTCAGACTGAAGTCCACAGCTCAGTTGTCCTTTTGACCCAATGTTATCTATGGAGTCTTGGGTAGTGCCAGTGATCCACTCTGTCTATTTTCATCTGTGGTAGATTGTCCAGCTGCGCCCCTATCTGGACACCCGGGCTCTTACTACATTAGTCCATGCACTGGTAGTCTCGAGACTGGACTCCTACAATGCTCTTTACATGGGGCTGCCCTTGAGGCTGATCCGGAGACTTCAGGTGATCCAGAGCATGGCATCCAGACTATTAATGGGAACTAAGAAACATCAGCATATATCCCCTATCTTTGCCTCCTTGAACTGGTTACCAGTTCAATTCCACATAAACTTCAAAGTATTATCAATAATATACAACCCCCTAAATTGTTTAGGACCTCACTACCTGGCACAGTGCCTTTTCCCAATGTGGACTGACTGCAATGCCTGGTCATCTGAGGGCAAACCTCTGAGGGCATTAATGCTGAGAGAAGCCTGAAAGAAGAAAATGAGAAATGGGGCTTTCTTGGTGTTTGCTCCCCACCTATGGAATAATTTGCCACCTGATATTTGCCTGGCCACGTCAGCAAATTCGTTAAACAAGCATCAAAGAGCTGGCTGTTCATATAGGCATTCCTGCAGGCCAGAACATGACTTCACTGTATACCCACCAGAATTTTATTTCACCTGTTCATATTGTTTTTACTGGCATAGTTTAATTATATTTAATTATCTGCTGAAGTTGTTATGTTTGCTGATTTATTTTTTATTTTGTTAATTGGTACTGATGTTTGTTGTTTTATATATATGTTATAAACCGCTCAGGGTGGCCTTGTTGTCAGTTGGTTGGTATATAAGCCAAATAAATAAATAATCAATGAAATGAAATCAATTATAAGTTGGCGTGCGAAGATATGTTCAAGTCTGTGACCCCCTTCAAATGTGCCAGGGCCCCTCAGTGGGCTAGATGGACCCCATTGAGAATGATTAGCTGAAAATATAAAAAATAATTGGACAAGCTAATAATGATATCTTCCATAACGAGAGAGGTAGAAAAGTCCCAACAACATTACCAATAACTCAGTAGGTGCAGACTGAGTCCCAATGGGAAAATATGATAGAATGGCAGATAAGTCAAAAACAATGTTAATATGTTGAACTACTGATTCAACACTCCAAGAACTTGCTAAACAACTTTTTAGATCTAGAAAATGGCTAGTGGGAAAATATAAAGATGAGTGTATCAAGACCAAGAAATCACAAGACTCATAAAATTCTAGAATACTTTCATCAGGCATTAAGAAGGCATATGCTGATTATTACAACTAATTATTCAAGCTGAGGAAAAAAATCTGCAGGAGGAACAAGTACATACCGGATGAAAAACCTTATGGACTGGTTTGGATGCAATATCCATCATTGTTTATAGCTGCCTCATCAAAAGTGATATACTGTAGATACAATGATGTCAAGCTTCCAGTAATGGCAGAAAGATAAGAAACAACTCAAGTGCTGCATTTATGATTAGAGTTTCTAGGTATCCCAGGGTGTTTCCTGAAATCTTAGGAAACTGCTATGGCTTGGTCTTCAGGCAGGAAGGCATATATTTTCCACTTCAGGAGTGGTGCTTCAAAAGAAGAAAATTTGATTTTAGTGTGCATAGGGAGCTTATTGCACGAGTGGCCATTTCTTCCCTACTCCCATCTGATGCCAAGTGTCCCTGCTCAATATGAAAGTGTTTACAGTATATGTGTATTGCACACAAAATATTTGTTTAGAAGGAAGGAGAAGAAATTGGCATTGTCTGTCTCATTGTCCTTTTTGTTACACACAGGCCTACCTCTTCTGAAGGCTCATCCTCTTATTGCTGCTAGCCTGCAAACTATGTTTGCTATGTATGGCTTAATGCTGCCAAATGGTTTTTTTCAAACCTTATTTTGGAGCAGCAATTGTCCTGGATCAGGAGAGGGAACATAGTTATTGGGTGTTTCCTTGGATCAAGCCATCCAGGAGCCAAATGAGCATGGGTTTTGTGAGATGCACTGCTCAATAGAACTGACGTTCCAGTTGTTGTGGAAGGGTTTTCAAAAATCTTGGCCAGGCACTAGTATGTTGCAAATGTTCTCTTTGCTATGGCAATGCTGCATATTTTTTGCTTTCTGTATCTATATTTTTCTTTAATCATACTAAAAATATAGGCCTATACCCTTTCCTCCAACTTTGTCTCCCCCACCATAACAGTGGGGTGTTCTGTACCTACTGCTAACTGATATTTTTGCTTTTGCAAATGTATGTGTGGTAACAGAAAATGTGAAAAGGTAGCTCATACCAATAAAGCTACATTACTTAGCTTAAGAACCCCAGTATTAGCCATTATTTAGTGTCCAAATTTTAGGCCATCAGACTTACAAACATCCCAAAGGTAGGCAAATGTATTCAGCACTGAGGAAATTATAAATGCAAATGTGTAGTCTTCTGCCTCTTTTACCTCAGCTTCATCTATATTCATAATAGGCTTCACAACTGTGTTATCGCTAAATGTTTTCTCAACTTTTCTTCAGGAGTGGACTTGAAATGTTGGTCTTTAAAGCTTCAGAATATTGCTGACAATAAATAGTTATTAAAAACTAGAGTGGTTCAGGGAATTTCTTGGCTTCATTTGATTTTTTTCCTCAGGACCAGTGGAACATCAAGAGTTTAAAGACTATAAAATTCCTTTCTCTGTCTTTTTATCTCTGGCTACTGTTTTTAAGTGTATTACATCTTAGAAATTATACCAAAAAATATAAGAACGTCCAGGCTTAGTTATTTACATTTCATCCTGTAGACCCTGAGTCTGATACACTCTGTCACCTTTTAAAAATGGAGAATTCCCTCCTCTCTTTTTGCTGAAACGTTGACACACAGAAACAAGATCAAAAGAAAAACAACTGGCAAAAGAGTTACTTGATCTTTCAAATGAGGTTATGTTGGGTGGAAATAAGTGTGACAGAATGCACATTCATGGTGACTTCATCTCCTCTTGAAAACAAGAATTCCCCTTGGAGGCAAAGGGCACAACCAGTAAATATCACCAATTTGTTCTGTTTGAAGACCTCTCGATTGTGCAGTGATATGAGAGCACATCTGACTAGAAAGCTTTTATAACATTTTTAAAAGGATTCATGGAAACCAAAATAAGTTCCTTTTCTGATTATGATGACCTCCCCCCTGACACACCGAAGTGCAGTTCCTTTATTCTCTGTAATATGGTGGTTGCTAATTGTTGTGTGTGTTGAGCTATGGAGGAGATTAATTTGATTCAGGATTTATCAGTGCTTAGCCCATAACATCTATGAAATATCATGGAGAAAACCTAGAACACATGTAAAATAGTGCCAAAAAGTCAACTTGGCCCCCCAGGCAGACACACATAGAGACCCATAACAAAGAATTATTTGGCACTTTTGAAGACCTGACAGATTTCTTAAGGTGACTACAAATTTATCAAAGTGCCACAAGCTTCTTTGTAGCATTCCCTACAATCAACTGATGGGGCTAACTTTGGGGATCCTAATCCCCACATAGAAAAAGGCTGGGGTGTAATATACTGCATCCTAACTGCAGCTATGGCCTACAATTTAAATTATATAGTTATCTCATGAACCTTAAAGTAAGTATTTGAGGCATGCAATTACCAGAGCCCATTCTCACATCATTTTTAATTGACTGAGCAGGACTTCTGAATCAGCGCATCGGGTTGTCATATTTCAGTTTGGGCACGTTTATTAAGGATCTGAGCATTCTAAGTTCAACAGTGTTCTAGGCATTGTTTAGTAAAGCAGTAGCCACCTTCTTAAGCCAAGATGTGGCTACAAAGTTTTTCTCAATTGGATTGCTCAGGAGTTAGACCAGTGAGTCCTATAGTGGGAGGAGGGGAGGGGGGAGAATCATGTCCCCAGGAGGAATTAGGACATTCCAAGGAAAGGCTGAATACTTCAATCTGAGTATCAAATTATAAGTCTTTTCATTGGTGCAGTAATCCCAGGCAACCTCAGTACAAGGATATACTTTTAAGATTTTGTGCCTATGGTTATTAATAGCATGATAACATAAAACCTATATCGCATAAATGTACGGTTCTATAAGGTTATAATTTTTTCATTCACAAATGCCTTGCATTACATCATTTCTCTCTTTGTTTACAATGATCACATATTAATGTTTATGCATTCTAACCACAAAAGGAAAGCAGTCTTTCAGTTGCCAAGATGTTTATGAGTTCAGTGACCTTACTTTGCCAGAGCTGGATCATTATTTTGAACAACAAGGATTGTTTTAAAATCAACAAATTCAAAACCACCTTTTAGCAGCAGCGTTAAATTAAACAAGTATTTTCCCTGCAACCCGCCCCCATCTGTAGCTACTCTATTATTTTTTCTAACTCTCTTAAAGTTTCAGATATTGTCACAGGAGATGCTGGACTCGAATATTTTAATCTGGGAAGCCATTGAATCATGCAAACCCTTGGTTTGGACATCTGTCTTCTTTCATATGATACCTTTGAATTATTTAATAATTTAATTCCCATGCACTCTTGCCTGCACGGACAGTCAGGAAACATGTGATCAGTGAGAGCTAGAAGTGAAGACTTCTTGGCAATGTTATTAGGGTTACCAGATCAGCAGTAATTAGAGATGGGCATGAACTGAAAAAATGGCAATTTGTTTTGGTTTGTTTCATTTTAGGTTTGGTTCGGTTCGTTTAGTTTTTAATGAATTTTTTTGAAAAAATCACTTTGTTGGTTCGTTGATTCATTATTCGTTTTCCCCTTTGTGCGATTTAATCAATTTGACGGCGCCTAGACTGGGGTCCTTTGATGGCAATTTTAGTGATGATTTTAGTATAAGGTTTTGCTGTTGTTTTAATTATTTATTGATATTTTATGTCTTAACTGTTTTAATTCCTTGTTGTAAGCCGCCCAGAGACCTTTGGGTAGTGGGCGGCATATAAGCTGTAAAAATAAAATAAATAAAATAAATAAATAGGTGGGAAAAAACATTCAAAAAAACAAAACAAAAAACAGACATTGCAACTGCACGAACTGGACTGGCAGCATCCTCATCCTCATCATCCACATCAGCATCAGCATCTTACCTGGTGGTGGCAGCAGCAGCAGGGCAATCTTTTTATTTTATTTTATATTATTTTATATTATTTTATTTTATTTTATTTATTTTATTTTATTTTATTTTATTTTATTAGTTCCAGCTTCCTGGCCTGTGTTATAGCTGTAGCGCGGGGCTTTTGCTTTGTTTTTTTCTTCAAGCGCGAACCGTGTGGCCCCTGGGGCCCAGTCAGCACTGGTTTTATTTTTAATATTTTTTCTTGATTTCAGGGTGCCAACCTGGTCACCCCTGGAGCTGGGTCGGTGCTGGCTTTATTTCCCCCACACACTTGATTTTAGGGCACCAACCAAGCCACCCCTGGGGCTGGGTTGGCACTCCTTTTTTAAAATTTGATTTTAATTTGATTTTAATTGTTTTGTTTTACTTCCTGGTCCCTGGCCCACACTATAGCTGTAGCACGGGGCTTTTTGTTTTTGTTTTTGTTTCTTCAAGCACAGACCGTGCGGCCCCTGGGGCCTGGTCGGTGCTGGTTTTAGTTTTAATATTTTTTTTTATTTTAGGGCATCAACCCAGCCACCCCTCGGGCCAGGTTGGTGCTCCTTTTTATTTTTATTTTTATTTTTATTTTACTGCTGACCACCTGTCCTGCGCTACAGCTGTAGTGTGGGCCATTGGCTTTTTTTTCTGGTCACCCTCCCTGAAGCCAGGAAGACTGGACCTCCAGGACCAGCACCAGCTAGGAGACATCTCTGGTGCCACCATTAACGAAACGAACTGACCGAACCATTTTTTTTCCCGGTTCATTTCGTTTCATTCTAAATCCACTCTGGGGTTCATTATTCATTTCGTTACATAACGAAATGAAATGTATAATGAATAATGAAACAAACTAAAAGTTCATTTTGTGCCCATCTCTAACAGTAATATTTGCCGTGAGATTTCACAGTTAAAACCTAAGGCCCTGGGGTGGAACTTTACAATGCCAAACAAGCAGATGCAGGGCAGATAAGTGTAGGAAGGGGGGGGAGAACTACTTCTGGGCCCACTAATTGTAGGAAAGGGTGAGTAAGGGTAAGTCAGAAGAATGGCTCCACAATCTGAGTGGGTAGTAGAATGTGTCTGCTATCTACCATGGTTGCCGCCATTCCTGCTAGGACTCATATACCTGTAGTGTGCTCTTTTACCAATAGCACACATGATCTAGGCAGGTCCTATGCAGCAGCTTTCGCTTTTGAAAGGCTCACCATGATGCCTTGGGAGTTACTTCCCTATGGGCTGAGCCGCTATTGCCAAGACTGATGCAACAAGAAGGCTCACAAGTCGCAGTGTTGCTGCTCCATTCCTGAAGTTCTCCCACATGGCACAAAACACCTAATTGTACCGCAGCTCTCTCCCCTGTTCCCTCTCTTTGGATTTAGCCTTCTGACAAAGTGACATGGCAAAGTGACACCTTTGTGCTGAGCCAGGGAAACCCAGATTTTAAAACTACCTTGTACATAAATATCAAGCATTCATCATGCCCTGTGACTTGGTTCTCTGCTTGGAACACCAACCAGCACAGAGACCTGGCAACTTTAAATGGGTATACATTTTATGGTGTCCTCTTGCCCAAACTGGACAGCTTTCAAGGATCCTGGGCTGCTCAAGGATCTTGAATCAGCCCAAGATGCCCACAGATTGTCCTTTTTTTTAGGATTTAATATACTTCACCAATTTGGAGTGGGGGTTAAGATTATTTCAGGACTTAAAATGGGCAGGGGGGCATTAACATGGACAATCCTGATGTTGAAGATTTCTGAGGGCATAATTGTCCTTTTACCGTATATGCTGAATCTCCCCCCCCCCCAACACACACACCCGTGGTAAGAATTCTGGGGCTCAGAGAGCATTGGCATGCTGCATGCAGCCCATGGACCACAGAATCCTGAGCCCTGCTTTTAACAGAGAAGTATCTTTTTCTATCTTGTGGCGCTTTGGGAAATGGTGGATAGGTGCATGGAATCCATGCTGCTGGCTTTGCTGCAGTTCTGTTTGTGCTATTATATTTGCTCTTATAACATTTTTTTCTATAATTGATTTAACTGTTGCTGCTGCAATTCTAATTACCTTTGAGGACCAACTTGTTGAAAATATACCTTACAAAGGGAATACACAAGTAAGTAACTGACCCTAGCTGATCAACCCCCCCCTTTTCTCATCTCCTTGGTTTCTGTTTGATTGGTGTGTGCCATTCCTTTTTTAATGGTGATTTGCCATTGCTTTTAGCATCTTTACTAAAACTTTTGGTTTTATATTAAATTCATTATAAAACTCAGAGGATAGTGCTTTGGCACTAATTTGGAGTGCTATAAATAAATAAATAAATAAATAAATGATAAGATAAGATAAGATAAGATAAGATGATAACAGAAATCTCTTTCTTTTCTTTTCTAGCTATAAAGGTTGTGTGTCATGTACAGCACATTCAGAGAAAAAGGCCATGAAATAGCAGAACAGAAAGTGGAAGTACAGTATATCTGCTCTCTTATGCTACTCATCTGTCCTGAGACTTATATGTGTGGAATAAAATCAGGCACAGTATATTGGAGAGCCACTGGTCCCCCAGACTGTGAGTTGGCCATGCCTGGTATTGAATATGAAACATAACCCTGTCTATAAGTTGCTGAACGTTTTGTCACGTGTTTGGAAATGCAGATTTATGTATCCAGTGGTCTTTGGTAAAGAGATTCCAAAAGGATAAAAAGACTAAGATGTTGTCTTTTCAACCATTGACAGTAATATCTCCTAATATTATTTCCTATATGAAAACTAGAGAATTGTAGCTTTTGTTATGAAAGGTACGAGAAAGAAGGATGCAAGGTTCTGGGGCTTAAAGACTAAGCATTCATGACCAACTGGAGGTCCAAATGTACCCTACTGCTCTCCCATCAGAGAAAGGCCCCACCTTTTATTATGGGACCTATCCTGCCAGTTAGTGACATATGCAAGAAGCAGGCATGGATTAACTTGGCAATAAAGTAAGGCTCATCTGATTTGTCAGGTGATACATGAACCAGACAAGGTGGAGTGTCTTCGCTAATCTTACAGCTATCTGTCATCCCCATCTAGATTTGGTCCTGAAAAACTCAGGCAGAGTGTGGATGCGTGAACATTAGATGCAAGCAGGCACAATATGTGTTATTGCAGAATGACATTCCTGATTATAAAGGCAATGCTCTTGGTTTTGTGCCATCTGTGCCAATATATGATAACCTCAATAGTGCCTTTCAATGGCTAAAATAAAAAAGACATTGAATTAATATTTACTTTTGCTGCTTTTGTAGTTCTGTTTTCTTTGATTCTTAATGGTTTTAATATTCATTTTATAGATGTATACCTTGTTCCCCTTTCTTAGGTTGCAGTCATGTAACCCACTTGCCTTGAAGTGAGCCCAGTTAAAATCAGTGGAGCTTACTTCTCAGTACATTGTGTACCAGTGATCTAGAGAGTATTTTGTTTTTTTTCTTTATAACTTCATCATCATGGCATGAATGTTATTCTAGTTTACACAGAGAAATCATTTCTGGTAAAATGGTATTAAAATAACAATATATGATGGGGGAAATGGCTATACAGTCGAAATTGAAGCATATAACTTTGGATGGGTGATGACTACACATTGAATTAACAGTGGTTTACCATTAATATGTATATGCACTTTTACTATTTTACTATCTGATTTTACTATTTTCTACCACCACCACCCACATTTGTATGCATGTCAGTTGGAATGCATACATTTTCTGTCAAGGTAGTGCTTGATATAAATTTTCCAAAGAGGAGTACTTCTATTAAATCTTCCAGATATTTAATAGGAGAAATCTCCTGATGAAGACAGACAGAAATTTTTGGATTGAAGTACAAAGCATGACATACCAAATAACTCTTTTAAGTTTGGGCTGCCATTTGTCATTGCATGGTATTGTTTATATAAATTAAAGAAGAATATCAATCAAGGAGTTTTAGAATTTTTGCCAATAAAGCTAGTGGCGGGTTTGCTGTCTGGAGCTACAAGTCAAGACAAGGAAATTTGTTACTCTAAGCAATCTCCGTGACAAGAGTGATATCAAACATCCTGAGGAAAAGGACTTCCAGCCAACATACTGAAATTGAAATTGAAAGTAGGGAGAATGGAAGGGCTTCATATTCATGGTCTTTTCATATACTTGGAAAAGAAATTAGCGTTTTTGCTGATATTATACATTTTGTTCACTTCTGCCAGTACTCATAAAAGCTCCTGGTTGTCAAGCTTAATCTACCCGTGGTCAGCATTTACCTGTCTTTTTTATTAGGGTTATATAATTTTGTATGACTACATATATATATATATATGGTGCTGTAAAAATCAGGAGACAGGGGAAATGAGGTCTGGGAGTCCTGGACTGGCATCACTGGAACTGGATCATTGGTTACAGGTTTGGGGTTCTACACAGCCCCAGCCCTGGCAATGCTCTCTTGGCTTTGCTTGTAAACAGTAGGCCAGCTGAGCAGCCAATGTACTTCTACTTCCTACAGGCCAATAATGAGGGGACCTGTGGCTGGAGCTTTGCTGTGAAGCATGCCAGATCTCTTCTGTGTAAAGGGTAAGAAGAAGAAGAAGTTGTGATGGCTACCCCTTGGTAAGTGGTGGGAAGAAAAAGCGGCAAAGGAAATAAAAGAGTTGGTCTCCTTTGTTCTCCCCCCCATACACACACACACCAATGGCACTCATACACATACCTTGCCATTTTGCAGAGACTGTATAATATGCAGGACAATTTTTGTTAAAAAAATAAAAATAAAAAGAGAGAATCTGACCAGCTAGCATGCAGTGAAGTGGCAGTATAAGTGATGAAGATGGCCCTGGTTGGGGCAACAAAGAAGATAGCAGAGCACCCAGTCTGTGGAAAGGCATGGATGGGATCTTTGCTGCTCTGCTCCAACTCAGACACTGTCACTGCATGGAGACTTAGGGCCTTTTCACACGACCCCTAAGATCCGCTGGCCACTTAAATTCGGACCAGAGATCTTAGGGGTTTGTCACTGTTCCTGCGTTCCCACCCGCTCTGCACTCCTGGCTGCTGGCTGCGTGAGGGGAGGGAGAAAAAACAGGAAGAAAAGAGACGTGGCTCACCTCTGTTCTGCCTCTCGCTCTTGCCGCGGCAACATTCCAGTCTCTTAAGTAGCTCTTAAAGGGGCGGGAGCCAAAAAACAACAAACAGAAGCGAGGAGAGCCCCACACTCACTATCGTTACACCGCATCAAAGAATTTTCACCTCCAGAGAGCAGGTACTTGAAAGGTGTGCTGGGATGCACTAAAGTGGGCGTGGTCGCACTTAATTTCCTGTAAACTCCGGAGCTGGTGGGGAAACATTTTTAAGCTCCAGAGCTGGGAGCCATTTGCCCCAGAGTTTAGGGGTCGTGTATAAACGCCCAAAGAGTCAGGAGTTGAGGGGTGGTCAAAGGAGGTAGGAGAGAGACAAGAGACATAACATACACCTCACGCCTACAGCAAGACACTGTTGAATGAGAATGGTGGAAATGGGTGAATCTCTCCCAATAATTAGCCTGGTTATCACCCATTAAGGTACCAAGCTTAAATCTTGGTCAAGCTCTAGTCTTGACCAGTTGCTCCTGAACTAAAAGTTTATGACTAGAAGCTGGTTTTATTAAATAATTTAAAAATGTGGTTAGGATACCATCAGTGACTGTATTTTTATAGAGTTTCTTCTCTCTTTAGGAGTCCTGCACTGGAACACTGGAAAGGTTTTTTGGGGTGTGTGTTTCCCTGTTAGAAGTCTGTAGAGTTGTGATCTCTTGGTTCCTGGTCTGCACCATTGACAAGAGCATGAGCTTTGTGAGCCAGAACATTGGGTCCAGGATGAATAAAAAGGAGTGGGGTGGCTAGCATTTTAGAATTTGGTGATTCAAGCATCATTCGGTTGTGCCTATTGTTGACCATCCTTTAATGATATTATTTCAATAATATGTATGCAAAGCTGGTCCATGCATTGTAAAGATCTGCAGCCACAGCTAAGTATTTCACTTTGTTTAATCAAGATTGCTATCTGTAGGATGGAAAAAAAAGACACAGAATAATAAGAGTTTAATCTCTTGGCATCTGACAGTGCAGTTAGACAGTGTGAAATAAGGATTGGGAAAAATTATTTGAAAATGATTTATTTATTTATTTAAAATATTACTATCCTACCTTTCTCCCCAAAAAGACCCAAGGTGATTTATATCATAAACCAGCATGTAAAAGCTATAAACAATAATAAGCAAATATTAAAAAGAACTGAACAAGTATTATATTAAAATAGTAATAAGATCAATATTAAAACAAACCTAAAAATGACATTGGAAGTTCTGTAGTTGGCCATGCTTATGGACCATTTTCATACAAAATATTCCAGCCAAACTTCTGTCAACAGAAGTGTACCAAACTCATATCTGAATCAACAGTATTCAAGAAAGATATACAACTAAATACTGGTGGTGGAAGACACTATATGCAGCAAAAATCACAATCAGGTTGTTTTGGGAGTCCAAGTGGAAGCAATTAATGTGCTTGATCAGTGGCGTCTGGTAAGATCTCTGTGGTTCCTCTCTGATGATTCGGGTTCTTGCCATGCCCATCCACACCCTGGTAATGGCAGCTGGTGGCAAATGTTGTACATGGGGTTGTGTTTAATGACCATACAGAAGGTTTTGCTGGTAGAATGTTTTTTTCTGCCTGGGACTGGTGATAAAGAAAACATGCCTTGAGTTGTTTCAGGTAAAGTATGAAAACTGATGTTACATAAAAGATCTTCATCTTTAGTAGTATAGGCATCCTTCAGTCTCGGGATACTATGGTATCACACTCTGTATAGAAGCTGTGTTGTTTCCACACTGCATGCAAAACTGAAGTGGCCTCTTCAGAGCACAAGGGCTGGGTAGATTAATATGGAGGTTAAAACTGTTACCCAAGCAGCAAAACCCTCCTCTCCATGTTGCTGGAATAGGCTAATGGAATGGCAGAGCTGATACAATTAATTCCTGCTGTGTTGTAGGAGTTACCAGAACATGATTGTACACAGCCATGAACTGCCTCTGGTACTCTGGCTCCAGATTTTGCCTCGAGTTTAACTCCTGAAGCCTTTTCCAGAAATGGATATAGCCACAAGGCAGTGGAGTTTTCCTTCTCCTAGAAGATGGCTCTTCTGTTTTATCTGCCGTTGGGGCATAAAGCTGGCTTCCGCCTTCAAAGCAGTTGACCATCTTCTCCTGTGACCCTGGGAAGGGGCCCTTACGCGGTACTACCAGCTAGGCCAGCTGGACCAAGGTTTTTAGGAGGTATTACTTGTCTAGCACTGACAATGATGAGGCAGTAAGTTAAGCAAAATGGTGGCGTGCTGAAACTCAACAGTAGTCAGCTCCCGATGGCAGTTGTAAAATTCTTTGCCATTATTGTTCTTAACTGGCTCTCATGGTTATTCTTTACTCTCAAAATCTGATATATTGTTGCAGTGGTCTGTTAACCCCGCATTAACATCTAGGCCTGGGTCAGCACAGACAAGGCAGTTGTTCTTAGTCTTTAATCCCTTAGATATTTTGGATTTCACATCCTAGAGGCCCTAGAGTGGTGGAGGATTCTGGGAACTGCAGTCTAGGAACATCTGGGGACCCACAGGTTGAGAACCACTGCCCTAGACAGTATGGCCAGTGGCCAGGGATTCTGGGAGCTGAATGTTAAAATAGCTGGAGAGTCAGAGGTTAAATTAGAGAAAGCACAAGGAAAAGCTTGTCTCAGAGATGGGAAATGCTCTCCCCCTTTTGTTTATTTATTTTTTAACAATAAATGAATTAAAAATTAAAAAAAACCCAACATAATTGTGCTTCCCCGCACTACTTTTTATTTTAATTTTTCATTCTTTTTCATGCCACCTCATTTCTCTCAAAAATTGCATTGCTTCATCTTCAAGGGCATCCATCCCCTTTCCCTTTCTGAAACGCATATGCCAAAAAAATGAATTCTACGTTTCTTTAAAATCATTAAATTTCAATATTCATTTTGTAATCTTAGTTTCACAGAATAATTTAGCATTGATGGCCATATTCCACATTTCTTTATAAAATCTCTCCATGTCAAGTTGGTTATTATTTTTCTAATTATTTCCAACTGGAAAATGTTCTACCACCTCCCAGAACATCTCAATTAAAATGGACTTGGTTAAGAAGTCGCCTTGTCCTTTCTGCAACTTTGATGAAATTCTACCTCTCTTACTATATGGTTGCCTAAGAAAAAAATCTTTAAATCCTTAGTTTCTAAAGCGAGGCAATTCATTCATTTTGAAAATAAGGTTGTTTGCTTATGCTTCCCCACGACCACTGCATGAACAGTATGCCACCCTAAGAACAGTATAATCTTTTGAGGGAAGGTGTGTTAGCAATCTTGAAAGCAAATAAACTTGTTTGCTCCAATATTACTTGTGGTTCTCTATTTTTACTTGTGAAAAAATGACCCCATTCTCGTCCCTCCCCCTCCATCAGCTTTGCATGTCCAGGTTTTGTGCTTGTCACCCAAAAAGGGCCGAAAAGGATATGAGTGCTACACCAGATTTTCAAAAGGATTTTAATTAATAACTCTGTCTTGCCAAGCTTCTTTACAATGGAGCTTAGTTAGCTTATGGGCTATAATTCTAAAAAGGAACTATTGATATGTTAATTGCATATGATTATGAATAGCTATTTGTAGCATTGGATCTCACTGCTGTACCAATTAGGCTCTTTATGTGTGATCGCCATTGTAGTGCTGCTATAGTGCTTTTCAGAATTCCTTTCTTCCCTTTGCTTTTTCCTAGGAAGTGTCCCCCATCCCAGCTCTATGACTGCAGCACTGGTCCATCTTACTGTGATGGGTTTTATCAGAGAAGCAACTAAGCATCTTCCCAGGGTTTTTAAATGCTTGTGTTGGGCAATTGCCTTATTGTTTTGGGCCAGTCAAAGCTGCATCTGTACCAAAAAAGAAGAGTATTGCACACAACCCATATGAATGGACAAGAACAACCATGGTGTATTAAGCCTGTGTGGCATATCAAGACCTCCACTGTGCCATTGATCTACGCAGGGTGAAACCAGCATGAATTGAGGCTACAGACGAGGATTGGACTCTGTGTCACCTGAAGAACAGGAGTTGTGGTTCCCTAGGCTCCAGTAGCTTTTCCATTAAGCGATCTACCTAAACTAGAAATGTTGAATCTGCATCTCTCCAGATATTGCTGGACTGCAACTCCCATTGTCCCTCACCACTGCTTATTTTTAATGCTAAAAAATAGTTAATTTTTTATTTCTTCAAAAACACAACACAGCAACAAACACAAAAGTTGCCCTGGAGCAAATGTCTCTCAGAACAAAGTAAACTTTTGGAAGGACAACCCGGAAATGCATTTCCAACTAATCAAAACGACAGTACAAAGAAAGAGCCATTTCAAACCAAATGAAAGAGACATTAACTGAAAAGACGGCGCCACCAAGCTAAAACTGTGTTAGTACAATAATAGCAACCATAGGGTTGAGATTATTAAAAAGCTACTGAAATGAAACAATATTGCTTGGTAATTGAAAGGACACAAAATCTCTCACCACTGCTTATGCTGGACACTGTTGGTCAGACTCAGTCCAGTCATCTCTGGAAGATCACATACCCACCTCCCAGGTTTAAAGACTTCTTTTGGCCTCATGGAGCCTAAGGCTGCTCTGTTGAAGACAATAACCTGGGAGTTAGTGAGGGTATGTGTAGTATGGCTCTGAAAGCAGATATAACTGTACAGTATTTGCTTATGCTGTCCGTCTCTTGCTAGCCATTCTTGCTTCACCACTCTTTTTCTCTTCTCCATGTTCCCTGCAATTTGTCAGGTACCAGGGCCTCTCTCTTTCGCTTTCAACATTTCTCTGTAAAAACCTACTGGCCACACAATGTGGACAACAATGATTTAGATGAAAGGAAGCATAACAGTATAGGCAGAGGTGGGAAACCTGGGTCCTTCCAGAGGTTGTTGACTGCATCTCCATTCAAATTCTGCTAGTGTGGTCCAATGACTTTTGTAGTCCAGGAGGTGGAAGACCATATATAGTTTAACCATGTTGCAAACTTTCCTCTTTCCTAATTCCCACATTGTTCCTTCCCCATTGTTGCCCTGCGGGAACATTAAAAATAAAATCAGATCTGGCTGTGCCAATCAGTTACCTGTTTAAGGATAATAGTACATACTTCCTCAGACTCCATTCTGGTTTTATATACCTGAAGATTCCATTTCTTCCTGAAGTCACAGGTTAATTTATGTCTTAAGAGGAAAGGGTCTGTTCCTTATTCTTAGAGATAAAGGAAAGCCACACATTGTTGAAGAGAGCTAACATGAAAGTAGATGAACCCATGACAATGACATGTAGTTGTCCCAAGTTCACCTGGACCTAGCCCACAATTGTGTCAAGTGGAAGACAAAAATCAGAATAGCTGACCACACCTCCAAGTGGGACAGAAGCTAAGAAAAAGAAGACTCACATAAAGGTAGATGGTTTGTGTATTATAATAACTTGAGTATAACAAGTTAATGTGTTTGTGAATCTTGAGACACCATGGAAAGTCTGCAGTAGGGATGGGCAGGAAATGAAAAACAAAATGCTGTTTCATCGTTTCGTTACATAACGAAATGAAACGAAATGAAACGAAATGAGGAAGCAACATTTCATTATGGATAAAATGAAACTGTCATTTCCCCATTGAAATGAACCATTTTGTTCCATCTTTTGGGGCTCCTGATGAGCTGTCAATGGCTGGACTCCTTTAAACCTGACCCAGTCAGTACCAGAGGGTCCCCCATTCGGCTGGAGCATTCAGAAAATGGTCGGGAGGGGAGTTCCAGTGATCGTGCTGCCCTCCTGAGCATTTTCTACCAGGGCAACCCTCTGGTACTGAGTGGGCCAGAATTAAAGGGGTCTAGCCATTGACAGCTCAGCAGGAGCTCTCAGAAAATGGTTGGGTAGGGAGCGCGATCACACTGGGTCAGTGCCTCTGGGGGGGGGACACTCAGAAAATGGTCAGGTAGTTCATGCTGCCTACCCGACCATTTTCTGAGGGCTCCTGCCGAGCTGTCAATGGCTGGACCTCTTTAAACCTGGCCCAGTTGGTACCTGAGGGTCCCCCTGATGCCGACTGAGCCAGGTTTAAAGGGGTCCAGCCATTGGCAGCTCATCAGAAGCCCTCTGAAAATGCTCGGGAAGGCAGCACGATCGCCAGAACTGCCCTCCCAACCATTTTCTAAGGGCTCCTGCTGAGCTGTCAATGTCTGGACACCTTTAAATCTGGCCCACTTGGTACCAGGTGATCCCCCACTCAGCAAGAGCCCTTTAAAAATGGCTTCCGGAGTCCTGGGCACCAAATCTGGTGCCTCTAGGACCCAGGGGAGCCATTTCATTTCATTTTGTATGAATTATTTTTTTAAAAAAATCATAAGAAACAAAATAAAAAGGGGTGAGCACAAAATGCCCATCCGTTTTGTCTAGTCTGCAGTCATTCCCACAAATGTTAGAAAATCTTCCTTCAGAATTTCAGTCATACATTTATCAGTACAGCGGACCCTCGCATAACAAACAGTTTGTATAACATAAATCTGTACAACATGAAACATTCTGGAGGTAGGGGAAATTTGCTTAACAGAATTGTCTATGGGGCAAATCCGTACAACAAAAAAATGGTCAAGATTACAGATTACTTCATTTTCAATGCATTCGTATGGGAAATTTGTATAAAGGAAAATTTGCTTAACAGAATTTCATTTGGAACAAATTAATTTCTTTACACAAGGTACCACTTGTATATCTTTAAAAAAACAAACAAACAAAAACATGACCAGGAAATAGCTGCTTACCTTCTTGGTTTTTCCAGGTGAGAAGTTAGGAATTGATTTAGGCTATCATTTTGTACCCATTTATACCAGGAATGGAATTTCCTGTTAAGGAAGTCCTTCTGTGATTACACTACCAGTAAGATTTGCTATTTATTATAAGCAACCAGTGGGAAAATATATTCTGTTTCTGTCTAGAAAAGGAATGAAGCCTTTTCTATTTCCAGGTCAAAATACAGTGGACCCTCGTATAACAAATGGTTTGTATAAAATAAAATCTGTACAACATAAAAATTCCGGAGATAGGAGAAATTTGCTTAACAGAATCATCTATAGGGCAAATCCGTACAATATAAAAATGGTTGCGAATAGGGATTACTCCAGTTTCAATGCATTCCTATGGGAAATTTATATAAAGGAAAATTTGCATAACATAATTTCATTTGGAATGAATTAATTACTTTATACAAGGTACCACTGTACTGAGAAACAAAGTGACTTTTGTCCCCATTTGGTTTCATTTTTTTAATCAACATCATACCATACAAATTTGATTTCACAGTCCATGACGAAGTCTAGGAAAGTGAGTGAGTCTCACATTCCTAGGTATAAAGTGAGTGAGTCTGTCTCACTCTATACCCAGAGAGCGCAGAGAGAACTCCTAGTTCCCTGAGCTCCTTGCCCTCTGAAGATGCTGGCCACAGACTCTGGCGGAACGTCAGAAAGAAAAACTTCCAGAATGGAGCCAACCAGCCTAAAGAACTCAATACAACTATCAATCCTAGATTTCACATCATTTCCTTATAAGAGAAATGGCCTCTTTTATTAGTTATTAATCAGTGAGGGAGCAATGCAAATCTGCAGGCTTTATACTTGCATTTCTTGTGTTGTGTGATCATATTTTGTAACACCAGAAAGAGCTGTCATTTTAAGTTTCGGGTAATTAAAATGATCCCCTCTGATAACTACTTGTATGATGGAAAAACAGGAAATTTACAACACAGCTCCATATAGCCTGGGAAAGAAAAGAAAGGCAACAGGTTTCTTTCAAAACCAACCTCTGATGTTGATGTACACTTGATAAAATCAGGTGGTATGACATAGAGGCACACTTAGCAACAGATCAGAGATGCTGAGTGTGTGTTATGTGGGTAGAGCATGACCCTCCAGGGCTGCCGTATCTGTGCCATCATTTCATGTGACTGCAATCAAAAGAAAATTGGAGAATGCAATGTTTCACACAAAGTTCAACTTTCTGAGACCCCCCCCCATTTAGCTATTAAAAGTATATGGGAAATACTGATGAAATGTTGATCAGATGGGCAGGGCTTGGCAAAGTTAGTTCTTGTTGGGACTAGGGGTGCCAGAATTCCCAGTAAGTCCAGAAAGGCCCACTGCATAGCACAACAGCACAGTGGTGGGTTAGGAGATTGTGAAAGTTGGAGCCCCCTAAAATAATTTTCCATATTCTACAAAGGGACCAATAAACATACAGATTTCTTGTGCTAAGGAGGCAGGGTGTCTGCACTCTTCTTAGCAATTAGTATGATGTCATTAGCAGTAAGTAATGCATTTTGAACTACTGAATGGAACTCGTGGCACAGTGGTTAAATGCCCGTATGGCAGGTAAAATTGTGCTCACCACTTGGGGTTCAATCCCAGGTAGCAGGCTCATGGTTGACTCAGCCTTCCATCCTTCTGAGGTCTGTAAAATGAGTACCCAGCTTTCTTGGGGGCCGGGGGCAATATGTAGCCTGCATACTTTAATTAAACTGTGAACAGCCCAGAGACTACTTGAAGTGGTATGGGGCAGATTACATTTTACATGTAAAGAAAAAACAAAACAAAAGAAAAAGCATACTGTTTAGATGTATGATTTAGCATTAGATATGTGCACTGTTTAGACAAGTGTGCAAAACTGGACCAAATCAGGGGCATCTGTGCAGTTCCGAAGGAATGGTGTGAGGAGCAAGGTGGTGCTCTTCTCCACTGGGATGAAGCCATGCTACAAATCTCTTGTGGTCTGCTTGATATTTATAAGGCTAAAAACAGTAGCCACTGCCAGTAATTTGACTAGAGAAAAGTGAAATCAGAGCTAATAGGGATAGCAACTTGCCCCTATTAAAAGTGAAGGTGAGTGGCAGGTGAACTTTCAAATGAGTCCTAGAATTTGCCCTGGACATTTCAACCCTTGAGGTTTAAAGATGGGCACAGGCTGAGGTCATTTGCAGCCATTCCACTTGATAGAGCTGGATGGCCAAGAGAGTTCACCACTGCTTAAATAGACCTCTTACATTCTGGAATATTTTTCCTTGTTCCTTCACTCAGTGTTGTAAACTTTAGAGAAATATTGCTAGGGTTAAGGTCATATGTGGTTGTGGAGTAGACAGATGACACAGTTAAAGCACTGTCCCATCCCTGCAGAGATCCAGAACTGCACAGATCAAGACCCAGCAGCAAGGTTGAAATGTTGGGGGATGGTCTTGAGTACTGCAAATGTTTGGCAACAGGTCCACCAATTAATAAAGGTTGTAGACATCTTGAACCACTAAGGATTGGTTCCCCATCATATGTCAAGCAGAACTGCCTGGGAATCTTCCAGGATAACTCAGCCCACTGGGTGGTGTACAACAATCACATATAACAATTAAAAACACACATCAAACATATCAACCAAAAAATTACAACAAACAAACAAATAATAATACTTGGCAAGATGGCGTAACAGAACCACCACCTAATGGTTGGCAAATGCCTCTGTGAAAAGCAAGTTCTTAAGCACTTTTTAAAAGGCCGGCAGGGACGGTACTAGGTGAATCTCACTCGGCGATTTGTTCCAAACTAAATTGGTGGCCACTGAGAAGGTCCAGTTTCAGGTTATCGATTTCTAGGCCTCCCTGGGAGTGGCCACCCAAAGTGAGAGTGCCTGTGACATTCTGGTGGGTTGGGCCTCAGATGACCTCTGGAAGATCCATTCTGTCAGGAACTCAGGTCCCGAGCCATTGAGGGTTTTGTAAGTTACAACCAGTACCTTGAACATCCTAGTATGTTCCCACAGACAACTGGGAGAAGTGAGAAGTGGGAATTGCCATTCCCTGTGTTTAAAGACTATAGGGTTATTTGCTTGTAATAAGTTTTAGTGTGGCAACATGTGGATTACCCATGCATGATTTATCCTCATCATGTGAGATGATGAATTTATGTGTGTGGATTTAATCATAATCAGAGGTGCTATTTGTTGAACTGATTTTAATGTAAACTTTCTTGGAAACAAAAGCAAGGTGAAAAGCAAAATAGTCCTTAAATCTGTCTCTAAACAATTTGCAGTTGAATTATGTAGGCTACACATCCCTTGCCCGCAGCCCTGAGAGCTGGATATTCAGTTTACAGGCGTACTTCAGTTGACGAACACCTCTGCTTACGCAATTTTCGGCTCACAAAAGGAAATCTGGAGCCATAAACACCTCCATTTACGATTTCTCTCTCTCAATTTCTTAGTTTACATAATGCATTGTGAAAAAGTACCCAGGATTCATTGCGCCCCCATGGGTTTCTGGTTTATGAAGTTTCCAGAATACGAAATGCTCCGGAGAATGAAGTAACTTCAACCAAAGAATGCCTGTATTGATTTTGATAAGGTGGAAGGTTGAGTCAACCTCAAACTGGTTACCTGAGCCTAAGATTGAATTTAGCTTGTGAACAGAGTCTTCACTGCAGTTCAACCACTGAACCACAAGGCAAAGTCAATGCAGTACTAATGCAACAACTAACCAGGCAGATAGGTATTACCAGGTTTGCAAATGACAGTAAAGTCTTAGTACTATTTATATGAACTGAAGTTAGATGAGTGGGCAGTTTATGACAGGTGCCGCTATGTTTGTTATCCCAGGAGGCCATTTAATCCTAACTTGAGCCCTTCTATAATACAAAGTTGTCCTTTTCATGAATAATTTGCTTGGAAATACTACTTCATTTTTTAAAACCACAAACTGCACTAGGCCTTTGCATTTTGTTTCTGGGGATTTTCCTGGTGGCAAGTGAGGAAAAATGTCACTAAATTATAACTGACATTTTTAACGAGACTTAGTGAAATAGTTCCTATTGTATAATGCTGCATTCTAATTAGACAGTTTAGAACCCTTTGTGATCAGGACACTGTTCTTGGGTTATTCACATGGCTAAAGTCTTTCTCCCTCACAATCCTTTCCCAAAAAGATTATCTGGGTGAAGCATTGCAAGAACTATGCCTTTCAATAGCCTTAGGAAAAATGCTTTTATTCCATCCTTTGGGAGTGGAAGAGTCTCCTGGCATAGTGATTAAACTGTTGTGTTGCAACAAAAACTGCTCAAAACCTGGGGTTCAATCCCCGTAGCCACCTTATGGTTCACTCAGCCTTCTGTCCTTCTGAGGTTGGTAAAATGAGTTTGTTTTGGGTGGGGCAATGTTTAGCTTGCACAATTAAATTGTAAACTGCCCAGAGATTGCTTTAAACACTATAGGGTGGTATATCAGCAGAACACTTTGCTTTGCTTTGGCTTTGAAAAAAAGATTTAAAATATTAAGATAAGAAATATTAAAATATACCAACAATATTAACAACAAACACATAATTCTATGATCAGTTAAAAAAGATATTGGGATCAAACCATGGCTCTACATCATGATTTGTTAACTGGTCATAGTTATAATAAAGCACAACATCCTCCACAATTGGACACCAAAGGAAAAATGTGGTTCATTCCAAAATGGAAGGGTTTCATCTTCTTTTATACGTAAAAGAGGACAGTAAACTTGGGAGAGGGTGAGAAAATGAGCCCAAATTCATATATACTTCTGAATCAAGCTCCTTTTCCCCACATCTATATATTGGGAATAATATTTGTCAGAGTATGTGCTATTTGATCAGCCAGCAGAAGCAATATTTATTGAATAGTTAGCCAGAGACAGAGTTTTCTTAAAACCAAACAGCTATATTACAAACTGTACAAAAATATATCACAGCATCACATAACTTATACAAAGTTCAACAAAGCATCGAGGGAAAAGTCACATTAGTACGTTTATACAACATTCAACAGCATAACAGCATACATTGCATTAACAAAATATATGACAGAGAAACAAAGTGGGTGCCTTACTCACGGAAGGCCCAATGAACAATGATTTACAGAACATTTTTTATACATGTGTTTTGTCCAATCATAAATGACATTACCTCATAGCTATTGCAACCCCTTGCATCAGCCAAAATTCATTATGTTAATTCTTAACATCTGCACTCCATTAGAAAAAACTATACATTGAGTCACTGTGACTTTGCACTTTTACAGACTCCATCTTTAAATCAATTAAATACATATCAAACATATATAGAACATCCTGTCTAATACATGTATTTCACTAACTAATATCTGACATTGCTCGTGAATTCTCTCGATGCTTAAAATTATCTAATGAAGCAGGAAGTTCAGTGTGCAAAGAGATTATCTCAGATGACCAAAGGTCTTCCATCTCGTGAGTAACTCTGCTTGAACTCCCTTAAGCATGGAAGTTTCTCACTGAACATGAGGATGGTGTGGTGCCAGTCTCTCCTTTTTAGAGACCCACTTTTTCCTTATGACTTCTAGCATCCTGTGCCTTGTTTTCATAGTTAATTGCATTTACATCTTTTTTGTCTCTGTCACAGCATTCATCCGCGCGTTATTCTTTCCCTTTCCTTGTGCCTCTACCCCTCACATTTTTGTTTTGTTTTCTAATGAAAGGAAAACTGTCAGCATCTCAACAATGGGGAGCAATCTAGGTCACTTTATAAGCACCAAGCACACTGATGGCACAGATGACTTCTTGTTGTTATATGACAACTAGAACAATAACAACAAAATGACAAAGGAGGAGGAGGCAAGATAGAAAGAAAAGTGCAGTGTTTATCTTCATTTATCTCAGAAGATAAATGAACAGCACTTCCATAAAAGTGCATAGTTGATTGTGAGCGGGAAATTTTCTCTTACAAAAAAACCAAAAATAAGCTGTAAAGAAACTGATGAGTGGGTTAATGATGATGCTGCCTGGTCACAGGAGTCATCTTTCAGCTTTTGCAAATTTCTTCTGGCCCCTGGCAATTAAGGTGTAAACGCAGGTTGCAGGATCTTTCTTTTTTTGAGGGAATGGGATTTCTGGTCCAGATCTGAAACTCTGCCTGCTTGTCATGAAATGGTCTTAAGTGGTGCTGAAGAAAACCTTATACAGTGGTAGCTTGTATAAAGGAATTAATTCGTTCCAAATGAAATTATGTTAAGCAAATTTTCCTTTATACAAATTCCCATAGGAATGCATTGAAAACAGAGTGATCCCATTTTTATGTTGTACGGATTTTCCCCATAGGCGATTATGTTAAGCAAATTTCCCCTATGTCCGGAATTTTTTATGTTGTACAAATTTTATGATATACAAGCTGTTTGTTATACAAGGGTCCAGTGTACTGTATATGGCAGATGCCATATAAGAGGAAAAACAAGAAGAATCATCAAATAACTGAACTTGAGAATCATCTTGTCCACCCTGAAGTTTGCATATTTAAGGCGATCACTGGAAACTAGCTGAAACTGCAGCTACGGTTCGAACATTCAGAACATGATGGGCCTCCTTTTAAAAGAGAAAGGCTAACTTTTAAAATGAACCTGAAACAACTGGAAATATATATATCAGTTTCCATTATGTTGAAACTGATTATAGGAAGTTAGGTGGAGAACTGCAGTAGAAAGTTCTATTCTCTAAAGTCATTCCCTGAGTATTTGTTACTAACTTTTGCATGTTTGTTTTAAAAAGAAATTCTATAAAATACTGATGCTACCTCTTTCATATAATACAGCCAGAGGGGGTTCCACAGAACCAGTTCATGGCAACAGGCTTCAATGCAGCCTAGTTTCAAATACCTAGGGGGGGGGTGGGGGGGTGGATTTTTAAAAGGCTGTGAGTTGCCAAGATCAGCAAGATCCTGCATTGTCTATAAAGTGGCTATTGTGTGCAATGCAACTTATTGCCCAGTATCTCCTCCCCTCCATCACTCCTGCCCCTTCCTCCAATGTTCCCTTTTCAAAATTATCTAAAGCACATAGAAATCTTGAAAAGACAATTGTAAACTTCCTTGTGTTGCTTCATAGGCTTTAAGTACCCACAAAAAAAAGGATTCCTTATGCTTTAATTTCTCTTTATTTTTCTGACTGTAAAGACCCATGGGGTAAATGCCAGTCCCACAATCCTGCAGTTATACGGTTACTGTCAGCCTGTTCAAATGATGCTTCCTGTTCATTAGGCGTCCTTTCATCTAACAACAATGTACGAGCTTTGCTGCAATTCTTAGTCAACGCCCATCTCTTCAATAGCCCATGAATAGCATTAAATAGTGTTTATGCTAGCTATTGTTGCCTTTTGTGTGGTTTGTCTAATTCACAGAGAAAAGTCTGCTTTTGTGGTCTAAGACAGGCTACGTCATGGCACACTATGTGCCTTCTGATGGGATCCATTCCTGCTGAGTGATAACATTAGAGGCCTGGGCTCCTTTGCAACACAATCCGCCATTCTTAATGCAGTCAATGCACTCACAGGCAGACTAGTTTACTCTTTATATTAAGAGGTTTAGGGAGATAAAGGCGGATGTAAATACCTGCTCATGCAACAAATACAGAAGCGG
This sequence comes from Phrynocephalus forsythii, assembly GCA_029282475.1. NCBI lineage: Eukaryota > Metazoa > Chordata > Lepidosauria > Squamata > Agamidae > Phrynocephalus > Phrynocephalus forsythii. Next base: position 130,298,393 of record JAPFRF010000010.1, on the reverse strand, counting down.
GGGCTGTGGATTTGACTGATTTGCAATGTGTTTTGAGAAACTCCCACGCTCCGCTCCGTCTCTCTATATGTATATATGGGAGGAGGGAGGTCAAGAACCAAAAAGGGAAAGGGGGAAAATATCCCCACCACACAGAATGCATTTATATTAGAAACCAGTCCAGGTAAATGATAGCAAATACCATTCCTCGCTTCCTTTTGTAAAAAAATAAGGTTGCATTATTGTGGGCAGGTATTGTTCAAGATGACACTTAATACCACAGTCACTGCTGCTTCCTTTCTGCATTGAAACTACACACAAAAGAGAGAGGATATTGTATGGACGCTTACATTATCCGCTGGTTCAGGAGCCTTTAGAAGACAGGTACAGATGTCAGTGTCTTTAAAGACCTTTTGATGCCAGAAGATCATTAGGGGGCTCAGTATGTAACCGATCTGGAGCTGTTCTTGGCTCTTACTGCTTATGGGCCGATTCTTTTTCTATCCTGGCGTGGTCTGTTGTCATTTATCCTCGCCTTTCTCACCTCTCCTTTCCACAGCAGTAAATACTGCACTATTTGACCATTTGTAAGTTACTTATTTTCTTGATCCCACCATAATAAAATGTGTCATTTTAACAGATGATAAAACTGCATCAACATATGACATGCAATAGTCCATATAGCATAGGTTGATTGAAACAGCTTTGAAACAGAACAGAGTAAAATTATTCTTACAGTGATCTCATACATGGCAAGAGATATAGTTTAGCAAAAAGACTTCCACAAAAAGATGCAATGGCTGAAATCCTGCTGCCATAAGTTACACCATGCAAGACTGATGATGTCATCACCTGCAATGACTTAAAAAAATTAAATAAGACATTCCCCATTTCTCCCTAAAAGGTCTTGAGATTCCCATGGAATCATTTACATGATTGGGAAGCTTCTGGGATATTGCAGGATGGGAAGTACAGTGGTACCTTGTATAAAGGAATTAATGAAATTCTGTTAAGCAAATTTTCCATTATACAAATTTCCCATAGGAATGCATTGAAAATGGAGTAATTCCTAATTGTGACCATGTTTATGTTGTATGGATTCACCATTTGTTATACGGGGGTCCACTTGTATATAATTTTTAAAGACCATCACTGGTTGAATGACTTTACCACCACTTCTGATTTTCAGAAGATAAAGCCTTCTGCCTGCCACACATCCCGTAACAGGTTCTACACAATAAAAAGGACCCCACAAGAACATTGGGATCATCAGAAGGGGGGGGAGTCAAAAGTGCTTCCCCTGAAGATAAAAAAATCACCACAGCTGATGATGTTATCACCCTTACACTCAAACAAGGTTTCAGTCAGTGTCACTTTTTGTTGCTGTTCTTCCAAAATCGACAGTATATCGGGATATCTTTTTAGGCCAATGGAAAGGTAACAAAATATTTTTAGGGGAAAGAATGTTTCAGGGAGAAGTAACTTATGATGAGCCTGCTTTTCACCACAGACTTAAGACAGAAAGTGGAAAGGAGTTGCAGTAAAATCAGGTCACAATATTTTGTGGCCTGAGGTAAAGATGATTTATCTCAGGCAACAAAAGCATTTCCCCAGTCTGAACTGAATGCTGGCTGGAGGATGGTTCCCTTCCCTGCTGAGAAGGGAACCACATTTTTCACAGCAAGATTGCTGATGGAGTATAGGGCAGACTTGTGGTGCACACTTCTTTCTTCAAACAGCTCCTAGTGTTTGTTCCATGAGGGACCTGTCTTACTGCCTAATGGTAAAGTTGGCCCAGATTTGGACACAGTCAGGTTTCACCAGCTGCTGTGATAGCTTCAGGATGTATCTAGGATTGTCCCTGAAAATGCTGGTATGGTCAAATAGACAAAGAAATAAACACTATAGCATGTTATAGGTGCATGTAAATGACCTTTTGAAAAATTCTCTTTGCCATTTATGGGAAGAAAACTGGTGTGCGTGTGTGTGTGTGTTTCCAAATTTGTCCAGGGTGACAAGAAATTCAACAAATTGCCTGAGGTATGGCTCAATATTAACTGCTATTGCAGCACAGGTTTGTTCTTTCTTCAAATTTATATTTTTTTGCATAGCCACTTTGCTGTATTACTAACAGCCAATATGGTGCACATATTCCATCCTATCTAGCATCATTCTGGAATATCTGTCTCATGTTCAGAGCTGTTTAGAATCTCTTTGGTTAATATTTTCCAGAATTTAGTGTCACATAGCAAAGAGTGCTGAGTTGTTTTTCCTTCCTGTTATACTCAACCACTCTGCCACTAGAACTTATAGCACATCCATTCACTGATATAAAGCCCAATTAAAATGGGTGTGGATCATAAATTTCCCTTGCAGTTCCTGGGAAGGGTGACTTACAGCAAATATGGTACAGTTATGGAGCAGCTCCCATTCTAGATACTAATTGGCCTCCATCAGTGTCTGCCAGCATGGCCAGTGGGCAGAAATACTGAAGGATGAAAGGTACTCATGCTCCTGTGTTGTGCTAAATGTGAGGGCACATATTAACATACCTCCTCTCCCACAATGACTAGCAGACTTAAGTATGTTCTGATGTGTTCCCATTGTATGACGCTCTAGTTCCTGCCAGCTGTGGTCAGGATGGTGTAGGGGTGAGAAAGCATGGGAAGTTAAGATGTTGCTAAACCCCGTGAGACATTTTTGGTGGCAATGCATATTTAGCGTCAAGTCTAGCCAGGCCCTGAGGAGGACGGAGAATGAACTAGACTTGTCAAAAGAGTTCATTGATTTATAGGAACTCTCTAAGCTGTATGTTATAGTTGAGACTAGAAAACCCCCTCCCCCCCGCCCCTCGTAAAAACTAGTAATTTTTCAAAGTATTGTTCATGTTTAAGCTTTTTGTGTCAGCAATGATTGTTCCCAAAACATTTCCTGCGCTCAGCATTTATTCCTAAGTGCGATCATTTGATAAGATTTTGCAGATACTCACACTTTCCCCTCCTATCATTAATACATTTTCCCTTTCTATTTATACTCTTGAATTGATTTCCAATCGCTAACATTTAAACAATAAAGACAACCTGAGGTTCCAGCACTGCAAATATGGGAGACAATGTATGCAACCTCCTCATTGATTGACTCTTCTGTTTTTATAGATTCATTTTCTTGGGGGAGGGGAGGGAATCATTAAATACGACACCAACAGATTTGTAGCCATCGATTACATGACACACTACTCTGACATGCTCCATTTTTAATATCTGATATATTAATTATGCCGTTAATGTAATTTGCAGACTGACATGTAAATCATTTGAGAACTGACTAGGTAGTATTAGATACACTGCATATATAAATATGTCCTTACGTATAGAAGGAACTGCTATTAAAGATAATACGCAAAAAGGCCGCTTAAACAGTTTATTAAACATTATAGAACCATAAGGAAAACTTCTCTCTGGCTGTTTATTGTGTAAGTCTTTGAAGATCTGGATAGTTTGTTTTAAATCAAACACGATTAAAGTGTCCCTCTTGGACACTTTAACTTGCAACCCTCCACATTCATCCAGTTCTATTCCCTCTTCCCTTTCCTGACTGTAGCTCATACACTTCCAAGCCAACAATGGCTCCAGAACCATGGAAAATCTCTAATGGTGATTGTAGGCAGTGCTGGAAGGGGAAGTCAGACCCTTTGCAACCACTGGTGACTGTAGCGCTGACTTTAGCTTCCAGTTTTATGGTACAAACAATTCATTCTTATTGACATTGCATTATTTTACTGTAATGCACTCAGAGTATTTTTTTAGGTACTCGGTTTCGGTTAGTAAGGCTTAAGGAGGCAGACAACTGTAGAATGGACCACCCACGTCATCAGTGCTTCTCTTCAGGAAGGCCAAGTGCCCTCCTGTTTAAAAGAAATGGGAATAAGAGCTATTAATAAGAAAATTAATTTTGTCAATGGATGGTTTGAACAACTGTAGACCCATCTGAAATGTTTTTTTTCTTCTTGGTAAGATAATCATGAGGGTCATAGCTGGCTAGTTGTGGGCATTCTTGGGAGAAATTGATAGTCTGGATCCATTTCAATTGGGGCTTAAGCTGTAGCATAGTATTGGAGCAGTGTTGGTCATCTTGCAATACAATCTCCTAAGGGGAGATAGGGTTATAAGGGTTATGGCCTTTGGTACTGTTAACCACAGTATCCTGAGAAGGTTATTGAGTTTAGGGATCAGGGTCTCCATTCTCCACTGGTTCTTGTCCTTCCTTGAGGACTGACCTCAGATGGTACAGCCTGGGGATAGGATCCCTACTCCCTTGGAATCTCTGCCACAGTATCCCATGAGGACCAATCATATATCCCTTGTTAACGTCTATATGAAACAGCTGGGGAATATTATATGAAGATTTGGAGATTGCTGTAGCCAGTATTCTGCTAACATGCACTAATTAGAGGGAAACTTACCTGGCCTTGATGACATTACACTCCTCATAAAGAATAAGGTCTACAGCTTGGGGATACTTTTAGACCCAGGACTCTATATGGAAGCTCAAATATTGGTGGTGGCCAAGAGCACTCCAGTTGATTGCCCAGTTGCACCTCTATGTGGGTATGAATTTCCTAGCAACCATGGTTCACACATTGGTAATCTCATATTCATATGATATAATGTGCCCATCTCAATTCATAAAGGATTCAAAGTCTAAAACAAATTGCTTGAAAAAATAGTGCAACAATTAACATTCTTAATTTGCAGAGTTTTTATTTATTTATTTATTTATTTATTTATTTGTATACCGCAATCTCATTTTCCTCAAATGGGAACTCTGGGCAGTTAAAAACAATGACTTATCAGACAACCAAAAACATAATAATAGTCGCCAAACAAGGGTCAAGGGGAGCCCCATCTAGAGAGCATTACAATAATTTATCCTCAACATGAACAGCGCATGTACAACCGGCCTCAGAGAGTACCCATCAAGGTACAGGTGAATCTGGGCAATGAGCCTAAGGTGGTAGAAGGCCGACCTGGACACAGCAGCCACCTGGGACTCCTGGGACAGTGCCGGATCCAGGACAACACCCAGACTCCGCACTCTATCAACCAGCTGGAGGACTGTCCCATCCAAACTGGGGAGAGGGCCACTGTACCCATCTGGGGCACCCCTGAAGAACATTACATTAGGTGTACTATGCATGTTTTTATGGTACACAAATTAATCTATCTCATTTGCATACGATGCACATTAGGCTGTAAGATTTGGAGAACTGGAATGTGGCAACTCGAGGCACATCTCTGTCAGTATGGAAACCACAGACATTGACAAAACTGTTGCATTCTAGCAACTATAACAACTTTTGGAGAAAGCCCTCTTTTCTGCCTTTTAGAACCTGGACTCTGTTGGGAATTCCAATAAAACTAACTGGGCTCCCAAGCGCACAAGGAGACTGGAATTTGACCCCAGAGTCTGGGGGAAGGTGAGGTAGAGGGAACTCCTACTGGAATTCTATAAAAAGTGATATGCATCAAGAAGCTGACTTGGAGCCCATGAAGAGAACCCTGGCTCTGCCAGGGAGTGGCCTGGTGAGTACAAGGGATTATGCAAAAGTTACCTCAGATAGTAAGTGTGACGTAAACTCTGTAAATACGTATCTACATGAGCGACCATCTTACAAGATGACCATGTAAGAATAAGCATCCCTTGAGACACCTGGATCCAAAGCTATGCATAGGGCTTTATCGGTAGGTTGCTGGCACATTGAATTGTGTTTGGAAATAGTTTGGGGGCTATACCATGAATGGGATGACTGCCCAGTGGTGTTTAGGCAATCAGGTTTTGCTGTGTGGTGTTGGTGAGGGCACGTGAAGAACTTGATAACATAAATGAGCAGACTAAAAAGCTCATTAAGAAAAACTGTTATGTGGGTGGTTGTTTTTTTTTGGCACAGCTCAAAATGTTCACTCAAATCTGAAAGGACTTTATGCTCAGCTGTATATTCACATTCTCCTGGAAGCCTACTTGCTCTTAATGCCTTCTTGCCTGACATTTGACAGGTGACCTTAAAAGGCGAAGTGTTTCCTTTCAAAGAAGCCAGCGGATAGAAAAAGATGGAGAATGAAACTGTGTTTTGGAGGCAGCAATATACACTTAAATGTCAAGGTAGTACCTCTGAATATACTGCCAATCTTATATACTGGATGATATGATCCTTAATAGGAAATATGCTTTTATATAGTTATTCAGAATTCCTATGAAAGGGATTTAAGGCTATGTCGTATATCAGTGATGGCGAACCATTTAGAGACTGAGTGCCAAAACCCACTAATTTTTTGCAAAGTGCCAATACAGCAATTCAACCTGAATACAGGTGGCTGTGAAGGTGTGATGTTGGGTGCCCACAGAAAGGGCTCCAAGTGCCACCTTTGGCACCCATCCCATAGATTCGCCAACACTGCCCTATATAGAAGGAATACAAAAAAGAAATTAAATTGTCTTTTACATTTGTGTGCCTAAATTATCATGTTTTATTTTTCTGCTCTTATAGTATTGCTTTAATATGGATTACTAGTCAATAATTAATTGGGTGGGGTGGGGTGGGGTGGTGGCAGCTAATCTGGAAACTATAGGAGGCATAAGAGCCTACTGCTGTGACACTAAGTCATTCTCAGCACTTAATGGCCAAAATCCTGTTGTTCAGCACAGTAAAGCAAAGTATTCTGCTTATATAAATTATACAAGATCAGGCCTTCTCCCCAGGAACCACTCCACCCTGGGAGCCGCCACCCCAGCAGACCGCCGCCTCGCACCCCCCCCGGGCCTAGACCTGGGATACCTGTGTGTGGGGGGGTGCCGCTGCACTCCCCCCCGTGCTCCAACGACAACCTCCACTCCTGCTTCTGAGCCGGCTGCACCATCGCCGCTTCACCATGTGGCCAAGATGGCACCAGGTGCAGCCGAGCTCCAACGTCCTCCCCTCTAAAGCCCACTGAGTGCCGACGAAGAGGCTGAGATCCCGGAGCCCAGCCCTCATAGGGCTCGGATCCCGCCTCTTCTTGTGAGATCGGCAAAGTCTTGCGTCGGCTTCGGCGGGGAGGGGGCAAAGAGGCTCCGCCAGGCCCAGGCCCCTCTCACTGCCCTCCGCTTGTTGAATGACAGCCCGGCGGGCTGTCATTCACTAATTGGAGATGACTGGACAGGGGGCTGGGATCCCGCCTCCGTGCACGGAGGCGGGATGCCAGCCCCCTCTCGCCGCCCTCCGCTGCTCCATTTTTCATTGCGCGAGCAGTGCGATGCCAGTAATGGAAACGAACAGAACCAAAGAAAATTTTCTTGGTTCTGTTTGGTTCCAGCCTGTCCCATTGCAATGGTCATTATTCATACCGTTACGTAACGGAACGAATAACAGAGAACGGCAACGAAAAAACGGTCATTTCGTGCCCATCTCTAGTCCCAAACAGAGCAGATTCCACAGCCAGATATGAAAACCATGGTGTGAACGTGGACTTCTGGCCAACTACTTTTGTGAGTTTTGCAATTGTCGTCTGGGCCCCCAGAACAAATTGTCTGAGTTTCCATTATTTCTTATGAGGAAATTTGCTTTGATAGAAGAGTGTTATGGCTTACAAACATTTTTTTGGAACAGATTATGCTCATGAACCAAGGCATTACTGTACTTGCTTAAAAGAGGAAACTTCAGTAGTGCATTTTAGAATGCAAGCTATGTTGAAATTTCCTCCTCCACACAACAATTAAAAGTACAGGAACACTGTCTTTTTCTTTTGGGCACCCTATTCAAGCAAACCTGAATTCGCAGCAGCCAATGCAAAGTGTATCACTAGTGGAACATCCCAGGTGGAAGCATATGAACAAGACCTAAGTGTACCTTCACTTCCTCTCAAACAGATTATCTGGTTAATCACAGTTAGAAACAGTAAGCTGGACTAGATGCTCTTTTGCTTGCTCCACTGCTAATCAGCTAGTGTTCATCTCTTTTTCACTTGTCAACTAAACTAACTTTGAAATAAGCCCTCTAGAGAAATAATTCTAATATATTAAGCAGTAGTCACAATTACTCCGTCCATTGATTTTCAGTTACAATAGTTACTTACAGTATATTGATGCTTGTATTGTTTCCATGCTAAAGTGAATCAGAATGTTAGCAGGAGGTAATTGAAAATATCTGCAGTTACCTTCATCAGGATAAGTTTATATTAATTATTGGCAGTATCATTTATTCTGTTGCTGACTCCAGATCCAACAAGCTGTGTTCCAGAAACTGTTGGCAGGATCTTCCATGAGACAATCAAAACATGTCATGTCAATCGGTTGATGGCTAAGCATATACTGGTCATTGAAATGCTACTGAAAGTACTGGCAAGATGATGCTAGAGCTGCTTCCAGGTAACATCTGGGAGAGTGACTTTGGTATCCATTTAGTAGATTTTTGTTTGTGTGGTAGATGTTTATCCATTTATTAGAGACGTCTTGCCTGAAGCTTATTATTAATCTTGCTATACTTGCTGCTCATTCACCCTTTTGCACTCCGCTTTCAGTGTTCAGTTTTTTATTTTTTATTGTTTGTTCTGATTTACTTTTCCCTATTGTGTTTATTATATTATATTGCATTCATATATATTGTATATTATTTTGTATTTGGTATTTGTACTTATTAATGTTGTAAACCACCCAGAGTGGCCCTTGTTGCTAGATGGTGCAGTACAAAAATCAATCAATCAATCAATCAATCAATCAATCAATCAATCAATCAATCAATCAATCAAATAAATAAATAAATAAATAAATAAATAAATAAATAAATAAATAAATACTTTGAACCTGATTTGGGAGGCAACAGGTAGCCAGTGCAGGCGAGCCAGGATAGGGGTGATGTGCGCAAATCCACCAGCAACAAGCATCATCCTGGTCACTGCATTCTGCACCCACTGCAGTCTCTGAATCAGGGTAAAGGGAAGCCCCATGTAGAGTGTGTTGCAATCGTTGAGCCTGGAGATCACCAGCGCATGCACAACTGCCCTCAGAGAATCCTCATCAAGAAATGGGTGAATGTGGGCAATAAGCCAAAGTTGGTAAAAGGCTGGTTTGGATACAGTTGCCTCCTGAGATTCCAGGGACAAAGCCGGATCCAGTACAATGCCCAGATTCTTCACTCTCTCAGCCAGCTGAAGACCCACCCATGCTGGGGAGAGGGCCACTATTTATTTATTTATTTGGAAATGTTTCCAATGCCTCTCTCAACGGTCTCCCATGAATCCCTTTCATCATTGAGAAATCATTGTCCCACCTTCCTGGATTAGGGGGATAGTCCTTAATTTTTTAAAAAATCCTGGCACTGGGATTACTACCTGATCCAGCAATTTCTAGAAATTAAAGACTTCTCCCCACCCCAAGTCTCCAATGGCTTTCGCCTGACAATTTTTTTCCCATGGCAGCTAGGGACCTTCAGTGTAGGGGAGCAGAAATGCTCTCACCCCCCCAAAAAAAAAAATCCCTGAAGCTGATAATGATATCAGCTTTAAATGGCATAACTTATTGTGGTAGATTTCAGCCTGTAAATCAGTAACTGTGTGTTTTCCCTTTCATGAAACCTGGAGCCTTCTGCTCAAAGCTGTTGCCTCTTTCCCCTTTGTGTGGCTGACTAGTTGTAATGGACATGTCATCATATTTCTGCCCTCTGAGAACATGCTGAAGTTGCCATCCAGTTCAGAAATAGTGTAGATGCACCTCTTGCTGACATCAAATATTGAAAGGCATCATCCAGATCTAGCAGGAAATGCAGTATTAAATTCTCGGGGAAATGGTTTTCGCTTTATGTCCCTTTGTCTAGCACCTGCTTTAAGAGAGCCCTTTAAAATGTGCAATGGTGCCTGCTGAAAGAATTACACAAGAGAACTGGGTGAGAGATCTGTATCATCAGGTCAAATCAAATCAAATCAAAACTTTATTACTGTCAATGACCAGCAACAGGAGATAAGGTATAATAAATAGTAATAATATCATATAATATAATATACATCCCAACCATCACAAAACTATACCATCAAAGTACATATATACATACAGTTCCATACACATAAGATACTCCACATTTGTTGATTAAACAAGGGGTGTTGATACTTAGCGGGCAACGTATCGTAAGTGATACTTTTAATTAGTTGGTAACACTGGTCATTATCCTGCAATTTTTAATCGCTGCAGCGCAGAACCTGGCCACACTGTATGCTATAGAAAAATTGATATCTGACAGAAGCAATTGAATGTAATAATGACCAGAACGTCCTGGGTATTTATAGAGTATTGGGGATATAAGCTTAGCCCGGGTATCTTTATAAAAGGAGCAATGAAGGAGTACATGTTCTGTTGACTCCATGTCACCAGAATCACAGAGGCATAGCCTCTCCGAATATGGAAACCCTTAATATCGTCCCTCAAGGACAGCAGAAGGGAGGGCATGACATTGGGTCAAAGTAAAGGCCCTCCAGTGAGTGGGTATCTCAAGCTTAGCTAAGTATCCCATTGGGGAAGATAAATACCTGCAGGAGTCATTAATAATAAAGTCAGTGGAGCTAGCTAGATCCAGCTGTCATTCTGAGTCAGTAACCCACTGCTTAATAAGTACTTTGGCCTGATCATAGTTCATGGTGAAAAAGAGGTCTTGAGAAAGACCTCAGGATAGAATTTTAGATATTATAGTCCCTTCCCATTTGGACTTAAAGTTGTCTTTTCTAATAAGGAGGGCTAAACCATTAGGGAAGAAATACAATCTAAGCCAATAGGTAAGAATAGGCACCCAAGCTCTAGCCTCCAATTTCATGAGGCCTAGCTCTAATCGGGGAGTAACATTGGGAACACATTAATGAACTTGTAAGGCCGATCTTACAAATTTAGATTGTACCAGTTCCAATGGAGCATAGTTGGGAAGGGGACCTAATTGGGCTCCATACAGAAGTTGGAAAATTGACTTAGCTTGGACTAATTTAAGTGTTGCAGGAATATATTGGCTGCCAGCCCTTTTAGAAGGGCTAGTGAACTTCTTTGAGCAATATCGGCAACATAATCTCCATGGGCTTTCCTGATACTGAAGGACTACTCCCAAATATTTGAAGGAGGAAATCTGCTCAATTTTATGCCCATTGATACTCCAAGAGTAAATCTTGGGTCTTTTGGCAAAGGCCACAATTTTAGTTTTCTGATAATTGAGCTTTAATTGCTCTTCCTTACAAAATTGTGATAGTGCACTCAGAGCTCTTCTGAGAGCTACAGGTGTTCTAGAGAGGATTGCTGCATCATCGGCGTAAAGCAAGACAGAGATATGCCTTCCAGCCAGTTCTGGAGGATGAAAGGTCCCATGGTTAAGATAGGCCACTAAGGAGTTAATATAAAAATTGAAAAGAAGAGGAGCCAGAATACATCCCTCTTTAACACCTTTATCACTGGTGACAGAATTGGAGAGATGACCATGGGGATTACATCTGATCTTAAGTTTGGTTCCTTCATGGAGCATACGTATTAGAAAAAAATAGACGATGGTCTATTGTTGAAGCACCCAGTTTCTCCCATAACTTAGTTCGTGATAGTGAATCAAATACTACCTTAAAATCTATAAAGGCAGCATAAAGGGAGGAAATATTATAGGCAGAGTATGTTTCAATAAGATGTTAAAGCACCAAACATTGATCTATAGTCGATTTGCCTTCTCTGAAGCCGGCTTGCTCTTCCGCAAGTATGTTTTCTTGTTCCAACCAATTTCCATTGTAGATGCCTTGCATAAAGTTTGCTGATTGTATTAAGGAGACTGATTGGTCTATAGTTTGTGGGATCATCCCTTTTGCCTTTCTTATATATAGGTATTATAATAGCCAGCCCCCAGTCTTCAGGGATTCGACCATCTCTGTCAATACAGATAAAAAGTGAAGATAGTAAGGGAGACCAAAAGTCCAAGTTGTTTTTGATGACCTCTGCTGAAATTAGGTCTTCTCCTGGAGCTTTCCCTTCTTTCAATATGGCAATCAAGCTCTTAATCTCCGGCTGAGGCACAGGGGACCACTGTGGGAGGTTACTCAGATCTTTTAGCCAATGGATCTGAGTATAGCTCTTGAAAGTATGTTTCCCAGATCTCTGAGGAGATGTGACAATCAGGAACAGGTCTATCAAAGCTACAGATGCAAGATGTGAGATGCCAAAAGGTAGCAGAGTCATTAGCTTTAGCTGCTTGTATTAGCCCTGCCCAATTATCATCAGGTCTACATTTGAGAGCAGCAAATTATGGACAATCAGAGTTTAGTGTCTGATAAGACCAACAACCCAAAATCTATTATAAATGCATAGAGTCCTATCAATCTGGAAGTAAAATGGGACAACAGAAAAACAAAGTAGTGTTTTGGCATAATAGAGGTAATCTGTAGATATGGACAAATAGGTAAGATATCCTTGGATGAAACTCATTATTTAGACTTCTTCAATATGCTCAATGGTTTTTTTTTCAAATGCTCCAAAACAGGATTACAGTTTTGCAATCTCAGATATGGCACTGGCAGCTTGTCCAGTCATGCTCACTTCAAGACAAAACTACACAGCAAGGGAAATGTGAAGTCACTTGTGCTCACACACTGGGTTTCAGTTTCCCTGGGTCTGTTCACATTAATTGGGCACAGAGAGAGGGGGCGAGGGGGGGAGAGAGAGAGACAGGGACAGACAGACAGACAGTCAGACAGACAGACAGACAGACAGACAGACAGACACACACACACACACACACACACACACACACACAGAGAGAGAGAGAGGGGGGGAGGAGGGGGAGAGGAGGAAATGCTTACAGCACTATTGTAGCCCTGCAGGAGGCACAGTTAAAAGAGAACTAGCTAATAAGCTGTAAACAAGGGTTTTCTCCTCTCATTCCCTCCTTTTTTGAGGGGTGTGTGTCGAGGTGTCCCAATGTACAACAGTGCTGGGAGCCTTTTAAAAAAAAGTCTTGCTGATGGAGGATGACTTTGCTCAGTTTTGCTCACCATTTCTGTGTGTGTGCTGGCATGTGGCTTTTCTCCATGAGTTTAAGCCAACTATCTGGTTCAATGGGAGTGGATTTGGTTATTGTTTTTTTAAAAAAATCAAACAAAATAAAGCCCCAGCATCAGAAGCTAAAACTATGGATGGGGTGGGATGGGACTCTGGAATGATTTATATTTTCTTTTTTTTTTCTTTTTTGCATCCTGTGGTGAATTTTTAAAAAAATGTGAATCAGCCCATTCCATTCTTTCATTTTTTTTACTTCTGTGGTTGCACCCTCAGTATGCTGTGCATGGGAGCTTCTTAGGATCATACACTATGCAACTGAAATGTACATTCTGAGAAAATCCATGCAGCCAAACCACTGTCTAAGGGAGCACCCAAGGCACCCATGAGTGAACACAGGTAGCCCTGCTATCCAAGGCAGCTCTAAGCTCCCCCCCTCCTCAGTGTAAAAGAAAGTACAAAAATAAACCAAGGGCTGGGGAAAGGACAAAAGGTCCAGGAACCCATTTAAAATAAGAACTTACAAAATGATATAAAATTAGGTAAATAAACATCCAGATGGCAGGGAAATGTTCATTAAGATTAGTGCAAAATCAGGCACTTAAGGTGGAAAACACATCCTGACATCACTCAGACATAGAGGAAAGTGATAGCTAGAAATGGGAGAATTTGTAATTGAAAGGGCTGAAGTAACACCAACTTTCTTTTCAGCATTAAGGGTGAGGTACCAGGACTATATTGTGATCTGTTTTTTAAATCTGAAATGTAATAAGTCTCTCTCTCCCCCCCTCTCTCTGTGTGTGTATGTAAAAGTGGGGGTAAAGCCTGTTAGGAGACAGAGAGTGGTTAGGAATAAAGAACTGTTGACATTACTAACGTTTATTACGGATTAGAAAATGTGTCAGTTTCATGCAAATTACATTTAATTACTGTTGTAGGGTAATAATTATTTTTCAATAATAGAGCCCTTAAATCTTTAAAAGCCCTAAATGCTGTATATCTCATTATGTTACAGCATACAAAACAGAGAGAGAGTGCCTTTCATTAATTCATTAATGATTAGTTGGAGAAGCAATGTGACAGTTTATTATACATGCTACAGAGTACTATTAGCCTACTGATATACACAGTTTAATTTAGAACTTTAATATTAGAGTTTTAGTTCTTCAAGCATGGAAATTGAATAGAAAACAAGTATGGAGATAATGCTCACTTGATACTCTCCCCTCCCTGCATGCCTCCTGCATTTCCATTCAGAGCAACATCCTTTCATTTTCACTTCTTCACCTCCAGTCTCCCTCACTACTGTGCTTCTTTCCTGCAGAAAAAAACTGTGGGAAAAATCCAGTCCAAATGTGAGACACTGCAGCTTTTCTCTAATTCTTCCTTTAGCTCAAAGGTACTTAAAATGCTGAGTACTTTAATGTTGCCTTTAGTTTTAAATGTGAGCAGTTGCATTTCAATCAATCTAGATAATGTTTTAAACTGTCTAGTGTAGTGGCTGATTGTTCATCTGGTTTAAGAGGTCTTGTCCATCATGCCAAACGCTAGCAGTTGTCTTCTCAGCCTAGAAGCCAGTGTGAAATGTCAGCAGAGGAAATAATTATTCTGATGAAGTTTTAGAGAAAGTACAGCTATGTTTGTACTATGAGTTAGTGTGAGAATCCAGACTAATCTTCAGACTAACACTCTAATCTTCTATTATAGTGCTCTTCCTCATTATCACTCCTTGTTGTGATTGCAATTATCTTCAGATTTAAAACAATGTAGGTCTTGCAGTGGCATTTTTTTTTGTTTCTCTTTGTCCACCTTTTACCAACCCCTGTGCCAGGCACCTATGCTCATTTTGTGCCTTCTCACAAAATGGATGCTTCTTTTGCAGCCGAAGCTTTTTCACGGTACAGTGGCACCTTGTACAAAGGAATTAATTTGTTCCAAATAAAATTATGTCAAATTTTCCTTTGTACAAATTTCCCATAGGAAAGCATTGAAAACAGAATATTCCTAACCACAACAATTTTTATGTTGTACCGATTTGCCCATAGACAATTCTGTTAAGCAAATTTCCCCAATCGCCAGAATGTTTTATGTTGTACAGATTTTATGTTATACAAACTGTTTGTTATACGAGGGTCCACTGTATTTGAAGGGTCACATATAATGTGCACAGGAGTTGTTATCACTGTGCCTGAGTATCATCACTGAGCACATTTCCTTTCTGTTGGCCGTTCTTCTGCCATGCACCTCTGTTCACTGCCATAATTGCACACACACAATCACATCAGTTTACCCCCCACCACCGCCACCACCACCACCACCTGTGTTTTGTAACTGTCATAGGAGGATATATGTCTGTGAAGATTTTAAGTCAACCAGGTGAGGTTATCCAGAAGCTGAGTCATGGCAAGTGGTCTTCTTTTCTTGTGAAACTGAAACCTTTCACTACTCATCCAAGTCTGATGAAGCTGCTTGCCATGACTGAACTTCCAAACAAGAGGACATAGTTCAATTGCTATGGGAGGGAAGCCTCAAGACATAGAGCTACATGCTGGCAAGTTCTTCAGGAGAGTCCTCCTCATCCAAGACTCCCATATGGAACACCGGAGTGAAGCAGAAGGTTGCTGTGGCTCTACATGGAATGGTGACAGACTGCACACATGGTCTTCCTTCTTTTCCTAGGTATGAAACCACCCCATTGATGGAATGCTGTTTTTCTAGGGGGGGGGCATGCAATATGGGAAAAGGCTGGAAGATCAAATCACAGGAAGAAGAAGAAAGATGAATGAGACCACTAGAGGTGGAAGAGTCATGGTCTATGGAAGGAGACTTCCACTGTGGCTCTGCCATTGATGAGAAAATAACACACACACACACTTGGGAGGGGCATGCAACTTCACTGCAGGAGTGAAAAATAAATGTGATCACATCCATCCATGGTTTCTTTTCTTGCCATTTTTCCTGTCACAAGGAAAACCCCACTTGCTCACAGGGAGGTCCAAATATTTCTTTGGGATAAGGGGGCATCATTTGAACTACATCAACCATGTACAACTCATCCATGTACAATCCCATTCCCATCAGCATGACAAATGGGAGCGTGATATATGTCCATGTGGTTTTTCTCATGCTCTATGCATTCCTCCCTCAGGCAATGGAGAGTTTTTTGAAAACTTATTTCTTTGCCATTTAGAACAGGCAAAAGATTTTACCTGGAGCTGCTGAGAGGAGGCCCATCTTTTGTTTATTATCCAAGTTGAATCCACTCAGGTGCAAATTATATTATCAGCAATATTTTTTTCACAGTCTCTCTTTAAATTCACTCTTTGATCTCAATGGCACCAGCCCTTTGCACATAAAATCACTTTAACAGTAGTTTTTATAGAAAGGAAAAACATCTTTACTTACAGTTATTGAATTTCAGTTACAACCGGAACAGTTAAAGGGATTTTAAAAGGGTGGATGGATGTTTTAACTCTCTGGAAGGGGGAAATCCATACAACCACGTTGTTAAAGTTCAGGAAGTAGAAAAGGCAAACAAAGCAACCAGAAGCAAAGCAAACAGGAAAAGTGAGTGAGGGCTATCTCAAGTCCAGGGGGGGAAAAGGACTTTGCTAACTGATTGGCTGCAAGGTACAGTTATGTTAGGCTGTGAAGCCTGACTCCTCCCACTGAAACCCAGCATTAGTGTATGCAAGATTTTTATCATGCCAACAAAAAACTATCAAAATATTCACAACAATTAAAATCATTAAGACCATCACAATAAATATTACAGCAGATTAAAAATGCCAGTTTGAGGCGATATCTCTTCAAATCCTTCCTGAAAGTAGTGAAAGTGGGAATGAATTACAGTTCTGTGGTTACACTACAGTTGGTTCTTTTCCTGGAATGTCCAAGGCTAGGCTTAAGATTTAAACATCTATACTGTTTTGTAGAGGCATGGACAGAAATCAAGAGGATGAATGATAAAAGGGACACTGTAGTTCTGTTTCCCCCATCCCAGCATTAACATTCCATATTAGTAATGCTGGTTTCATATTTCCTGATGTGCCATGGATCAAACAGCATCAAAATGTCCAGTCATCAAATGTTGAAATATGTGAAACGCCTTGTGCCATTTGGAAAGCTTTTGGAATCAGTTGTAATATCATCCGTATCCAGAGCATTAAAGAAGTTGCTACAGAAACCCTTTTACTACAAACAACAAACAAAAATTAATGTGATCTCTGTTGATTTTTTTTATTTTGCAGGCTAAACTTCTTTATGGATTTTAACAGCCTCCTCCCCACGCACTAGACTAAAGTGGTGTTCATTCAAGCTTGGCCAATAGATGGTATCAGACTACCCAGAGTCTATGCTTTGGGAGGCCTATGGAAGCATATCTGCTCAAAGCATTCATGCAAATTATTACTTACTGCCCTATATGCTCATAAATTAATAGCTTCTCTGTGGATGAAAACAGAAATTAGACAACCATTAAGGTTGAACAATGTATAAAGAATATTAAATATTAATATGAACTGAAAATGATATTGCCAGAGATAGGACTACATGTGCAAGGAAGGTAAAAAACCATAGATAGATAGATAGATAGATAGATAGATAGATAGATAGATAGATAGATAGATAGATAGAAAAAAAAATTTTAAGGTAGATATTGAAAACCTATTCCTAACCGTTCCATCTCTACCAATGAAAATAAAGCAAAAATATTTGACATCTGCCAAATCTGAGTTAGAGTATTTTTGTACAAAAACCAACACTCAAATGCACTAGGTCAGTGGAGTTTTACTGTGATATGGAAGTGCAGAATGAATAACGTCTCCAAATCTAGATCCAGAGAGGCTTTTCATGTCATTTGAACAATGGGTATGCATCAAGGTCATCTAGCTCAAGGTCACTCGTTTCATGGTTCAGTGAGGCCTAGGACTTAGCTCTTCTGGACAGCTCCATGAAGGTTTTTACCCAATGTGTGGCAGTGGTGAAGAAGGCCAATGCCATGCTAGGGATTATCAAAAAGGGGATTGAAAATAAAACAGCCAACATTATAATGCCATTGTACAAGACAATAGTAAGGCCTCACCTGGAGTATTGTGTACAATTCTGGTCACCGCATCTCAAAAAAGACATAGTGGAACTGGAAAAGGTGCAGAAGAGAGCGACTAAAATGATTCCTGGGCTGGGGCACCTCCCTTATGAGGAAAGGCTAAAACATTTGGGGTTCTTTAGTCTGGAAAAAAGGCACCTGAGGGGGGATATGATTGAGATGTACAAAATAATGCAGGGCATGAGTAAAGTGGATAGCGGGACGCTCTTCTCCCTCTCACAAAATATGAGAACTAGGGGACATCCACTCAAATTGAGGGCTGGGAGAGTAAGAACGGACAAAAGAAAATATTTTTTCACCCAGCGCGTTGTTAGTCTATGGAACTCCCTGCCACAGGATGTGGTGATGGCATCTGGCCTGGATGCCTTCAAAGGGGATTAGACAGATTCCTGGAGGAAAATCCATCACAGGTTACAAACCATGATGGAGATGTGTAAACTCCAGGCTTAAAACCGGGGTACTTCAAGGACCAGATCCAGGGGAGTAGTATCAGGAGACAGACATTGAGTCTCGTGCGCTCCCAGAGCCATTTGGTGGGGCCACTGTGAGATACAGGAAGCTGGACTAGATGGGCCTTTGGCCTGATCCAGCATGGCTCTTTTTGTGTTCTTATGTTCTTATAACTCTGACTAATATATCTTGGCTCTTCCAGTGATGAGGAAACTTACTTTTTGGGACTACTGCTCGGGATTGTAGTCAGTCAAAAACCTTAACTTCCCCCATCCTGAGCTCCTCATACTTGGTGCTATAGTATTATTATTAAGCTTCATTTAGGACAGTGGTTCTCAACCTTCCTAATGCTGTGACCCTTTAATACAGTTATTCATTCTGTGGTGACCCCCTTGCCCTGCTTGGAAGAGGCCACAAGCCCACTTTGGCAGGCCACTGCCACAGGTACCATAGAGTACTTCCCTCTATAGGCACTCACAGCCAATTGCAGCCTCCAGTGCCATTGACTGACATCCCCTCCAACCTATCAAGCTGTAACTCACTCTTCCGCCCATTACTTCCTCTCTTCTCTAGACCCAAGCCGCTTGTGTCTTTTTCTTCACTGGCTCATGGCGACGCCTGTGAAATGGCCGTTTGACCCCCAAAGGGGTCCCGGCCCCCAGGTTGGGAACTACAAGTTGGGACCTCTGGAAATCAATAGGGCTTAATACTGATTTATACTGGTTCCAAAGGCACCAACATGTACATCTTTTAGGGACACATCAAGGATATGTAGGTTGAAGTGTGCACATACTGCTTACTGTCCAAGGATATGTCCTCCAGCATCAGAGGACATGACTGGTGGCTCCTGTGGGAGGTTTGGGTGGCCATTTTCTGCTATGTAAAGTAGCCCCTAAAAAACTATATTGTACAAGGCATTAGTTTTTTAAATGAAAGAAGCCCCACATTAGTTCCCTATTGAGTACCGTATATGGTTAATCTATCCAGACGGCTCTTTTTACAGCAAACAGCATCTGCCACCTTACTTCTGTTTGAGCAAAACAGTTTGGTTTTTTATATGACAAGTGAAAGACACAGTGACAAATTAATGGAAGAAAAGCCCCAATTGTCCATTTGTGTTGTGCTGCAAACCACTGCGTAAAAGCCGCCCAGCATGGCTTAATCATCCTGTTTCCCTTTCCTTTTTCACTCATTACATTCATTATTGGTCACAAAAGACTGCTCACAAAACAGCGAGTGGTTTTAATTTAATGCATCCCTTTCCAAAACCTGCAGGGAAATTAAAGGCGGGAGCAACCTGGAGAGGGCTGGGAGAGGGTCTGGGAGAATAAACAGGCCTTGGCGCATCTGAGGCTTTACATGCTAATCAACAAATATTTCCCAAATAGATCAGCACTGACCTCTCAACACACTGGGAGGGCTTAACTCATTAGTTTGCAAATTGAGTCAAATTGACACAGAGACTTTCCTTGCTGTTGCCTTGAAATCTCTGATCAAGGCTCCAGTAAGTGACCCCTCAAGCTGACAGGACAGCAATTGCCAAGACATCCAATGACTGCAGAAGCCCATAAAGCAAGGACATCTCGTGGGATCCTGTGAGAGAGTGAGAAAGAGAGAGGGAGAGGGAGGCTGGCTGATGCCCTGGTTTTGTAAATAAAATAAAATAATTCCCAATCTCCAGTTAAAACTAGGCATTAATGATTTGTGGAAGGTAATTAACAAGCAGAAAAGTAATCAAAAATCTACTCAGAACAGGCTGTAATGTGTGGGAGAAAGATGGCAAAGGCTGGATGTTGTTGCAGGGAAAATGTTGCAATGGGAGTACATGGCATGTAACAGTGAGTCACCAGTGCCCTGGTGGTGGCATCCGGTGCATCTAAATGGGAAAGAAAGGACCAGCTGAACCAGAATGCTCTATAAAAGAGGCCCTTCCCTTTCTCATTGGGTGATACTGTGATGATGGCAGGTATGAAGGAAGAGGAGCTGCCCACTGCTAATCTGGCTCACTTGCCTACTATCAGACTATGTCCTTACATATCATGGCAGCTGTAAAATCCAGGCCATAAAACTTCTAATCAGGTCCCGTGAATTATTGCTTGTCAATATATATATGCCCCCAGCTCTCTCCAAGCAGTGTAGGGTCTGCCAATGCGAAGCCTTGAGTCAAGCCCTGGCTGACCTTGACCATCGATTCCCAGGGATCCCCCTTCTCCTAGCAGGAGACTTTAATGCCAGAGTAGATCAAAGGGAGGCTATATTCCATTGTGTACTGGACGTGTCTAGCAATGCCTCCCTGCTACATCTTTTTGCTTCTGAGAGGCAATCTAAAGATCACCAAATTAACGAGGCAGGGATTCACTTGGCAAGACTTGGCTTACTTAGAGGGTTTATCTGGCTAAATGGTCTCACAGAGCTTGCCAACAATGGTGAATTTACCTATATCTCCCCTCTTGGAACCAGCACAACTATATTCTGATGCTTATTTCCTTACTCTCATGCGCCACTGAATTCCAAGTGAGCGAGCCTCTTGTTAGTGGCCATCTCCCCATATGCTGTAGTCTTGCTTCAAATAAGACATCCTTGTCCTGCCTATTATGACAGCACTAGAGTCATAAGATCCTCCTGAAAATCAAAATGGAATCATAGAGCAAAGCATTTCTTTGGTAAAGTTATTAAACAAGATACCACACCCCATTGTCCCCTTCACTGGTATCTTTAGTAAACCCTGGTGAACGTGATCACATCAAAGGCTTTGAAAGCCTAATATACTCCATATTAGTTAGCCTTGGCCAATTTCCCCAACATTGTCAGAGGAGCCAGACTTCCATTATGAGACCCAGGCTTGATAAAGAATGCCTTGCTCTGAAGCTGGAAATACAGAGGATTTATAATCATTACAGAGCTTCAAGGGCCCCCAGGCTCCCCACAAAGTACTTTGTGCTAGAAAATCGCCTTAGAATAGCCATCAAGAAGCTGCACCAATCACTTCATTCTGGACCATTGGTCTTGCTTACCCCAGGCCATTAACTCAGGCAACAACAAAACATTCTGGGAGTTGGTCTCAGACTTCCTCTCTTCAGCAAGAATTTTTATATGGTTCCCCTTCTATTCCAGTTAGAATATGGGAACAACATTCCTTGGCCACCTTTTACAACAAGATGGTTGGGCGAGCGATAGCACTGCCTCTGCTTCTCATATGATTCCAATCAGAAGGGTATTTTTTATGGGCACCCCCTTTGGAGCTTCATAACTCAGCCCCCTTACCCCAAACGTTTCCAAATTTCAGGTTGCTCCCTAAAATCGCTTTCTGAAGGTACCCCTGCTACTTTGGTTCCACAAGTTAAGTAATTTTTGAAAATTATTTTTAAAAAACTGTAGTCAAAATTTACTTGCCTTGGGGCTCCAAAGTAGCAGGGGTACCTTTCCTGAAGAAATAATAGGGAACCCCCTGAAACCTGAAAACATTATGGGGTAAAGGGACTTAGTTATAAAGCTGTAAAAGGGCTGGGGGTAGTAAATTGGCAAAGTGTGTTGGGAGCATGGAGGCAAATCAGGAAGTTTACTCTTTGGCATTAAATCCCTAATTGCCTCCACGCTCCCAACACACATTGCCAATTTACTACCCCCAGCACCTTTAGAGCTTCATAACTAAGGCCCCTTACCCCAAAATCTTTCCAGATTTCAGGGGGTTCCCTAAAATCCCATGCACACCCTATTCTGTCAAAAAGCCCCAGCTTATGCTAGGGGAATGGATGAAAGGCAGAAGGGAGCAGTTTTTCCCACCTAACTGCTCTGTTCTGCCCATCCCCTGCCTCCCAGCTGGGGCTTTTTGACAGTATGGAGTGTGTGGGGGGGAGGGATTCCACCTCTCCAAACCTCGATCTATCAAAAAGTCCCAGCTGGGAGGCGGGGGAGGGGCGAAAGGCAGAATGGAGCAGCGAGGAAAAACCCTGCTCCCTTCTGCCTTTTACCCCTCTCCCTGTGTACCAGCTGGGGCTTTCTGATAGATCTGTGTAGGGTGGAGGAGCAGACCCCCTCTCCAAACCCCAGCCTGTCAAAAAGCCCCACCTGATAGTTGGGATTGCAAGGAAGAAGGAAGAAAGCAGCAGTAAATTGAAGCTGCTTTCAATTTACCGTAGCCTTCTGCCTTCTCCCATGCTCCTCCTTCTCCCAGGGAGGTTTTCTGGACAGGGAGGGCTGTGGGCAGTGGTGGCTGGCCCACCCACTCCTTGGAGGAGGGGGTGGCAGGGCAGAAAGGAGCAGTCAGGCATGAAATTTACTTCTGCCTGGCTGCTCCTTTCCTCCTACCACGCCTAGGACTGCTAATAAATGAAGTCCAAAGTATCTCACAGGCCATGACGGCCAAGGCATTGAACAAAGGGCCTTTTCACACGACCCCTAAACTCCGCGGCAAATGGCTCCCAGCTCCGGAGCTTAAAATTATTTCCCCACCAGCTCCGGAGTTTACAGATAATTAAGTGTGACCACGCCCGCCTAAGCGCGTCCCAGCGCACTTTTCATGTACCTGCTCTCGGAGGGTGAAAATCCCTGATGCGGATATAACAGTAGTGACTGCGGGCTCTCCTTGCTTCTGTTTGTTCTTTTTTTGCCCCCCGCCCCTTTAAGAGATCTGAATGTAGTGCCGGGACGGCAGAACGGAAGTGAGCGGCATTCTTTTCTTCCTTTTTATCTCCCTCCCCTCACACAGCCAGCAGCCAGGAGTGCAGAGAGGGTGGGAACGCAGGAACAGCGACAAACCCCTAAGATATCTGGTCCGAATTTAAGTGGCCAGCGGATCTTACGGGTCGTGTGAAAAGGCCCAAAGTTCCCTGACACCACATTTTGAGTTTGCCCCTCCAGCAGGGAGTGGATGTGCTGTAAAGCAGTAGCTCTAATATATATCTGAGAGAGGCAGCTCAGAGGGATACCAAGCTTCTGAGATGTCCAGAAGTCTGGCAATGACAAGGACACAAAATGCCTGTTTCTAGCATAGATCTCACACCAGGGTGAGCAAAGACATACCTGTCCAATGAAGCAAGATTGTGATGGATGTTGATACAGTAACCTCCCCTCCTATTGTGGGGGTTAGGGACCCACCTGACCCGCAATGACTGAAAATCCATGATATGCAGATGCGGGTTGGGTGAGTCCTGGGGGGCAGGGGCTATCAGATCCCTACAGCGCTTGTTTGGGCTGCTCCAAAACTTCTCGGAGCAGCACGGGTGGGCAGCGTTGGGGGATCTGATCCCCGCCACCACCCGCATGCACTGCCCTGAGCCTTCTCGGGGACCACGGGCCGGTGGTGTTGGGGGATCTGGCTCACTTGGGGGAGTGTGGGCAGACAGCGTTGGGGGATCTGATCCCCCGCTGTCATCCGCCGGCACTTCTCTGAGACTTCTCAGAGCAGCATGGGTGGATAGTGTTGGGCAGGTACTGCAATCTCACAGTATAGTGGGACTGCAGTACCTGAACCGCGAAAGGAATATCTGGAGTGGAGAAACTGCCATACACTTTAGCATCTTGCCCAAGAATGGGATACAGTGGGCTGGTTGGTAATAATGTTGCTTGGTAGGATTTTGCCCCCCCCCCCCAAAATCCAACCATACCTCACTGCAGTGGAGGGTTGAAAAGTACGGGTTATGCTCATACTGGCTAACATGGCTCTGGCCTGGAGAAAGACCTGACAACTTACTCTAGTACTCACTGCCAACAACAACAAAAATCTTTGATTAGCAATAAATAAATAAATAAATAAATAAATAAATAAATAAATAAATAAATAAACAAAACCACGATGCCAAGCAATGAGACACCCCAGGCTGGGAGGTATCAACAAAGCTACTGGGGAAGACCAAAGACATTATATTAGTAGTCAGAGCAGTTATGATGATGTTGGACCTAAGCCAAACAGACTCCCAATAGCTGAGGTGGCCCCTGAGAAAAGAGATCTCTATGATGCACAAAAGTTTTTAAAATTGGGACGTGGAATGTTAATTGATTGCATCCAGAAAACTTGAGCAACATTAGAGGAGAAATGGATTGGCTTAACATTGATATGCCCAGCATCAGAGAAGTTCATTGGATTGGAAGTGGCTTTTTAAACTCTGATGGACAAATTGTATAGTTGTCTACCAATGATACCATCAGAAGAACAGAATTGGGTTTCATTCTGCACAAAAGAATTGGCAGGACCACAGAAAGTTTCCAAACAATTAGTGATAGGGTTATTACAATATGTATCAATGTGAAACCTTGCAATATTACCATTCTGCAAATTACTGCATGACTGTGGATTCAGCAGAAGAAGAAATCAAAGAATTCTATGCTGACGCTGAAGAAGCCCTAAACCAAACACCAAAGAAATATATTGTGTCTATATCACTGGAGACTTCAGTAAAAAAGCAGGAACAATTGAAGAATAAAAACTATGTAGGAAAATTTGGCCTTGGTGAACGAAATGATTCAGGAGAACTCCTGATTTAGCTATGACAGAGAAGAACATAAGTTATGCATAATGAACAGATGGCTCGAGCAGTCCAAATGGCGATCCTACACCTGGACCTCACCAAATGGAGAATGTCATAATCAAATTGACTATATATAGTACCAACCGAAGTGGAAAACTTCCATCCTTGCTGTGAAAACATTCCCTGATGCAGATTGTGGATCAGACCATGAACTGCTAGTGGCCAAGGTGAAGCTAAGCTTCTGCAATATCAAATGACCACCTAAGAACCCAAAATTTGATGTTGAGATTCAGATGATTCCTCTTGCATGGTTGTTGAAGTTATAAATAGATTTGAATTGTTTAACATCACAGAAAGACAACCAGATAAATTCTGGGAGGAAATAGAAGCGCTTGTCAATGAACTAGCACATCAACATATTGCCCACAAGAGACCAACAAAATTGGTTAAGTGGATATCAAAAGCAACAACAGAAACTGCAGCAAAAAGAAGACAGGCCAAGGCAATTATCAGTGGAAATAATGGGCAGGAATTACATGATCAACAAGCAATCAAAGAAAGATAGTGAGAATATACAGAGCAACTTGATACAAATCACAATCAAAATCAAGGCACAGGAAGAGGGGACACACTGGTGCTGGAAGCAGATATCCAGGAGGGAGTTTAATCAGCACTCAGTCAGATGCTGAACCACAAAGCCCTGGAGTTGAAGGACTATCAACTGTATTTCCATGGCTTGGGACCTGAATATCTGACAGAGTGTTTCTTCCAAAATTCAGAGCTGGCCAGACCCATTGGAGCCTCACTGGCCTTCTCGCTTCAGGTGGCCACCACAAGGGAGGCCTGCAAGGTTGTGACATGCAACAGGGCCTTCTCGGTGGTAGGCCCAGCTTCATGGAACAAACTGCCCAGCAAAAGCCACCTGGCTCAATCCCTTACAGCCTTCAAGAAAGCTTTGAAAACCTGGCTGTTTAAAGAAGGTTACGGTGACTGCTAATGTTTGTCTCGTGCTTTTTGTGATTTCCAATAGCATTGTGTAGTTGTGAAATTTGGAGTTTGAGGAAGACAGGAAAAAGATAGAGCCATTTGAACTGCGGTGCTGGATATGACTACTACGCATCCCATGGGCAACGAGGATAACCAACAAGATAGTCCTGGACAGAGTCAAACTAAACATATCTCTGGCAGTCAGGATCACCAAACAAAAACTGTCATACTTTGGTCATGCAAGAAGAGCTCACGTGAAATGACAGTAACACTAGGATTGATGAGCAGCAAACGAAGAAGGGGGTGCCCCAGGACTTTCTGGTTTGACATCATCAGAAGGGATACTGGAATGGCCTTGATGGAGCTGAAAGAGGCTGTAAGAGATAGAAAGACATGGAGAGCATTGATCTGCAGAGTGACTGAGAGTTGTCTAAGGGTTCAGGGGAGGGCATTGTCAATAAAGATTTGTCCATTTCCTCTTTTAGACAGTGTAGAATCACATCTAGCTATTAGAGATGTGTTGACCACTTCCCTTATTTATTAAGCCCAACCCACCCCCACCCTGGGCCCCAATCACTTTTATGAATCAGGAAAGGGAAGGATCCCAGTGACTGCCACCTCTCCAAGGATCCTGTTCACATCCTCAGACTCCATATATGGGATTTGAACCTACAGGTTCAACTTCAGCATCCAAGCCAGAACAAATCTGAGATACTTTTTTGTGCAAAATGTCATTAAAATTCTTCAGAGCTGGGGGTTGAGTGGTCTGTATTCTCTTACTGTGGGCCCAATGTGTGTCATCTCTACTTTAACAGGATTACTCATCAAGATGTAGGAAACATCCCAAGAGCCATCAGAAAACTGGTGGTAGTCCACCAGCCTCATGAAGTGGACTACCTTCATCACTTCTCTGTCTTACTGAAGTTCTGCATTCCAGTATTCAACTCCCCAACCCCCACCAACTTGATGAGGATTTGTCAATGGCAACAGAACTAAAGGACTTCTGCATTCAGATCATCGTCATGCCAACCATCACAGAAAACCACGTCTAAAGGATGTTCTGCTGCATGAGAGATGCCAGAGATCATAGGATCATTAGGACCAGTTGGAGTGTACGGGCCACTCTTAATAAGGTGGCAGCAATGCTCTTGGTGTGGGCACTGAAGCCCCCTAGTATCACAAGCTAAGGAGAATCCAGTGTCACCTGTGAGACTAGCTCAGTTAGGGCAGTAAGGGAAGCTCAGCAGAAAAGGTGAGGCTGTTAAGCAGCAAGGTGGGCAGTAAGCCAATAAAACCTGTTTTCCTTTCTGGACATGCACCATATGAACTGGAACCCAGAGGGCATCTGGTGGGTAGGGTGGGAGCATGATACACCATGGCAACAGTGCTTCTCCTGCCCCTTATCTGTAGTGCTACTGCCTACATGCCCTAAGCACATCCGATCTCATCTGATTTCGGAAGCTAAGCAGGGTCAGCCCTGGTTAGTATTTGGATGGGAGACCACCAGGGAATACCAGGTGCTGTAGGTGCCTGGAGTAGGAACTGGCAAGCCACTCCAGTATTCCTGCCAAGAAAACTCCATGGATATGGGGTCACGAAGAGTCGGTCACGACTGTAACGACGCAACACACACACACACATAGACAACGGAGGTGGAGAGAACTGAGGTAGATGGACTCCTCCCCCCCCAGCTTTATCCAGCCTCTTGCTTCCCCAGTGCAATATTTCAAGCTGAATGTGGGCTTTAAAGATCTAAGTCCTGGTGTTTGCCCTGCCACTGACCTCTTACAAAGCTTATCTAAACATACACTGAAACTTTACTTTGAGCTAGAAGTTTGGTTCCTGCATGAAAATAATATTTCTGAAACCCCAGTGAAGAAACCGAAACACTCATTTTAATGCAGGCCAGAAAATGAACGTGAACTGAAAGACAGGAGATAAGAATATGAAGTGGCAAGGGAAATATATTGAACTTAATATCAGTTGCCTCCAACTCAAAGGAGCAGAGTGGAATTACTACTAAAAAATCTTTTAGAAAAAAGAACTAGAAAGCTAAGCTTTAAAGAACTCACAGGGAAATGGGTTAGACAATAGCTAGCGCACTGAATCATAAAAAACAAAACCTCAAAATCAAAACAAACAAAGAAACAACAAATAAACACCCCACACACACACAATGTACCATTTGAAATGTGGCCATATCTTCACTACTGGAAGACATACTTAGAATCTCTCTCTTAAAATCCGGGACCAGTTTCTAAATAGTAAGCAATTTGCTTGATCTCCCCATTCTCCAGAATGAAATACTAAATAAGCTGACTTGGAATGAAGTAAGTAGAGATGGGCATGAAATGATTTTTTTAATTCATTTTTGTCATTCGTTATTTGTTTCATTAGCTAATGAAACAAATAATGAACCAGCCCATCAAAGGAAAATGAAATTAAATGAAATAGAAATTTTCTATGAACCCAAACCGAGGGTGGGCCCAAAGCAGAATCAGCTGAACCATTGGTTTTCTGTTTCATGCCCACCTCTATATAAATCAAACCATTTAAACACAGCTGTCCTGGCTGATAAAATACATGCATAACCACCACCTGTATCAGTTTAGAACAATAGCAAGTATGGGGAAAGGGTCAGGTTAACTGAGATGCTCATTTTCTATATACATGGTGCTTTGGTTCTTATTCTACTTTTAAAAATGAATGAATGTTAAAGCAGGCAACCACATACCCGGAGCCAAAATTGTATCATCTAGTAGAAGAAGCTGTGCCATTTGAATCTGCTGAATATATAAACTGGAGTGGAGAGCTAACTGCGTGTCTTGTTTTGAGGGGATGGGAAGGGGGGAGTTTGGAGTGAGGTTTTTGTTTGTTACTTGTTAATTTTCATCAGGGTAAGAAAATGGGTAAATGAAACATTTATGGCTTGGTTAAGGATTGTATGGTTGGACCACACAGATACCGCTTATCAGTTCCAAAGCTTGTGTCTGACAGCAACACAAAAGAGGAGAAATAATCAGTGATATGCAATGTGTTGTGAGGCATTTTTCAATGTTTTAATGGGTGGCAACTATTTAAAATTCTACAGAACTTTTAAAGAAGCATGCCCCTTGAACATCCCTTATCTTGTTTTTAATCCTTCAAATCCCTTAATTAAGTTCAAGATTGTCAAAAAATATATTATCGAGTTCTTTGGGGGCCATATATTTTAATCACAACTTGATGACAAAAATTAGATGATACCATATGTATTCAGCATATAATCAAGAATAAAAAAAGATTACCCAAATAGAAGTTTTATTTTGATTTATGAGGCAAGAGGATTAAAAAAACAGATCCAAATGGGCCCATGGGGCAAAAAACTCAGCCTTCAAACAGTTCTTTTAAAAAATTCAAAGACAAAAAGTCTCCTAGTTTTTACAAGTAAGGTTTAAGAAAATAAATTTGTCGGCGTTTTCTGCTCCAGAGAAATTCCATCACTTCATCAGGCCTATTGATTTGTTTAAATGTCTTTGAAGTTTTTAATAGCAGAAATAACACATTGGTACTGCATATATTATTTACAGGAACAAAATAAATACCCATTGTTGTTTCAAAGGAATCTTCAGTTGAAACTTTTCTTCCAATCAAATTGCAGAGCGGGCTTTCCTGTCTGCCATTCTTAGGGTTTTATATTTTAAAAATAAAAGGGAACTCTTAGAAATGTACTGCAGAGAATAGTTTCCACGTGAAAGGATTTGGATAGATTCATAATTACTTATGTACCGTGAAACTGATTTCTGCTCATGGCAACCCTCTAATGGTTTTCTAGGTATCAAGCACTTGGATGTGGTTTACCAGTCCTTCCTCTGGTGGCCCACTGGTACTACACTGCCTGCCCACGCCTGCCCAAATGGCAGGGCATACAGCTTCATCAGCCACACATGCTCTGTCGAGGTAATCTTGGCTGCCTTGTGGCACAGCTGTTAAACAGTAGTGTTGAAGCAAAGACTCCGCTCAAAACCTGATTTCGATCCCAAGCTCAGGTTGCTGGCTCCAGGTTGACTCAACCTTCAAGCCTTCTGAGGATATTGAACTGAGTACCCAGTTTGCTGGGAGGAGGCAGGCAATATGTAGCCTTCATAATTATTTATTTATTATTTATTTATTTATTTGCTACACTTCTATACCGCTCCATCTTCCGAAACGGAACTCTGAGCGGTTTACAGGCATAAAAGGAGAGATGAGATAAAACAACAGTAGAACAACCATCAATTAAAAAATACATAAGAGGCAAAAGAGGGAAACCCTCAACAGGATGCAGCGGACACAAGGTGGTGGTGGTGTGTGTGTGTGGTGGTGGGGAAATTAAGTAAAAATAAGGTTGCCATACGCTTCCTTAAAGAGCATAGTTTTTAAAGCCTTTTTGAAGGCAGGCAGGGACTGTAAACTGTAAACTGTAAACTGCAGAGAGCGTACTCTGAGCAATATAGGGCAGTTTATAAGCAGTGCACCTGGCTTTGTTTTCCTGGCCTCCACTCCTAGGAAGGTCGGCTGGGATTTGAACTGGCCCTGACTCTGCAACCAAGTACTCCAACTCACTGAGCCACTCATTCATATACAGGCTAAATCGCTTTTGAACCTTTTAAAACTTCCAGCTTTAGAAGTAAGCTACATGACCAGCAGCTTCATGGTATATCTGATACTAGTAACAGATGGGAAATTTTAATTCTTGCCATATAACAATTCCTCTGTGAATGCCAAGGAAGTGACAAACTATGACTTCTCTTCCTTCCTCACAGCTAAAATCTGTGAACAGCAGGTTTGTAGTGTATGTGTCTATTGCCCAACTATGCAACTTAAGATTTTAGGTAGGTGCCAGATGAACCAGATGAATGGTGAACATTCTCACTAAGAAAAATGGTCATGGAGGTGGAGGCAGAGGCAGAGGGCAGGGGTTCTTAACCAGTGGTACATGTGCCACCTGTGGGACACAATAGCTGCCTAGGTGGAATTCAGAGCTTTTCATAACAATTACCAAGAATCCATTCTCCCTCTGTCCCTATATCCTCCAGCAGATGTGGCACCACCCTCTCCCATACATGGCAGACTGTCCATCTGTGACCTGTTGGCATTTTGCTAACAGCTTTGGATGCTTAGTGTCCTATGCAGGCATTATGCATTAAGGTAAATTCCCCTCCAGCTAGTCTTGTGTAATAGGCAGAGTGTTTTATATTATAGTGGTACCTCTACTTACAAGAGGCTCTACTTATGAGGAATTCAACTTAAGAGTGGAAAAATGTTGGCATTTTAACTGCTGCCTTACAAATTTTAGATGTGGTCTGCTCTGTTTACGTTTTTTTTTTTTTTTTTTTTTTTAGATACAGCTGCTCTACTTACAATTGATGTTATGTTGGTTTTGATTAGTTTTGTTTATTTATAATTTTATGATGTATGATTAACTGTATTTTTGTTTATGTCATAAACTGCCCAGAGTAGCTTTCTGCTAGACGTTTTTGTGGTGTAAGAATAAAATAAAATAAAATAAATATTTCAAAGTCATGAAGGAGGGACACCTGGCATTGTAACCAGGGCAATTGTGTCTCTAATGAATAGTGGGGAGTTGGAAAGTCCTATTTTTTGAAGGAGTACTACCTAACTGGCTTTCTGTTGGCCATTTCAGAGTCACCCCAGATCAAAACTCCCCCAGCTGTGATTGTCAGGGCAAGTCTGAAGTACAATCACTGGCAGGGTGTTAATGTCCTCAAGACATATTCAGTTAATGCAGTTTTGTCCATTATTGTGATATAGTTGGGAAAAACCCACCTTGTGGAGCATTTGCTTTAACGTGATCTCTTGCTGAGGCTGGTGACGTGGCGCGGAAAGCTTGTACCAAAGCCAGTAGCTACACAGGCTGACACTGCGGACTGATGCATTGGTCAGTCAGATGTAAATCCCACTGAGTTACAGCTGAACCTCTTCCCAGGTAAGGAAGCAAGTACAGGCGGACATCCCATGCACATGTACCTGCAAGTGAACCTCCTTAACCCCCAGTGGGATTTCCTCACAAGTAAACATTTGTGCGTGTTCACCGTTAAGTGATTTCATCATGTTGAACTTTCTTTTCATTTTTAAGGACTGTGTAAAATTATTATCAACGGCCTTTAAGAAGCAGACCCATTTATAGTGGACCCGTGTATGACAAATGGTTTGTATAACATAAAATCTGTACAACATAAAACATTCCGGAGGTAGGGAAATTTGCTTAACATAATCGGCTATGGGGTGAATCCGTATAACATAAAAATGGTCGCAATTAGGGATTACTCTGTTTTCAATGCATTCCTATGGGAAATTTGTATAAAGGAAAATTTGCTTAACATAATTTCATTTGAAACAAATTAATGCCTTTATACAAAGTACCACTGTATTTATTTTGTAGCACGATCTACAAAGGAACATCTTCACTCACAAGTTTTAAAAAGCATTAGAGCATCGGTTTTTAAATATATCTGATGAATGTATATAGACATTTCTGGTGTATGTATGTGTGACTAGCATTAGAGATATGGTGTCAATAGGTTTTCCCCACCCCCTGCTCAAACAGCAGTTGGAAGAAGGAGAGGATGCAAATCACATTAAAAATGTAATGTTTATCAATGGCCGCGATAAAAAGAGAAAACTTTTTCCTGCCCATTCCCAGGTACCACGCACTGACAATCTGAATACATTGGTAATGTGAGGGTCTGATTAGTCCTGCAAGGCTGCCTACAGGTTAGCAGGCCTCATTTCAAATCTCTGACAGCAATATGTGCCGTTTCATGCTCCCCCCCAGATTCCCTGTGTTCAACACAAACTAGGGTCATTCTATATATGGAAATGACTGTCTTCAGGGCAAAAAAATTAAAAAAGGTGAGATTGCCGCTTTAACCTCACTGGCCCCGGAAAATATGTTTTAGTCTGATACATTATACTAGTAGGAATTATTTATCAAGAAGATACAAGCTTGATATTTCAGAAATAATGAGATGCTCTGGCTTTGCAGCTGAAATTTTATGGTCGAGAGAATCCAGAGGAATGGAGTAAAGTTGCAGTGGAACGATATGTACACTGGTCAGCTGAAGCAAAATGGCTGCACAAAAGGGTGATGTGCAAGTTCGAACAAACTAAGAGGTATTTCGGTGGAGCTACCAGACTGCAAAATGAAAGCAAAATGTAAGAAGAACCCCATTGCAAACACAGTTATTCATTCTACACTTTAAAATATACACTTCTCCCTTGAATTGTATGGATCCGAACAGCATGGTTTTGCTTATATGTTTTTTCCAATAAATAAACAAACATTTGAATAAATAAACATTCAAAATAACCATTCAATAAATACTGTGCCCCTGGCCACCCAAAACCTCATGAGTTCAACAAGGAAGGCACTGAAGTGGTCTATTTGCCTCCAAACACAACTTTTCTTATTCAGTCTATAGATCAGGGTGACCAAATAAACATTAAGGACAGTTGTGCAGACTACTGTATGGAAAACATTGTCAACACTATTGAAAGTGTGTGTGTGTGTGTGTGTGTGTGTGTGTGTGTGTGTGTGTGTGTGTGTGTGTGTGTGTGTGTGTGTGTGTGTGAATCAACTGTTTATGCTTTCTAGTTCAATTTCTGGGGCATAAGAGTTAAACATGAATTTTTGAACTACTACATGGGGGTCTGTTGTCCCTAATCCCAGTATTGTTAAAGGGAGAAGTGCATGTACTTTTTTAAAAAAAGAGTCCTAGTTATAAAGGCTAGAAATATATTTTGGACACTTTGGGAAGCAGGGTTAGCCTGAGGCATTTTGCAGCCTAAGCTAAAAGACAATGTCATTTCCTTCCATCTGTTAAAAATGAATTGAGTTGCTCTGGTATATTACCTCAGCACTCATGGTTGAATAACATGTTTCACATCTCCTGAGGGAAGCTGGCTGCCTCAGGGATCCAGAGAGGCTGCTTGGAAAAATGCAGTTCTTTCCCTCAGTGGAAGATAATGACTGTGTGCTTCCCTGTTGCTACCCCTTCCACATCATGGCTCCCTGAAATACCTATCTCACTATTCCTGATGTTAGCTCTGACCCTGTCTGACAGGCAAACCAAACTACAATTAGGTAGTGATACCATATCAGTTTTACATCTCAGAGTTTTACATCTCAGAGACAGTTTTCCCCAGTGTCAATCTGTCCTAATGAACAGCATGCAGGTTTTGCCCAGTTTGAGTCTCAAGCAGTTATTTAAATAAATTGGTTCAAAGAGCATAAACACATCTATAGTCCCTCTCGTCTCACACTGCCTACTTGAAGCACATTCTGCTTCCTATTTGTTCCACTGCATTTTTCAATATACATGCTATCTTTCCTTCTCATGAGAGCCTGCATTCTTCATGGATCAAAGAAAGCAAGAAACAGTTATCCCTGGGAGCAAAGAGGTTCTCAATAACTTCTGAAAAAATCAACCAGACCCCATCACTAGATAGTGGGGGAACTGATTTTAGATGTGATGAAATGGCATCAAACCTTCTTCTTCTTCTTCTTCTTCTTCTTCTTCTTCTTCTTCCTTCTTCTTCTTCTTCTTCTTCTTCTTCTTCTTCTTCTTCTTCTTCTTCTTCAAATAACAGGAACAGTCAATCAAAATTATAGAAACATTGACTGGTATTATATAACTGATTCAAGTTTTAGCCAAACTTGTTAAATATCGGTGCAGTATGTGTAATAATGTAATAATGCCTTTTTTGTAGCTCTGAATATGTTATTTCTGGTAGTTGCAGCTGGTTATAGAAATGTTTGAAATTTCTGTGTGATAGCACTGATGGCAATAGGGACCACTGAAGTGTGTTTCATCCACAAGCAAGGTCTTTCAGTTGCCAGATCTCTGTATTTTGTTAATTTTTCCAAGTTTTTATTTTCAGCTCTAGCATCCCGTGGAATTGCAATGTCAATGATCCAAACATTTCTTTATTCTATTACTATTATGTCTGGTGCATCATGGTCAATATGTCTGTATGTTTGAATCTGAAAGTCCCACAGGGTCTTCACTTGGTTATTTTTAGACATCTTCCCTACCTGATATTCCCACAAAATCTTGGATGCTGGCAGATTATTTTTTTCATAATATTCAGTATATTAATGTTGTGTATATCGATTGTGTATATCTGTTTGTACTGCATGTCTATTGTGTCTAGCTTTGAAGTTTGTCCATCTTTACAGTCTCTGGTCATTCACAGATGAGGTAGGACACAGTTTCATCTTTTTCTTAATAGAGCTGACATTTATTGTTAGCACTAATTCCTTGAATTTTAGCTTTCATCACATTAGTTTGTAGCGCTTGCTGTTGTGCAGCAAAGATCAAGTCTTAGCTTTCTTTCTTGATGGTCCCCAGTTTAATCTATGCTCAAGTCCAATTATTATCATGTTTCCCAGCAATGTTTCTCAGATGTGGTCCATGCATTATTTTTCCAGCTATTCAATTTATCTTCAAATTGTTATTTCTTATATTCAACCTTTGTTTCTGTTATTTTCAAGATGTTTTCCATTTTTACTGCTTTAATTAACTTTTTTTCTGCTTCTAAAAATATAATTATTTAGGCTTCTTTCCCCCTTCTGTACTATCTGTTGCATTGATAATTATCCAAGACATTCAGTTTTCTGCATCGGTTAAAATCGGTCCACATCACTTTTTATGTGGTTTGTGATGCATGTTGTTATTGTTGTATTTTTTGTTCTTGAAGAGATGTGTTTTTGGGATGGTCTTTTTAAGGCATGGCAACAAAGGCACTGAGCCTCAGGCAGCTCATTGTCTTGACCTGCGTCTGGATGAAACTTTCCCCTCAGCACAGTTCTCTGCCAACATTTAATAGAACCTGCCATTTCCCATTTCTACCTTTCCACGTTTACATGTGAAACAGTGCTGGGTGTGGGGAGGATCTTGACCTATGATAAAATGGCCCCCTTTTGTTGCTCCATCTGATCTGTTCCTTCTGTAATCCATGCCCAACAACCTCCTTTTTTTCGTATCATCGTTTTTAATATGGAGCTTTTACAATATTTCTGCTTTGGGAGAAAGTGCATTTGTGAGAAAGTGACTGCGTGCAACCAAGTTTCTGATTTCTGAAATTTGTCCTTCACTTCACAGGCTTTTGAGACTCCATCAAGCACTCATTTTGAGAGATGAGGTTGAGGGGGTGAGGGGGGAGGAATGAATGATAATAATAAAGAAAGGTCCTCTCCAAACAAAAACAGTATTTTCAGAATCCCACTCTGCTGCTTTCAGACTGTTTCTATCAACCCTCTTATTCATTTTGATTTATTTCCATCCATAAGCAGACTAACGCTTTTCTATGCTTTTATTGTTCTTGGAGAATAGGCCTTCTATTGGCGAAACATAATGTCTCTGCGACCACTACTATGCTCAATGCAGATCTTCATTAATCTGCAACCACAGTACAGGGCTTTTAGCAACAAGCACTTTTGATGGGAATTGAATTTGATACTGCATTATGGTCGTAGGGGCTCCTCACAATAGGCTGTGTTCTTTTCTGTGTCTGTGCACAATCAGAGAGACCCAATTAAATAATTTGGTGCAATAATGGAGAACAAAAGCGGACGAGGGCTTAAAGTGAGGGCTGGAGCATTTGTAGTCGCCTCGTTCTGTATCATGTTAATTAATTTGCCTCAGAAAAAAAAACAACACACACACCAAAAGACAGAACATAATGTGAAACTGCATAGCTCATCTACAGCATGGAGGCACTTTAAATGCAGATACCATACCAAATCAAACACAGAACAAAGGGATGTTCTCAGCCTTTCCATTGAAGAGATGTGGGGCGGGGGAAAGAGAGAAAAGGGGGGAAAGAGATACAGTTGCTGGTGAGCCTAATGTGGACATTGGGAATCATTGTTCCATTCAAGGGAGGCAGTGATTTGTTGATTATGGTAGAAATCTCAGGATGAATACTGTAATCTTGTGTCTTCATTGATAACTCTGTTTCACATCTCTAACACACAGTCCTGTTTGTATTGTTGAGACTTTTCTTGGACTAGGTAACATTGGTAGCTTTATTCCACAAATTGTTTTTGGGATACTCTACCTAGTTCCTGGTCTCCTTAGGTGCTCATCAGAGGTATATAATTGGAATAATTGTTTATCAGCATCTGGCAGGCCACAGAATTTCCATCCCTGGTCTGTGGCCTTGCATTCTGACCCTAAGCTAGCCTTCCTCTAATGAATTCCTGTTAATATTCATCCCTGCTCCTCATCCCTGTCTTATGGCTTGGTCACATTGCAGATTTACATTGATTCCAGTTCGATTTTTAAAAAATTGCTCTAAAGTCACATGGCATATAACTTAGTAAATGCCTTCCCTTTCTTATATTCCTGTTTTGTTTTGTTTTAAAATTGTTTGAGATGCAGTACCAGAAACATCTGGATGTCCCTGATAACCAAGATAGTGTGGTTGCTGACCTCAAGCCAGACATCCTGGAAACTGAAGACAAGTGGGTCTTAGAAAGCACTGCAAACAACAAGGCCAGTGGAGGTGATGGCATTTCAGTTGAACTATTTAAAATCTTAAAAGATGATGCTGTTAAGGTGCTACATTCAAAATGCCAACAAATCTGGAAAACTCAGCAGTGACCTGAGGACTGGAAAAGATCAGTCTACATTCCAATCCCAAAGAAGGGCAACGCCAAGAATGCTCCAACTACTGTACAATTGCACTCATTTCACATGCTAGCAAGGTTATGCTCAAAATTCTACATGGGAAACTTCAGCAGTATGTGGACAGAGAACTCCCAGAAGTGCACGCTGGATTTCAAAGGGACAGAGGAACTAGAGATCAAATTGCCAACATGTGCTGGATTATGGAGAAAGATAGAGACTTCCAGAAAAACATTGACTCCTGCTTCATTGACTATGAAAAAGCCTTTGACTGTGTGGACCACAACAAACTATGGCAAATTCTTAAACAAATGGGGGTGCTTGACCACCGTATCTGTCTCCTAAGAAATTTATGTGGGACAAGCAGCAACAGTCAGAAATGGATATGGAACTGGTTTAAAATTAGAAAAGGAATACAACAAGGTTGTATACTGTCACCTTGCCTATTTGACTTATATGCAGAGTACATCATGTGAAAGGCAGGATTGGATTAATCACAAACCGGAATTAAGTTTGCTGGAAGAAATATCAACAACCTCAGAAACGCAGATGATACTACTCTGATAACAGAAAGTGAGGAGGAATTAAAGAACCTCTTTATGAGGTGAAAGAGGAGAATGAAAAAAATGGGCTGAATCTCAACATCAAAAAAACTAAGATCATACCCACCGGTCCCATCACCTCCTGGTAAATAGAGGGGGAAGAAATGGAGGCAGTGTCCGAGTTTATTTTCTTGGGCTCCTTGATAACTGCAGATGGTGACTGCAGAAATGAAATTAAAAGGTGCCTGCTTCTTTGGAGGAAAGCGGTGGCAAACTGAGGCAGCAACTTAAAAAGCAGAGACATCACTTTGCGAACAAAGGTCCAGATAGTCAAAGGCAATGTTTTTCCAGTAGTGATGTATGGAAATGAGAGCTGGACTGTAAAGAAGGCTGATTGCCACAGAATCACTACATTTTGCTGTAGGTCTGGAGGAGAGTCTTGAGAGTCCCCTGGACTGCAAAGAGATCAAACCTATCCATCCTGGAAGAAATCAACCCTGAATGTTCACTGGAAGGACAGATTTTGAAGCTGAGGCTCCAGTACTTTGGCCACCTCATGAAGAGAGATGACTCCTTGGAAAAGTCCCTGATGTTGGGAAAGATTGAAGGCAAAAGGAAAAGGGGACAGCAGAGAATGAGATGGTTGGATGGGGTCATCAATGCAACCAACATGGATATGGCCAATCTCTGGGAGGCAGTGGAAGACAGAAGGGCCTGGAGTGCTCTGGTCCATGGGGTCATAAAGAGTCAGACACAACTTAATGACTGAACAACAACTGCAAATGACTCAATTTCCATTCTGTTTACAGACTACATTATAAATTAAATTTGGGGTTTAAATTACCTAAACGTTAGATCTCTAAATTGAGTGTCTCCAAGATGCAACCTGGTGTCATAATAGTCACTAGAAACTGTGTAGGAAGCACTTGAGAGGGCAACCCAGCTCATTAATGAAAATGGGAAGGAGAGAGAGGCTTCCAGCTGGTTCAGAAGGAAGGGAGCCCTGGCACTTGGAGCACTAACCCTTCTCTGTGTCCTAGCGTGCCTGCTCTGCACCCCTTCTTTGCCTTCTCTCTGCCCACTGGCCTTGCGCTGCTCTGGAGAGAACAGAATAGGTGGAATGGAATGTATTGATGTAGTGATAAACATTTTCAGAATCAACAACATCAATAATAAATTTGTAAAAGAAAAACAGCCGTGCCCCATTGCCCAAAATCTACATAGGCACAAATTAAAATGACAGTACACTAGAGCTCACATTCACAAAACTGCATTGAATTGGTCTGCATCCAATGAAGATGGCTGTGTTAAAGATCAGCGCCACTCAAAGCCCTCAGATAAAAAGCAATTAAGCGTGAATATTGGCAAAAACATCCCAAGCTGCATAGATATGGGGAAGCCAAAAGAGAAGACATCAAAAGAAATCCCTTTGGAAGTTGCTGTCTCTGCAGATGAGGAGGATCAGAGAAGTCTGACTGGGTCATCAGAGTCAGAGGCTGAGACTGAAGTGATGGGTAAGATAAAGGGGAAAGGGCCAGAAAAAGCTTTAAAAACTAATAATGAAATGAGACAATTAATGAAACAATTAAGGAGGGATCTACAGAATGATATGAAGTAGGGATGGTCACCTAATGAAAAACAAAACAGTTTTGAAACAAAATGAAATGAAATGAAAATGAAACAAAACAAAATGAAATGAAACCAGGAAGCAGCATTTCATTACAAATGAAAAGAAACCCCATTTCCCCCCTTCTAGAACTTTCCAGATGAAATGATAGGGGTATCTTCAGAAAGCAATTCTAGCCTACGCCATGAAATTTGGAAAGGTTTGAGGTTCAGGGAACTGAGTTATGAATCTCCAAAGGGGTGCCCCTAGGAAAAAAACCTTCTAATTGGGATTGGAAGCTGGTTGGGTGAGCGACAGTGCTGCCTCCGATTCCCATATGATTTCAATTAGAAGTTTTTTTCCTAGGGGCACTCCCTTTGGAGCTTCATAACTCAGTCCCCTTACCCCAAATGTTTCCAAATTTCAGGGCGTTCCCTAAAATTGCTTTCTGAAGGTACCCCCACTACTTTGATACCTCAAGGTAAGTAATTATTAGTGCATATTTTTAAAAAAATATGCACTCAAAATTATTTTTTAAAAACTGCAATCAAAATTGACTAACCTTTGGGCTCCAAAGTAGCAAGGTCACCTTCCCAAACAGATTTTAGGGAACCCTCTGAAATCTGGAAAGATTTGGGGGTAAGGGGACATAGTTGTGAAGCTCTAAAGGGGCTGGGGTAGTTAATTGGCAAAGTGTGTTGGGAGTGTGGAGGCAATTAGGGAGTTAATACCATAAAGTAAACTCTCTGATTTGCCTCCACGCTCCCAGCACATTTTGCCATTTTACTACCCCTAGTCCATTTAGAGCTTCACAAATAAGTCCCCTTACCCCCAAAACTTTCCAGATTTCAGGGGATTCCTTAAAATCCCCACACACACCCTGGCCTGTCAAAAAGCCGGAACTGGTAGGTGGGAGGAAGGTAGAACAGAGCAGTCCCCCCCCTCGCTGCCTTTTGCCACTCCCCTGCCTCCCAGCTGGGTCTTTTTGACAGGTCAAGGTTTGGAGAGAGGACATCCCTCCCCCCACACCCCAACCTGTCAAAAAGCCCCAGCTGGGAGATAAAAGGAGGGGTGAAAGGTAGAACGGAGGAGCAAGGGAAAAAACCCTGCTCCCTTTGGCTTTTCACCCCTCACCCTGTGTACCAGCTGGGGCTTTCTGACAGGTTGGGGTGTGTGTAGTGGAGGGGTGCCCCCACTTGAAACCCCAACCTGTCAGAAAGCCCCAGCTAGTAGGCAGGGATTGCAAGGAAGAAGGAAGGAAGCAGTGGTAAATTGAAGCTCTGTTTGAATTTACCGCTGCCTTCTTCCTTCTCCCGTGCTCCCCCCTCCTCCCAGGGAGGTTTTCTGGACAGGGAGGGCTGTGGGCAGTGGGGACTTCCCACAGCACTCCCTGTCCAAAATACCCACCTGGGAGGAGCAGGCAGGCAGGGAATTTACTTGGCTGCTCCTTTCCTCCTACCCCCCCCCCCACTTCCCAACTTGGATTGAGCTGTCAAAATCAGCTGGGAGGGGTTTGCAAGGAGGATTTTGAACCCCCCACAGCACCTGCTAGAGTGCTGGTGCTGTGGGGATTCATTTTGTTTCTTAAGTAATGAATTTTTTTTAAAAAAATTCATTACTTATGATATGAAATGAAATGAAATACAGGTGGATGAAATGGAACAGAACGAAACACAATTTTTCCATTTCGTGCCCATCCCTAATATGAAGAGGGTAATTGCACCACTAGAACAAACTTTGCTAGAAGTTAAAGAAAATATTACTTAAATATAACAAACTGCTGATGCTGCATTTGAGATGGCACAGAATGTACAGACTAAAAATAAATAATTAGAACAAGAGATTCTGCAATTAAGAAATAATGTTACTGACCAGGAAAACAGATGGAGACATTATAATAATTTTCATTTGATATTTTTAAAGGGGTCTGAGTTCAAAACAAATACAGTAATGTTGAAATGGATTCAAGAACTTTGGCCCAATCTTGGGATTACAGATAAGGAGCTGGACATTGCCCACTGTGTGGGGGGGGAAAGCAAACATTTGGAGAAGGACATATTTGTGAGATTTACACAACAAAAACTTATGTTCTCCGAGCTTTGAATAAGTTATATGAACTGCAATATGAAGGGGGATCAAGACCTTGTCTTAGAGACATTAGAAAAATGCAAACAATGGAGGCAGTATGCACAAATTCTTCAGGAGAGGAAAGTGTACTACAGATGGCGCTTCCCTTTTAAACTGTGAGTGATGGATGGCAGAAAGCTGAGATGGGCATCCACCATGGAACAACTGCAACGTCTGTTTGAGGAGTTCAACATTCCCTTTCCAAAAAAGCAGTCTTCAAGCATGGACAAAGATGAAATAGAATATCAAGACAGAATACAACTATGTTCAAAGAAAAGAGATAAATAAAAAACTTTGCCTGCACAGCTGTACCTCCAAGGACACAAGAGGATTATCTGCAATTAAAGATAATGGACAGCTGCCAGCAGCCAGCAAAATATGAAGGACTCTCGCATGCCTTTTTTTGTAATTCACTAAATGGAACAAGCTTACCCCTTAATAATATAGAGGAGGAATTTAACTTCATTAATTTCTTAATAACTGTAATAGTGGCACAGTGGTTAAATGCCTGTACTGCAGGTAAAACTGTGCTCACGACCTGGGATTCAATCCCTGGTAGCCGGCTCATGGTTGACTCAGCCTTCCATCCTTCCGAGGTTGGTAAATTGAGAACCCAACTTGCTGGGGGGGAGGGGGAATGTGTAGCCTGCATAATTAAACTGTAAACCGCCCAGAGACTACTTGAAGTGGTATGGGGCGGTATATAAGCAGAACTATTTTGTTTTTAGATGATGCTAAGAAATAATATGCTAAGATGCAGTGTCCAAAGGAAGAGGATTTTGGAGAGTATATATGTACATTTAAAAGATAATATGATGTAGAAAGTAATAGAATTCTTAAGATTTAAGTGTACCTTGAGATTTAATGGTACCTCTAATTACCGACTCTGTTTACAAGTAATTTCACTTAAGAACGGAAAACTGTTGGTGTTTTAGCTGCTGCCTTACAAATGTTAGATGCGGTCTGCTCTACTTACATTTTTTGTTTCCATTTATTTATTTATTTATTTATTTATTTATTTGAGTTTTTAGATTTGGCTGCTCTGCTTATGAGTTGTACAACTTATAAGCATGCATTCAGAATGGATTAAACTCATAAGTTGAGGTACCACTATATAAGAAATAAAAGAATATTTAGAAAGATGATGTTTGAGAAAACAGCTTACAAAATTTATGACTGTAATGCTGGATAATCTCATTATAATTTCATACATTACAAATGGTCTAGGGTCACCAGTTAAAAGATATAGGGTGATCAAGACTATCCAAAAGCTAGCAGCAGATGCATTTCTGTAACAGGAGACTCAGAAGAAGAATAAAAAAATAGATAATTAAACATCCAGTGTTAGGCAATAAGTTTACTGCAAATGGAACAAACAAAGACTGAGATCAAATTGGTGACCCTGATGGCAGATAAATTATAGCGAAGGGAAAATTTGAAAATAAATTATTGACCATAGACTCTTATTATGCCCCTAATGCAGGTCAAGCAAAATTTATGCATAATTTGCTAAGAGATGTCAGAAAATTTGCATGGGGAGAAATCATTCTTGGGGTGGGGGAATACAAATTGAATTTTAAGTAAAATAGATACAGCAGCAAAAAATAGAAAAGTGTCAAATGAGGGTATTAAAATTAGAAATTAATAAAGAGATTAGGTTTAATGGATGGATGGAGATAGATAA
This sequence comes from Phrynocephalus forsythii, assembly GCA_029282475.1. Lineage (NCBI taxonomy): Eukaryota > Metazoa > Chordata > Lepidosauria > Squamata > Agamidae > Phrynocephalus > Phrynocephalus forsythii. The sequence continues at coordinate 130,254,740 of JAPFRF010000010.1, read as the reverse complement.
ACCCCAGAATGAGAGTATTTACATATTTTTCAAAAAGGTGGGATTTTTAAACAAAAAAAAAGTTTTAAAACCCCTCCTTTTGCCCCCACCCCATCGGCGCTTGGGGTGGCAAAAAAAAAAGTTTAAAAATCCTCCTGTTTCCCACACATGGCATGTTGGGGGGAAACCGTGAGCTTTTCCCCATAGGAAAGCATTGCTTCAATGTATTCCTATGAAAAAATGAAAAACGGAACGGAACGGAATGAAAATTTCCATTTCGTTTTGTTTCGTTTTTCTTTGAGGGGGCAGTTGGTTATTCATTTTGTTATATAATGAAATGAATAACGAATAATGAAACAAATAAAAATTGTTTCATGCCCATCTCTATTAAGGACTTATTTGAGTCAGGGGAACCAATCACACTTAGACAAATTGAAGGGGAAAACAAGTCAAATAGGAACAAACGTGGTTAAATTATGCCAAAAATCTTACCCTACAAGACAATTAACAGAATTTGAACAATTCTGTATACAAAAAGATAAAAATAAAATAAGCCTGACTTCATTAATATATAAATGTATTATTGAGAAAGAATATGGTAGAGGTAGAGGAGTTAAAATAGCTTGGGAAACAAATTTAAATATCAGTAGACCTGAGGAGGCATGTGAATATGGAACAAATACCCATATAAGTCGATTTCAGCAAAAATGAAATAAATGATTCTAAATGTTGTTAAGAGATGGCATTTGTGCCCTACAAAGTGACATACATTTGATAAAGATATATCAGATAAATGCTGGAGGAATTATGGACAAAGGGAGGCATTGGAACACATGTGGATTTTCTGCCCCAAAATAGAAGCATATTGGCATGAAGTAATTAATTGGCTAGAGATCCTGACTAATCCAAAATAATTATGAATGAAACATTACTATTATTATCATTATTTATTGGGAAATGATAACCTGGCTGATAAAGAGCTAATTGCGAACCTGATTGGGGCAGCAAGGTTTGAGATTGCTAAAAGTTGGAGAAACTCTTAGGATCTTTCACTACAGACATTTATGAACAGGACATGGAAAAAAGTGCTGATGGAAAAATTGACTTAAGATTGGGATATATAAAGGAAAAATAAAGCATGGTCAATTCATGGAAACCTGGCAACCTTTACTAAAATATATGAATGACTTAACTGAGAAGAGACATAGTTTGGGAAATAATCTAGATTGTTGGTCTCTTATTATTTAGGATGGAAAGGTATATTGGGAGACTAATTGTAACCCTGTTAAACTGTGTAAATAGCTGATGCCTAAAATGGTTAACTAATTAATAAATAAAATTACAATGTATGTACTATGTTATGTTAAGTTTTCTTTTGTGTTTGTCTTTTATCCTTTATCATTTCCCTTTTGTTTGTAATGTGAAGGATTGTTAAAATAAAGGGAGATAACATTTTAAAAAAAGAAGCAAGGTGTTTTTAAAAGCCCGTCTCAGCCATTTGAAAACAAAAAACAAAACAAAACAAAAACTCATTTTCCAGCCCAAATAAAGAGATTTCACCCACGTGCTTAAATCAATTTAACTATGGTTCTTATTGCCAGTGGAACCATGCCCTTACCTTGTAGTCAATGTAAAGTCTGTTTGAAAGTGAAATATGTAAAATGGCCACCTTATTTTGCAAAGTAAAGATAATTGCCCAAAAAATGCCTGAATTTTCTGATTTCTTGCAATGTTCAAAATCTGCTCTCTGAGGCGGTCACCTTATTCTGGCTAACAGCAGGGCTTGCTCTTCTCATTTGGTAATTACCTCACAAAAGATAAAAAATGTTTGGCACCCACATATTACTTTCAGAAGGAAAAAATGAAAGAAGTATCAGATATCTTTAGATATAGCATTTATGGAAGTGGGCAGTGAAGGCAAATTTAGAAGAAAAGGGTTATTATTTGGTTAATTGTTGAAAAGCATCAACATTTAATCCAGTTATTGTTAAGATGAGGGGTAAAATTTTGACAGTGGAACTATTAATTTGACATTTGTTTCAATTAGGTGACTATGATCAAGTTTTACTAGGAAAAAAGTAGACAAATTCATTTTTAACGTGAATTTTTCAAAAAAACGTATTGCTCACCCACCCTGCCAAGCCCTGCCTGTTGCATTTCATTAGCCTTTCCTTTTGATCATGATTGTATTGCTTTTCCTCCCTCCTTGCCCCATTAACACATTAATCCCAAAGTTGATGTATAGGAAGAATTCCAGGCAGCTAAAATGCAGCTTCCTGCAACAGCTTCCTGAAGAGACCCTGTGCAGGGTCTGGTGCAGAACATACGAGGATCCTTATCATATTAAAAGAAAACTACCATCCCTTCTAAACTGCCCTGCTTACTGCTGGTAATCCTTTAACCTCACACAATATGGCTCTAATACCTACCAGGTTTGTACTAATTTAAGTCCTGTGTTCTGCACATGTGCCAAGGCATTGCCTTCAATGCTCAACAAGGTTTACACCCAAGAAAAAATGTTCATAGGATTGACAGCTGACAGCTCAAGATGACACAGCTTTACTTAGAAATAAATCCTACTTTGTAGCTCTTATTTATTGATTTATTTTTGTAAGGTAAGGTCTTCTCAATTTTATTTATTTTTAAGGGCATCCACTGATAATACCTCTGAAACTCCTGCACACTAGTGGGGTAAGGCACCCACGCCAACTGGAAGTATAAGTGGCAATGATCACAGTGGAAGGGGGGGTGACCAAAGGAATAAGGAAAGCACCCATCACATTTTTTCATGACTGCTGGTAATCTTTTTATGCAAAATGCCACCTTAATAATGAAAGTTCATTGATCCTCTGCCAGTTGTGGGTGTGCATAAATGTGAATTTTAAGCCAGGATGCCAAACACCATGCTACAGTTGTGCAGCTTGAACCCTCATGTACTGCATGCTCCCTTGGTGTTCATCTTTATGGGAGAGGAGCTCAATGGACCTCCTCCGCACAAGATTATCCTGCTTCTAATACTGGTATATGCCTGTGGGTATATCAAAGAATGCTGAAGGTACAGATTATAGCGTCTTCAGCATTTAATAGCAAGAATAGTGAATGTGTTGCTTTCAAAATATTGAGCATGAACATTAAACCTGAACATTGATATATATCTTTGCAGAAACAGAGTACCAGCTGCTGGTGACTCTTGACAGATATAATCATGGGCATAAGGTTGTTGACTACACCCTATTTTCCTAATGAAAACTCTGTGTGTTCAATATATAAGATGTTATAGCCATCACTCTGCTTTTGAATGTCTCATGAACACCTTACTGCTAATGTGAGAACTAGAATGTTCAGTAGATAACTGTAGAGTAGTTTTTACAATGTCTCAAGAAATTTATATATAAATAAAATAAAATAAAATCAATCTTAGAAATACTAATTCTGGGTAGAATAAATTTGCAGAATTGATCCAGACATGCAATTTCTTAAACTTCCATTTTAAACAAAACACCATGAATCTTTCCAGAATTTTATATTTGATCATATCTAACACTCTCCCTCTGACACTGGTCAACCAAGTGCCTTTACAAACAACCCTCCACCCCCCCAAAAAAAGGTTTCCACTATCTGGCAAAGATATAATGTCCCTAGCAGTGGAATTTCTTTTCCGGACATGTGTGTGCCACTATAATATGCAGTTTACAGAAATTCAGGTTCAGTTCCTGTTCTCTCATACCATTAGCATGAGCAACCATATATCTTAAGAAAGATACAGTGGAACTGAAAAAGGTGTAGAGGTCAGCAACTGAAATGGTTAATGGGGTGGGACACCTCCCTTATGAGGAAAGGCTACAGTGTTTGGGGCTCTTCCACCTGGAAAAAAATTCTTCTGAGGGGGGCATGATGGAGAAGTAAAAAATTATGCAGGGGATGGATAAAGTGGATGGAGGGAAGCTCTTTTCCCTCTCAGGAAATGCCTAGCCTGCATACTGTAATTAAACTGTAAACCATCCAGAGACTACCTGAAGTGGTATGGGGCAGTATATAAGCAGAACACTTTGCTTTTGCTTTGCTTTAGAACCAGGAGTCATCCACTCAAACTGAGGGTTGGGAGAGTGAGATCAGACAAAAGAAAATATTTCTTTATCCAGCGTGTTGTTAGTCTATGGAACTCCTTGCCACAAGATGTGGTGATGGCATCTAGCTACAGCTACCTTTAAGAAGGAATTGGACTGATTTCTGGAAGAGAGGCCCATCACAGGTTACAGGCTTAAAAGAAGAGTGTCTCAAAATGCTCAAAATGGGAGTGGCATCAGGAGACAGGTATCTACTTGTCTCAAGTGGTCCCAGAGGCATCTGGTGGGCCCACTGTGAGATACAGGAAGCTGGACTAGATACAGGAAGCTGGACTTGATCCAGCAGGACTCTTCTTATGCTCTTATGTTCTAATATATTTCTCTGCAGTTCGCATAGACTTCCTTGTCCCAGTAAAAATTCTGTTTTCAGGTTAGATCCCTTACGATATGTTTGTTGTTATCATATAACACTTGCTCAGTCTAATCAATTGCACAGTCTGCTTATACTGCTGAAGCAAGATTGATTGTCACCTTTTCTGAGCCCTCAAAAGTACAGTATATTAGAAAGACACATTCTTGCTGCACAAAATGCTGTACTAGATTTAGCACGCTCTTCATGTTCTGAATTTCCAAAAACCATATTAGGATAGTAGTGGCATTCCGATAACCATCCTGTCATGCAATAATGTACAAGCTTTTTAGTTCTCCTGGACCAATGTCCAAGCTTTTTAGTTCTGTCTTCAGACTACATTGATTAACAAAGAAACGATGAGAGAGGAGGATGAAGCAGGGTGGAGGCCCACTTTCTCCACAGGCAATCAGGTTTGA